>JABSTQ010009705.1:0-600000 GCA_013358835.2 Ixodes persulcatus
GTGTCATACGGTGATCTGATATTGAAATGACGCTGCATTGATTTAGCGTCGATACGTTGTTGATGAATAAATGATTTTAAGCTCGCAATGTGTTTTCCCGCCAAATTCAGCAGGGAACTTGAATTGGTACATAGGTTGCGTGACGTGAATTTTTCCGCTAGCGGGGTCCCTGAATGTGTCTGCAGGTCCCGTGAAGTCAGGTCACGGGACATCAATTTTAACGCCAAATTTAGCGGGGAAACTTAATAAAGCGGGGAAACTGTTCCGTTGAGTAGCTTTCTCGTCTTCATTGGTGCCGACGCCGAGGCTGAACCTATGGACCGCCACAGTCACATATTTGAATCTTGTGTCATGTACTGATTGTATTTTTACGCGGATAACTGCTTTATCTTTTTCTTCCAGATGTTACTGCTCAGTTGTAACAATATATGTGAAATCTCAAACTGTCATATTTAAAAATTTAGTTTATGAAACCAGTATAAATTTAATTAAGAGACCCAATTGAATGTAGGCCGTCTTTTTTATGTAAATGTTTTTTGTTTTTTTTGTCAGAATAAAATTTGGAAGTAATTATAAAGTACAGTCAGAGTGAAAAGAGGCGAGTTCGAGATTGCATAACCTGCTTCCTAATAAAGCTGATTTCTTTTTTTATATATATTTACGTGAAAGTGCAACGCTTCATGACTTCTTTTTGGGTTGTTCATTCGAAGCAAACTCTAAGGATACATTGTTTTCTGAAGAGTTTATAGTAAAAAGCTAAGGTATTTTAATTAATATAAAATTTCACGTTAGACTAGGACAATGATGTTACTATTTGTATTCAGCTCGCTATAAACTTACTTAATTGTTTATAAAGAAGGCCTGCATGCTTGTGCTAACATAATCAGTTCGAATATCACACAAGTGAAATATATCGTTACCTTATTTAATATTAGCCGACTAGTCTGTGTAGCATTATGATGTCACTTTAAAAAAAGAATTAGCGTTGATTATTATGGAACCTAAAATCTTCAAGGGCGTTCTAAACAAGAAAAACAAATTATCATCCCTATTTCTAAAACTATTATGTACCCAGTACGGTTGTTTGTTTGTTTGTTTTTCGAGGAAAACTGCAGCAAGCGGCAAAATAAAGATAAATTCACATTGTTTATTTCAGTGCTCACTCGCCCATAAATCATGGGCATAGATGCACGTTTCCATTTCAGATGTTAGCATTAGATGAGCTATAAAATAAAGACATGTAAAAACCCGTAATCGCATTTATTTAACTTCTCACGTTTCATGTTTACAGGTGTACATTGGCAAATATAACATTCACAAGGAGCGACTTATGACAATCGTGGGGCAGTTGGATGAGGACGAAGATTACAGACTGGTCGCAAACAACTGCCAGCACTGGGCGAAGAAACTGCTGAAAGGACTTGGCATAGACCTTGACAGTCCGTGCTTCATAAGCAGTTGAATTTCATCGATCACTCTTTGTACAAGCTAATGGGCTTGGAATCCATCTAGCTCTCCTTCCATTGCACGTTTCTCTGACGACCCGCAAAGATGATGGAAACCACGCCACCTCCGGTGCGCCACCCAGCAGCTTCATGTCAAGATAACGAGTTGGTCTTCAAGAAAATGTAAACAAAGGACTGAAATCAACATCATCTTTTGGATGCATGTAGATTGTCAAGGTACAGTCATAAGAAATATAAGCGGGAACAGCCCATCTGCCTTGTTGCTGTGACTGCAGATTCCAGGACCCCCATGATATCAATTTCTCACAGAGTTAAAAGACAGGAGCCCAAACTTCGAATTTCAGCCGTAGTCTAGATCAGAACGTTAATAATGGCGGAAATCTGCTCCAAATAAACATGAGAAGCTGTTCTCTCTCATATATCTTACGCCTGTTCAGTGGCTGGCGATAAGAGCTGGAAACTTTGAGCGTCAGCCGAACAGTAAAAGCCAAGCCGTCCATTCTCTGTTTCAGCTTTATTCCAGACGCAGCCGACACTACGAGTACGAGCTGATGGAATCAGTCAGACAGTGCTACAAGCGCACCGTGATGGTTTTTTTGTGTGTTTTTGGACGTGTTCTATCATCAATGAATAACATAAACAGAAAACACCCAGTGACTTCCGCTTTTGACGCTGTCAGATTTGTCCCATTAGCTCGTAGCGTCGGCTGCGTCTGGATTTAAGCTGAAACGAAGTTTACAAGTAGTAGGCAGCAAGTGAAACGTAAGAGCTCGGGCTCTAAACTCGTCAAACACAAAAGCAGAGGTCGAAGCTCACGGCTCGCGCCAATTGGACTATCGCGACAATGATGCAGCGCTTTTGTCGCCGAAGGCCAATTGAAGCGCTTCGCGAACTTTCGGCTCCAACTTTGTGTTTGGCGAGTTTAGAGCCCTGTAGTGACAGTTTTTGAATTTGTCGACGCACAACACCAACACATCCTAGACAGCTGTAAAGCCTGCGCTTTATGTCGCATGACGTCATGTCCGGGAGGCCGGCACGGGCGCTGATTGGATGCGAGTGCCGCGTCAGCGTTCTCGTGGGACTATGATAGGACGCGAGCCCTACGCGAACGCTGACGCGGCACTCGCATCCAATCAGCGCCCTTGGCGGCCTCCCGGACGTGACGTCATGTGCCGTAACGCGCAGGCTCTGCTCTTTAAATGGGTGTTCCACAACCCCGACGAACAAAACCTGCCCACCCTCCGCAGCCCATAATAGTGTGCGCGTCAAATCAATCAGATTCGCGTTGAATAATGGGCGGGGGGGGGGGGGGCGTTTCAGAACTTAGGCGTTATCGCTGTCGCTGAGATGCCTCCCGTGTTGCAGGCTCCGTGGTCTGCATTGCCTCCAGGTCATGTGTGGCCACTGTGCATTAGACACGTAAATTTTATGACTTTCTTGCATCATCACTTAATAAGGTTGAGATACCGCTGCAACTATGTAAGATAGTTTCTGACCTTGGGATTGTTAATAAACAGTGTTTTTCTTTGAGAACAGCCAAACCATTACACTTTAAAGAAAACCAGTCCTCAGGATTCCTTTTTATTGGTATTTATTTCTTTTCTTTTTAATGCAAGAGACATTATTACCGCAGCCCCCCCGCCTTTTTTTAGAATACTTTAGTTTATTTTTTAGCAAAGGGTACAAGGCTGGTTTAGAGGCCGTTGCTGGATGGGTGCATTGGCTCGGTGGACGTACTGACTAGGTGGTTGTAGTTGCCCGGTGGATGTAGTTGCTCGTTTGCGGTGCTATCGCGCCATATGTCCCTTGTTCCTTTACATCTATAGTGTACGTAATTGCCAACTAGGTAAAAGGAGGAGTCGTCACGTTTACTCAGTCGACACACAAATAAAGCAACACAGCTCTGATGCCAATTGACGCCGCAAGTGCATAATAATAAGATTATAATGTTGTATGTATTGGGAACATGGCAGGTCTAAGAAAACCCATCAGGATTATAAGAACAAATTGTATTTCGTGCGATACGTGATAGTGTCTGGCGAAAATCGTCACACTCATGAAGTTCTGCTAAAATACAGCGAGAGAAGCATCTTTGTAGATTCTAGAACATGTTAATAAAGCCGCACGTCAGGTGCTCTTTTTGATTTTGTAGTTGAGGTGCATTGAAATAAAGTAGCAATTATTTTGACTACAGCATGATCGGTTCGAGACCTTAAACTTCGTTTTCCAGGCTGGTAATACGGGTGTGTCTTTTGTACCTCATTGTAACCATCACACTGAGAAAACTTCCTGCCGATTCTTCCATTTCCAGTAAGACCCTACATCGCTAAAGAGCTGGATAAAAACATCAGGTAAGTTATATATCTGCTACGGACATTTCGTTTGATCACACAACTGTGTACTGAAGCAACTTCTGTGCCGTAAAACTCGCTCATACGTGCACTGGCCTTTACGTCACTAGATTACTTCAGTTGTGGAGCTACCACGGAGGGGGGTGCCCCCCTCAATCACTTCCGTCCACCTCCCGTCGTTTAAAGCGCAATCTAGATTTTTGTTTCAAAGCGGTGTTTTCCATAGAGTACGGTGGAACGCCATCTATACGCTGTGCTTTCAAACGTAAGCATTCCATAGAATAAACGGCAGTTACCACAGCAGCCGTCCTGTGCATCGAACAACACAAGGCTAGAGTTCCTGTAAAGGCTCCCTACGGGAGCCAGAGTGGCGCCTGTTTTCCACGGGCCGCCTCGCCGCTATTTGCAGAAATCGATCGTGGGAGGAGCAAAGAATCCACCACTGTGCAGGAAAGCCACCATTGCGGTCACTTCGCCTACAATGCAAGCGCGTCGAAGGCGTTTAAAGGGGCGGTGCAACGATATTCGTTTTGAGCGTTTTTTCACTTTGTATAGCTTACTGGCACTAGTGGGACCCAAGTACACGCGCACGCAACGCCACTGATCAAGAAACCTCTTTGTTGCGGTGTAATTTCAAGGAGAAAGTGAGCGTTTTCTTTCAATCTCTCCTTCGCAAATTTTGATGACGTACCCTGGTGGTAGCAGCATCCTCCAGGGACAATATTTGAATGCGGCTCATAGATTGGACCCGAGCATTGCGTGAGCACTCGATTTGGGCTCGTGATAATGATAGCTCGAGAAGCATTCGGGTAGTGGCCCGTGTCCAATCGCTGAAACGACGACAATAGCCGAGCCATAACAATGTCTGGAACTCAGCGCGTGTCCTGTGCTTTGCCAACCCCAGCGCGTGTCTATGATCAACATTGGCGGCATATAATCGGCTCCAAATCAAGTGGCCGCTTGTTCTGGCTGCGAGTTGAGGGGGTGAACGCTGTTCGTGTTTCTTTAATTTTTTACTGGGACTTCTATTGCGTGGGGTGAAAAACGAACGCGTGTTTCATAGGTCATTAACGTCAGGGATCCGTTCTAAGCGGTATTTGCGCAAAGTACAAAAATTGTTGCATCGCCCCTTTAAACGTCTCATATCCCGCACAGCTCCTGGCAATGCACCATGTTACGTCACACGACGTAACTTCCGCCAGCTAATTCCCATATGTCACGTGACAAGATGTCACTCCCGCATCAAATTGAAACCAACCATTTCATTGCTTTGCAAAATGTCACGTGACATTACGTCACTTTCAGTTAAACCAAAACCAGTTGTTTCATTGGTTTGCAAAATTTCATGTGACATGACGTCACTCGCGCCGCAATGGTAAGGCAAACATAGCGTCCGCCGCCTGAAACCCAAAGCCTATGCGGTCGATGCAACGCTTGAGACGCGAAGCCTACGCGGTCAAAGCAGTCGCTGCTGAGACGCTGTTAACGCGGTGCCGTGAGAGACTGAGCACTTGTGACGCAACTTTGTGACGCCCGCAGTATGCGACGTCTCACATCGTGCTTAAAGAGTGCGTAAAAGGGGAGGGTACCTTTCTCCTTAGCGTCCCCAACTTGTCACTCGATAAGAGCGAAGCAGGTATGCTACCAACGCGTACCACTGGGTTCCGAAGTCAAGCCTTTTCTCGATGTCGCCTCTGGATTAGACTTTACTCTTGCTGAGCAGGTTCGTCGGCGACGCGGCTGATGTGAACAATGTCAGGCACTAACGCTTGCCTTTTCTGATGCGAAAACATGTTCTGCCGTCACAAACGCTTACGGTGACGCACAAGCCCATTTTGAAGAATTGCCAACATTTTTAGTCCGCCTCTACGCTGTCATCGCATCACCGTTTCTTGCGGCGACGCAGGTCTTCGTGCTTGCCTTTCAGCGGTGCCGCGGCTCTCCCGACCCAAAATAAATGTCGCTATGTCTACAGCTGGTCAACGCACGAACCGCCAATTGGGGAAGTGGTGAAGGGATTACCTTAGCACCGTCAGAAGCACTCGTGTTATTCGAGAACATTTATGGATGAGGTACGGAAATGACGGGACGCATGCCCATTGAACTATGAAGAGAAGGAACAGGCGTTGCATACTTCGAACTCGGAAATTTTTTTATTTCACCGCATTTAATGTAATATTGAAATGCAGTTCTGGTTTTGAAGAATTCTATTTCCGCAGTCCCTTGAAACATTCAAGGGTTTTATACGAGGGGTGATCAAAAAGTTCCGGGACTGATTTTGTTGCGTAGAAAGTAAGGGCAGTACAGTGATGTGCGCTCAGCAGTTGAAGGAAAGGACCTTCGCGTCTCATTATACCAAAGGGCGTCGCTCTGTGAACATTTGAGGCGGCGCTACACTAGTTTGTTTGACCGCATGCACGAGCATGATGGCGATCTTTCTATACACTGCAAACCAAGGCAGGAACGAACATCAATTATGAGTCAAACACGACAAATATAAAACAGAGACCTGTGAAATGATTTAGAAGGCTTATGTCAAAAAGCAGTGAAGGGTGCGATGTGTTTTAAGTGGCACGCGCGCTTCAGGAACGGCAGGACAACGCTGGAAGACGGAAGAGCGGTGGAGCGACTTTATCCGCCCTCTCCTCGACTTCAGTGACGTTCTGCCATTCTTGAGGCGCGAGTGCCACTCAGACCACCTCGCACAACTCACGGGCTTTTTGACATAAAACTTCTAAATCATTTCAGAGGTCTCTGTTTTAGATTTGCCGAATTGGACGTAAAATTGATCTTCGTTTTCGCTTTGGTTTGCAGTCTATGGAAAGATCGCCATCATGCTCGGGCATGTGGTGAAACAAACTTGTGTAGCGCAGCTCCAAATGTTCACAGAGCGACGCCCTTTGGTATAATGAGACACGAAGGTCCCTTCCTTCGACTGCTGAGCGCGCATCACTGTACTGCCTTTACTTTCTACGCAACAAAATCACCCCTCGTATAAGGCACATACATACAAAAATTAACAATGTGAAGGTATTGGGACGGTATGGCTAAACAGCTGTAATGCAAAACGGCAAGTTCAGACTGAAAAGCAACGTACAGTTTACATAAACGTTAAAAGAAGCTGACAAATTCCAATCATAGTTTCTCCCGAGAACTAGGATAAAGCAAACGGGCATGTCGCCTAAAATGCATAAGGCGCATGAAACTTGTCATAACTTAGGAAGGTACTATAGCTTAATCATGTAAAATCTGGTTCACACACTTGCAACCAGTGACAGTCACAAAAGACTTAAAATCGGTTTCAAGCCATTCCTGTCTTAAACAGTTGCAGGTGTGTGAGACAGCCGTAACTTGTGATGCCTCCGATGTAAACACCAATTGTAAACAATTAATAAAAATTTTCTGTTCATACATATTTTATAGCATGTCGGATGTTGTAAGAAATATTCACATCGCACTTGAGTGCACAAGCCCTAAACTAATACGGCTGTAAAATTAGCAGATATTTGAAAACTCGTGTCGGATACGAAATCACACCCAAAAATCCTGAACACGGAGCAGACGTTCAAGTGTATTTGTTCAAATGAGCCGTTGTGTTTTTCATTTCATTAACCTGGACAGTTTGAATGGATGTAACCTCTGCCTTTCTACATAACATGTGGCAATGAGCAAAAACAACAAGGGAGGCACCCAGCATTAACAACAGAAGAAAGAAAACACATTAAAAAGCAGCTGGGCTTTAATTCTACTTGCTGGCTGACGATATCGTGGGCCACGATGTGAAGCGTACAGTCTTCTGAGGCGCATGTGAACCCTCCGTGTACTCCTCTCATTCAATCGTTTCTTTTCGCCTTTAAAATGTCTTTAGAGATGCTAACCAAAAGAGAAACTTAGGGCTAAGGACATTGGCAACTGGACACCGGTTCATGCTCAACAAGTGCTACCGGTGAGTCTGTGCCCGACTGCATTGCTTAGCTGCGTCGCTTCGCTTAGCACTGAGAGTAGACATCATATTAGTATAAGTTGTTTTGCGACCGGTTGGTTTGTGGCATATGCGAGGAAGCCAATCAGCGACACCTTCTAGCTGTGCCAGATCTCACTTTTGCTAGGGCCCAAGAACCTGTGACTACTGCGGAGTACGCCACAAACCACACACGAGAAACCCCAGAGTTCCGGGCTCCAGAGATGGAAGAGGTTGACCACATGGACAAACACAACCCACTCAAGGCATCAAACGGTTCTTTAATGCCAAGCCACAACCCTGGCGCAGGGAAGACCTCTCCGAGCACAGCTGGAAAATGTTAGAATTAAAGGATTGCGCATGACGCAAGTAGCTATAATTTTGAACATGCCATTTCTGTGGCGGAAAGGGACACATCATACGTGCATTCCGCCAGTAGTTGGCCAAATCAAAGCAGTAGTCTCCGGAAGCGGGATCCAGTCATCGTCTTGAATAAGATAGGTCAACGGCAGAGCCTTAACTTTATTGAACCGAAACGGAAATTGTTAAAGTTCCACTATATGAAATTCCCATCTTCATAGAAGTAGGCACTCGAACTGCTTGTTCCGTAATTGTTCTACAGAGAATGTGTCATCTTGGAACGGCAGCATAGACTTAAAGGTGAAATCCGTCGATTTTTGAGCTACTTAGTCCAAAGGCATCATCTGAATGCAGATGGCTTCCTGATTCCAAAATGCTATCTCGTTCCTCCAGATTCATTCTAGTTAATTAAGAAGTTGGGGCTCCAATCCACGCTGTGAAGGTGGTTGGTCAGCGAAGTTGTGGTATCACCTGCAACGATTGCCTACTGCACTATACGAAATTCCGCCGCCGGTCGCAGCACGCCGCCGCTGGTCGTATTGCCGTTTCTTTTCCCGTTGCCGCTCCTAGTATTCACGCTGCTCCTCGGGAGTCCTAACTATGCGTGGCCTATTCATCGCGGTGCTGCAGCAACAATGAAATCAGTTGCTATACTCAGTTTCATCTTACGTTTAAGCGCAGCGGATGTTACGTGCCATCGGAGCCAATCGGAGGCCGTGTGAGTGTCACGTGAACTTCGAGAGGGGGCACAGCGACGCTCGGAAAGCGTATCACGGGCCACGTCCACAGAACGGGATTGGCTAAGATAGCTTGTAGCATCCGCTGCGTCCGGACGTAAGGTGAAACGGGGTATAGGCGGGTTCTTCTTTTATATACGAAAGGCTAGTGACGTCACTCCCCACGTCGCAAGCTGCCGTCGCCGCAGCAGCTTGTGCAAAAGTAATCTTCACCGGGAACGTATGCGGTGAGCGCTACGTGCTTCGCATTGTTTTCAGTAGCTCCTTATCATTCATTATATGGTTAGGATGGTTGTTTTGTGCTTATTCTTTATTGAAACGAATGTTGTGCTGTATGTTGTATGCGTGGTGTTTGTACTTATCGCTTTATTCTCATGAAGTCTTTTTTTCCGTGAGAACGCCGACGCAAAAACACACGCGGGGAGAACGAACGTGCTTCGCATTGTTCGCCGGCGCCGTTATCATCCATTATGTGGTTTGCACTTCACACTAGGGCTTCGAATGCCGTCAATCCCTTTCGAAGCAGCTGCAAACCTAATATTTACCGGAACGCGTGGGAGGGTGTTCCTATTGCTCACACGCGCCTTATCATCCATCCTGTGGTTTTGATGCTTGTTTTGTGGGTTTTTTTGTGGTTTTCTTTATTGAAACCGATACTGAGCTGTATGCTGTACGCCTGATTTCAAAGGAGATATGCTGTTTTGCCTTCAATTCTTCGCCGGGAGTTATTTGCTTACAACGCCAACGACACCAAAATTTCCTTGGCAGCTAGAGGTTTACAGCTTCGCTGAAAAAAAAGTGATATTTTGTTCGCTGCCAAAATTAATAAATCGTTCTCCCCAGTTTTTCCCTAGGTTTCCCCGTCATCCAAACGTGACGTCACCGGCGGGTAGCGAGGCGCGCGGCCGGCAATCGGGTACGCTCGCGCCCGCTTTCTCACTTCAAATAGTGAGAAAACAGGCCGTTCGTGCTCTAATAATCTCTCGTTGCGCAAAGTATGACCTTGGCCTACATGCTGAACTATGAGAAAGTAAAAAAAAAACGGAAGCAACTGGGATTTTGAGAGAATCGGTTTTGTAACTCGGTACGCTCAAGCCACGGCTCGCTAGTTTCGTGAAATTGCTGGCATATCCGTTATCCTTTTATCAGAAGCTGGCAGTTACGCTGGCGAAGAAAGGTCGAAGAGTCACGCAGTCCATTCTTTGACAAATTGCCCAAGCACCACGGAGAATGCTCGGAATGAGGGTACAGATGCCCCACACGCTCGTGTTACCTGAAGGAACGTGCCATTTGTTTTAGATTTTATTTAGAAACGTTACTGTTGCAGGTGCCAGCACATGTAACTACTCTTGTAACATGCATGTGCTCCTTGGCGATTGATTAATTTAGCAAAATATCTATAGACCATTCCATAAAAGTGCTTCTCGTCGGCGATATTTTCAAGGTTCGTGCGTGTGGCGCGCGTGCTTTACTCAACTTACATAACGGCGAACTTGCGCGTGCTGGGCTCTGAACTAACACGTCTCGACTGTGATTCTCGCAAACAGTGAAATGTGTGGAATAGAATGAACCGCATTTGCGTAGGCCAGGTGGCTGGTTACTGCTTATGAAGATCATGGTAAAATGACACTTAAAATAACTCAGCAACCACCGAGCCAAACATCAAGGCGCAATGAAAAACGTATAAAATACACAAATATACTATTCATTTTGAAATAAATATTTGCTCGAAGATACAATAGTGCGTAAAGTACAGAAATCCATCATCAAATTTTTAGTTCAAAAGATGTTAACAGAAGTTACTAAAAACAAACTTGTAACGAGTATTCTCTTTTTTTTTTCTTTTTTTTTACTGTGGGAGTAGAATGCAACGCGCTCAAACAGTCATCCCCGAGTGCACGTGGGAAAGAGGTAAATATATATAAGTGTTTTTTTTAATTAAGTCTTAGTTTTGCGCAGTTCCATCAGCTGCAAATTTGCATGCCTCCCCTCAAAGTCATTAATCATTTTCATGGTTTCAAAAAGCTTTTCTGCCCTATATAACATTTCTCTGCAATAGAATAAAATTAATGTTTTCACCACCTCTTCTCCGAGAAAACGTTGCACGCCAACCACGTGACAAACCAGTCACCGACTCTTTCGTATATTAATAGATCTCAACACCTGTTCCATAAATCTCTGTAATACCAGACACGAATAGCTATATGTCGAAAGTCATGTCTAAACTCAGACTTTAGCTTTGCTTAGATGTTTCACTTCTCGTTTCCAACAGATCGGCCGCGTGAGTGGAACTCTGAGAGTAGCCAGAGCTAGATTCGATGTCCAAAACGGATATAATATTTATAAAAAAAATCACTCGAGCAATTGTGAATAATAATTGTGAATGTACGAAATGTCGACTATGGAGCTAAATTGTGTACTATTTTTCTGGACATTATTAGCGCTCCTTTTTGAACGGATGTCGTAGGGGTCAAACCCGGCTTGAGTTTGCGCTTGCCGCTCTTGAAGTTGTTCCAGGTGCAGAAGGATACTCAACTCGCAGCACGCGGCTATAAAGTATCCCGAGCATAAGTGAGAACGTTTCAGGTGACACTAGTTATCTCGGCACACAGGTCGCGCAAAAACACCTTGACGTGGCTGGCCTCCGTTGCTGCCGGGGAGAGCATTTTGTTTCTCCCACGAAAACAAGGGTAAAAAAGATGCTTTTCCCGGCACTGTTCCTACAGTCTACCGCGGACCACAAATTGCTAGCCATTGTAAAGGAACTTTTAACCTTAAAGCTGCAAAAAAAAAAAATAATCTCGATCGCTGGCGCCCGGAAAGCCACTTCGCGGCTGCCCGGGTGGTTCATCCGCCTGCCCGCCGGTGACGTACGCGGGTATGGAAAAGTATAGATTGTTCGTTGTTGCCAGTAGAGAGTCGGTTCGTGGAACCCTCGCGGCCGGTGTAGCTAAAACATTCAATAACTTCGGGAAACAATTTTAGTCTTATAAAATATTTTGGCTATCAATTGAGAAAGGGTTATTGATGCAGTCTGCCAATTTACAGGCAGATCAAGGACTATCGAAAAATCGGCGGAGTTCCCTTTTAAGCGTAAACCGCTTTCCCGATGTATTTGCAACGCTAGTTGTTGGTTTTGGGAAGTATCATTTTTTCCAGGCGGTTCAAGGGAAAGGAGCGTGAGTCGCCGTTGCTTATGGTGAAAAGACGTGGAGCAAGCCTGCTTGAAAGGAACCGGTTCCAAGTGTACAATAAGCTGCGTGGTGCGTGAGCAATAGAACTTTCCGGAAATTTGTGGTGTCCCCAGCGTCTGCTTTATGCATTACGACGTTCAGATGAACGGCACGAGAAATCATCCAAGAATAGAAGACGAAGTTGGCGTTGGTTTAACAGTTCGTGGTTTCAGAACGCAGAGAAGGCAGATGAAAAACAAAACAGAATAAGGGAGGACCTCCTTTTCTGTTCACCTAATTTTTTTGGATTTTCTGAGCTTCTAATGATAAGAAAGATTCCCCTCATTCCAAGCACACCTGGGATCTTCCGGAAAGGTATATTTCGCGCTCAGAGAGGGGTTGCGGGGTTCTAAGGAGACGACAAATTGAAACGCTTTTTGTCTAGGTTTGGGATAGAACGGTCTTGCCCTTGCCCACCGTCTAACACAACACCAAACACTGAGGACCACTATTCAAGGTGTCTTTCGACTAGCCGAGTCACTCCCACAGGTGCAAGGATTGTCAAAAGGATTTCAAGGGGTCTTCGAGTAAGGACTTGGCGAACCCAAGTACACTTTCGCACTCAATCTAAACTTGAAGTCCAAGTACCACAAGCCTCGATTTGTTTCTTTGTCACTTGAGCCAAAGGTGTACGATACCATCACACAACTCGTGCAACAAAAAATTTTGCCCCAGGTACGAAACACTGCATGGGCAACGCCAGTTGTACACGTGGGGAGGTCAAACGGCCTGATACGGCTATGTGTAGGTTATAAACGCATCACAAATACAGTCTTGAAACGGAAGTCACGCCCACTGCCAACAGCAGAGCTAATGTTTACTTAACTTGTAGCACAGTCACAAACGCATCACAAATCCAGTCTTGAAACGGGAGTCACCCTCACTGCCAACAGCAGAGCTAATGTTGACTTAACTTGTAGCACAGTCCTTTAATAAGCTCTTGGTTACGAAACTTCTCCGTAACGTTATAGAAGGGCTTGATATGCGACCACGGTGCAGCGCTGGGTCGACAACGTGCCAGAAAGCTGTCAATCTAGCCAGCACCGCTGGATATTGCGCATTCAGGAAGTGTTATTGTAATTTTGAGCCCACCCTGAATGAGCCACCTTTAGATCACGGTGATGCGTCACCCCACTGAGAGCGTTTCTGATTAGTCTATGTGTCTTTGGCTCTATACGCTGAGTCAACTGAGCAAACTTTAAAACATTCATTGCAGGTACCAATTGCAAAGAGTGTGAATGTTATATCCGACGCCAACGCTTATAAACACACCGTGCAAAGTCCAAGTGACGACGCTCCCTCGACCTCCCTCACTCAATCGGATCAAGTATTGTTCAAGGTAGGAAACGGCGAACAGAGATCAGACTCTCTCAACGAACGTCGCAGCATCCCGTTCGCGGCACAGTTATTTCAAAGCGAACTCATTATTGAAACGCCTTTAACCCAAGCATGCATTCAATTGGTGACGATGAAGTTTCTGGCCCCTGAGGATGGACGACTCCGCTCATCACGGATGAATTCTAAAGTTTTTCTTCGGCGGAAACTGCAGTTAGTGATTGGAACACCTTGAATTTTGTTTTGAGGTAAAAACATCACAAGCTCCGCAAAGAAGCGAGCCGTCCTCCTAACGTCCTTCGTCGAATCAACCTAAGACACCGTACGAGCCCTGCTCGCACACAAAAAGCTTTCGGTAGTCGAATTTGAGGAAATCATGAAGCGCCTCAATGAACACTACGACCCCAAGATGGCGGATTGGCTCAGTTGATTCAACTTCCATCAACGGAACGAACCAAACACTGAGAGAGTCCAGCTCCGAGTATGTGGCCGCACTGCAAAAAATCGCTGCCAAGTGAAACTCTGGCACAGTAACGACCACACCGACCACACCCACTCAGGCAACGGCCACAACCACGACAATCATGCCCCTGTCAAACGCCAGTTCAACACGAGAGACTCGACATGCCCCGCAAGCCCCAGCGAGGAGGTTCTCTACTGTGCTACCGCTCGAGGTGATGCTAAGGGACCGATTCATTTGTGGCATCAAGGATTCCCACCTTCAACAATGTTTGCTAGTGTAAGGGAACATCGCCTCCGAGTGCGACTACACTCTCACATTGGCCAAAAGAGTCTGCCGCCAGACACCACAGCAACTCCAGATGCGAAAGCAAAAAGGTAACGTGCACAGCTCCACTGCAACCCTAAGTAAGGGGGCGAAATCATCAAAGAATCCCTATTTCCCTTGCACAGGTATACGTATACCTGTTGAATGCAAGCACGCTGAAGCCAAGTGCACATTTTTTTTTTTTACGGGAAACCTCGAAGAAGCGTGTTTCAAGCACAGCGTTCAACGCAAGTCACAAGAACGCTCGTCAAGTTGCACCCATCAGTTGACAGTTACTCAAGTTGAGACGCATGGAGATTTCTTTGCAGTGATCAGCGTTGCACAGGGGAACCCATCGAGGATCATTTTCACGCTCCTGGTGAACGGAGAACCTTTGAATATAGATCAGACTCTCTCATCAAACAGCGCAGCTTCCAGTTCCCTTCCCCGTTTTTTCAACCGAAACTAATTCATAAAACACATTTCACCCCAATACGCGTTAGTGGATAAACGTCTTCCACACGTCTCCGATTTTAAACCTGTTGGACGATGCAGTCAAGCTCAAAATGAATGAGACTGCAAAATAAGCGCATAACGCATATGGTAGAATAGCAGACTCCTGCGTCAAATAAGATATCTTAGGGTAAAAGTAACGTACACCAAAATGGTCCAGTCGGAGAGTCAACCAGAGTCAGGTTGCGATACAAAGAGGTCTTTTCACAGTGGCGCACGAGGAAAACCTGTTACCAGGAAGCCCACTTTTTTCTTACAGATGACTCATTTCGTCGCTGTAGGCCCACCAGAGTGAAGCTGTCGTTCACATCCTTTGCAAGGACTGTTTTACAGGAACGGTTGCCAACGCCGATGCAGCTACACTAAATTCACTGACTACCACAGACATCCTCCATGGGCAAGACAAGGAGCGCCGGCAGTGCCGTTAACCAAACTTCATGACCGTGTTTACAAAGTGTAAGGTCGGTCTGCCTCCTGAGTTCGGCGACACTGGTTTACACAGTAGATGAGAGATTTAGCCAGCTGCAGTATGACTGCCGGCCTGGGTCTTTAACGTGCCTCACGCAGTAGAATACATGACCGCACGCCGGTGCGATACTCATCCAGATTGAAGAGAGCAGGGATGGCGATTGAACCTCGGATGCAGCTTAAGCTTCCTGCTTCACGTGCTTCGAGCTTTGGCGCACTAGCAAGCTCGGCCGCCGATCCCTCTCAGCAGCGCCATTGAAGGGTTATGTGCCTCGGTACAGTCCCATGAGCCGATCACTCGTCCAGTGTTGATGCTGTAACCCTGCATGTAAAAAAGTGCTTGTAGTTGCAGACTGCCAGTCATCTGTGAGCTCAAATGACGTTAACACAGCAATATTTCCAGACCTGGGTCTGTAACTGAGGGAAACACACCTGGCATGGTTCCCAACAAGGTCGCCAGCTGTCGAGGCTTTTAGTGCAGTCTCGCACTATACACATTGTCCTGCACATTCCTCTGCGGGGAATCGGGCCTTTTTTTTGGCCTCCTGACAGTCTAGTCACTTGTTGGAGTTTCCGGCTGGCACTCCTTTCGAGCGTCTCTTTAGCCCTTGCCTACGTCGGGCAAGGCTCGTAGGCTGCACCCGGATCTGGCGACGCCGGCGCCTTAGTACTGCTGCAGTCGCCTTGAGGCTCAATATAAGTCCGATGGCGTCGTTGCCATTGGGCACGCGGTCCCGCTCGTCCTCCAGACCCGGCAGGATCTCGAAGTACATTGGGCTGTCCTCGTTCAGGACATGCAGGCGCCGGAAGCTCGCCTCAAGGCGTCTCTACATTTGCTATCGTGGCGGTACCGAGGGTGTTGAGGCAGGCAAGAGAACAAGTTGCCTCGTGGCTGTACTCCTTCTCACTTTAAAGGGGTACTCCGGCGATTTCTTCATGGTCCCCGATTTGCTTGAAATTTTGCTAAACTCGCCATACAACATCGCTAAAATAGTATCCCAAATATTAGGTTAAAATAACTTTTTTTCGCGAAGTTATTGAATTTACAATTTTGGTCCTCACCGTGTTTTTCAAACTGAAAGTCTCTACTGGCAACAACGAAAAAGTGACGTCAGTGGAAGGCAGGGGTTCACTCTTTGGTCTGTAGAATTTGTTCCCAACTGATTTGAAGCAGCTTTATGGTGTCAAATGAATGCTTTGGAAGCTCGCTCCAGGATCCGCGCTCCAGCACCGAACAAATGATTGACATATTCTATTTTTTAGACTGTTCGCTCGACTGGCAAGCCTGCCCGCCACTGTCGTCACGGCACTGAAAAGTGCGGGTAAATTTGAATGTTGGTTTTCGCATCATTTTCATTTGCCGATTTCGCAATAACTATTATGAATTTCGCGATACTAAATAGCATACCGGAAAGGGTAAAGGCCGGGGAGTCAGAAAATATAGTTAGTTGAGGTAGCTCAAAAATCGCAGGAGTACCCTTTTAAGTGCGAGAATAACAGGAGCTACAAAAAAGGGAGAGCCTCAGGCTTTTGGCATCTTTGCAAAGCATGCATGCTTGTGCAGTGCAAGCTCTGTTCAGGGTAACTTGCTTGTGCTTGCGGCTCCAGCTTCGTTCCCGCGGAATGTGGAACATACTATAGTTTGATCTTCCGGAAAGCCCACGGTGTTGTCGTCAACACCCATGTTGTGTTGAATGTTCAGACTTTGAGGCTACAAACAACCACTAAGAACTCCTTTGTTTCCTTTTCTATATGTCAAGATTACCCATGCGCGATTTGCAAGCACATTTGCTTGATGTTCCAGTAAAGTCGCACGACTGCGATTCTGGCCCAAAATTTTTGCCGCATAAAAAATTAGTCCCGTCATATGTAGACTAGTGAGCAACACACCAGGACAGCCATACCCACGGGCCGGACAATAAGATTGACCGTGGCGACACCTGGAGCATCTCGACATACATACCCACTCTAATACAGTGAAAGCGGGCTCTCTGAGCTTCACATATCTGCTAAGCTACACTCACATTTTTGACTAGGCAAAACTCTTGTGCAAACGAAACAATTATGCAACAGTCATCAGTCTTGATTTCGTACAGCAAACATAAATGCGTGGCTGGCAACAGCCAGGAAATATGTGCCACCAAAAACTCTAGGTGCAGCATTCAGTCTCTGCCTGTGCATGCATATTGCCGAGAAAAAAAACAGCGAACTGGAGTGAGCACGAACATGAAAGGGCACAAACACTTGGGCAAGCTGAGCTCGGTCAGATCCTTGCACAGCCGGTAATGCCAGTTCTTAAGTCGAGGTGTGGGGAGCTTCTGGCATGTCGCTGGCTTCGACACTGTACTGGCCTTCCGAGGCTTGGGCAGTGCAGCTGGCCGCGTCTAGCTTTTCTGTCGACTGTCGCCCTTCACGAAAAAGCATGAAGAACTCTTCTGCTGGATAATTGTCTCCCGAGGCAAACTTGCCCAGTCTGTGACGGTCTCCGTGTTGAGTACCGCCGTTCAGCGTCCGTGAGTGATCGGGAGGCAAAAGTGACAGGGACAAGATGGTTCCCATGCTGCTGTTGAAGGGCGGCACCCAAGCCGTAACGAGAGGCGTCTGTAGCCACGATGATGGGTAGAGACGGATCAAACATGGCTAGAATGGGTGCATGTTGAATACAATTCTTGATGTTTTGGAAACTCGTGTCCACTTGGGGGACCAGACAAAACGAACGCCTTTTCGGAGTAAACGACGAAGAGGTTCGACCACAGTCGAACAATGCGGGACAAATTTGCTTTAGAATTCGACAAGTCGCAAGAATGCTTTCAACCTTGCAGGGTCTGACGGAGTCTCAAAATTTAGAACATCATCTACCTTCGATGCGAGGGGTACTAACCCTTCCATGGAGAGACGGTGCCCCAAATATGAGAGTTCGCGGACATTGAAAACACCCTTTCGATTCAACTTCATTCCTGCGCGGGAGATGTAAGACAAGACTTGACGGAGGTTAACATCATGTTCCTCCTGCGAAGATCCGTAGACGAAGACATCCTCGAGATAAAACAGGACGCCTTGACATCCTTCCAAAATTTTCGACATGATATTTTGGAACGCTGCAGGTGCAGATGCCAGTCCTAAATATACGCGCTTAAAACGGAAAAGACCTTCAAGGGTAATGAAAGCTGTTAGATCTCGACTCGCGGGTTCGAGATGAACTTGATGGAACGCAGACGCAAGGTCTAGCTTGGATAAGAGAGCTGCTCCTCGAGGGAACTCGAAAGTTCGTCAATGTGCGAAAGTGGGAAAGGGTCGATGACGATAGCTTGATTTGGCGCTCGCAGAGCCACACACGTCCGGATATTTCCGTCTTGTTTCTTGACAACGACGATGGGATAAACCCATTCCAAACGTTGACACGTTCAATGATTCCTTGCTGTTCCAGTTTGAAGATCTCTTCGGAGACGGCGTCACGAAGTGTTAAAGGAAGACGTCTTAGCCTTGACTGCACTGGTGGGACATTATGTCGCACCTGGATCTTGTGCGTCTCATTCCGCAACAGACCCAACTCGGGACCGAACAGGTGTTCAAAGTCTTCAAATCTCGGGGGTAACTTGGATGTGTCCCGCGGAGGTGGACTTGATTGCAGACCCTTTGAAGGAAGGTTGCTTTGCTCGGTATACTTTTCCAAATTCAGGATCAAGAAGATCAGTATTACGTTGCGGGACACTGCAACCACATTGAGTTTCAGGTTGACGTTTTGAATCACTAGCTCCACACTGGCTTGCAGGACGGCGATCTGGACTGGAGTTGGTCGACGGCATATGGACAAACTCCTCTAAGTCTTTCGGAACTGTTTGTTTCCAATCAGAAAGTTGAAGTGGCCTGGATGCGTAGGCACCCGACGGTACTAAAGATGGCTGGCTGCTAGATGTAACTGGAGGTTGATGACTTGGTGTCTGTGATGGCTGGTGAGACGAGAACGTGAAGGGTCGTCGCTGCGGAGTGCCAGCCGGCCCTACAATCCGAGGTGGCTCTGCTCCACTTCCAGCTGCATCCACATAAGAGCAATCGTACTCAGCTCCAAATAAGGTCAGGCTCAACTTGCGCACTGCGTCGGTTCCAAGTAATAATCGTCCCGTACGCGTCAAATAAAATTCCAGCGGCACGTACCGGTTCTTGAAAAACACTTGTCCAAAGAAACATCCCAGCTGTTGTAGATAATGCACTAACGTTCTTGGTGGACGATGAAGCTTAATCGTACATTTTTTGTTTACATGATTAAATCATTGTTTGCTCAAAATCGAGACGTAAGATCCGGTATCAAAAAGAAGCTTGAGAGGAGTGCCATTTACCTAAACATCTGCCAAGAACACAACGCGGAGACTCGGGTCGCTTGCAAGGCGATCTGTAGACTGCACCGAGACCTCGTGCTGGTCAAACGTCACACTCGGAAGGACTTTCTGATGGACAGTTCTCACGTCGGTCGATCCGTCTCGTCGATAAAAACGGCCGCTCTGGTAGCGTCCGGCAGGTTGTCCGCGGCACCAGGGTTGTCCTCGACCACGCACTCTAAATGATGCTTGCCGTTCACCGTTAATGAATGCTGCTGATTGTGCTTGACGACTGCGGCAAACCAAAGCAAAATGTCCCTGCTTTCCACACAGAAAGCAGGTCGCGTTCTGTGCCGGGCAGAAGTCGCGGGCATGGTCACGCCGGCCGCAGAACCAGCACGCGGAGAGAGAGCCTCCACCTTGTCTCTCCCTCACCCGCTGAGCAGGAGGCTCGCGGACTGATGGCCGCCTTGCCCGCCCTTGGAAACGGGGAAGATGGCCATCAGACGATGGCTGACCCCACGGCATCACAGGACCTCGCTGCGACGGGGATCATCCCGGTGGAAAGGCACGGAGCGTGACCATAATGGGATGCAGTTGGGCGGGGAACGCGGAAACTACGCCGTCTTGATTCGCACGCCGCTGAGCCTACGCATGGATATCTTGGACCGCGGCCGGTTCCAAACCGCGGCTTCCGTCGTTAACAAGGAAAAACGACACCGCGCTCGTAGAGCGATGAAACGATTCAGCCGTTTTCGCGAGTTGTTCAAATTGTATTGCGAGTCGGAACGCTCTGTCCAGTGTTGGTACCTCGGCCCCGACGCATTCACGTAAAATGCGGTCCTGAACTCTTTTCGAATCCAACCCCTCCAAAACTATTTCACACAGGCGTTCGTCTAACGTAGCGCCGTAGCTAAAGAAAAAGCCTTGATGACCTAATGCGGCAAGGTATTCGGAGACTGATTTGCTGGGACGTTAGGCTCTTGCACGGAGTTTCTTTCTTTCCAGTGTTACGAACCGAAAAAACTCAAAGTGTTTTTCTAACTTCTCCAAAAATATTTCATACTCATCATTGAGCTCAGTTGCCGGTGCAGTGTTTAAGCGGAATGCATCAACTACATGCTGGCCTTCCGTGCCGAGCAACGAAAACAGGAGTTGTTTTTTACGACGCGGTTCCATAAGTTCGAACCCCGAAGCGCAAAGAAACGCTGTGAAGGCACGTATGTCTTTCTACCTGTCGGGAACAGGTAGAAAGACGGGTGGCGGCGGCACAACTGCCGTTCCAAAAGCGATATTTTGAGTCATAGTGGTCAAATGTCAAAAAGAACCACGAAAATAGTCGAAACACGTTGAGGGTCGAAGCCTACCGTTAGAGAAAATACAAGATTGCAACCAACATGGGGGGTGACAATGCAAGTCGAAGGAAAGACTATGAAGCAGCGGGTGGTAGGCTTGAACTAGAACCAAACTTTATGCGCAGCAACCGGGTGCAGAGATCATGCTAGGAGGAGACGCCGAAAGATCTAGGAAGGAAAGAAACGTTTACCTCGTCGCCTCCTCGTATCCTATCCTCTTCGCCATTGTATTATTTTTAGTGGGTCCCAGAACGCTGGCCCAGGATAAAAAAGAGACACGAGTATACTTCGTTTCACCTTATGTTGGACCGAAGCGAAGGCGAGAAGCGCGAGCTCATAGCGTTGCCAGCTGCTCTTAAGTCACGAGAGCTTGTGCCGCCGGGATGTGGCCCAGAGCAAGGAGCTCGCGCTTGTAGCCTTTTCTGCGGCACATCATAAGGTGAAACAGAGTATAGCCCCGTCCGAATCCAAGCACGATCTCGTTTTAATCACGAGCCCATCGCGCGGTATCACGCCGGCACGTTAGAACGTGCGGCACGGCGGCGCCAGAGCCGTATAGACGCTTTACACACGCGCCAGATTGAGCCGCCATAGCCGCCCTTCTCTTGTCTTACCGAGATGCCGAGCCACTGAAGCGGGCGTTGACGAGTCTCCACAACGGCCTATGCTCGGGGGAAGGACACAGTAACACTTAAAATGGCAATAACCTGTCCTGCTGTGGAAATGATGAAGTCAAGCGAACGGAATAAGAGGGAACAAAAACTGAAGGTCAGTTATGGCGGCGCCCATGCACAGCTGCTGTAAAGCGTCTATAATTTTCCGCAGAGCCGTATATTAGGAGAGTTTGGACAATAGGCGGAGCAAAGGCCGCCGCCAGCGCCGAATATGCCCCCCACGCTTAGAGCGTAAACTAATTTGTGACACAGCGTCGACCAATAAATCAGGAGACCTCTACTCCATCTCACAAATGTCTGCAGTGAAGACAAAGGCACACGCGCGTGAGCCTAGCTCAGCGAAACGCTTTTGTTTGTGCGAGACCTCGTGCATAGGAGGCACTTTCCAAAGCCACGCGCTCGTGCCCATGCCTTTGTCTGCACTGCTAGAACAGCGTCCTGAGACTGGCTGAAAGAAAGCAGTACAAAGGGTGGGGTGCGCGAGCGTCTTGAGACGCGGAGTTCCGCTCGGCACGGCTCAAATTATACTTCGTTTCACTTTATCTGCGAGCGAAGCTAAAGCTAGAAGCGCGAGACCAGCACTTTTTGCATTTCTCCCCAGCTCGCGCGCTCGAGCAAAGCCTGAACGCACGGAGCTTCCGTGCTCGCGTTTCCAGTTTTGCCTTCGCTCTCACATAAGGTGAAACGAAGTATAGTCGTGTCACAAATTTAGAGCACACGACCACCGCTAGGGGCTGTTTCGCGGCCTGTGGTTGGCCCCGAGATGCTCGCCTATTCAAACCAATGTATGGCCAAACTCTCTCAATAAACGACTCTGGGCGGCGCCGGCTTTTGGCGCCACTTTGAGTTCACGTGCTAAAACCACTGCACATACTTAGTCCCCTTAACAAAGGGTTTGACACAAGTCATTTCAAGGTGTCATTTCTGTGGCTGACTGCACACCCCTTCCTATGCAGTCACCAACAATAGAACATGTCGCTCTCAGTTGCGGTATGTGCGGTCTGCAGTAAATGTTGGTCCACCAGCTGTATCCAAACCATTCTGCCAAGGTGTCCAAGTCAGTACATGACAGCATTGCCTTTAGCAAGTGGGTTTTCATGGCAGATGTTGAAAATCCAGGCACCACATAATTGGCCCAGGACAGCGTTTTTTGATCTTCCTCATTTCATCGGGATCCCATGGTTGGTGAGGACTAATGTAGCAATTGAGACAAAAGTAATATAATGTATGCACATTCTTATTTTACGGCTGTATGTTCATCGTAAATAGTGTTCAAGTCGCTAAGGTCGATTTTCATTTTCTTAAGGTGACTCTGCACGAATATAGATGCCCTAGACTTCCCGTCGAGGTGTTGTGTCTTACTGTGATATTGGACGTATGGGGATAATCGATGAGGTCCTGGTTGCACATACATTTCTTGAAGAGCAAGAATATTTGGCTGAAGCTCCGGGAGGCGGCGACAAAGTTCGGCAATTCGAGGTCTAAGAGTATTATTATTCCACTGGATGATCGAAAGAAGCATCTAGATACGACCTAGTGCGACCGGCGCACGCACAGGGTGTCCTGCAGCGCTGCTCTGAGGCATCAGTGCGTTGAGACGTTTTCACAATTCCGACAATAGCTATCTCAAGGAGCATCATTCATACTAAACTTTTCTTCAACGTGCTTGGTGGCATTTGGGCAATGGCGCTCAGCAGTGCAGAGAAGGTGAAGCTTGTTATGCTATCGACGGATGTGGCTGATTCTTGCGTTGGCTCTTCAGACACGCGACAACCGGAAAGTACATCACTGTATGCAAGGTTTCCCTTTGTTCTAGTTTGGGTCATTTGTTGCTGGTCATTCTTCGCATCTGACCTCCCGGAGTTTTCTTTATCAGTGGATGGAGAACCTTCAGAAGGGATATGCATTGACCTCGATGTATCTCTTTTTGACGAGTCTTTCTTAGGTTTTTTTTTTTTTTTTCGCCCTGCTTGCACATAGGAATATTCTGCTTGGGTCGTTTCCTTTTGGAGCGCAGGACATTCATATTGTGCTTCAGTCAGTTCACGTTGCGGCTCAACAAGTCTCAAGAACAACAAGGTGATTTCTACAATATGATTTGGTGTATATAATCACTCTACGAGTAATAAAAAAAAAGAACGGAATGCGAGCATTTTTTTATTCGGTATATTTCAGCATCGTACCGGTGTGTGGTCGTATATTTGCAACTTTCACGACCTATTTGTTCTTTCTACCGCGAGTTTAAACGAGGTGGCTCCAATGTGCAAATAGCCTTTAAAGCGCTGGAGTTTATAACCAAGTACCGCCAAGCTGCTGCATGCTGGAACGCACTTGACCCAAAAATGGCGGAGCTTCGCCGCCAATCTAGTTTGTCGCGGCGGCGCGGCACCGGCATCTACAGTAGACCAATGGAAGTGCGCTCGCAAACGGCAGCGCGTCACCGGCAGCCACAGCAGACTAAAGGCTCTGTTATACTCCGACGCTGAGCGCAGCGTAGGCAGCATAGCGCAGAATGCGCCTTTCACTGGCCGGCGAGTATGAACTCGATATCTGCGACCAGTCAGCATCTGTGTGCGCTGCGCTACGCCGCGTTTGCTACGCTCGACGTCAGACTGTAACTGAGCTTTAAATGTAGCCTACCCGTGTGGATGTGGAATGCGCCATTAGCCAAATATGGCGCCGCTTCGCCGGCATCCAATAGAAGCACCCGCGGCACCCGATTAAACGATGGCGGTACTTGGGTAAGTCAGGATATCCAGCGCTTTAAATAGCCTTCAAGAACTTCCGCTTCTGAGCGAGACGGCGTGTTTTGCAGTATTTTCGAGATCAAATCTACGCGCCATGTTCGGGAAGTGGTCGCTTATGTCACTCATACACATAATTCTCTCTTAGGACGAAAGAACTATGCGTAAAAAATTATATGCCCGGACCGGAAGTGTGCAAGGGCTTTCCAACAGATGTCGCCACCGAGTTTACAAAAAATGGGCGAATAGAGTAGTGCACTGGTGCCTATCAGGATGGCGGTCATCCGGATTGTCATAGAAGTGCAGTACGAGAGGGCATATGAAGCTTTCGAAAGAGCGCAAGCACCGCGTGATAAATAAGGGCCAGTCACGTAATAAATAAGGGCCACGTTTCCGCGGCACCCGCGGGCGCCAACTACAAATTCGTATAGCGCCGTAAATATAGCTCTAAAAAATTTTTTCTTCATTGTAAAATCGTTTTATGACATCCTTTTTCCAGCTAAGCTGTTTAAAAATTTTTAGTTTCTTCCTTTGCATGTCTCCTTTAAGGTATGAGGGGGTAGGAGGTTTTCTCTTTATGGGGTCGTTGGTGTGTCGCGTCGGACGTTAAATTGAGGATCTGATCAAATATTTAAAAATCTCATAAGGTAATTGTTCTCTTTTTTTTTCGCAGAGCAGGAGTAGATCAGGCATTCAATGGCGGCACCGGCCAACCGGCGCGATTAATTCTCAACGTAGTTGATATTTGTAAAAGTCAGTGTTAAACACTGATTTTTAATATCAACGTTTTTTTGTTTTTGTTTCTTTAATTTAACGAGGTTTAATAAATAGTTTGGTAAAATGTCACGCTACCTTGAAATACCGAATATAAATGTCTGAGCTGATTATTCGTGCGCTTCACAAACATTAATAGTGGTATATTAGGGAATAAGGTCTTGACGTTGTTACCGGCAGCGAGACTAGCAATTATATTGTCTTGGATCATTCAGAAAGCGAGTTCGATATGGCTCATGTTTGCATTATTTGAAGTTGATTGAATATATTTCTTTCGTCCTGCGGCAACGTTGTAGGGTGATTTTGTCGAGGGGACTGGATGCCTGCTACCTTGGACTCTTCTCATGACAGTTCTTAACACTGTTTACTGCAGGTAAGCGTAGTCCAATATTTTATTTTGATTTTTTTGTTCCCATTTGTGCACTTAAAATGGGGCTCTTGATTTTTATGTTTATTTTCTGTGTGTGCTGTTTGTTCATTTCCGAGAGAAAATTGAGGGTATACTTCGAGTAAATAAATTAGAGTAAGACACACAAGGCACTTGAGTGTGTCTTTTTCGGTGTTTTTTTTTTTGTGTTTTCGTCCTTGTGTGCTGTTCTCCTCATGTATAAATAAAACATACATTCAATTTTAATCTGGGAAATTACTTTGGCAAAAAAAAAATACATATTTGACGAAGTTCGACATTCGGCAGTTAGAAATTATTTGTGCGTTTCGCAAACATTAATAGTAGCATATTACTGAATAAGGTCATTAAGTTATTGCCGGCAGAGAGACTAGCAAGTATATTGTTGTCTTGGCATTTTTTTTTTGCGTGTGATCAGGCATTTTTAAAATTCATCATTCAGTAGGCGAGTAAGATGGCTGAAGTTTGCATTATATGAAGTTGATTGAATATATTTCTTTCCTCCTGCGTCAACGTAGTAGGGTGATTTCGTCGAGGGTACTGGATGCCTGCTACCTTGGACGCAACTGCAGGTAAGCGTAGTCAGATATATTATTTTGATGTTCTTGTTCGCATTTGGGCACTTGAAATGAGGTTCTTGATGTTTATCTTTTCTTTGTGTGTGTGGTGTTCGTTCATTTTCTAGACAAAATTGGGGGTATACTTCGAGTAAATAAATTAGAGTAAGACACACAAGGCGCTTGAGTGTGTCTTTTTCGGTTTGTTCTTTTTCTGTGTTTTCGTCCTTGTGTGCTGTTCTTCTCATGTCTAAATAAAGCATACGTTCAATTTTAATCTGGCAGAGCACTTCGGCAAAACTATTTGCATATTTGCCGAAGTTCGGCAGTTAGGGTTGGCGGTCATGGGAGTCTGCTGTGATGCTGAATAGCTAAAGTGGTGTAGCGCTCTGTGGTGTATGTTCTTCCTCTGTCCTTGTCTTAAAGCGCAATCATCTTTTTTCACGTACAATACCAACTCGCCCAACAATCAGCACTTGTATATACTAACCTGCTACAGTAGTTGCACCCCTTTGACTAAGATTTGTTAGTCACCTAAGTAAGTCGGGGTGACAAATTTAAACATGACCGGTGAATACAAAGTGCTTACTAATCTACTATTACCACCCGCCATGTGATAATTTTAGTCAGTGATAGTTAGTCAACAGTTAAGCTGGTCACGTCTGGTAAGTATGGTTGATACTTTAAAATGCTGGAATTAGTGGCCCATCAAATGCTCCAAATGCGCCTTAGAAAAATCTAATACTTATTCACAGCTTCTTTAAATTGGGGATGATATGTTTCAACTTCATATCACATGATTTTACATTTTTTTGGTTCCAGGCAGGCAGTGCAACCTACCCAGTGGCCGTCAGCTCAAGCCTAATTAATCCTGAGGCGCCCAGCTATTTGGCAGAGGAGCGAGACCTCGAAGCCGCGTCGCCTGCTGAGGCAGTCCTGGTTGCATTCTGCCTCTACTTTATCTTTAACTACAAGTACCATCACCAGTTCAGGCGCAGATTCATTGCACTAGAGTACTTAATTGATCTGAAACACTCAAATGTGGAGTCACGTGCAACACATTGCTTTCAAACCTAAAAGAAATGCCAAAAAAGTATTTTCTTTTTTAATGCCTTTTTATGCAGGTTTAGGAATTTTTTATGTCGTTTGCTGAATGCTTTTTTTTTTTTGTCTGATATAAGGGAGGATGGTTGATTCTGAGAGTTACAGAAGGTCAATGATATTGCTTTATAGTCACATTTTTGTAATTTCCAAAATCACAGCTTTTTGCTTTGTGCAGCATTGACATACTTAATTTATTTCAGTCTACTTCATACTCCGTGCCTGAAAGCATTCGAGGATTGTGGTTCCATGTTCACAGTGATTTGTGCTTGCAAGGTTTAAATACAAGATGGTTTTTGATGGCTTGCAAGGTTTAAGTACAAGATGGTCAAAACCGATTTTCGCGATTCGTTTGAAATGGGTTAGATCCCTTTGGCCCTCGCGGTAGTTTGTTGCAGCTCATGAGCAGCAGGAGATACGAGCCCTTTCTTCTTTCAACATTAGAAAAGCAAATCCCAGGGTCTGCTTTCCTCTGCTCCAGCGTTCATTCCACTACTGTGGATAGGACGTGCATAGTGTACTGCTGTCCTTGAGTTGGAACGCACTAGTCATTGCTAGTCCTGTCTTGGTTTGTATTGCTGTTTGCTATATGCGTGATACAGAATCTATGTTATATCACAGTGCGTTCATTTTGATTCTGGTTTGTACAAGACTCAGTCATTCGAGTTCACCCCGGTGAAGCTTCGCTATTCCAAGCAGTGTTCCAAGCATTCACTGTTATTTTCCGGGTAGACGACTGATCGTTTATGTACTTTTTTTGTGATACTTTTATTGACTGTCGCGAACTAGAGCCCGAAAGTGTTGTTCCAGATGCCTTTATTGCGCTTAGTGGTTTCATCTTAGAACTTTTATGAGATGTCTAGTGATGTCATTGATTTTTATGCCATTTTGTTTGTGACAGCCACAATAAAACATCGTCATTTGCTTTCAGAACTAGGCGTCTTCATCTATTATAAGGTCCCCACCTCTTAAAGCATGTACCATCACACCCACAAAGGGCCATAGTATTTTTCTTTAGGGGATAAAAGTGATTCCATCACGGTGTTTCATTAACCTGCCATAAAGGTGGGCTGAACTGGGCCAGTTGGTTGCTGGTTAACATGATGGGGAAACATGCTCGGAAAGGCGCGGACTATGAAGAATGAAACACGGACAGGAGACAGCACTGTTCTCTCGGTTTTGTTTCTTCCGTAGTCCGCGTTTTTCTGAGATGTTTTCCTCATTGTGGACATTTAACCCCAAAGTGGATCATAGTATGTCGCCTTACCTTCTCAAAAAGGTTGAAGTTCCCCTAAAGGAGGTAAAGGCTGACTCTGAAAGGATGCACTTTTAACACCAAAAGGGAAACTAAGATTACCTCCAAAAGAAAGGAGGCAATGTTGCACCCTAACCAGGGGGTAAGTTTGCACCCTCGTTGAGGGGGGTAACGTTACCTCCAAAGGGGTTGCCCTGTGTGCAAGTCGGTTACCCCCGTAAGGAGCGGGTACTACAGTACCCCTTTTTTTAGGAAGCGTAGAGTGCCTTCATACACAAGCGCGCTTTTTCTGGAGTGGTGACACCCTCAGCCATTTTTCCCGCCCACTCGTATTTTTATGCATTTTGAAGTGCGCGCAATCCGGTGTCACTCAGCTCGAGCGAGTAGCCCTTTTGGCTAATGCATAGACGCCACTTTTACCGCCCAGGTCACGCCCAAACGATGTGCGCGGAGCTAGAAGTCACCGGGCGTGGCACATTCAAAGCAAACAATGGATGTCTTCACCCTGAGACAGACAGTAAATGTAGGCACCCTAGCCCTCTCCTAGAGTTTCCTGTATTAGCGGCGAGAATGTTTTGGGTGGCGGCCCACCTTACGGTTTCCCCCTTGTGGACGTCATTCCTTGCGAACCACACGTTCGATGGTGTTTGTAAATAGCATGATGGATGCTTGAAATCATTGCGCTCTCAACGGACCACCGCCAACACCGTCAAATTTAAAGTTCTTTCATTCCTCTTATTTCGCGATGAAAACCCTTTTCTGACGTCATAGTCAGCGTTCGGCCAATCGTGGAAGGCCGACCACAGCGACGCTTTCGGTCGCGCACGTCGCCAATAGGCTCCCAACGGGAGCCAGAGTGGCGCGTTCATCCCTGTAGCACCGTCGCACCGTCTTTCCTGCACGGCATGTTGATCCAGCTCTTCACGTGACTGAATTCGGCGAATAGCGGCACCGCGCGTTCAAGGCGCGCGGCGCGCTTAAAAGCAGGGTAACGTATGTCGGGGCGCGCGCAACGTCTACTTTCCTGCACGGCACTTGATCCAGTTCCTCACGTGATCGGATCTCGGCGAATAGCGGCGTGGCGGCACGTGGAAAACAGACGCGCAACTCTGGCTCCCGTAGGGAGCCTCTACAGGAACTCTAGCCACAAGTCTCATCGTTGTCTGCCGCTCTACCTTTTCACTTTCGGCGGCCACGTCTCGTGGCGATCTGCCAGGTTTTGTCAATATAGAGGAGACTATGGTAGAACATAGTAGCCGACGAAGCGTCCTTCCTTTGAAAGCCGTAGTCAGGACGTTGTTGTCTGGTCCGAAGTGCCCGGATGTGCCGGTCGCTTATCTCTCGCGAGCGCCGCAGACGGGAGCAACGCGATCGTCTTTCTTGTCGTCTTCTTCCCAGACTTCAGAAAACCGTTTTAAAACATCGCTCGCGTGATAAAAATTTACCGCATCTCCACGTGGTGAATGATGTTGATGGGGCGAAGCTCTGGTGGTGCTTGTCTGCGACGCTGAGCCGCAGCATGCCGAGCCTTTCGTTCGTTTTCATCCATGTCAGAAAGAAAATGTGTGGTATGAACGTGGTTATATACCCATTTGAGCATTTGACCGCAGCGACCTCTCGTCTATAAACGTTGAGCCAATGCATGCAAAGTTTAACGCGATTATATACGCATTTGACCGCAGCGCCCTCTCCTGTATAGACGTTGAGCGTCTACATGCAACGTTTCATCTATGACATCCCCAGCTCTTGAGTTACTACCACATCTCAGACATTCCTACTCGTCCCGCAGTCGTGGCCGAATGGTTAAGGCGATGGACTAGAAATCCATCGGGGTCTCCCCGCACAGGTTCGAATCCTGTCGACTACGGAAACATATTTCTTTCATCACTTTTTTTTCATCTTTTTCTTTCATCTTTTTGTTTCATCTTCACTATCAGCATCATCAGCAAAAGCAGCATCATCATGAGATTCACTCATCATCATCATCATCATCATCACCATCATCATGAGATTCACTTTTCATCATCATCATCACTTCATCATCATCATGAGCGCACCGGACGCCGGACGGACGGACGGACGGACGGACATGGCTAGCCCCTAAGGAACTTCGCCCCTAAAACTACACGATTATACTGTACCAGTGGCTACCAGGGGCGGATTCAGAGGGGGGGTCGGGATGTCCTGACCCCCCTCTTGAATTCTGCATGTGTAAATATTTAGAACGTGAAACGGCTAGGGGGGGGGGTGTTCTTAAACATATGATACGCTGACCAGCACCTGACCCCCCCCCCCCCCCCCCCTCAAGAAATACCTGCGTCCGCCCCTGGTGGCTACACATAATGTTCATTGGTCAAGGAACTTTCAAGTTCGTTCGATTTTAGTGTAGGATGTATTTTTCGGAAACACAAAGCGAAAAATATGCTCCGCCCGAGACTTGGCGCCTGCAAGGTCGTTTTTCCTCATGAAGGTTGGATCTACAGGGTGAAACAAGGAGACGGCAGGCTCTTTAAATCGACCGGAAAATTCGGTTTCTTAACCTATCGCGCTACGACTTTGTGCAGCGTTGCCCACAGATGGTGCATTTTTTTTTTTTGTAAAATTTGCAAAGAACGAACTTACCTGAGGAAAAAGTAAAGAAAGAAAAAGGCTTAGCTCCTATGGAAACTCAGCGACGCCACCGGTCTGCAAACAACACAGCGCCGTTTCGCACCGGAGACAAGAGATGGCGCAACGAACGCCGCCAACGAACGAGCATACGGGCGCCGAGAGCCGGCCTCTTTAGCAGACGAACTTTTGGACTCAAAAGCGGCGCGCGTTCCGCAGGCGGCGACAGTCGCAGATACAAAAACAGGCGCGGTAACAACAAGGAACTGCAGTGCTTGTCTGCTAAAAGCGCCGGCTCTCGGCGTCGTCTGCTCGTTCGTTGGCGGCAGTTGGCGTCGCGACCACTTGCGCCTCTCTTGTCTTCCGTGCGAAAGGCGCCGTGTTGTTTGAAGACCGGTGGCGTCGCTGCGTTTCCATAGGAGCTAAGCCTTTTCTTTCTTTACTTTTTCCTCAGGTAAGTTCGTTCTTTGCAAATTTTACAAAAAAAATGCACCATCTGTGGGCAACGCAGCACAAAGTCGTAGCGCGATAGGTTAAGAAACCAATTTTCCGGTCGATTTAAAGAGCCTGCCGTCTCCTTGTTTCACCTGTAGTTCGGCGCATGTGACCGCTTCTCCGTCAATACGGAGTTGGCAGCCCAAGGAAAGGAACGCGATAGTTACTCTACCTAAGGTTGGCTTGCAACGCCCCCCCCCCCCCCCCCCCCCCCCCGTTGAATTGTGTTCATGTTTTTTCTGCGTCTGAAAAGGCATTGAGAGAAGTGACAGCGCGTATCCAGTCCGGCGGTGGACAGGCTAAGACTTGAGTGGAAGCTCCGCCTCCTGCACGCGCTTGTTGCCTTTCACCGGGCTTGGGCTCCGCGTGCGACCAAGTGTTACCAAAGGCAGAAATCTCGAGCTGGGGGCAAAGCGCGCACTTAATTGTTAACTTGTTACGAACGTATACTCAATTTACCCTTAAGCTGAAATTGCAGCCAAAGCTACAAGGGCTAGCTGACCCGCGCTCCTGGCTTTGAGACGTGCATTTCTAGGGGGAGTGCTCGTTGTGCGGAAGAACGCTTCAAAGCAGCGACCTCGAGTTCTCGTGCTTGTGCAATTGGCTGCAGTCTCAGCTTGAGGCTGAACCAAGTATATAGAAACTCATTTCTAAAGAAAGAAAAAGTAGCCACATAAATGTTTATGCACTTATACCCTTGCATGCAGATTAATCCTCGCAGCCTTAAAAGTTTGAGCGCGTTAACTGCAGAAAGTCTGAAATTGACTTTCATGCCATTCTAGCTTCACGTTTCTTGCGCTGCATGTCTTGTTTTCCGCACAACTTGGACAGAAAATAATGCAGGATAACTGAAGCCTACTCACGTGCCCCGCGAGACCCGCGCTCAACCGGAGCTCAGAGCGCCATTCGAATCTGGAATTCCGTATCAAGCGGTTGCTGCAGCTTTTGGGTCAGTGGTGCGGTCTCTAATCTGCGGACCCACCTTCTATTTCAGGTCATCATTGTCGCTCAACCCTATTGCTTGCTTTTGCAGGCTACCCTGTGCAAGAGAAAGACGCCCAAGTGATCTCCTAGACTTTCGGAAATCGAAAACATACCACTTCGAACATGGGTCTGTACTCAATCATCATCTTCTGCTACGCTCGTTTCTTACAGGGTGTCTTCACAAGAAACTTCAATCCCCTATTTTTCTTTAGCTATTTGTGGATGCGTTTATGTGAATGCGACCGCAGCGCATCGAAACGAGATTTGACTATTTTTATTGGTAGCAGAGGGTAGAAAATCAAGAAGTAGGGTAACCGGCGGCGTGGTGTTGGTTCCTCCCCTAAAGCCGGCAATCTTGATGGTGCGGAATGCACTTTTCAAATACACTGTGGAAGCTCACTGTCAGCGCGGACTGAGCAGCTACGCACATATCTATGGCCGTCAGAGGATACGCCGTGTAGGCCTGCAGTTCTCACATTTGAGTACCGCCTCGGGCGAACAAAATCAAACATTCTTCGGTGGCGTTTCAATTGTGCGCCATTACGCTTTTTCACGTTCCTCGCGTACGCCAAAGCTGGCAGAATAGAACGATCTCACTAAGCGTTCGGCGCATGCGTGACGTCGCCATAACTTTAGTTCTCAGGAGGATGACGGCAGTGCACGAGAGGGCTCGTGGCATCTCACGCACGGATATTCTGCGAGATTGTCACAAGCGCCAAAAGACTAAAGTTTTTTTCGATACGTTGCGGCAACGGTGGCGTACTCAAGCTGTCTGGTGAGATCTGACTGAAGACCCTCGTCGAAAGCGTGCCCTCTGTTGGACGTTTGGAATCCCTGCACAATGGCGGACACAATAGACACCGCGAATGTTGGAACCTTAGAAACTTCACTAATTACACTTCATTTATGTCTTATATAGTTTCACAATTTCACACTCTCATAAAAAAGGGTGTCGTTTACACCCTTTTGTCCTATATAATGAACTCCAGAACTTCGGTTTGACGTACAGCACACTGACGTTGAACATCCTCAACTCTTACGAGGAGCTTGAAAACGGTGAGAGATATATCTCATTAAACAGCTAAGTACGCATCAACAGACAAAAAAAAAAACAAAAAAACACTGAGGTTTTGCAGTAGGGCCAAGAAAACCCCGATTACTTTTTTTGTTAGTCAGTAACACGTACATTTAGCTGTTTTAATAAGTTGTACCACTCGGCTATCAAGCCTCTCGTGAAGGTTGGTAACGTCGGCCCTACGTCAGAGCGCTGTACATCGAACTGAAGTTTTGGGATGTCGTATATGGAACAAAGGGTGTGTGAATTTACCTCTTTTTTGTTTTCTAGGAGGGCACATTCTGAGGTATCGCTTGTTCCGCCATTGTAGCAGTGTTTCAGACTTTTTAACAATGAGCAGGTGACTTCCGAAAGGGGTCTATTACATTGGTGAGTATCAATATATGAAAGAAAACAACGATAACAAAAGGCTACACGAAAACATCCGTATCGTTTTGATGGGACACTGAAAGCAGGCAGCTGCATTTGTTTCGTTTATTTAAATCTTTTTTTAGATATTTTAGGCGCTCTCTTACAGCGCTTATAGACGCTTTAAAGGAGCTGTGCAACGATATTCAATTGGAACGTTTTTCACTTTACACGAGCTTACTGGCACTAGTGGACTCAAGGATACTCGCATGCAATGCCACTGGCCAAGAAACTCCTTTGTTGCGGTGTAATTTCAAGGACAAAATGCGATCATTTTTCATTCAATCTCCTCCTTTGCCAATTCGATGACGTAACGTGGGGATCGCAAGTACACCCATATGACGATATTTGAATGCGGCTCATAGATTGGACCCCGAGCATTGCGTGGGCACTCGATTGGGCTCGTGATAATTGATAGCTCGAGAAGCATTCGGGAGTGGCCCGTGTCAATCGCTGCAACGACGACGTACGTTAGCCGAGCCATAACAATGTCTGGAATTCAGCGCGTGTCCTGTGCTTTTCCAAACCCCAGCGCGTGGCTATGATCAATATTGGCGGCATATACTCGGCTCCAGATCACGTGGCCGCTTGTTCTGGCTTCGAGTGAGGGCGTGAACGCTGCTCGTTTTTCTTTAATTTTTTTCTGGGACTTCTATTGCGTGGGGTGAAAACGAAGGCGTGTTTCATAGGTCATTAACGTCAGGGATCCGTTCTAAGCGGTATTTGCGCAAAGTAAAAAAATTGTTGCATAGCCCCTTTAAACACGCGCCTGACACGCGCTAGAGTGAGCCGTTATTGCCGACCTTCTCCTGTCTTACCGAGATTCCTAGCCACTGAAGCTGACGTTGACGAGCCTCCACAAAGGCGTATGCTGGAGAGAAGGACGCAGTAGCAGCTAAAGTGGCAATAACCTGTCCTGCTGTGACAATGGTGAGGTAAAGCGAACGGAATATAAGGAAACAAAAACTGAAGGTCGGTTATGGCGGCGCCCATGCAGAGCTGCCTGAAAGCGTCTATAGCGAATATTCATTGGCGGCCATAGCTCTGTGCGCGACTGATGAGCGCGTGCTGACGGCGAGCATCCACAGTTCTTTTGCAAGGTGCATTACAAACCATCAAAATTGCAGGTCGTAGCAGCCTATTAAAAGGGACACGAAACTTTTCTTCTACTTTCGATAAACACTACCCAGATTACTTCCTAACGTAAATTACCGAAAAAAGTTGCCTTAGTTTTTCTTTCTAAGCAATAGCGGTCGGCAAATAAATTCCAGAAATGAGTATCGTTCATCCCCTTAACGCGGAGCCAGAACAAGCGCCATGTGGCCTGGTGCCTATCCTATGCCGCCAACGTTAATCATAGCTACGCGCTGGGGTCGGCAATGTAGAAAACGCGTGCTGAGCTCCAGGTCCTTGTTAGAGTTAGGTTATTCTCATCACCGCAGTAGTTGGACACGGTTCACTACCCGAGTGTCCGCCGGGGCATTGATTGTTAGGAGCCGAAGTCGTGTGCTCACGCAGTTCCCGTGTCCATTTCATGAGTCGCGCTCGGCTTTTGTCAGACGGGTGGTTTCAATTCTACAATTACTTTATCGAGCTTTGCGAAGGCAAGACTGAAATATATAGTCCTAATTTACTCTCTCAATTTCTCAGCGACAAAGAAGCTCCTGAATCAGTGGCAATCCGTGCGAGTATACGTGCGCCTGACAAGGACCAGTTCTCCCCTCTAAAAACCATTAACGTTTCACCCGATATCGTTTCATTACCCCTTTAATGTGAGCTCATTCTGAGCATGCCCAATAAACAGCGCCCTGAAATGTGGAGTCTATACTCTGTTCACCCTTAAGCTGAGACCACGAACCAAAGCTACAAGCGCGAGCCAGCCCGCTCTCCTGGCTTTGAGACGTGCATTTTTAGCGCGAGTGCTCGTGCTCCGGAAGAACGCTTCAATGGAGCGACCTCGAACTGTCGTGCTTGTCGCATTTGCTGCAGTCTCCGCTTCAGGGTGAACAGAGTATATAATCCGTCATATCCTCCTCTATACTCACAAAGCCTGGCAGTTCGAAGACGGAGCCATAGAGTGCCCGGTCGCAGATTTGAAGCGCGAGGATCTGGTAGCACAGAGCACCAAAGAGCCATTTCTTGGGGAACCAGAACGTCAGTGAACAGCTTTTGCAGCAGCGTGGACCCGAAACACGCTTGTTCGCTCGCGAGAAGTGTGTTTCGGCGTCTCGCCGCAGCGGGCGCCAATCACGTGGCTTTTCTCTCATCCCTTGTCTCCCACTCCACCTTTTCCATTTCGGCGGCCGCCTCTCATGGCGATATGCCAGGCTTTGTCAGTATATAGGAGGCTATGACTCCGTTCACCCCACGGTGCTTCAATCTCCGCCTTCAGCGTAAGCTCGCTGGCTTCCGGAGTGCTTTGGTTGCGCGTGCCTGCGCGTTCACACTTGTGTTAGCAAGGGCAGAAAGCTCGCACTGAAAGCGGACCTTCTACACTCTAAAAAATGCCTGCGCGTCCACTTACTTGAAAAACACTCAAAGAGCCAATCTCTGCGATCTACGAAATCAGCTCAGCGAATGATGAGGCGGAACATCCGTTTAGACCTTAAAATGAAGTCTGCGCTGTGTCATTACGCAATGATGCAAAGCGTCATACTTGCATTGCGTAATGCCATAGCGCAGACTTCATTTTGAGGTCTAAACAGAAGTTCCCCCTCATCATTCGCTGAGGTGATTTCCTAGATCGCAGAGATTGGCTCTTCTAGTGTTTTGCGGGTAAGTAGACGCTCAGGGATTTCTTAGAGTGTAGTCTCAGCTTGCGGGTGAACGGAGAATATACAGATGCTGGCGCAAGCTTGTAAACGACAGTGGCTCGTGCAAGATCGAACGCTGCAGTGCCACTTCATGGTCGACGTGAGCATTGCACGGTCATGGAGGCAAAACACTTCCGCGTCTTACGAACCTGCTTGCGCCCCCCCCCCCCCCCCCCCCCCTGGACGTGAGAAACAGACCTATTTGCCTTCGCCCTAGAGCACGTAACGAATAAAGGTTGAAGAAATTGCCTCCGTGGAAACATTCGCTTGGTGGTGTCCCCTGTTTTCGGCAACTGTCTTTTTGGGAAGCCTGCATGGTACGTGTGAAAGCAAACGTTTTCCTCGAACAAACGCTTCGATCGAAACAGCGCTCGCGCCAAGGCACAGAGCCATTAAATGGGCTACGCCTCAATAACACGACACTTTACTCGTCTCGCTGCCTAAAAATAGTTCCGCCAGTTATCTTAAAGGGACACTGCAAGGAAACAAAGTTTTTCTAAGTTTTTGTTTTGTTTTGTTTTTTGTTCGCCGCCCCTGCGCAGTGGGGGAGCGTCATGTCACCGCCGGAGTGTTGCGTGGAAACGGAGGACGTGGCGCGATGCTTGTAGGAACGCGCTGCGGGTAGGAATGCTTTCGTATTCCTACACGTAAGCAGTGGGAAGTGTCTCTGCCAAAGTTTCTCGCCCAAGAGTCCAGATTAAGGCACCTGGCGTTTGTTAGCCCACTCGGCCACCGATCCCCCTATCGCGTTCAAGGCTACTCCTTGAACGGGTTGCCAAACTTAATACAAACCAGGTTGACTCTGAACGTAAGCAGACGTAAGTTTCCTTTGCATAACACAACGTAAGCAAACTGTGCTGTGTGAACCGGCATTAAGCATAGCCTGTAGGCATATTTCTCGTGGCCAGGGGGCATTGTAGCGTCCACGAGACGCCACCGCAAAAAGACGCCTCTACTATTGTTCGCAAGACGCGGCCACCTTATGCTAAGGTTAGGCGGCGTCCTAGCGTCCCAATATGCACGATCCACAGGTGTAATATAGCGACTGTTAGCGTTTCTCAGTCGCTATATCTCAGTCGCTCCAAACTTGAGTGCTGCAGATAGTTCACTCTAGACCCGTTGCTCTCGAGCAGGGGGCGCGAGCGCGTCCGCAAGACGCGACCATGTCATGCTGGCTGCACCATCCACGCGATACGACCCTAAAAGCGGCGCTGTGACGTCCCACTATGCACGTGCCACGTTCCAATACAAGGATATGTCAGCCTCCATGAATGCGCGATTACAAAACGTCTTAAAAAAAGAACTATGCAGCTCGCAGCCTCCACGTCCCAACAAACATTCCTTTCAGCTTTATTATTCGTGTTACTTCCTTTTATAGCCTCAGTGAACACGTATGTTTCACTATCACTCTAAGAAATACCTGCGCGTCTACTTACCCTCAAAACCCTCGAAAAGCCAATCTCTGTGATCTACGAAATCAGCTCAGCGAATGATGCGGCGGAACAAACGTTTAGACCTTAAAATGAAGTCTGCGCTGTGGCATTAAGCAATGCAAAGCGCTTGCATTGCGTAATGCCATAGCGCAGACTTACTTTTGAGGTCTAAACAGATGTTCCGCCTCATCAATCACTGAACTGATTTCGTAGATCGCAGAGATTGGCTGATCGAGAGTTTTGCGGGTAAGTAGACGCGCAGGCATTTCTTAGGGTGCAATCTAAACTTTTCGTCAAAGGTGTATCTCACAAATCGCTTTTATTCTTTTTTTTTTGTAAAATTACAAAGCATAGATCTTTTTCTGTAAAAAGTAGGGCCAAGAAACTTGCCAAGGTCAGCGGCGGGCAGCGACGCAGACGACCAAGTTGAGTAGCGGGGCGGGTTTGGCGCTCGTATTGACAGCTGGCACTACCTCCTTAACAGAGTGCCCGCGACCACTATGGTTTATTCAAATGAACATAATGTTTTTGTAATGTACCTTGGGTTTAAAATTAAAGTAGGGCAATAAAACCAAAACTTCAAGGAAAAAAAAAAACGTTTGCGCAATGACGGCGCTTGTGCTGCCAACGGATTTCGTCTGCGTGTCGTCTGCTTTCTTTCCCTGGTCGGCTACGCCTTCGGACGCTGCTTGAGACGCCATCTATCAATATGCGCGCCAAACACACCCCGCAACTCGACTTGGTCGTCTGCGCCGCCGCCCGCCGTTGAGCCTGGCAAGTTGCTTGGTCCTATTTTTTACACAAAGAGAGCTACGCTTTGTAATTTTACAAGAAAACAACGACCTGTGAAACACACCTTTGACGAAAAGTTTAGATTGCTGCGTGCAGGTGTCGATTTTTGCGGTCCACTTTAGATCCAGCCTGGTGACTTAGGACACCCTTTATAAAAACAAAACTTTAATGGGGAAGTGTAATGAAGCATGTTCTAAACGAGAGCCACAAATATTTCGTTTTGCACGCCTGCAGCGCTGCTCAAAACTTGAGAGCTACGGGCCCATACTGCAGGTCTATTTAGCTGCTCTACAGCGTCCCAACCAATGGCTCCGAAACCTGCAATTCGAAGGATGATGGACTCACTAAACGCCAAATTTATACGCGTTGTTCACAGCGCGTGCTCAGAACGATCTCACACATGCCGTCTACAATCTTGGTATCGTAGAATGCACGTTGCTCAAGAACGCTCAAGAGTAATGAAAGCTCACCGTCAACGCGCGCTTAGCAAGAACGAACGCGAATCTCTTTTTCGGTGCTGTTTACCTTTCCAAAAAAGGACGCCTGGGGGGCTATGCAAGACGGCGGGACCTAGGGACCTTGACATCGCCGCAGGCGGCGATGTGCGGGTCCCTTCGTCCCGCCTCGCCGTCTTGCATAGCCCCTTTGGCCAGTTTCATTTTCAGTGTTCGTGCATATGGCGCGTGATTTGCTCGCTTTCCGAAGCGAAGAACTTGCGCGTGCTGGGTCGTGGAGATTGCACGCTGGTCTCAGGACTTTTAAATATTGGAACGGTGTATACAAAATTCCAATATTTGGAAGTTCTCAGACGAGCGTGCAATCACCTCAGCCCCGCACGCGCATGTTCGCCGCTTCGAAAAGCGAGCAAATCAAGCGCCAAACGAACGAACACTTCAATTGAAACCGGCCAAGAGTCCTTTTTTTTGGGGAAGGTCTATACTTTATCTTGTCAGGGCTAGCGTAGTTAGTGCGCATGGTGCTTTCAACCCGCACTCCTGCGAAAGCTCGTGGCTTCGCATTAGGTCTCATTCCCACATGCTCTGTAGCGAAGATGTCAGACGACACCACGCCAAGTCGTTAGTACAGAATTGATCATTGTGTAAACAATCCTACCCTTGACAAGCGGGACAGAACAAGCATCCTAAACGCGTTTTCTACCCGTAGCCCTGCAGAAAACTTTGTTTGACATATCTGGATGCATTCAGTGGGCGAACACTAGCGGAAGAAGAACACGCTTTACGTATTCACGCCAATGACTCCAAGAGCGCTGCGCAGAATCCGTTAGTTGTATTTATGAAAACGGCTCTAATAGCTGAATCAAGCGGTAACCCAATCAAACGCTTCATTATTACCAAATTCGAAAACCTATGAAGCAAAGTACAAACAGGCCACTCTATCAGATTTTCATTGGCCTTCCTAAACCCTAGGGGCGAGCCTACGAAATGTTATGTGGTTTGTGTGTAGGGCGTTTCAGCGCAGTCCCGTGGTCAAGATTTAACCCATCCTCAAATGGAAAAAGTCGCCAGACCGTGATTTGTTAATCGCAAGGAGCTTTGAGAACGCGGTCTAAGTAATTTTCTGACCGATGCATTTTCTCCTGCTCGATTCGCTTTTCAGCCCAGCAGTCCGAGATGTCGCAGGCGACTGGTGAGTCACCAATTCCTATAGACCCGGTGCAGTGCACAGGGTACGCCACGGTCGGCTTCCAGTCAGTGCACCTGGTGGCCAAATAGCGCAAAACAGAGCGATACGCTCGGGCTGGTTTGCACTTTACGCTACTCCTCTAATGAGTTGAAGGAATGTAACGGGAGATGAGTCTCCTCTTCTAGTGACAGGAATAGTGTACGCCTTTTAGAAACAAAAGATTGCATGATCATTCGTGCACAATACTGGTCGCCCTTTTCTTTGGGCGGAGGTTAATCATTCTTAAAAGGACCAACCATTAGTGTTTTTGTGCACAACGTGTGGTTGTTTATATCCAAGCACTGCTGAAAGCGTGGCTTCCGATGATTTGATTGGTCTCTTTGTGTGCCTATTGCGCCTTCGGGGCACTGAAATATTAGAATTCCTGACCTGGAAGTTGTGCTTTGCCTGTCGCCCTACCGCAGTGCGCAAACCGTATTGCTTTAACGCAGTGTACCCGTGTCGTGAGCGAAATACCCTGAAGAAAGCTAAATCTGGGCAAAAGTTTTAAATATACTGTTGTGGCGGTGCTGCGAAGGGGAAGACGACGAAAAGGAGGACAGGAAGAAGGCGCGAGCAAAAAGGACGGATGGCGGTGAACGTTGACCGCCGAACGCTGGGGTTTTAAACAGTCTTGATTTTCTTAACAATACTTATTCGAAATCGTTTGAAATTAACCTATATCTTTTTTTATATAATTACAGCCATTTCGTTCAAAGTTTGTGTTTATAAGAATTTGTCTAAACAATCTCTGAAAATCTTGTGTTAGCCACTTTTCATATACTGTTTACATACAAAAAAATACACTCCTGACGAAAGTATACATATTTATTTATTATTTATCTATCTATTCATTCAGTTGTTTGTTTTACCCTCAGGGCCAGAGGCAACGGACGATCGAATGAGATTTGCAGTTGTAGAATTTTGTTTCTATAAAAACCTAGAATTGCGGTAATTGAGCACTCTAACCTAGAATTGCGGTAATTGATGATAAGAGGCACTCTCAGAGGGATGCTGAACCGATATTTGAAATCTCATAATTATTGCCCGAGCGGGCTTCACGGGATGGTACTGTACCTAAAAACGATATTCAATCAGACGGATGGGGCCCGAATTATTGCATTTCTTTGAATTAAGAGCGAATCCTCGGCCGGAAGCCGCCGGCGCCAGTGAGTCCTTCTGAGAGCAGGCGTAGCAGAACTGACGTGCGCATTCTCGGCGCCCCCAGTACCCCTGGTGCCTCCGCGCATTCTCTTCGTTCGTTGGTGCTCGCCTTGATTCTTCGCTCGGCGGCTGTTCTGCTGCTCCTGCTGCTGCTGCGGCTGCTGAGGCTGCTGAGGCTGCTGCTACTGCTGCTGCCGACGATTTTATACGTCGCCATACTAGTAAAGAGATCGCAAAAGGCAATGCCGAACGCCGACCAGCGAGGTCGCGGAAATCCAAAATATGGGGCAGAGCAGGTTCGAGTTCGACGAGGTTCGACTTTTTCGAACTTTTAGTGGAAAGTTCGACGAACCTTGTATTGAGGATCGACTCGTGTGCGCATGCGTGACAGGCTGGCCAGTTGGGTTCCGATTGGATGCAGATGGCTAAAGGATGAACTAAGGGCAGCGCTGATTAGTTATTTCAGTTATTCCAGTACAGAAAAATTAAGTTATTAACTTTTTCAGTGATTGGAATTGGTTTCCTTTAATTGCAACTTGTTCATAAAATAAAATAACCCTTTCCATAAAAAACAATGCTCCAAACCTAGACATGCTTGTATCATGGTCTGGCCACACTGTCCACAAAGTCGAACCGGTCGAATCTGGTGAAAAGTTCGAAGGTTCGTCGAACCGGTTCGACACAGTCGAACCCCGAAAGTTCGACCTAAAAATCCGGTCCGACAAAAGTTCGCGACACCCCTAGTACTAACAATAACAAACGCCACCCGGCTTAGCGTCTGGCTTTGCTTGGCTCCGTCTGTCTTTTGAGGCGAATGAGAATGCGCACATCACGAAGCGAGCTTTCCACGACGCTCACCAGGGGTCGCGTAAAATTGTATTTTTCGTGTTTATTCAATTTTATACGCGTTCTCGCTCAAAACAACGTCATTTAGAAGTAAAGGACATGCTATGTATGCCATTGCGACCAAGAATTTCCTCCCAAAATTTCGGTTCAGCATCCCTTTAAAGGAGTCGCAGTATTGACTCTAGATGACTATTGCCGGTGGCTCGAATCATCTCTCTATTCTTGATCCAATTCTTGGAGCATGGAGATGAAAAAAATGCTCCACGGCAACAGTTCCCAAGCCACGCACTCACGTTTGTGCCTCTTCTATTTTCCGCAGCGCACTTACGCGGAATTTTTAAAATCTGAATAATGCGGCCTAAACGTCAATCAATAAATCACTATAATTTTGCTTGACTTTGCTTTGTACGTGATGCAATTTTCACAAACGCCTACTATGGATTTAAGGAGTTGTGTCGGAGTTCCTCAAAGAGTAGTCAAAACAACTGTCATCAGCACGGCGGTAATTTTCAGAAAACATAAATCCATAATTATGTTCTCTCAAGAAGGTTCAAAGGCGCTGTCAAAACAATCCTTCAGATGATCATGTCTTTTTTTATTACTATTCTTGTATTTGTGTTATTTTGTGTGTGTGTGTTTTTTTTTTTTTTTTTTTTTTTAGAGATGCCGACGGCGTCCGGTAAGTATCCGTTTTCTGTATGCTCAGAGCGGTCAACAGGGAACGTCACAGTCGGCTGCTAGTCACCGCGTCTGGTGGAGAAAAGTGGCAAAACTGGGACGCTCCTGTTCACGAAACGAGCACTGCATAACGGTGCGGCAAGGTCCTTGAGCACTAGATTGCGTCAAGCAAATACCCCAGAAAAAAACATTATAACAATCTGGTCAATGAACGTATGAAAACCTATAAGATCATATCTGAACGTATACAAGCCTTATACTATGTACCTTATTTAATCTGTACAGGTTTTCGTTGAACGAAGCATATATGAACATTTTTCCTTTTTCAGTAAGGAACAAGCTTTTCTAATTTGCGACAATTCTACACTACATAACGGTATACTGTGCGATCAAACTTCGTTGCACCAGCCTTTGGTAAACCCCAGTTGTTTGACTTAGAGAAATGCACTAGGGACTAGTCATTCTGAATAATTTTGAAATCGTTAAAATTTGCTTCCAATTAAGTCGAAGCGCTGTCAAAACCTTAAAGACTCACGAACGCATATACGCACAGTAAAAACGCGGTCGCACGCTCTCCACGCTTGATCTGATCTATCGACACTTGAATACGTACAAACAAAAACCGAGAACGCCGTGTCTAGGCGCTTTTGTGCTGTTTCCTTGGCCTCACCGGCTCAGCCAGTCTTACTTAACGTAACCGAAATATACTTGCAAACACGGTTGCAGTGTTGGACAAGATACTCGACTTAGTTAGGTTACTAAATACCTGCCTCAAAAAGTATTTAGAGTACTACTGAAGTTACTTTCCCCGCAAAATATCTCGAGTAGAGTACAAATACCTTGAAATGTAATTCAATTACTTCTGAAGATACTTCCGCATTGTGTAAGTTGCATCGACTTCAGTGATACTAGAATGATTCACTTGTATGCAACAGAAGCAAACAAAATAAAATTGCAGTGCTATTCTATGCAGCCCACAAGGAGTATACGTCATTGCTGCACGTTACACTATATTTTGACAAATGAGCAAAAAGAGCAAACTCTCTACCTATAGTCGGCTGATAATCACAACTTTTGTTGGTTTCATAATAATGAACACCTTGGACGCTCTGTTTTTCTAAGTGCCACGAGTCACTATATCCGGAGTTGACTTTAACCAAATGTTATATTATACGCAAAAGAGTGACTGAACTACAAGGAGGGCTGACATATAGTAGGCATGGCACTTGCCGCACCTTCTTCAAGTCAAGTACCCCAAACGCTGTATTTAAAGATGGCTAGACTTCAAAAAGAAAGGCACAGCTGGACACGAAGAAGCACTACTGTCTTTCTCGCGGTTGTCGATTATTTTATTCTTCATACTAAGCTTCAGGAACCCCTCGAAAAAGGCGTACAACTTTGGGAGGACTCATTGTTTGCATTTTGAGAGCTCATCTTGTTTGTAGCTTGTTTCCAGTATTGTTGCAATCGCTATGCTCATGAAAGGGTTGGGCTATCGCGGTTCTTGCCGTAGCAGGGTCAAACATTTAAAAGAAATTAAGAATTAAAAGCTTGAGACAAGGAAACAAAAAGAGGACATACGCACCACAGACTCAAAAATAAATAAAGTCCCCAAAATGGTGCCTTTTTATATCCTATTTTTATTTATTTCTATTTGTTGTTTCGTTGGATTTTTGAGTCTGCATCTTTGGTTCTGCGCTTCTTTCCTGCTCAATGTTTGGTTGTTTCCGCTTCAAGTTTGCGATAGGTTAAACTTTCCTCTGGTGTGTGCGGATTATTATTTCCGTAAAAAATTCCAGAGACAATTTTGTTCTTGTTGCTAAGATTGAAAAAAAAATGTATTTGAGATAATGAGTAAAAGATACTGAGAAATGTAATTAAATAGAGTAGCAAATACTTACGATCAAATGTATCTGTAAGATACCAAATTACTTCCAAAAGTAATTAAAGTACAGTATCTTGAGTGGAGTATTTGAGATAGGCACGAGTCTGCACGGATGATTACCTTAGCTGTGTTTTAACACCGGCAGCCGTGCGCATGTTGCAAGAGTTCAACGAACCTCCGCGCTTCCCATGGGCTCTACGTCTCTCTAGAATTCACTAATTAAGTGGTCCTAGATTAAGCTCAATAAACCATGCGCTTATTTTCACTAATTAAAAAGATAGTCAACAGGAGTTAGGTAATCTTCCCACTTATCGTGACGATTAACCCACCATAATATGTCCCTCTGGCCGTATAGCTCGCCTGATCTGACGACATTAGTCTACGGAGCACGTTTGCCGTTTTTATATAATTATGTTCGAATTCAAATTAAACGCCCTTGATATAGCCGTGCCCTTGTATCTCGTGCTTGTGTCCAAATATTTTTGGAGTCCTCTCGAAAGCAAGAGGATAAATTGAGAGCTTGAGAGTGATTATGACCAGTGGCTCGAATGAACGCGCTTTTTTTTGCCGACAGAGTACACGGCAACGGGGATGGGAACAGCTCCCGGGGGCGCAGGTGCGTATTCTTCTCAGTGCGCATTGCGCGACGCTGTTAGCGCAAACACGGCATCGGTGATTTTCTCTGTTTTACTAACACAGAGCACTGGAGGACGCCAAAACTTTACCGCTTGAGTTGTTGCCTCGATTGAGGACTTTACTTCACACTAGCAGGTTTCGTGGCAGCAGCTCGTTTGTACTAGCAGTGTCACAATGTTTATGCATACGTGGTGTTTGGTGGGAAAGTGAACCCCGTGTTACCGACATCAAAAATATAACTGGCTACCGCATTACCCAAAGCCTAAATTCTTCCAAATCAGAACGTAAGCAATAGCCTTTTCCGGGAAGGTGTTGAAACTTAGGAACCTAACAATATTGTTTCGTTAGGTTTCTAAGAGCGTACCACGACTAATGGAGCCCAGTAATACAAAGACGGAACTCTTCTGCTACCCAAAGATAAAAGTGTTTTGTTTTCTTTTTTTTTTTTCACGCAGAATATTTTTAGAACGTTCTAACATTTAAATTGAATAACGTCGAGTTCTGGTATTTTGACATATTTTCTTATTTGGCAGCGCAAACCTATAAAAAAACTTGATTCTAAAAAAAACAAATCTGCGTATTTAAGGCGTTTTCGTTGTTGTTTTTTTTTAAATATTTTCAGTTTAGAAAGGACAGGAATACTTCGGTAGTAGATTGCCATATATTTATTTATAAGGGTATTCTGAAAGTGTTTTTCGGAGCTTATTTAAGTATAAGATATCGGTTTGTTTCGGCTATCCGCTTCGAACGGATGCTTCAATGGGTGATTATCGGTGATAAAAAATAAAACACGTGGAAACCTGAGAATTCTAGTCAAAGCAAAGCATTCTACTCAAAGATAGCAGGGTTTCGGCAGAAACAACCCTAGCTGGAGGAAGACTTAATAAATTGGTGTCTTTCGGCATGAACCAATATTTTTATGTTTGACACCGACGGAAATTTATTGGTGCATTTTTTCAGTTTTAACTGAATTCGTATATTTGCCACAAATGGGTGTGTATTATTGTTTTTTTTTTCGGTTTTAACCGATTTTGTATTTCTCTCACCGACGGATGCTGATCGGTTGAAACCGGAAACCTCTACTACCTGGAACGTATACCGCGACACTGCATCTTAAAACAGTAACTAACGCAGCGGATTTGTTTTTTGTTTCTTTCTCTCTAATGTAATACAGGCCAACCGTAAGTAGTGTGTACCTCGGAAGTCAGACGCGAAAATGTCTTGAAAAGAAGTCTCGTGCCTTTCGGTGGAGCAGCTATACGTCGACTGAAAGGGACGCTGCTGAGGAGTCGCTTGTTTGTGATCGGTTTTAAATTCGCTATGCGACGTCAACGCTAGAATGGCGACCATACTTTCGGCGTGGGTAAGTCTCATCTGGGGTCCATGCGTGCGACGATATAGGGTGTCGCGCTCTCACGAACTACCTAATTAGAGCTACTCATGTGCACTGTAAAGGCGCACTGCATCGTACAAAAGGCACTTGCCGGACAGTGTCTGGGGCGTGTCTCTTCCTCGTAAGGTAATCCCGCGACTTTGATTCTACAAAAAAACTCTATAATGCAAATATTTTCAAAGTGTGCACATGCAGTATACGTTTGAGGAGAGCTTGGTTGGAGCATGCTTGAGGCCTGTACGCGGGTAATTTTGTCGTCATGTTCGTGTAAAACCCGATGCTGTTGTTGTTGTTGTTGTGGTGGTTGTTTTGTATATTACGTACGAGTATTGTGATGGCACCTTTAGATAGCTTCTCGATTGTGACAAAAAAGTGACGTCATTGCATCGGGCTGGTGGTAAGTTCCCCTTGCTTTTAACCAGAGGAAAACAAATTCGATGGTGCGAAAGGTTCGGCGTAGAAGCAGTGTTGCAGGAGTTTACGAAAACAATAAAGTAACAAAATACGTTCCTCATTACTTGCACGTAAAAGGAACGCGCTAGCGACCTACGTTACCTCGAAAAAAAAAGAAAAAAGGAACGCGTAACCGTTGAAAAAAAGGTTCCGCAGGTTACTTTTGCGTTACTTTTTTAAATTATGAATTAGCACTTTTTATACTTTTAACTTTACAGGTATGCGTAAGCGCCATATCTCAAGAAACGTTATGCGCATCCAGAACTGGGCATAATTACCATATCTTTCTTTTTTTTACGATTCCCTCTAAATACTCGCAAGAAAAAAGGCAAAAAAAAGATAAAAACTTTACATAGGTTGGCGCCTAAAAACATGACAAACATGTAATTGTTTTTTAAAGACTTGGAAAGAATGTGTAACGGGTAAGGTACCTACGTTGCACGTTACCCGAAATAAGTAACTAAGTACGTTACCCGCGACGTTTTTGAAAATATAACGATCGTTATATTTTCAAAAAAGTCGCGGTCGTCGAGTACGTCACAACGTTAGCGAAAACAGCAACGGGTTACCGGTAACACCGTTACATGTAAGGCGTTACCGCCAACACCGTGTACAGGGTGTCACACAAAAAATTTACAGTTTTTTTTTTTTTACCGCAAAAATAAACTAGACGTCGCCGAACGCTCATTCTCCGCCCAAAGGTAGCGCTAGAGGTCACAACCAGATGCCAAAGTTTCAGCCCGATCCGATAACTTAATCAAAAGTTATAATTGATTTTTTTTTCCAAACTTCCAATGGGAAAATGGCGGCCGACGGAGTTTTCGAATACGTGGGGCTCTATGGCACCAGAAACCGAAAACGGGCAAAAATGGGCTTCATTTTCCCATTGAAATTTTCAGAAAATCACTTATAACTTTTGATTAATATGTCGGATGGGGCTGAAACTTTGGTATCTGATTGTGACCTCCAGCGCTACCTTTGGGCGGAGAATGAGCGTTCGGCGATGCCTAGTTTATTTTTGCGTTGAAAAAAAACCCTGTATTTTTTTTTTTTTTTTTTTTGTGACACTCTGTAGAAGGTACGCGCTTAGCAGCAAGGCCAGCGCAATGACGCGTGATTTGACGGGTTGAGTTTGTATACTCGGGGGACACAATTTGTTTTCTGACATCTCCAGACAAAAAAAAAATGTTTCCCGTATCGTTGGCTGCATATTGCCGCAGAGAGTGGTCCCCGAGTGTGTAGCCGCTAAAGCCGCGGTCCCAGCATTGCTACTACATCGTGCAGAATGCTCTCCATAAACACTGTCTAAAATGTGTGTGTGTGTGTGTGTGTGTGTGTGTGTGTGTGTGTGTGTGTGTGTGTGTGTGTTTGTGTGTGGTGTGTGTGTGTGTGTGTGTGTGTGTGTGTGTGTGTGTGTGTGTTCTTTTTTTTTTTGTGGCGGGTTGTTGTTTTTTTTTTTTGCATTGGTCCTACAAAAACCTGTCTTCGGACATAGTCGAAGCATGCACATGTAGAAAGAAAACATGCTTCAACATGCGTACGGCGTTTCCGCAGATAATTATGTTATCATGTGTGCACAGAACACACTGTCTTTTGGGAACGGTGTGGTTGCGGATTTAGTGTCGACGACACGAACACTTCAAATGTTGCCAAATAATTGAGAGCCCGATTGACACCAATATATAAGCGCTAAACCTTTTTTTGTTGTTTTTTTACTGAAAGATTTATTTGAAAGAGCCTTTAGATTTAGCGATATTAATAATAATAATTAATAATAATATTAATAATAATTCACTACGGTGCAACAAAGTATAAACCTCTCGTTTTTCATGTTTGTTTGTGTGTTGTTCGCCTTGGCAACTCACCTTTTTTTTCTTTTTTTTAAAGACATGATATATTATAATGTTGACCGAGGATCACGCTCGTAATTATGGACGCGTTTCGAGAATATCGGCCAATCGCCACACTATTTTTTTTTTACATTTAACCTTAAACTTTGCCGAGCCGTCTGATGCCCTAGGGCGCCTGCCACACGATGACGTCCATCCGAAATACGCCTACGTATGCGTCTGCGCGGGTAACCGGTGCACACGCGGACTACACCTGCATACTCGAAGTGCCCATTACGTGCAACACATACTACGGCTCTGGTGCCGCAGCCTAAAGGCGTGACCGCGGTCAAACAGCGTGTAAGACAACCTGATTTACACGTCTATGCACCGACACGCGACTCTGGCATCAGGCGGCGCCGCAGTCGGCACGGCGCATGTGCGGACGCTTCATCTAGCGCGAATCACGTTTCCGCGCATGCGCAGTGCCATGCCCTGGTGTGGCAGATGCGGGCTTGTTTGCAAACACCAAGTATGTACGAGAGAGCGCGGACACGTCCAAACGCCGAGCTCTGATTGGGACAATTAGTGGGTATTGGCGATGTGAGCGATCGAAAGCGTCGCTGTGGTCGGCCCACCATAATTGGCCGCATGCTGACTATGACGTCACCAAAGGATATCAAATCGACGTAAGTAAGAGGAATGTAAGAACTTCAATTTTGACGGTGTGGGCAGTGTTACTTTGAGAGCGCTATGGTTTCAGGCTTTCATCATGCTTATTACAAACACCATTGAACTTGGTCTTCACAAGGTAATGACGTCACGAAAGGTAACCGAACGAGGGCGCCACCGAAACATCACGCCGCTAATAGACATGGCTATGCGGAGAGCAAGTTTGTCTGCTTCTTGCTCAGGGGTGGCGGGGACGTCGGAACGATGCCGAGTTCTGATTGACTTCGATTGAAATAATTCTGAATAGACCTCAATGCTAGATGCCTCGAGGTCTACGAACTATTTTCTTTTCAATCAGCCAATAAGAGCTCTGCGTTTTCACATCATCACAGCCCCAGTGCAAGAAGCAGACGAAATTTGCGCTCCGCGTAGCTACCTTTGCTCCACTGCAGTCGTCGAACGCGTTCCACGTTCTAACGCGTTTGACGAGTGCACAGTGGAGACAAAGGCTGCCAGCTCTATGGGCCTCCTGCGCTGAAGCTTCGAACAAACTGTAGCGCCCTCCTTTTGGGCTAGTACAAGCTCAACTGACTGGGCCTCGCACTACTTATAGCACGTTGGTTAGAGCTTTTTTAATTCTGTATGGTGCTGAAGAACGAAAAAACACTTTTGAACGCCAGAAATCGGCCAGACTCAACGCCGCAAACAATCAAAAGTGCCAAATTCATGACACCACCACTAGGGTACGCGTCTCTTATATATGGGTGGTGACGTCAAAACACCTGTGAAGCGACGCTTTAATTTTTCTTTTTCTTTGTCATGTCTACTTTGGAACGCGTGGAACGGGAGTTCTTGGCTCACGCGCTAAGCGTGAGCCAAGAACTTTGACGGCGTTCGAATGTTTGTTGTTTCTTTGTATTTTCATCGTGATCTCGCGCTCGGCACCAGAGCTGGCACGCTTCTGCATGCGTGACAGTTGGAGACGCTAAAGTTTGTACAACCCAAAACAAGGCCTCACAAGTCCCTTTTCGCAGCACCCCCTGGGGAACGCAGGAGGCCCATACGTATACCCATGAAACGTTCTAACCGGACTCGGCGTTCGAAGTCCCCGCGAGCTCTCGTCTCCTCCTCTCCCTGAATATCTCGGCGCATAGCCACTGTCAGGACAAGAACGGCGTGGTGGCGTCTCTTTCGAACGCCCGGCCTCCTGCAGCACGCGCTCGCTGCCTTTCCACGTGCTTTGCCTGAGCATGCATGCGCGATCGAGGCTCCCGAGACGTCGAAGCGTTATCGAAGGTATAATGAAGCTCGCGCTAGAGACGGCACGTCTTAAACTCCTTCCTGCCCATCTCATGCTGTGACTAACTATACTTATTCTCACCATTTTCTTTTTCTCACCGCAGGTGGAAGAAGTATTTACTTCCGCTGGTAGGAATTACGTGTCTGCTCCTGTTCGTCGTCGTGATCGGCGCTCTCATCATGAGCGGAGGTGGTACGTCTTATCACGCATGCGATCGTGTACGCTTTGATTTTCAGGGACAACATAATAAACGCGGTGCGTGGCGAGGCTCCAACGTCTCGTTACCGGTTCGCAGCCAATGAGGTTGTGGCATTGGTCGAGCGCTGAGAAACCCATCTCGGAGCGAGAAGTAGGAACACCTATTAAGCCCCGAGTTTTTTGCGCCGTCGGCAACTATGGACCTTTTTTTCGTTTACTCTCCTCCCCCCCTGCCACCTGGTAGCCATACTATCCGGTATGGCCGACGAAATAAAGCGTAAAACTGTTTAACCTGTAAAGCATTAAAAATATATACATATATAGATGGAAAGGCAAAACCAGAATGGGTGACGGTTACGCGCTTATATCCTAAGTGTGTATTCTATTGGCGTGACGAGAGCAAAACAATGTTTTCGCCCCGTACCGGAAGTGACAAAATTCAAGATGGCGCCGCCCTTGCGAAAAGGTCTATTGATTATAGTAGCTGACGGTTCAATAAATTGGGAAGTAGTGAGTGTCCAGCATATCATCCTAGCTCCACAGCGGTCAATGATATCACAATAAGAAACATAGAAATCTCAAACCCAAAGCTCAGAAACAATCAGTTCCCAACGTTTCGGGGTCTACTTGACTCCTTCTTAAGGGAATGACTAAATGGAATGGGACAGCGAGACCATTGACCTCTTCTTCCTTTTCTACCGAGTTGATGTTTTGTTAACGTGACGTTGGTCATGGACGTAAATTGATGGCAAGGCCCCGAGGAACCTGTTAATGTTCCCCGGTGTGTTCTGAATATGCCACAGCTCCAAAAACAGAAGTTTTCGGATATGTGCCTCCGTGTCTATCACGTGCGCATTCGCGAAGTCGATTTGATGATCAAGTACCTCACAATGTTCGTGATTGAAATTGCGCAAATTTGTTCATGGTGCTAGCGCATGCGTTCGGGAAAACATTTAGTTTCGGATCATCGGATCAACCGAAAATACTTTTCACCGTTGTACCTCGGCGGGCGCCGAACCAGCGACCTTTCGTTCAGTAGTCCGACGCGGTACCCCTCCGCCACGAGCGGAGGAGTACCGCGTCGGACTAAAGAACGAAAGGTCGCTGGTTCGACGCCTGCCGAGGGACAAGACTGAAAAGTCCTTTTGGAGGAATATAGCGCCTCCGCCAATTCTGGAACAAGCAACGCCATCTCGTGGTCTATTAGCTAACCGTGGGTTTTGGAACATTTCGTGTCGCCGGTTCTTGTAGCTTTTGTGTCTCGACGTGTTTTCACTCAAGGACTTTAAAGGTCGACCGAACGATGAGACGTATAAGGGTTTCGACATAATAATTGCCTTCTGCGCGCTGCCATCTTTGTCTCCTGGGGCTGTGGACCCGGTTCTGAGCATGCGCGGCGGCGCTCTCTTCAACTGACTATGATACGTCGCGCATACGACCGCTGCCCAGTGACGCGGTATTTTCGGCAGGGAGATATGAGTGCTGGACAGGCACATATTACTGTGCCGCATAGATGTGCGAGTGCTTCCGACTGCCCGATCGGGGTCAGGTGGTTTTTAGACGGCGTTTGCGGTATAAAGTGCTGGGCGAAGGTGGAGGTGTTGATCGTACGCAGGCGTCTCCGCCCCACACCTCCTGGATCAGGACGCCGTACAGCGTTGAATTTTCAACGTCAACCTAAGCAGGCGAACGCGGGGCACGGACTGGACACAAGAGCGTCTTGGGTTCTCACTGATTGGATACGAGTCCAAGCCGGACGTTGACGTCACCCTCGTGTCAAATCCGTGCCCCGCGTTCGCCTCCTTAGGGTGACGTCTAAAATTTAGTACTATGATTTTTTACCTGTACTCCTATTTATTTCAGTAACCGTAGTAAAGAAAGTCTAGCTCGGCTCCCCGCGGTACATTACTAATTTACTCCTCCATGTGTTAAATTAAGATATATGTAGGTGCATCATAGATTAGATTTGTGTTATTTTATCGAGACGTACACGTTTCAAAAGCCAAAAACCACGTTTCTTCCTTCGATAACCAAATATTGTAAGAACTACTTTGCGAAGCGCATGACCGCGGGTATTCGAAGTGTTACTACGCCTCGCTTGGCTCCTCCGCTCGCCGTCCCCCACGCCTTGCGTCTTAGCACGCCTGCGCACAAGCACCCAATCTGCGCAGAAGACATGCCCCATTAAATTTGAAGAGCTCTTTGGGATGTGAGTTGCTTCCTCGTTTAAATCTTGGCTCTCAGACGCTGAAGTATCTGGACTGCCCCGCGAACCACTGTGAGCATCAGTGATTGGTTCGGCCGACCGGAGGAGCAATCGGTATCGCGCTGCAAATGGTCTCGCAGTTTCAGTGGCGGAGTGGCGACATTGAGTAAGTTTTTGAGTGCACGGGTTTTGTTTTATTGTTTTTTTCCCCCTTGTGTTGAGCGCAAATTTTGGTCTGGGTAACACTGTAACAAAATTTCTGAAGTGCATTAATTTATATAAAATAACTTTTTTGCATGCCTCCAACTTATGACGTATTCCTCCTATTGTACTTTTTGAGACACAGTGCTGGCACCTCGACCTCGCGCCTTGAGGTCACTCTTTCAAGCAGCCTCACTCAGCCTTTTTTTAACGGCGAATCTGTTGTGCACTAGGACCTGGGGAAAAATGCGTGCGCGGATGTTGAGAGAAAGCTCCCCATTGGTCGTGTTTCAACCCTTTTTCAGCCCTCGAATAATGAGTTCATTAGTAATGTCTAGATTTCCCTGTTAGCCACGAAGCGCGAGTTTGAACGACATGGATTAGTTGTCCTGTAGCGACGGAGGAGCTTACCAAAACAGGAGTCGCCTGACAAGAACACACAAACAATTACGCGCCATAAAAAAGGGACACCCCGAGATAAAACGTCGTTTTCGTCGCTTGCTCATACTTGCCGCTACATGTAGAAAAAAAAATTACAGCCCGGTTGGGAAGGGCAAGAAGCAGACCGAAACTGAAAACACGCGGGAACTGTCCCCAGTATACTCGGGCGTGGCACTCAAACGGATAAATTGTGACGTCACGAGGCACTGCGACGTCACGTTACTGCGTGGCATTGTGACATCAACTTACGTGGTCCCTTTACACCGTGACATGACGCGTAATCACGTAGTGAGGGAAAAAGCTGGGCGAGTTGGTAAACGTTAAACAGGATGAAAAATGGCGCACAAAGAGACAAGGACAAAAGAGGGAGGAACACAGAACGCGCCTGTCTGTGTTCTGTGTTCTTTCCTCTTTTGTACTTGTCGCTTCGTGAGGGATTTTTCATCCTGTAATCGCGTACCCTATAGACATTTGTATGTTTGTATGGCCTCGTCTCCAATCCTGTAGTTAACGAATCTGGTATACCAAATGAAAAGCAAAAGCAGGTTATTAAAATTTAGAACAAGTACAAGAATATCCAAAAAAGCGAAACAAGAATGGCGGACGGTCGCGATTAAAATGTGAGTTTCTCCCAGTCGTGTGGCGAGAGTAAAATGACGTTTTCCCGCATATCGGAAGTTCCGCGGTTCCAGATGGCGGCACTCGCGTAGAAAAGGTCCACACTCCCGTGCCGCCAACCACGAAACCCTGCGTTCCATATCTGCACCAACTTCGTGATCGTCGCACGCCCGTGTTGGCATGTTTTCGTCATAACTTTTTTTGTGATGCTCTAGATTTACCAGACCGACCCAAAAAGCGTAGTGACTTTACCCAAAACTGTAGGAAAACCTCCAGTGTCAAGTAAGGTCACGACGTGTAATCTACGCCAGCTTACCCTCTTTTCTCGTCTTTAGGGTGCATACACCGTATCTTAAAGGTGGTGTTTAGAGCGCATGCTCAGAATGAGCTCGTACTAATAGGCTCCTATGACCGGCAGCCTTGAATGTACGTTGCAAAAGAACTGCGGGAGCTCGCCTTCAGCCTGCACTCAGCAGTCACGCACACAGCTATGGCCGTCAGTGAATAGCCCCTGTAAAATCATTCTGCTTTAAAAGAAAAGAAAAACATATACCCAAGTTTTCCTTTTGTCCGCTCTCCCGCAGGAGACGACGCCGCCGCCAAATTCCAGCAAGACAAAGAGCCGACGACAGTTACCACCGTCAGATACATCCAGCCTCCTTTACAGCGTCCTTCCCCGAGAACGAGCACGGTGGCCGACCGCACTAACGCATCACAGACCGGACCAGGTGAAGCGAGAGTACACACTGGCGAACCCAAAGCTGTCGAGTTCGATCCATACCACCTAGAAGGGTCGCTTTCTACAAACATCAATCACATGTTTGTTGGACATTATTTCAACATCCACAGAAGGTGCTTTGACCCGGAATATTTTAAAAATGCCCGTGCATCAAGTCTGGTTTATGGCGTCACGAAAAGGTGGCGAAGCTGCAGCTGAAAAACTAAGCGTGCCAACACTTCTCTTTTCGATAAGTGAACGGCTTCCTACGCCAGCGGAACGCCCGCGGCTACAGAGGGCAAGCCCCCTTGTTCATAAAGAGGGCGCCAGTGTACATATAATAGACCGTTTTGAAAATTCAGTGCCATCGGGTGACGAGTTTCACTTCCGACAAGGCGGTCATTAAACTATTTCATCGGGTACCGTCACTCTGTCACGTCAATGGCAGAATATACCTCACTAAGTTGATAAGCGCTGGAAAGGAATATTGGAGAGAAGATTTAAATATTCGCAATTTCAATGGCGTGGAGTTAGTTCCAAGGTGGCGGAAGGGACGGGGATAGATTTTCCGTGCGCCTGCTCGCTAACGCTGGTCAGTGTGCTTAGAATAATTTATTTGGCTGTGAATGTGAAACGGTCAAGACATGAGCGTAACGCAGGGGACGGAGATGTTGACGTACGTAAGGAAAAAGAGCCTGTTTTGTTCTTTTATGAATTGCGGAAACATAACAGAACTTGTGAGGCTTTGAGGAAGGCGATCGTGTTTTGGGCGCCAGTCATCGAATCATTATGTGTGGAAAAATATTTTTGTGGACGGTAAAAAAATTGTGGCGTTCGCGCTGCTCATACCCACCAGTGCTCTGAAACGTGAGCCGCGCATGATGACCGTCAGGCTCCGGTAAAGCAGCGTTGACACTATTGATGTCTCCGTGTCATAAGCTCACAGCTCACTGCTCATCGTCGTGGTTGTAGTGCATTGCAACACGTGATCAACTTGCACCAGTGTTACCGTACGATGGGGCATTGCGACCAGAGGGTCGCGCAACACATTTGAAGCATGATTTTCAGCTGTCCCCAGGAGCGTTGCCGTGCGCATTTGGCACCCTGCGGAAACGCTAAACAAAAACCGATCATCGGCGGGTTTGAGGGTTTTTTGTAGTGCTCTGTTAAAAGAAATATTCAAACATAAATTATACTACACCTATGTAGCGTGTTAATCGCATCGTCGAAACCCGCCTCTCCAAAAGTGTCCGTTTTCAGCACAGCTCACGGTCGGCACACAGACGCGCTTAAAAATGCTACAAGCATATCTTTATTTGCCTTTGAAATTAACAAGCAGGTATGCTAGTCTGTCTTTTGATAGTGCTCGAAGAAAACTTATATATCTTGCCACGGCTTTTAGGCGTATAAAATGCGAACCCATTCTCCTTGTCTATCGCTTGATGCACCGTTGGTCGAGCAGTTCTCTACTTCTGGAAATAATAAAGTTTTCGAAGATCGTATGCAAGGGCCTTGCAGCACTAGCGGGAGTTTCTGCCATCACGACGCGCTCGTGCACGTCGTTTTCATGAAGTTGATTATTGTGCAGACAATGCTTACCTTGACAACAAAAAACAACAAGCCTCCTAAACGTGTTTTCTACCCGTAGAACTGCAGAAATCTTTGTTTGAGCTAACTGTATGCCTTCAGGGAGCGAACCTAAGCGGAAAAATAGCACGCTTTACGTGTTCACGCCAATGACACCAAGACCGTTGCGCAGAATTCGTTAGTGAAAGTTATAGAAAGATTTCATAAATGAATCAAGCAGTCACCCGATCAAAAACTTCAGCAATACCCAATTCAAAATCCTATAAAGCAAAGTACAAACTGACCACTCAATGAGGCTTCTATTGGCCATCATGAACACGATGTGCGAGTCTACGAAGTTTACGCGGTTTGCGTGTAGGGCGTTATAGCTGGTAAAGGCGAGCGAGTTGAACATGAATACTTAAAATCGAAAGAATAAAATACGGATGACAAGAACGTGGTTGTCCTGTGCTTGTCCTTCGTGCTTTGATTCTTTCGATTTCAAGTAAGCGTTATAGCTCAGTCTCAGCAGTCATCATTTAACCACCTGTCGAAATGTCAAAGCAAATCACTAGACCGTGATTTGTTAAAGGCAAGGAGCTTTGGGAGTGTAATCTAAGCAATTTTCTGACGGATGCGTTTCTTCCTGCGTCTTTCGCTTTTCAGCCGAGTATTCCGAGATGTCGTCGGCCGCTGGTGGTGAGTCACCGTTTCCTATAGGCCCTGGGGCACCACTCATTCAGGCCTTCGTTGGCCTTCGTAATCACGAGGTGCGAGCATACGAAATTTACGCGGCTTGTATGTAGGGCGTTATAGCTCAGGCCCACGGTCATCATTTAACCCACTGCCAAATGAAAAAATCACAAGACGGTCATTAGTTAAACGCAAGGAGCTTTGGGAGCTTAGTCTTGGCAATTTTCTGACCGATGCATTTTTTTCTGCTTTCGCTTTTCAGTCGAGTTTTTCGAGATGTCGTCGGCCCCTGGTGAGTCACCGTTTGCTATAGGCCCGGGGAAGTACACAGGGTATGCCACGGCCGGGTGCCAGTCAGCGCGCCTGATGGCCAAGTATAGTGCAAAACAGGTCGATGCACTCGGACTGTTTTGCACTTTACGCTGCTCTTCCTCTAATGAGTTGAAGAGATGTAAAGGGAAATAGGTCAAATTTTTCAGTAACAAAAATGGCGGACGCCTTTTAGAAAAGAAGATTGCATGGTCATTTGTGCACAATACTTTTCGCCCTTTCTTTCTTCGGAGATTATAAATCTTAAGAAGACCAATCATTATTATTTTGAGTGCATCGTGTGGTTCTTTATATAAAAGGAATGCTGAAAGCGTGGCTTCTGAGGGGTTGATTGTTATATTTTTTATATTTTTTATTTTTATAGTATATTTTTTATATATATATTTACACTTTATTTTGTTCGAAGTTATAGTTATGTAGAAATTTATTTTGTCTAGACATACTTTATGTGAAACATATGTTAGCTGATTTTCAACAGACTCTTTATGATAAAAATACACCTGACCAGAATATGCATATTTATTTATTTATTTATTTTACGCTCAGGTAGACAGGCAACAGAAGATCGGACAGATAGTTTCTTGTATGATTTTGTTCCTATAAAAACCTAGGCAACCAGTAATTTCTTATTAGACACACTCTTAAAGGAGACACAGTAATGACACGAGATGACTGCAGCCGGTGGCACGTATCAACTCTCTATTCTTGATCCAAGTTTTAAAGCGTGAAGATAAAAAGAATGCTCCGTGGCAACGGTTCCCAAGCCACGCATTCACGGTTGTGCCTTTCCCAACGTTCCATAACCCACTTGCGCGGATTGTTTAAAACCTGAATAATAAAGCGTATCAGTCAATCAATAAATCACTTTTATTTTGCTTGACTTTACTTAGTACATAATGCAAATTGTACGAACTCCCTTGCAGAGCGCCGGATTTTTTGTAAAAAGAGTGCCACTGCATGAGCTCGGGACGTGTTGGTGCTTCACTCAATAAACGAGCCGTAGCCGAACCCTAAAGCAGCGTTCGGTTACGTCATCCCAGCCCTGCATTAAAAACAAACAAAGAATTCGTGGTGTTCACCCCCCCCCCCCCCCTCCCTTTCCTTCAAATGGGTTTCGTTCTGAACTTAGCCGTAGGGGCGCGAGGATTGAAGCACTTCCCCGATAGTATATCATTTGCTTTGTTCTCAGTGCCAAACAAACAGCTAAACGCCTCTTTAGCTGTGCACTCGTCAATATGATAAGAATTCACATTACAAGACCAAATATTGACATGTCAGAATGAAAGGAAGGCGTCAGTGCGCATTCTAAATATTTGATCCCATCCAAAGTTATCGATCTAAAATTTATTTAACTTCTACATTGATATCCGAGGCCACAACAACGGAAGGTGCCTTTTTTGTGGGCGCGTTGCGTGGACACTATACCACGACGTGGCCGAGAGAAACAGGCCTACAGGCCCGTTTTTCTTGGCCAGGGGCTGCTGTATAGCATCCATGAAAAAGGGACCACAAAAGAGACGACTCCGCTAGCGTCTGGCAGCGTCCCTTGGCGTCTGCGCCACGGACTCTAACAACGCGTTTGAATGTACGCAACGTGACATAAAACGAAAACGCGACCCAACAAATAGTCCGATGTTGCTCGCCAGGGACGCTGCTCGAAACTTGCGAGCTCCAGGACTACGGGGCAGCCTTAGCCGACGTAGACGTTTCTTCGCTCCAGAGCACGAGCCGACTCGGAAGACCCGGCAGATCTTGCTGTGCACGGTGGGCGAGCATGCCACCCGGAGGCGCATGTTTCCCCAAGACGGACTCTGCGACTACATGTTCTACACGAACGTGTTCTATCAGGTATGCGCAAGTGACGGCCGTCGACGCGTGTCGTCCATGAGCGGAGCGCCCATGTTGCCTGGTAGCTACATACGCGCCGACAAACTGAGGGAAGAGAGAAGACGATAGCTCGTGGCGCGGGGACGTCAGAATGCCGATATCAGGTTGGAATGATTAGTGGGTATAGACCAAAAGCCTAGCCTACCTGTGTCTTCACTGCACTCACCGAACGCTTTAGAACGCGGAACGCTGGCGTCCGGTGTTTGGCTTTCGTTCGGCTTTCGCGTTCAAATGCGTTCAACGACTGCAGTGGAGACAAAGGTAGCCTTTGTCTCTCCACTGAACTCGTCGAATGCGGAACGCCCGGGTCCGTCGTTTTTCTCTCGCCATCGAGCGCGTCCTACGAGTGCAGTGCCTTTTTTGTGCGGTGGGATGTTCCAATCCCAGCCGTCAGGGTTTTTGTTTTTCTTCACATATGATTCCTCATAAGAGAAAAACAGGTGTCGCAAAATATGGTTAAATAAAATCAAGCGCGACATTTGTGGACGCCCACTGAAGGCTCTCGTCTTTGGGAGGTAAAAGTGCTTGATTCATCTTGAAACTTTTTGTAACATGGTGTTTGCATCGCAGTAGTGACGAAAACTACCGAACTAGTTGCTAGGCAAAGCTTGCCTGTAATGTGTAACGTGAATAATTGCAGCACGAGATACGGACGTCCCATCTGAGAAGCGTTTTCCCCCGCCTTCTTCTCCAAACCGCGAACTGAATGAATTTATTGTTTGATGCCTTCTAAGATATGTTATTTTTTTGTATGAAAAAGCTAATTTGGTTGTCCTATCTTCCGTTAGCTTACATGTAATGACTTGACTATGAATGCTGTTGGGATTTCAGCGCCGTTACAAACGGCCAATCAATTGAGTTAAATCTATTCAAACGAGCAAGCTTACCATTCGTAAAGAACCGCCTGCGCTGAGTAACGGAAGGTTATTTCATAACCTTCCGTTACGGCTCTAACGTTACGACAAGCGTGAGTGCCGGCGCCGATTTTAGTGCCAGCAAACTCGCAGAACCTTTATTTATTTAATTTATTTATTTGTAACCTCCCGGCTTTTTAGATGAACAAGATCTATGTTTCAGTTCTGAGAGAGTTCGGTGGAGGCACGCGGTAAGCGCAAGCACGGCGTGGCCATCCCATATCAGGAATAGTGATCGCATCGATCAAGCCTTTGCGTTTGGCACGCTGAAGCATAGTCAAAAGGAAATGCAATTAGGAAGAAACAAGACTCTGGGAAACTCTCGGACAAAAGGCTTTAGCTCTCTTAAAAATCCAACAGATAATTATTTCGAAGATACGGGCAACAATGGCATTTTTGTATGCGCTCGATCGCTTATCAGAACACGCTACGGGAAGCCCCGCAGGTGCGAATTAGAAGTTGATATCGTTGTGCACTACTAAGATAACAATAGGTGTCAACTAGAATTGAAAATTGCGAAAATTACGCGAGAGTAATTGGCGCGACGCGCCGAACGTTCTTGAAGCGGATACGCGGGCTGGTGGCGCTGCGCGAACGGAGGGAGAATACACAACCTAACCGGGAACAAACTTAATATGGCTCCCGAATAAACACGACACAGACCAAATACTGCTAGCGGATGACTTAAAACAAAAAAAGTCAAGGCTCCCATCCACGCTGTGAAGGTGGTTGGCCAGCGAAGCTGTGGTATCACCTGTAACAATTGCCCACTGCACTAAACCAAATAATTGACGCAAGAAAACGAAATGCACTGTACAAAAGATTTTTATTTATGAAAGGCTTGTGACGTCAATCCCCACGTCGCAAGATGCGTCTCCGCGGCAGATTGCGCAACAGTAATCTTTACCGCGAAACGCATGCGGTGAGCGCTACGTGCATCGCATTGTTATCAGAAGCCGCTGAAGGTTGTTTTTTTCGTGACGACGCCGACACGGAAGAAATCTGACCAACGAGTCCTATATAGCTTTGCTGTAAAAACTTGACCGCATCTCCACGTGGTGAACGATGTTGATTGGGGCGAAGCTCTGGTGGTGCTTGTCTGCGTAGACGCTGAGCCGCAGCATGCCGAGCCATTCGTTCGTTTTCATCCATGTCAGAAAGAGAATGTGTGGTATGGAACGTGGTTATATACGCATTTGAGCATTTGACCGCAGCGCCCTCTCGTCTATAAACGTTGAGCCAATGCATGCAAAGTTTAACGCGATTATATACGCATTTGACCGCAGCGCCCTCTCCTGTATAGACGTTGAGCGGCTACATGCAACGTTTCATCCATGACATCCCCAGCTCTTGAGTAACTACCACATCTCAGAGCCCCCTACTCGTCCCGCAGTCGTGGCCGAGTGGTTAAGGTGATGGACTAGAAATCCATTGGGGTCTCCCCGCACAGGTTCGAATCCTATCGACTGCAAAACATTTTTTTAATCTTTTGCATAATTTTTTTTTCATATTTTTTTATTTTTTTTTTGCCCTACACGAGCACCTGAGCACGTGAGCTCACGAGCAGGAACACGAGCACTGGACGCCAGACAGACATCAGACAGATGGACGGACAGATCGACGGACAGATGGACGGACAGATGGACGGACGGACATGGCTAGCCTCTAAGGAGCTTCGCCCCTAAAAGCATTTATACGTTGGAGGAATCCGAGAGCCAAGCAAGGGCATACGGGCATAGGTCCTCAGAGTCGGTTGAGATCGAAGATGCGAAATCGGCATGGCCATGGCTTTCGCGTGGCGTGTCAGTGACGTAGTTGACGAGCTGTAAACGAGGCCACGCCAGCTGGCCAAACCCTCCCCTATATATGGCTCTGATCTCGTGTGAGGTCACTAGATCCTTAGAAAGTAGCCTCATTGCTTCCCTGCCTGCTAGCCGTACACAAACAGATACTAACACACAGATGAACCAAACCTCGGCACGTCATCGGTCTCAGTTGCCTTGGCGATAGCCATTTTGGTACATTAAAATATTCGAAGCTTCGAGAGGGTCGTTCTGAACCAGTCACACCGAGATCGCTATGTAGCATCATTGTACTGAGCGCCTTTTTCGCGTATATAAGCGCCTACGGCGCTGTACATGCAATCAACTTATGAAGCATGCTTTTCTCCACATATCTCTTACAATGGTATTGTTGTTCTTACGTATTTAAAGACAGGTAAAATAGTTTTCTTTGTCATCAAGCACCGGCTCCACATGTGGTGGCGGTGCGAAGATGTGCGCTTGTTTCGCCAGCGTGTGGATAAGATTATCTCGGTATTGGAGAAACGTCCCTATAAAGCTAACCGTCACCAGCGAATTTATATTGGCTCACCGAGAACAGAGAGGTCAAGAAGAAACTGCTCATTCCATAAACCAAAATGGCGATTATACGGGGAACTTGACGCTACTCTCCCAAAGTCCAGTGTTATTACTCTCGCCTAAAGCCCCTTGATGAACGCGCTTTTTACAAGTACCGCCGAAAGTTGTTGTGGAAATGCGGAAGACACGTGCCACGATCGGGTGCTCCCACAGCCGTTCGTTTCCAAGGGACCTCTTCATTTCAGTGCTCTGCGCCGCCATTTGCATCCAAGGGCCACTCGATACAGGCATTGTGCACAGGCGCATTTGACGCGACTTGCAAGACAAACGTAAGCACATTGAGGGGCTTTAATCTCGTAGAAAATCCCAAGAGGCTTTAAGGCACTAGATCGCTGTTGTAAGCGTTCGTAAGTGCGTGAACCAGTTTTTAACCTCTTCGGGGGGTACCAGTCTTGGCGCGTTACAATATGGAGTCAGTCAACAACGTGTTGTCTTCTTCTGTTTCCCCACTCTCCAGGATGAAAAAAAAAAAAAGAAAGATTCAGTTCTCAACTAGCTCGCCTGCGCCCAGTGGCGTACCAACTTGTTTTTGAGTTGGGGGGCCAACCAGACCCCCCCCCCCCCTTCCAGGGCCGGGGGGGGGGGGGGGGCCGGGCGGTGCCCTTGGTATCCTTTGGGCACCGCCGGCCAGTGTTTGCCCTGCCCAGTGGCGGCTGTTTCAGAGGGGGGGGGGGGGGGGGGGGAGGCAAAACACATGCCTTGCCCCCCTCCACTCTGAGAACTTGGGGGTTCAAGAACCACCCTTGCCCACCCGGTTGGTATGCCCATGCCTGCATCCTTGCATTAACGTCATTAGCTAGACGCTGTGTTCGCAACTTGTGTATTCCATAGAATGGACTAAGATTACTGTAGCTGCCGTCCCCAAAACGGTGGCGCGTCGAACGACGGAAAGCTATAAACACATTGATGTATTTGTTTTACAACTATCGTAAAATGCTCACTGCAAAAGGCCTGTGCCTTGTGCGGCCCTTGAAAGCAAATGGCAATGCAGCACTTAAATAAGCTGCCCTAGGAAGCGAATGTCGGCGGAGCACCCGCTCGTGGCACCTGTCCTCCGCGTTCGCGGAGCAGTGGCTGGCGGCGCTTGTAAGAAACGCGAAGACGGAATTTTACGGGAGGCAGGCCGTGGGTGGAGGGAGGGGGGGGGGGGGGATGAAGGGAAGGGAGGAGGGGGGGGGGGGGTTGCTGCTCGCAGAAGGCGCGTCTGTATGCAGTTCGTAACTGGGTTGATCTAGTACCTTGTGCCCAGTGGTATGAGCACCAACGACATGCTCCTCAAGTCACGCCGATCCGGTGGCGCTGTCCTGCGGAACGAGCATACGCGGTATCCACAGCTGCGTGAATTCTCAAGAATCCCCAAGTGTCGCTGAAGGGCTTCAGGTGCCTCCCCGGTACGAGCTGCGGCGATTAGGTATTTTCCCCCAGATCTTTCCGCCGTCCCACAAGGTTCTCCGCAACCCGCTACAAGATCCCTTTGCAGATAAGGCTCACGCGTGGCTCTATCTGCGTCTTCGTTGCGGACAGCGTAGCGAAGCGGAAACGTGGTCTAGGACAGCCCGGTATTCGGAGTGCTGTGCCAGTTATCGTGGGTAAGATGGGCGAAACCTACTCTGTGTCTGATTTGCAGAAAAGGCTTCAGGGGAACAAAGAACGCGACGAGCTGGGCCGTCTTCCAGAAGGGTCGCCATGGACTCGAAGGACACGGCTTACGGAGTGTCGGCCGAATACGAGTGAGTGGGACCACGTTCTATGTTTGTCAAAATGAAGATTTTACGAAACATTGTATTGGGATATATTTTGAACGCACCACAAGTTTCAGGTTGGAGTGCGTGGCCGAGTTAGGCAGCCCACGTGCCTCGCACGCAGAATGCTCACGGGACCGAATACCGCTAGAGATCATTTTCTTCTTTTTGTTCCTCCTTTGGAAAGTTCCAGTTTATTCTTGTTGTCCATTGTGTGTTCTGGAGTAACACGACGGTGCTTGGAACGCGTCGCCGACTAGTGTGCTTTGTGTCCTGCTCCGACCACGCAAAAAAAAAGTGGTCCACGAAGGGGCTACAAATGACGTCACAAAAGCTCGACTGAAGTGCTGTCGGACGTCGCGATCCTGGCGGTTGGGCGTAGAAGTACTGAGACAAAGCACGATCGAATGCGAGCGTTGCTGTCGTCGCAGCGTCCCAATTCCTTGCTGCCGACGCTTCCGTGGACTGTCTTCCTGCAGAGCGACCTGCAGGAGAACAGGGCCGGCTGGCTGAACAGCGTCTCAGCTGAGGTTGGGTAAAAGAAGGCACTGCAAAGGCTGGGGCGCGCGAGCGTCTTGAGACGCGGTTTGAGTCCCATGCAGTTATTATAATATGCGCTAGAGGTTCACCTGGCGCTAGTGTGCTGTCGCAAATTGAAGCAGACAGCAACCAGTTGAAAATTGACTTCGGGTAGTGCATTTCTATGGAAGAAAAAAGTGAGTGCATTTTCCCCCGCGCTTGACTGTAAGAGCAAATATCCCGAATAATTCGTGCGTATACTATAGGTAGTTTGGAAACATTTCTCAGTCAGGCAGACTAAATAATTGGTCAATTTAGGTTGTTTTATTTCGAATTCATTGCATTAGAAAAGTTGCTAAAACAGCTTCATACATGTATTTATGTGCACTGTCGGACACTGTTCGCGCCAACAAGATGTCGGCGCTTTTCAGCATGGGAGATATACAGGTCAAACGAACGAAGGACATCTGGAAACCAAGAAAGATGGCAGCAACTACGCAGTAACACTGTATCAGTAACTCTCTGTGCATGTACGATCAAAATTAATCAAATCTGTGCGAAAATGCTTGTTCTACGTACAAAACATGCATCGCTCGCACGCTCAAAATCTTCAAAAACAAGGGCCTAATAAAGCTGGCCGCATAAAAAATAGTAAAAAAGAGACATCTTTCATAGCCCACTTTACTATTTACGTTTTGAATGTTTTTTTTTTCTTTTTTTTTTTTAATGAGGAGCGCAAGTTTGTCTGCTTCTTTTGCAGGGTTGTGACGACGTCAGAACGCCGTGCTCCGGTTCGCTCTGAATGAAGAATAGTGGGTAGGCCTCTAAGCTAGCTGCCTTGAGGTCTACCCACGATATTTCAATCAAAGCCAATCGCAGCTCGGCGTTCTGACGTCGTCACAACCCCTGCAAAAGTAGCAGACGAACTTGAGCTCCACACAGCTCGTAAAGAAGACGTAGTCATTTTCATATGGTGACAGGACCGGCATACTAGCAAATAAGCGTCACTGGACTGTTGGCGAACCTTGAACATAATCTATATTTTTTTCGATTGTTATTTGCTTAGAGTCGTCGCTTGTTCTTACACATCTGCTGTGGAACACATGTTTGGGCCTGAAATATAGCCAAGTTAAACATCGTTCACCGATGAAAAAAGCGCTAACTAAGAAAGTTACACTTTTACAGCGTTAATAAAGTTACATACTATTCGACATGACCCAAATAACAAAAGTGTTTTATGTTATTTTCCGGCGAAGAGACAAAATACACGCTCGTTTTTCCATAGGACTGCACAGAAACACAACAGAAGTGGACTGGTTGCTGTCTGCTTCAATTTGCGTCACGAAAGTCGCATAGACACTAGCCAGTTGAATCTCTAGCGTACATTATATAACTATATGTTGAGTCCCGCTCAGCTCGTGCGCAGGCTTCGGCAGTGCTTTTTTTCACCAGTCTCAGCAAAGACGCTGTTTCAAGCAAGCCGGCCCGGGTATCTGCCACACCGACCGCCGTTGCTGTGACACCGCCAGGATCGCGGACACTGACAGGATTACCCTTTTATGACGTCATTAGGTTAAAATCCGGATGGTACTTTTTGGAGGGAAACGCGTCCAAGGCACAAAAATGGACATTTCGCTAAATTACGCAAGCATCAAATAAAATTCTGGGAATGTCGGAACAGTCGCTGCACGCGCGCTCGCCTTTCCAGTATACAAGATTCAAAGTAAATAATCGAAATTATCTATTCAGCAAAGCATGTACGAAGTGCCATTTGCTTTAGATTTTTTGCTTTTGAAGAGTTACTGCTGCAGAGGTCAGCACGCGCATCGCATGAACCCAAGTTCCAAACGTTATTTTTGATTCTTGGGTAATTCGGCGAAAGTTCTATTAGAAGATTTTTGAACATCGAGCCGGCATAAGCCTCCTGCGCTGAGGCTTTGAACAAACTGTGGTGCTCTCATTTTGGGTAGTGCAAGCTCACCTGACTGGGCGTTGCACTACTTATGGCACCTTCGCTGAGCTTTATCTTTCTGTGTGGTGCTGAAGAACGGAAAAACACATTTCGACCTTCGAAATCGGCTAGATTCAACGCCGCAAGATAATCGAACCTGCCAGATTCATATTACCACCGCTAGGGTACGCGTCTCTTATCTCTGCGTGGTGACATCAAAATATCTGGCGTCCCGACGCTTTTTTTTCATTGGTCACCTCGCACGGAAATAGGCAAAACCAATGCGTAGCGGAGAATTCGTCTGCTAGCGGAGGCTCCGAACTCGCCAGGGACGCTGGGATCACTTTTCGCCCGCGCTCCGCGGGGCCCCTACTCTCGTCAAGCTTCGGGTTGTTTGCCGCTTGGGGCGGGTCGGGGATCTGCTAACGAAACGTCATTTGCAGGCCTTGTCTTCTAGGTGGTATTGGTTTGAGTCCCATGCAGTTATTATAATGTGCGCTAGAGGATCAAATGGCGTTAGTGAGCTGTCGCAAATTGAAGCAGACAGCAACCAGTTGAAAATTGACTTCCGGTAATGCATTTCTATTGAAAAAAACAAGTGAGTGCATTTCCCCCCTGTGCTCGATTATAAGAGCAAATATCCCGATAATTCGTACGTACTAGGTAGTTTGGAAACATTTCTCAGTCAGGCAGACGAAAATAATGGTCAGTTTAGGTTGTTTTATTTCAAATTCATTGCATTAGAGAAGTTGCTAAAACAGCTTCGTGCCTGTATTTATGTGCACCGTCGGACACTATTCGCGCCAACAAGATGTCTGCGCTTTTCAGCATGAGGGATATACGTGCCAAACGAACAGAGCACAAGTGTAAAACCTAAGAGAAGCAAGAACCACGTGGAAGCACTGAATCAGTAACTCCCTGTGCATGTACGATCAAAATTAATGGAAGGCCACGTAACGTAGTCCGATTTTCAGTAAGTACCGCTTATTTCTTCCGGCTCTGTTCAAAAATGCTTGTCTACGTTCAAACCATCACTCACACGCTCAAAATCTTCGAAACAAGTGCCTTATAAAAGCTGCCGGGCATAAAAATAATAAAAAAAGACACCTTGCATAGCCCACTTTATTCTTTTTCGTTTTGAATGTTTTAGTGAGGAGCGCGAGTTCGTCTGCTTCTTTTGGGTGACGTCAGAACGCCATATGCTCCGATTGGCTTTGAATAAAGAATAGCGGGTAGGCCTCTACCAAGCTGCCTTGGGGCTACCCACTATCCTTCAATCAGAGCCAATCGCAGCACGGCGTTCTGACGTCGTCACAGACCCATGCAAAAGTAGCAGACGAACTTGAGCTCCGCACAGCTCGTAAAGAAGACGTGGTCATTTTCCTATAGTGACAGGATGGCATACTAGCAAATAAGCGTCACTGGACTGTTGGCGAACCTTGAACACAATCTATATTCCTTTCGATTGTTATTTTGCTGAGAGTCGTCGCTTGTTTTTGCACACCTGCTGTGGAACACATGTTTGGGCCTGAAATATAGCCAAGTTAAACATCGTTCACCGATAAAAAAAGCGCTAACTAAAGTAGTTACACTTTTACAACGTTAAAAAAAAGTTACATACTATTCGACACGACCCAAATAACAAAAGTGTTTGATGTTATTTTTGGCGAAGAGACAAATAACACGCTCGTTTTTCCATAGGACTGCACAGAAACACCACAGAAGTAGACTGGTTGCTGTCTGCTTCAATTTGCGCCACGGAAGTCGCATAGACACTAGCCAGTTCAATCTCTAGCGTACATTATAATAAGTGTATGTTGAGTGTCCTGCTCAGTTTCAGCAAAGACGCTCTTTCTATCAAGCCGGCCCAGGTATCTGCCACACCGACCGCCGTTGATGTGACAACGCCAGGATCGCGGACGGTGACAGCATTACCTTTTTATGACGTCATTAGGTCAAAATCCGGGTGGTATTTTTTGGGCGGAAACGCGTCCAAGGCACAATAATGGACATTTCGCTAAATTACGCAAGCATCAAATAAAATTCTGGGAATGTCGGAACAGTCGCTGCACGCGCGCTCGCCTTTCCAGTATAAAAGATTCAAGTAAATAATTGAGATTATCCGTTCACGAAGACACATGCCAAGTGCCATTTGCTTTAGTTTTTTTTTTTTTTTTTGCTTTTGAAGAGTTCCTACTGCAGACGTCAGCACGCGCATCGCATGTACCCAAGTTCCAAGCGTTCTCTTTGATTCTTGGGTAGTTCCGCGAAAGTTCTATTAGAAGATTTTTGAACATCGAGCCGGCATAAGCCTCCTGCGCTGAGGCTTTGAACAAACTGTGGTGCTCTCATTTTGGGTAGTACAAGCTCACCTGACTGGGCGTTGCACTACTAATGGCACCTTCGCTGAGCTTTTATCTTTCTGTGTGGTGCTGAAAAACGGAAAAAACACCTTTCGACGTTCGAAATCGGCTAGATTCAACGCCGCAAGATAATCGAACCTGCCAGATTCATGTTACCACCGCTAGGGTACGCGTCTCTTATCTCTGCGTGGTGACATCGAAATATCTGGCATCCCGACGCTTTCCTTTTCCCCTTTTTTTTCTTTGGAACGCGTGAAATGGCGTCTCTTTTTGTCTCCAGCTCTTAGTGTCTTAGCTTTGCCTGCGCTTCGACGGCGTAGGAATTTTTGTTTTTTCTTTGTGTTTTTCTTGTGAACGCGTTCCACACCAGAGCAGGCACGCTCCTGCACCGGTGACAGCTTGAGACGCTCAAGTTTGTACTACCCAGAACAAGTCCTAACGAGTGCCTTTACGCAGCGCCCCCTGGGCAACGCAGGAGGCCCATTAAAGAACGCTGCATAGGGTCAGTCTTTCGCCAGCGCTTTATCTTCCTGATGCTACACCGATATCGATGCCCGCGACACTTATTGCATTCTTTTTGTTTTGGTATAAGTACGCCATATTGAACCTTCAGTTTATCTTTTAGCCTAAAAGCATCCTAACTCTGAACCGGGCCACAAGACAAGTTTTGCTTTTATTTTGTAACTTTTGATTGATACGAGTGTTTGCTTTGATATTTTGGCAAAACAAATCCTTCATCTAGCCTCACCTTCGTGGGAAATTAAAGCGTGGAAGCGTGCAAGTCTGGTTTTTGCGATTTGTGTAAAGAGATTTATATTCATTGAAACCGCACTCTACAAGCGTCTACTGCAACTCTTGAGACGAAATATTGTCAACGAGAACGCAGTAGACCTTCCTAAAAAGTGCGCGCCAATCAGTAGTTCCTCTAAAGCCTCCATACATTCGGCAAGCACTTCGAAAGCGCATTGAATACGAATGCTGCGCCAACGTTTTTTGTGTATACTTGGCCAAGTAAAAGTTCGACAAGTTGGTTCATAGTCAAATATATATAAAAGCGCCAAAAACGACAGGGACAAAGAAGAGTAGTAACAACACAAGGCGCACTCGACACTAAAGTTTCTTTAGGAAAAACACATATTATAGGCCGTTGTAGAACGCTTATTTGTCACAACAATCGATGAAACCCCTTGATAAAATCAGACTCTTTCCCTGAGAGGGCAAGGGAGGGTTCGCTGACACATTCATTTCCTTCTGCCCTAATCTTAAACGCCTCGTGTACTTCTCGGCACCCTTTTCTCTTGTATTTTGTTGGAATCTTAAAGTCATGCAGCAGTGGTGAGCATAAGAAACGCCTACAATGGATGGCGAGAGCGAGCTTACCAGAAGGGCTTGCGCTTTCGTGGCTGCCGCACGTTCGCGTGCACGGTCATTGATACACCTGCTCGTCTGACCACTGTACACGGGACCGCAAGTCAGCAGTATCTCGTACACCACTCCCATGGCACACTCAGCAAATTTGGTCCGGTGTTTTATGCTGCACTGCTCTTTAATTGGTTGGGGACTGTTCATTCCGCGGCACAGACGTACCATTTTATCTGAGGCTGAGAATACCACGGAACTTTAAAACGCTGTGCAAATTTCTTTAGATTATTGGACATGGCATGCAAGTAAGGAATAATTGAAGGTGTCATTTTAGGCTTTTTTCTTGCCTGTTGGTTTGCCCCTTTGAATTTCTTTAACAATTCTTCTGCAACCTCATCCAGGCAGCTTTGTGGGAAACCTGCCTTTTGTAGGCGTGGAATTTGAAATCCGTAACTTAAAAATCTCATGCACAGAATGTTCGCAAGATTGTTTTAAGGACACCTCAAGACAGGTGTTAGCAATGCCCCTTTGGCAATTTTTGAGTAAGCACACTGAAACTGCAGGAAGCCTTTCTTTGATCTTGACTCGTACGCCCAACATATCTGGCCCTCCAGAAAGCGTATAGTTGTATGTCTAGAAACTGCAGTGTCCCTTCTACAGGCTTCTCATGAATAAAGCTTAGACCGCACGAGCATCAGCAAAACATCTCAGGTACAACGTTGTTCAGCGATCGCTCCGCCATATCGCTATACACAAGGCAGTCGTCAACGTACTTAAAATATTCATCCCTGCTGCCTATCACCAACCTCTCAGAAATGGCGTTGTCACAATTACTGAGATGCTCGATGTGTTTTGCTCATGCTCTGAAGGTATGAGGTTTACTCATGAGAAGCCTTTAGAAGGGACACTGCAGTTCCTAGGCCTACAACAACGCTTTCTGGAGGGCCCAATATGTTGGGCGTACGAGCCAAGATCAAAGAAAGGCATCCTGCCGTTCCAGTCTGCTCACTCAATAATTGCCAAAAGGGGCATTGCTAACACTTGTTTGAGGCGTCCTTAAAACTATCTTGCGAGCACTCTGTGCAAGACAGTGTTAATTTAGAAATTTACACCTACAAAAAGTCAGGTTTTCCACAAAGCGGCCTGGCTGAGATTGCAGCGGGATTGTTAAATAAATTCAAAGGGGCAAACCAACAGGCAAGAGAAAAGCCTAAAATGACACCGGCAATTATTCCTTACTCGCATGCGATGTCCCATATTCTAAAAAAAGTTTCACAGCGTTTCAAAGTTCCGGTGGTATTCTCAGCCCCTGATAAAATGGTACGCCTGTGCCGCAGAATCAACAGTCCCCAAACAATTAAGGAGCAGTGCAGCATAAAGCACCGGACCAAATTTGATGAGTGTGCCATGGAAGTGGTGTACGAGATACCGCTGACTTGCGGTTTCGTGTACAGTGGTCAGACGGGAAGGTGTGTCTATGACCGTGCACGCGGGCATGCGGCAGCCATGAAAGCAAGACCCGTCTGGTAATCTCGCCATCCATTGTAGTCTTTGCCCATGCTCACCAGTTCTGCATGATGTTAAGAATCTAGCGAAATATAAAGAAAACCTGCGCCAAGAAGTGCACGGGGTGTTTGAGATTAGCGCAAAAGGGAATGAGTGCGTCAGCGAACCATGTCTTGCCCTCTCAGGAAAAGAGTTTGATTTTAGGAAGGGGTTTCATCGCTTGTTGTGACAAATAAGCGTTCTACAACGGCCTATAATATGTGTTTTTCCTAAATAAACTTCAGTTGCCACTGCGCGCCTTGCGGCGTTTCCACTCTTCTTCGCCCCTGTCGTTTTGGCGCTTTTCTATATTTGTTTATACTCGGCTGCAAATCTATTCGACAGGAATGCCGCGTCAGCGAGCATTGCAGGAACAGATGCCCCAGTAATGGTGGCCGCCAGTGTTTCATGATGATGGACTTTGAAAAGGGTCTATGATGCACTAAAAAAACAAAGCGTGCCCTTTTCAGCCGCGCCCCCACCATGGAGGCTGCCCTGGAAACACCCGAGGGGCAAAAATATTTCGCAGCTCTCTGGGAGAAAAAGATACAGCACCACGGACTTTTGGGCGTCAGAGGAACGTTTGAAGAACTTGATAATAAACAAATACTGTGCAAAGTTTATTAACGGTGAGTTTGAGCTTCGTCCAACCTGGTACTCTGTCCGCTTTGGTCGCTTTGACCCATTGACAAAACACGTAAAATCGCAGGAAAGGGAACTACTTTAGAGGCTATGCACCGAGGAAAGTGAGGGAGAGGAGGAGGCGAGAGCGCGAGGGGACGTCAGAACGCCGAGTTCTGATTCGTAGGAGTACTGGGTATACTTCGTTTCAGCTTAAGTCCAGACGCAGCCGGTGCTACAAGCGCGAGCTCCGGGACTCCAGCATCCCTGCGGAGCACGCGCGCTCCTGCAGTGCAAGCACTGTATTGGGCCACATGCTCGCGCTTGTTGCACTGGCTGCCTCTGGACTCTCATAGAGAGGTTAATTTTTGTTACTCTACCTCCTCTCCTTTCCTTACTTTATTATACTTCATCTCACCTTAGCACGGACTAACTGTGAAGGCTGTGCAAGCGCGAGCGGCTAGCTTCTACTGCCTTGACTAGAGCACTCGCTGCACGAGCGCTCGTGCAGCCGCCGAGGCTTCATCCAAAGCAACTAGCTCACGCTTTGGCACGCGCGGCTAACAATAGTTCATGCTAAGGTGAGACGAAGTATAATGTTAGCGCATTTGACATCGTTCTTTTTTTTTTGTTGTTGCTACCTCTTCATTAAACCCTCAGTTGTGAGTCAGCGTTCTTTCCTTCCTGTTGTCTCTTCCTTCCTTACCTTATTTGCGCTGTTTAAATCCAGACATGTTGACTTTATCAGTAATAAACCTATCTAGATTATTTTCACAAACAGAAAAGAGTCCATTAAAATACTATTACAGCACGGAGATGCAAATTCACAACCAGCCTTTCACACGTTAATCATCTCTCCAGCTAATGAGAGATGTAAGCGCCTTGTAAGCACGGGCGGGCTTAGCGGGCTGCGCCCTCCACATTCAGCACCTAAATTGCGTCTAGTGGCGTAAATAGTTTTTGGAAAAAGTTAATTTTTGTGGTTACATTTTCTTTTAAAATACGTTACCCTTCAGGAAAAATAATTCATAGCAGGTTTATTAAGGGTTATCGTGACTGGTGTGTCAACGCAACGGACTCGTATGCCTCTGTTCCTGAGCTACCGGCAAGCCGTATCGACTTGACTGCAGAAAACAATTTAGCCTTCGGAGTGACTTTTTTTAAATTGACATGCTCGTTCAATCGAGCGTTCTTGAAGTGTTATTTTTAGGCAAAATGCATACAGGACGAAGAAAGATACACCGAATGTCTAAAGCCAGATGTACACTGCTCATACGGGATACAACTGCCACGGTCTTCGCAACTTTTATTACCATTACTACCGATACTCCGAGAATAATCGTCAAAAAAGACGAAACACGCGTCCTTAATATGGTGGTCGTGGGTACGGTGCCCCCCATAGTGGGCGATAGCGAGAAGCAAAGTCGGAGGAGAGGGTTTATTTACTCTTGCGCAGAACCTTACTTGATAAATGTCCATTGCGAGATTGAGGAGAAGAGCATTAATTCGGTTTCAACGCCCCGAACACAAATCTTGTTCCTGGGACTCTTGAGGATGCTTTGTAGGTCTATAGGGGCATATATTTTTCTTTTGAAGTTTACTAGTTCGGTCGAGAATCGTCAGTTCTAATTGTGATGTCACATTGAACTTCAGCGTATCGTTTATCGGTTGGTCAAGCGCTCCGGTCTCGAATCAGCTTACAGGACAACTTACAGCCTTAGGGAAGAAATGTCAATTCATCGTTCAAGGTCCCTAAACTTTCAGATGTCATAAAGCTGAAAAAAAAAGCACACCAGAACGGCTGTCACGTCATAGTCCTTTTGCGAAAATTCCAAGGCGCGGCTCGTGAAGTCCTGCACGTGCGCCCACGTGACACTACACGGTGCGAGAAGGTAGCTCAGTTGCTCGCCTGCCTTCGCCCTCCTCGCCGCCGCCTCAAAGTCGCCTCTGTCGTCTGCTGCAACCGTTAGTACCTTGAGTTCCCGGCGTTCCTTTCGGCTCCGCGGGTGGAGCTGCATGTTTTGCAGAAGGTCTATCGTTTGACACGCAACGCTGGCACTATCCCGCTCTTGCAGGCGACCTTAGCCAGCTTTGATTTCTATCCTGTTCTCCTTTCCAGAGGTTTGAATCTTTACAAAAAATCCAGAACCCGCCAGGCAAGCCAGGATACAAAGCGAGGGCACTGGTGCTGGGCATCGGAGTGTCTGACTTCCACGATACCGCTAAACTCGAACAGCTCTACCGTAAACTTTCGAAGTAAGTCGCGCTTCTCTCGTTCCCTAATAAACCCTTTTCAAAAGTCCACCGGGAAACACTGGCGGCTGTAATATCTTTTGGGTAAACAGCACAGTGGAAGCTTGTGGTCATGGCGTTTTTAAACCAACACGATGAGAGTCTGGTGTCGCTTTTATTTCCCGAGATGAGAAGTAGAACGTGTCCTACTAAAGACGTTACACTGAGGCTTTTGGCCCATCGTGAAAAGCCGACCATTTCCGGTCGCGCAGTCGCTAATAACAGGAAAATATGTCAGATAATGTCATTAATATATATGTGTACTGCCGTGTATAAGTGGACTTTTTCATGAGTAGGTGTCTTAAACTAGGCTATCTCAAAAAATGCACCTAAAAAAATTAGAAAATTTATTATCGACAAAAAATTATTGGTCGTAATTCGGGGGGGGGGGGGGGGGGGAGAGAGGGGGGAGGGGGGAAGGGGGGGAGGCCTATATTCGGAGTTCACCAGTATACTCTATAAACTTCAGGGATTTCGCTGAAAAGCATTTAATCAACATTTGTCGGTTGTAAAATATACAAAAATGGCTAAATCACAGAATTGCCGGTGTACACATCGCGACACTGTTAGCGCGAACACGACATCGGCGCATTTTCACATTTTACTTCGAAATAGTATTAGCGATAACGAAATTTTATCGCTTAAATATAGAACTAAATGAGCTCTTTCCGTAGCAATAAAACTTGGATGACATCCGTTAGTTTCAAAGAGAAAAACTAGAAAAACCGGCGATTGCTTGTTCGCGCTAACAGTGTAGCGCTCTGTATAGATCCCTTTGCCAAAAGTACAAATTCAGTTAAAACCTATAAAACCCGATTTCGGGGGATATTTTCTCTAGCTAGGACTGTTTTTTTTTTAACCCTCCCATCTTAGATGTGAAGTCTGGTTTTTAAATTGTATTTGTACATATATAATCAACACTTTTAACGTCAGTCTAAAACAATACCCGAAATGCACTGTTGTTTAAAAAAAGTAAAAGAAGGAAAAAGAAAAACACATCCACCGACATTTTTATAAGTAAACACTGTAAACTCTACGGCCTAAATATAAGCACTAAGTTCTCATCATCAGCTCGTAGACTTTCCCTCGGATATAATCGATAACTACAAGTCTGGTCGTTCAGAACCAAAGCCGAAAAGGAAGCAGAGTACCGCCACCACGTTTTGGCTCATGAGAAAATCTCCTAAGGTTTAGATGCCAGAGAAAAGAAACTATACGTAACTATGTGACTAGACGCACACCAAGGAGGCAGCAATGGTGGTCCCCAATTGGTTCTGAGAATCTTCATATGGAACTTCTTATGCCAGTGTCTCATACCGACCGGAGAATGAAGTGTGACGATAATAATTTCCGGAAAAGGGGAACAAGTTGGACAAAGGACAAACACAGATCTCGAAACTCAATAGGTGACTGGTGTGCGACTGAAAAAAACCCACCAGGTCCTGGTATTAAACCAAGGACCTCTCCATTTCCCCTGGAGCGCTGGAAATGAAGAAGGGGAACGAGAGGGACCAGGCGGCATTTTCAGGGCGCACTGGTCACCCAGCTGTGTTTGGATATTTGTGTTGTCCTTTGTCCTCCTTGTTTCCATTCTCCAGAGATTATTACCTTTATTGAGATGAAAGCCTCATATGTCTCATCGTTCAGTCGACCTTCAAAGTCCTTGAGCGAAAACACGTCGGCGACGCGAAAGGTACCAAAAAACTTTTACGTACTACTCAAGCGAATCGGAGGCAATAAAATTAAGAAGATGACAAATCGAATTAAGGGGAATCAAAGTGAATGAAGAGGAATAAAGTGAAATAAGAGGAATTAAGTGAATTAAGGGTAATTAAAGTGAATTAAGAGGTATTAAAGCGAATTAAGCGGATGAGTAAGCGAATTAAGTGAATGACTAACGAATTAAGATGGTGACTCAGCACATTAAGAAAGATGACTCAGCACATTAAGAGCGTGTCTGTCTTTACAGGCGCCTCGCTGTGGCGTGACGCTGAAGCACACTTCTCCCGAGCGAGCAAGTGTTTCGGGTTCTCACCGCTCCAAAAGATGTGCGCTGACGTCCAGGTTCCCAGAGAAATGGCTCTTTGATGCTCTGTGCTACCAGATCTTCGCGCTCCGAATCTGTGACCGTGCACTCTATGGCTCTGTGGTCGAACTGCCAGGCTTTGTGAGTATAGAGGGGGCTATGGGATAACATAAGATAGCCTGTGAATTTTCTTGTCCAGCTCGCTTCCACCCTTGCATTAATTGCTTCATCGTGAATGAAGTAGGGTCACCTTATGCAGAATTATCGTAACTCTTGCATTCGACCCGATCTGGAACCCACGGGTGCCCTGCTGAGCTGTAAACCTGCGCTGGTGCCCAATCATTCGGTGAAATGACATTCCCAAAACTTCCTCTTTCTTTTCTGGCCGCGTTGGGTTTTCGTAGACCTCGTTCCCCCTTCCGCTAAGCCCTCCGCAACGAAGAAGCCGCTACTGCGCTTGCGCGCCGATGGCCTTGGCTGTAGAGTTCCGGGTATTGTAGCGGGTTGCGGAGTGCGCTGCGGGACGGCGAAAACTATCTACGAAAACTCCCTAATCAGAGTGACGGAGGCGTAATACGTTACAGCCCTTGCCAAAGGTACAGGGACGAAATCGCAGCCCTTGCAGTGGGAAAAGAGAGAAACGATGAATTACTCAAATACCCGGACCCTCTTTTGTGTGTCCCAGGCGTCGCTTTTGCACCCCCTCAGGAAACAACCTGTAACTCAAAATCGCAAAATAAAAAAAAAAATAAAAAATGCAGCTTTCCTCTCTCTCCCGCCCGTGGCCTTGACAGCACTGCTCGCAGCTAGTGAGGTGTAGAGTACAGTCACGTGCCTCCCTCCAACGCGCTATTGACTCACTGGGACTAGAGCCACTAAATGAGCTACGGCTAGAGTATCGGCACTCTGTAACCCAAATATTGTAGTGGGCGCCGCCATCTTGGCGCTTATTGCAGAGCAGACGAAACTCCAGATCGTCATAATTCAAAACTGCGACTTTCTCAGCATTTTGGATTTGGTGTTAAGAAGCTCAAACAATATTCCTTTGCTCTGTCGCGAACTGTTTGGACATTGGTGTAGGACGCAAAAAAGCGTTTCCTCTGATTTGAGATAAAGCTTCGGATAACTGGCAACCATTATATTAAGCCCCAAGGTGGCTGAAGCGTCGTTACTTTGAAGCGCAGCTTTTTTAGTGGCTCTAACCGGGACGGCTTCGCCGAGTCACAGTGGGATGAAGTACACACCAACACACCGTTTATATAAATGAATCCACGTTTTCCCACACCAGGCGTTGGTATTGCTCGTGCGCAGAAGCCAGATGCGGGAGAAGTGGAGTGTTCGCGCACGCGCAGTGCAGACAGCAGCGTCACCCTAGTGACGTCACGTCAGAGTGTTGAGTTGGTGTGTGTATACGCCGACCGAGGTTCCTGCTGTTCACATCCACTGAGGCCATACTCGAGACTAGGGATATTTTGGGCTTTTTTTTTTCTCGTCCAGGGCACATGTACTGAGTTCCTAAGTACCCAAGGGTGCCCCAGGGTACCCTATAGTGGCTACCGCGAGTCCCCAAAATTTGCTCGACCGTCCTTATCCCTAAGTAAAGTGTGCTTCTAGTTTAAGCGCTATTCGATCAGATTTGAATCAACCACTAATACATAGCTATATGAGCCAAGCGCTTCCTACGCTTGGTTCATATAGCTATGTATGTCGCCTCTAAAGTACACGAATGAGATTTATTTCACTTACACTTCAAGCCCGATAAGCCTCTTTCTGCGCGCAAAATTGGTCTGAATATTCGAAGCGAGGACGAACTTATGACAACCATTCGTCCGCAACTCTAGTTTGCGTCAACTATCTTGGGCTACGCTGTCGAAGCTGCTTGCGCGAGCGCGTCGCTTGGTTTGCTGTCTCTTTCGCACGACAACGTGTGCGAATGAGACGCGGGACGAAGCTAGGTGCTCTTGCAGCGGTGCCGATCCGCAACACTCTTGAAGCTACGCTACGCTTTAATCACCGATTCAAAAAATATTTGAATCGGTCTTTTTTTTATGTATTTTGTCCCCATGAAGCCCGTCATGTGACCTGAGTATCGCTCCTGCAAGATATACTAGCTGCCGGGAGAAATGCCCGCATCACCAGCAAACCACCCCTGGGCTCAGGGGAATGACGTCACTGTATCTGTGACAGCGAAGAACTCTTTGCAGGGGACTCCCAACGTCGATATTCGTCCTGATGACGCACGTTCAGGACTTGTACCAGCCAAAGCACGCGGCCGGAGCCACAATGTGGTCTGCTAGACACGCAGACAAGATACCGACGCTGGTTAGTCCCGTCCTTTTTGTTTGGTGCTCTGCTTACACACACGCTTCGAAGGAGGGGCTTAAAGGGTGTATTGACATACGTTAAGCAGCCTCCCATGGATGCGCTTGCCTTTCATAGAGATTACATGCAGGGTGTCCTAACTAGACGGATACCGTCTGAACGGAGCCTCATTTTTAGTGTTTTAAATGCGTAGCATTTATAGGGCAGGGCATTGTATCCGTGGCATGCAATCTCAATGACGTCACATTGGCACCTGACGTGACGTCACATGACATCATAACGTCACGTGACACTTTGACGTCCACCTACGTTATGGTGTCGCGGGGCTCTGTGGTAGCTTTGTATAGATTTAAGTGTCTGCTCTGTTCCTTGAGCACCGCCATGTTTGTTTCTGCTGACGCCGTGACACAGTATACAGGTCGGCGCTTTTTGCGAGACTACGTTTTTTTAGAAACCTTTGCACATATCGCAGAACAAGAACGTCAAAAGTGCATAGTCACGAAGCTTCAAGAACAACACCGATGGTAGGAGTTCTCTAAGCAGCAAACAGCTTGTTTTATGAGCAGCTTCTCCCTACGCAAGAGCCTGCGTGTGAGAATATGATTTCCAATTTTCGTTACTATGGAGCCAATTTTTTTTTTAAGTATTTTCACCCTTTGGTGAAACAACCTATGTAACTCCTACTTTTTTTTTCTCATTAAACATTTCCGCTTTTCTGCCTTGTCCTGAAAATTAACTGCGGCGATAGGTGACGCCACGACATCTCGTGACGTTGTCAGGTCACGTGGCACCATATTGTCACGTGACACTAAATTCCCGTAAGATCTGGCGTAGAGATTCCAATCTAAATTTAGAAAAGAACTTGTGGCATCGCGTGACACGAGGTCACGTGACACTGTGACGCCACAATGACATGACACTGCGACTCCCCTCCAAACTTAGTGAAGAAAGTTTTCCCGCTAAATTTAACGGGCCACGACGTGCACATACGAACACTCGCGGGATCTGCGGCGAAACCTCGTCACTAGAGAGTTTTAGCAGATCGTTCTGATACCTCCGATAACGGTATCCGATAACGATACGATGTATGTCCAAAAGCGTGGGCGGGGTATCGGGTATCGTTATCGGAGTCAGCGGAACAATTTACAATAGCTCCCTTTCTTTGTAGATCTTTCCGATGACTCGGATGTTAGAAAGCTTTTGTAGATCGTTTCCAATTCCTCCAATACTCCCCCATAACGTTTCCCGATAACGACACGATGCATGCGCAAAGGCGGCGGCGGATTATCGCGTACCGTTATCGGAGTCATCGGAATGATTTATTAAAACTCTCACGATTCTCCGAAACGATACGACACATGCTCAAAAGCGTCGACGGGGCACCGGGTATGGTTATCAGAAGAATCCACCAGAAATTCCCTAATAAAGCCTACCGCCGTAAAAGAATTAGGAGTTTTCGCAGATCGTTTATTTCCCTTCTATACTCTCTCTGCAACGGAGATGCCACTACTGCGCGTACGCGCTGCTAGCCTTTTCTGCGGAGTTCCGGATCTTAGAGCGGACTGCGGGGCGGCGAAGTTATCTAGAAAACTTCCTAATTTTTACTACTTTTGTGGTGCCCAGACCGCGCGTCCCCAACTGGTGCGTTTACCGTGTCCTAAAAATTGGTCTTTCGATATATCCTCCCGATGACGTCACAGAAGTGTCACGGCGTCGACAGCCGCGATCCTGGCGGTGTCACAGCAACGCTGGCGAATTTGGCAGACGCCTGATCTGCTGCAGATCGATCTCCAGCTTTGTCGGTTCACGGAAAGCCTCGGCCACCGCAGGACTTGAAACGCCGCGACGAGAGCAATCACACGCGTTCCCCCGTACATTTTGTTTTCTCGGAACGCCTATACGCCCAACCGCGAAGATCATGACGTCCGACATCAGCATGACGCTCTTACTTTTGCGATGCCATTTGTTGCCTCTTAAAGGGAAGCTGAAACACTTCTTGAAAAAAACGAGCTAGAGGTGAATTCTGGCGTATTTTTATCCCGTGAATCTGAATATCACGTTCGTTTCCCCCGAAGATGTAACTAAACGCGAGGAAACACGAAAAACCTCCGACCAGTCGTGACGTCATACTAGGATCTTTGAGCCGCCAAGTGCGTGCCGCACGTGTGGGCAGCGCGTGCAATTGCAAGCTTGACAGGTATATTTTTCCGCACTGACCCCAGCCGTGACTTCTCGTTCTGACCTTTTTTGAAAATAACAAGAGTGCGCGTGCATAGCTTTGACAGGCGCTGAAGATGCGCGAGAGCAGAGATTCCAAAAACTCCTAGTGTGACGTCACGCCCCAGAAAGGAGGGGCTTCGGCGGTACTTTAAAAATTAATTTATGCAGCCTCCGTGCACCGAGTTGAAAAATAATTTCGATATTCGTGATCATGGAGGCCGAATGAAGGCCATTGAAGTGTTTTTTCTTAAATACAGAACCGCTTCAGTTTCCCTTTAAGGACCATTCGCAATGCACAGGCGGGCATGGGACGCTAAGCGCACCGGTCGCGGAGACGCGATTCAGCTACTGTATACTATGCGGAGAGCAAGTCGTCTGCTTCTAGCGGAGGAGTTGCAATGACGTCAGAACGACACTGAGCTCTTATTCGCTGAATGAAAAAAATAGTGGGTAGACTTCAAGGAATCTAGCATGAAGGTCTAGCCACTATACTTTCAACCACAGCCAATCAGAGCTCGGCGTCGTTCTGACGTCACCGCACTCCTGCGCAAGAAGCAGACGACTTGCTCTCCGTATACTCTTCAGTCTCGGGTAAGCATCGGAACATTTAAGCGTGCCGCTTGTGCTTCTACTTACAGAAGCACGGCATTGAGAAGGCGAAGTCGGCGCAAATCAGTGTCGACATCGCCCTGCTGATGTCCTTCACGATGAGCGTTGCGGTCATGCAAACCAACGACACCAACAAGAGCGTGAGCCTGAATGCGACCCCGAGGTCGTTCACGTCTCTCGACTACATACAGGTATGCGGCGGTTCGCTCGTGCCGCCGTCCCACTGCTCGTATACATCCTACAAAACACGCGGAGTTTCTCCACGGAGATAATGACAAAATTATCTGCGGACCCGCCGCAAGCGTGTCTAAAGCATCTTTGCTTCGCACATGCATGTATGTTTCTAACGTACTTACATGTCTTCAGAGTGTTTGTGTGTAACAGGTCTTAAGACTTACTTTTGTATGATTTATATAACAGCGTGACCAAGCGGTTTTCGATTACTGTGGAGTCGCTGCGAAGCTGCGTTTTAAAGGGGTGGTGCAACAATTTTAACGTGGAAAACATTTTCAGTTGACTTTTTTATATCGTTTATATTTTGGCACAAGTAAAGAAAAAACCGTGTTTCTGTTTTCATGCAAACTAATTTAAAAACATTTTTTAGGCAAAAAAAAAAGTTTTTTGATAATCGGTGTTTTCCGAGTAGTGTTTCCGCAACTTTATTCATGTCTTACATTGAAGACTAGTTAGCGGCCATTGTGGTGGTACCACGGCTGGAAGCGTACCTTCCACAGCGCAAATCTTGTACAACCGAATTGGTGTGTTTCGGCAAGAACTAGAAGAATTACCTCTGTTGGCGCCACGTGCAAGCCACGTCTGCGGTCGGAAATGGAGGGAAAGCAGAACGTGAGAGTGCGCGGGGATGGCAGAACACTGACCTCTGGTGGTATGGTTATTGGGTAACCGCAAAGGTACCGGTATGAATCTCTACTCACTGCATGAACGCGTTCGAACGTCATACGCCAGTGTCCGGTGTTTGGCGTTCCCTTACAAACAGAGGGTCGAGACAAAGGCAGCTGACTCCGTGTTTACCAACTAACCATTCCAACCAAAGCTCAATGTTCTGACGTCCCCGAACCCTGTTAACCCCTCCTCCTCTCTTACTTTTTTCCCATGTAGGCATGTCTGAATGCCTTGTGGGGGAACGCTTTAAGAAACCGCATTTCCCGCGACCGTTCCTCACCGCTTGTTCGTTTCTTGTTCATCGTGTGACTATGTTCATTTCAGACGTGCAAGAGCGGCCTAAAACTCGAGAAATTCCCACCCTCGTCGGTCGAGTACGTGGCGTATGCTGGCTACAAAGAGGGTGATCATAAATACCTCATGATCTACGAAAACCTCGAGAGCATTCAAATCAAGGTACGAAGAAATAGTTTACTATACTTCGTTTCACCTTATGTGCGAGCTAAGGCAAAGCTGGAAGCTCGAGCACGAAAGCTCCGTGCCTTCAGGCTTTGCTCGAGCGCGCGAGCTGGGCTGAAACGCAAAAAGCGCTGGCCTCGCGCTTCTAGCTTTGGCTTCGCTCGCAGATAAAGTGAAACGAAGTATATACCTTATTGACACCTAAACTGACAAAGCGGCGGGAGCTTCTAGTTCGCCGAACCAATCAGCCGTCTACCTTTCAAGATGGCGGTGGCGACCAAAAGAAAAATTTGAAAACGAAGAGCCGTGACTCTAAGCGTAGCAGTTATGTAGTTTGTCTAAGTACGACCACGGCCGGGCTAGAGTGAAAAGGAGGGCTCTCTTGCGGGGTAGTTTTCCTCTTTCAGGTAACAACGTTGCCACCCCCCTTTCTACAGCCCTTTAATACCCCTGTCAGACGGCCCGCTTAAGCTGCTTTAGTAGGAAGGGCGATCTCTTAAAAGGACGAGGAGGAGGAGGAGTTCATGCCACACGGCAGCGAAAATGCTCCTTCCCCTAAAGCGTCCTTCTTTGGGAAAGGGGCTCGTTATTTTCATTTAGTACAAAGGAAGTAGTCTCTACAGTAGGCGTTAACGGCGTTGGAGGCGAGCTGGCGCATTATTTCGTCTCCCTGGAGTTAGAACTTTGAAGGACTCACCTCGGACTGGATCCTTCAAACCTTGGCTTAGAATACATTGTACTAATGAAAGGCTTCCATTGACAATTAGACTCTTAACTGCGTCAGAAAAGATGTGTGTCTTCTTCCTCCTCACGCGTCTCCGGCTTAGATTTACCAACTCGCCTACGCGCTCACTTTTCTTTCAATTAATATTGATATAAAGCATTAAACTCAGGTACTATGGAAATATACTTTTTCTTTTTTTAATTCTAGGTCTTGGTAAGAAGGCAAAATTTAGGACACTGTCAATTTAGTATCCTCCCCTGGCTGCCGATGCCTGTCTATGACACAAATGCTCCTTGAGTGTTTTTGCGTTTTTTTTATATACTAGTATGTAATCTGAATTATTTCCGTTTAAACGATGTTTCGTAAAATAAACATTCACCTGCAATGTTTTAAGCAATTGTAGAGTTTCGAATGACAATTAGTTTTAGTTTTAACTCCGTATGGCCATCCCCAACTTTTCCACAAACAAAGGTATATTTATCGTAAGTCAAAAGTATTTTCATCTGCGCACTGCGGGACTTTTACGAGTACTCTGGAACGCAGTTTCAATGACGGTGGTCGGAACAGTTGTTTTCAGGGCGGTTCAGGTACTGGAAGGAGTTAAAGTTCCTCGATAAAACGAATGCTTCGCGTCTCTTCTTCGAGGGGAGAAGTTTGGGTATCGCCGCCTAGTGGAGTTTTTTTTTCACGACCCAAAGTGAGGATACTTCAAATTCCTCTGCTGGTGCGAGCACGTGTAATGCCAATCTTCTATGCACTAGGAAAATTAAAACATAATTGCGTGGGTAGCACATTCCCTATCCATAGTGAGGAAAACGGAAGAGGCCCTAGTGAGCTTCTCACCGTGAATACCGGAGTCCCACTAGAGCGGCAAACAGAAACAACCGACTCCAAAAAAAAAAAAAAAAGCCTCAGACTCGTACTATGCACGCGAAGGTACCTTTGGCAGGCTTACACACTCTCGGCGCTTGTGAAGCAAGCACGAGGGCACTGTGCACGAGGGATTGCAAACTCGCCAAAGGTACCTTCGAGTGCATAGTGCACGTGTCTGAGGCCTTTCGGTGTTAGTCATTTCTGTTTGTCGCTCTAGTCCATCTCTGGAATTAGGAGTACCTAGGGTGCCTTCATGTGCGCTTTGCTTAGGGGGGTGGCATCTCGCCATTTTGTCCCACACGTTTATTTTTATTTTTTGTTCAGAAGCGCGTGAAAGAGGGTGTTCTTGCACGCGTTTGTGGCACTGACTGTGCTATGGCGACATTTTGTTTTCGCCGATTTCTTTGTATTTTCCCCGTGAGCGCGTGCTGTCGGCATCGGGTACTACAAAGGGTGGCATCGCCCTAAACAGAAGGACATTGAGGCACCCTAGGAGTACCACCTACCACTGTTCTGCGAAAGAGCAAGATTTGCCTCCTAGTACCACTAATTTCAGTGCTGTGCCGCCATTGGCTGCGAATGGCCGCTCGAGGCATGCGCCTTGTGCATTGGCGCATTTTACGCTACTTGCAACTCAAAAACATCAAGCGGCTTGAAATAAAGTCCCCTGATCAAAATCACTCTTGTCGTTTATTATAAGTACCGCCAATAATTTCTGGGAATGCGCAAGACACGTATCTCGAGCGAATGCTCCGCCGCCATTTGCTTTCAAGAGCCGTTCATTTCAGTGCATCGCCGCCATTTCCTTTCAAGGGCCGCACGAGGTACAGACCTTAAGCACGAAACACATGTACGACGAAGCCGTCCGATCCGACGTGCGAACTTCCGGAATAACCTTCGGGGGCTAGGGTTTTCGTGGCACCGGAGAGTGTTGAAAACCCTCGCCTCCGACCGTCGTATTGCCTGATCGGACGACGGATCGGACGTCGGATCGGACGGTTTCGTCGTACATGTGTTTCGCGTTTAAAGGGCGAAAGACATGCGCGTCAAAACTGTCCGATCCGACGTGCGAACTGCCAGAACGGACGTTCGAGAGCGAGGGTTTTCGTCGCACCGGAGGCTACGAAAACCCTCGCCCTCGAGCGTCCGTTCCGGCAGTTCGCACGTCGGATCGGACAGTTTTGACGCGCATGTGTTTCGCGCTTTATAAGCGCGAAACACATGTACGACGAAACCGTCCGATCCGACGTGCGGACTGCCGGAATGACCTTGGGGGGCGAGGGTTCTCGTAGCACCGGAGAGCGTTGAAAACCCTCGCCTCCGACCGTCGTATGGCCTGATCGGACGTCGGATCGGACGGTTCCGTCGTACATGTGTTTTGCGCTTTATACTGTACATATGCGCATTTGACACCACTTGTCAAACGGACACAGACACATCAAGGGGCATTCGCTTTAGAAGGGTTGTCGCGCCGTGGTAAGCAAAATTCCCATCGCTTTAAAGGGATACCACAACGAAATTTCAGCGCTTATTTTTTGGTCTAAATGTGTTCAAATGTGCAGTATCACATCGAACACACTAATATATTGTTAAAAAAGTCACAAAAAGTAATTTTAAAACGAATTAAACGATTAGCAAAGAGTACCTTCTCGCCTTCGGCCACGACGAGAGAAGAGGGGAAGGAGGAACTTGGGCTCTTTCCGAGAATCCCTTTTGTGTCTCCCAGAAGAAAATTCGTACAAAAGCAGCCGCTTCGGTGGCTGGAACGACTTGCACACCCTCTCGACGTCAGCCTCGCCGCAGCTTTGCTCGTCCCGAGACGAACTACGTCACGATTGCGTTGGATGTCACGTGGTCTCAGCTGGCTGTTTTCCGAGCGCTTGACAGAGTGGGCCGTTTATAACGAAAAATACGGCCAACAGGCTCAAAATACAAATGTACGTTTGCCATTTACGGATATTGTGGATCGTATTCAGCCTATTTTCGGAACACGACGGGTATATTTCGAATTTCGTTGAAGTATCTCTTTAAAGCGAGAGCAAAGGCCGTAAGGAATGCCGCTGTTAACCGAACCTTGGAACAACAGTCTAACTACTATTTGACGTATACCATATGGCACTCAAGTTTGAAAAAAGAGTATTAAAGATGAAACCCTGCTCGGTTTGTGCCCGCGAGACGTTAAAAAGCACGTTTCGCGTTCGTTGCAGATGAACATGACGTTCAAGACATACACGCACCCGAAGAGCGGCTGGGCGGCCTTCGACGTGGAGCGGGACGACTTCGCTAATCAGTGCGGGGAAGGTGCCTTCGCTCGGCTCAAGAAAATAAAGTCCCTCCTGGTTTAGGGATAGGCAGACTTGTAGCGTACTCATTACAAGTAGTTACATGTAATCGATTACACTTTGAGGCTAATTTTTGTATTCATTTGTAAACATTTATTATTGAGAAATTGCATTAGTAAACTAATCAATTTTGGAAGTGCTAATATTACTTGTAACCATTACTATGTTTCCCTCCGCTTCCCAATGGCGCCTTTTGTAGGAGTTTACTATTAAGGAATCGTCGAACCAAATCTCCGACAGAGTGACGGTCTACAGAAATTGGTGGATGAAATAGATTTTTTTTTTTTTATAGTTTGGTGGTTCTAATTCAATAATAGACAGTACAAAAGGCCCATTTTCAAATCGGCGGAAAAAATGTCTCGTTCTGAAAGGCCGAAGTGATCAGAAAAGTAATGCAGTACTGAGACCTAAAGGCTGAACTCCATGGAGCGAGTTGTGCGACGAATAACTGGCGAACGTCGCCCGACGGCACGCTCGCTTTGCGCGCGACGTAGCAGCCACTGTGTTGATTTCACGCTCAGAGCAAAAGCCACCGTTCAAAATTCGTTGGTTATTCGCAGCATATTCGTCGCATGGAGTTCAGCCTTTATTGTACCACAATTTCAGATACCCTCATCCTTTCGCTACTCAGAGAAGTCTTTTGTCCGCTTTTTACAGAAGGAAAGGGTGTGGGGGGGATCTGATTTAAGATGGCGGATTTTCTTAAGTTAGACCATTTACTGACCTTACGTAAGGTAAAAACAAAACGCTGAAAGGAAGGGAAGATTTTTTGATTGGGGGTTAGGCTTGTTACACGATTAGGTATAAAGCAGGGAAAGATAAACCATTTTGATTTCAACGTCACCTGTATGCTAATTTCGCAATGTGATTAATTGCATAATATGTGGACGTGTTCCGGTACTTTTGCGCTTTCATAAAAAATATGCTACTATTGGTGAAAACAGGATGGCGAAAAAAAAAAATACGCAGTTAATGCTCGTGGGTCCACGAGCCTCCAAAACTTGGCGAAATTCTGCACCTGCGTTCTTCTGGAGGCGTGCCGCGAAGTTTGAAAAATCTATTGTGCAAATAATAACCTTTTATTTGACTTGGCTGGTTCGTTGGCTAACTAGGAAACATTTCATCACTCTAGGTTTTGAATGTTACGATTATAATTATTTTTTATATTAAGTGTATATACAAGGCGTAAATTAATTTTACGGGTTCATTGTTTCCAAGCTATAGCGAGAGAGACAAAGAGAGAGAGAGAGAGAGAAAATGATGGTTTTAGAAAGATTTGTGTCTATAGTGTTTTCCAGTGTTTTCTAGGATGGTCCGGACGTACGAAATGAAAGCAGGGCTTCATGGTGCGCACATGATATAAAGAGCGCACTTGAAAGTGTGTATCTCCAACGTCAGTTTATTTGTGCTGCAGCAAAAGCATTCGGGGCTCCTAAGGATCCACTCCCAGGGCGTCGTTACGTTCCTAACCCCGGCGAGGCCGTGCTCAAACTACGGCACACTTACAGTTAGGGGCAGTCCGCAAGACCACCGCTCGGCAGAGGCCCTCTCTGCGACCCGGAACCAAGGCGTGTGTACGTCCGGCGAAGTAACTAACGTCAACGGGTCTTCCTCTTTCTCTAACATCGAGAAAGGATGCTGCTGCGAGGCCATAAAACCTCCGGGACAATGGCAGGGGCTGATGGATCTCATTTTCATGGATGCCTAGAGCCACCTCCGATCACACCAGGATCCCGTCGGTGACGCAATATCATATTGTCGCCGCAGCTATAAAAGGGGGACACGCGCGGCAGAGAGACGTGGGACTTATCCGACGGTCGAATCATGTCCTATTAAAACATCCTCATCCTATAGCCCAAACCAGGTTTCCCACCCGTCCGTCCCCCAGCCCTTAACAGCGCGCGAAGAAACTCAACAAATGTAAAAAGCAAGTTATTTATAAAAGCCGGTCTCGGTTCAAAACGACGAGTTCATTTCCGACCAGCACGAGCGTACTGTGTGTATAAAGAATGCCCTTTTTGGTATCACGTACAAGGATGTGCATATAATAATTTATATACTAGTTACGCTAGCGCTCTTAACTGTCATGAAGCCAACAATCGTTGACATCTCCCGACTGTCATCGAGCTCAACTAGGTTGTCCGGCGTTACACGGTACTTAGGCCTAACGACCCCAGAATACCTGTTGCTCTCGGGCAGAGGGTGCAAGCGCGTCCGCAAGATGAGACCATGTTGTGCTGGCTGCACCAACCGCGCGATGCGACAATTAAAGCGGTGCTTTAATAATACAAGCATCTGTCAGCATCTGTAGATGCGCGAATAACAAAACGTCTATATAAAAACTAATTATGCAGCCTGCGGGCTCAGCGTCTTTAAAGGGGTCATGAAACGATTTTCCTACTTCTTCCTCCTTAGCTTTAATCCTCAACTCAAATGCGAATTGTGAAATCACGTCGCCGTGACATTCTTCGGCACCAGTGCGATCACTCCTACCTTCCACCGTGCTTTTTATGCACACCATAGAACTTGTCATTCCCCAGTGACGATAAGTTCCGTCAGGGCACTCATTGACCACGAACGCGAATCCGAATATTCGTTGACGGAATTTATTGTTGACGAGCGCATACGTCCGAGTGACGCAGTTCTCGTGTCCAATGTGTGAGCTGGGCTCGGCCGACGTCAGTTTGGCACCGCTGACGCGCTTTTGGAACCGCGGATGTATCATAGTGAAAAGGCGGAGAGCTTTCGAAGGCAAGAAGGTACAAAATAGTCCGCTATATTTTCAAATGTTCGTACCAAAAAGCTGGCTTTGGACTTTCTAACCTCTTTCTTTTGGCCAACTAAACGATATGCGATTAGTAAAGTCCCAATTTAAAATCATTCATCCCAACCCAAAATTCGTTTCATGGGCCCTTTAAGCTTTATTATTTGTATTGCTTTCTTTCATAGCCTCCGCGATTACGTATGTTTCACTTTACGTATATAGACCTTTCCAATGTTTACAAAATCACAGTCCAGCGTGCGATCTTCACAGCCCAGCACGTGCGTGTTCGTCGCTTCGGAAAGCGAGGAAAGCACGCGCCATACGCACGAACACTCAACATGGCACCGGCCACACGCTCTTTTTTGGAAAGGTCTATACAGCGAGGCCGAAGCTCCTCACAAAAGCATGTTCCCCTGAACGATGCTCGCACAGCACGAGCGCGCGTGCTCGGCAGTGACACTGAAAGCTCTGAGCTCGTTCTTTTAGCCTCTGCTTGAGTGTACTAGAGTGTACTGCTTTCAGTTGCACCTCAAAATGTGGAAAGCGATCAGGTGAAACCAAGCCACTTCGATCGCAGCGCCACCTTAACTGCGTGTGACCGAGCAACGACACAGGGCAAGGTCATATGGGCAATATAGCCCCATAGGGCCTATATTGTATTTTTATGATTTTGGCGTCAGAGGTAACGTCTAAGCGCCACGGCACGACGACGTGACGTTACGACGACTCCACGTCGTCATCGTCGACTACGACGTTACGCGATGCCAAGATGCTGTCGTAAGGCCGTCGTGACATCCCGTCGCGTCGAGGACGACGCCGTTACACGACATCAAGTCGCCTTTGTAACGCGGTCGTGACATCGCGTTGAGGACAACGCCATTACGCGACATCAAGTCGCCGTTGTGACGCGGTCGTGACATCGCGTCGCGTTGAGGACGACGCCGTTACGCGACATCAAGTCGCCGTTGCAACGCGGTCATGGCGTCGCGCGCCGCGTCGAGGACGACGTGGACGTGGTCGTCGATGCCGACGTTGACATCGACGCCCCACGCAGTGGCAAACATCGCTATTACGTCACATTAACGTCCTCCTGACGTCATCGTTAACGTCAACGTCACAACGAAGCCTTGACGGCGTGTAACGTCGTCGCCTTCGCCAGCATCAACGTCGACGCGCAGTCACGACGAAGTCTTGACGTCGTGGAACGTCGTCGACGATGACGTCAACGTCGAGGCCCTGAAGTTGTCGGGACGTTTTTGTGACGTCGAGTTGCGCCATGTCGACAACGACGTCGACGAACTGACACCAAGCGTCCCTATGACGTAGCATTGACAAGCACGCCGTCATCTTGACGTCCCGTGACGTTGCCGTTGTCGTCATCAACGTCAACGTTGACATCGTCGTAGTTGTCAACGCAATATGACGTCAGAACGCAGTCTTGATGTCGTGTAACGCACGTTGTCAACGTCGATGACGACGTTGACGTCAAGGCGTCGTCCTGATGTGGCATGGCGTTGTGACAACAAGTCAGGTCGCGGTGACTTTATGTACGCGATGACTGACGTCTAGGTTGTGTAAAAAATATAGGACCTTGACCAGTGTGCCGGTCAAGCTTGGGTTTGAACGAAACGCGTTTTTCATAAAAAACGGCTAATCCAAACCACTTCGCTCGTAGCACCCGAGAGGGTGCTACGAGCGTTAGGGCGCAACAGCTCACGTGCAATCACATCAGCTGTTGGAAGGCTTCTTTATCAAAAAGAAAGGCGACCTATGTGTGAGCGATACCTCGATAAGTTTACATAATGCCGAGAAATACTTCCTTGATAAATTTCTGTGACGAGCGTGTGATAGTGACACGACGCATGGGTGGACGCATTGAAGCTGACGATATATCTGTATGTTTTCTAAAGGTTTCCTCAATACAGTTGTAAGTTGCGCTCGTGTTTGTTTCTCTCTCTTGTGTCCGTCTTTTTTTGCGCAAAACCATGTATCCACTTAGAAATTGTGCGGTATTTCGCTTCGATGACCGTATAGACCCCTTTCGAAATTCCCGTGCCGATTATTAGAAGGTCGAAACCCCTGCACAATGGCGGAACAACACACATCGTGACACGTGCAAGTCATTCCATAAGATAGCGAACGTCAGAGCGCAGTCAATGGTAGGAGTCGACGAGCCAATCAAACAGCGTCGAAAGTGCAACGTCACTGCACTCATCGCCTTTTTCTGTGGGTCTGTTTTTTTTTCAGCTTCAACCAAACGCATAAAGTGTGCCATGACGTTGCGGCTTTAGTCCGCCATCGTGCAGGGATTCCACAGCTGCCAACAGAGGGCAGTATTTCGAAAGGGGTCTATATCGGTGCCCGCGTCTCGGATCACTGATGAGGGGACGGGTGGACAGTGGTTCGAATCGAAGAGCACTGAGTGACTCAACAATTTTACATCCCAAAGAAAGCCCCGACATATAGGCTCTTTGCAGCGTCGAAGCTATAGAAATGATGCGGCGCTTTTGGTTTCGAGCATTATTCGTCCACCCCTAATCAACGTTAAACGTGTCATAGTATAGCGTGGAACGTGATTGGACCTGGCGGCCCGTGGCTTTGACCTTTAGTCCATCGTAGGATGAGACAAAGTATATTCCTTGGTATAGGCGCGAGAGCTTAATTTCACGGACGACGACATAGTTCGAGAGGCTTCATGTGTGCACAATGCTACCGGGCGCTTGGTCACTGTCCCTTCGACAGATTTCCGCCTTCGTGAAGACGCAATCCTATCGAGGTTCCTCGACTGTTCATCTTTGTTTGTTTTTTTTGTTGAACAACTGTCAAAAAAGTCGGAGTTCCTAAAAATGCCGAACCAGTACCAGCGTGTCACGAACTTAACATTGGAACTGCTCAGCGGCGTCAAAGTCTTCCGACTTTGACCACTGTGAGGACGAACACACGAGCAAGCTGGTGCTCAAGCTTATGTTGTGATGAAGCTCAAAAAGTTGCCTGAGAAACGTTTGCTGTACTAGAATGAACGACAGGCTTGTTGAAGCGAATCACAAATCTAAGAAACGAAAAGCTGAAACTCTGCGAAGCAGAAACACTGCTTCATGATCAATTCTAGCTTGTGCATAATCGTAGCTAGTGTTTGTACACTCGCCCAATTTTTTAATAATATCACGCGAGCGTCGACCGCCGGGACGGCCAGCGCTGTGCCGCGGAGAAATGCGGCGTCACGGGAGAGATTAGGCACGTGCGCACAAAGCTCTCTCCGGTGCAAGCGTCGTCTGCTAGGCTATTCCGTTGACCGCACACAGCCCCTGTTCCTTATCTGCTGGCATAGCAGCGCTTGCTTGCGTGATACCGTGATACTGCTCAGCCGTGAAAGAAACCGCGCGTCATCTCGTTTAATTTAGTTTTTTTTTTATTCTTTTAGTTTTTTGCGTTTACTTTGTCAGCACCAGAAAAAGAAAAATACGATGACGCGACAAGCTGAATGCAACGATGCATTAAACTATATACCGCAGCCAATGCTACAAGCCATCAAAACCAATCCAGCGCTGTCACCCTGCCACGTGACATCGTGCTTCCACGTGCAGTTGTGCCCAACAGGAAGGCCACGTGACACACTTTTAGCGATGGACTGGCCAAGATGGCTCGTAGCGTCGGCTGCGTTACAACACAAAGTGAAACGGAGTTTCCGCTTGTTTTTTTTTTGTTTTTTTTTTATGAACTGCGTTGTTGCTATTGTCATCTAGCCTATGTAGCCGAGTAGTCGCACTTTTCTTTGACCAGCGGGCGCGCGCACATTTTTATGCCTCCTCGAGTGCCCATAGCCAGCCGGCAACAGCCAGGCGGCGCCAGCAGAGTGAGAGCGCACGGTTATACCCTGTCTCGTTGTAACTTGGCAAAGGGTGAACGATAAGCCCCACATTGCGTGCCGAAGGCTTCGGAATGCGCGACGTGTACAAGCGCAACCCACACATATTGGAGCATGACGCAGCGAAAAGTCTGATACTTCTTCGGAGTAGAGGCGCGCTCCGGTGATACGCAGACACGTTCCCATTGGCCCGCCAGGGCCGTAGCTTCCGCTGTACTGGCATGTTACACGATCACGGCTTTCTGGGATACCCAGTATTTCTTGCTTCAGACACTAGGCCAAGCGGCGCCACCGAGTAAAGGCTCACGTTTGAACAATACAGCCGCCACTCCCAGGGGTACCCAATATTTCTAGCTTGAGTCGCTAGATGGCGCCAAACCAAACAGCATTGCAGGTTGCCTATAGAAACACGGGAACGTGTTGTGAGAATGTCGATGGGCGGCATGACGCAAAGGGATTTAGCAACAACAGTCGGGGTTACACAGGCTAACGTCAATAGGATTGTGAACGCATTCCAAGAGGAGGAACGTATGGGCGATGCACTTCGACATTGCAAGCGCCCTGCCCTCCTTTGCTACGGAGCAGGAGCTGTGTGCGATCAACGGAATAGCCTAGCAGACGACGCCCCCACCAGAAAGGGCTTTGTGCGCACGCGCTTAATCTCTCCCGTGATGCCGCATTTTTCCGCGGCACGGCACTGGCCGTCCCGGCGGTCGACGCTCGCCTGATATTATTAAAAAATTGGGCCACTGTACATATAGTGTTTGTATATAGTGTTATGTAGACAATCATATAAGGCACACTTTCTTACATATAGTTTGCCCAAAATCATATTTATTGTTTCTAGATAGTCATATGTGGTGTTTGTACACGTAAAACATTTGTATATAATGTAATGTAAATTATCATAGGATGCACATGTTCTTACACATTATTTGTCCATAATCATCGTATCGTTTTTACATAATCATATATATTTTTGCAAGGATTATAATGCGATTTGTGCAAAGGTGCAAGCGAGCTGCACAAGAATGACGATAATAATCGTCATTCTTGTCCAGCTCGCTTGCACCTTTGCATTGATTAAATTATCATCATAACCTCAAAATGCAGACTATTCACCCTTGTTAATGTTAGACTGGCGGCAGCTTATTAAACCCGTTTGCTCTATTGGCGCCTTACTCCTGGTTAGCTCAGTTGGCGGAGCGCTCCCCTGGAAATGGAGAGGTCCCTGTTTCGATACCAGGACCAGGCGGATTTTTTTGGTCGCGCAACAGGTCACCTTTATTTATTCTTTATTCAAAGATTACCGGCATTGCCGGGAGGCGTTATTGCAGGGTGGTTACAGTTGTGAAAAAAACATATCTTCATTTGTAGAGCACACTTGGTCTTCATGTCAAAATATTCCACTCAGCAATGGGTTTTAACAAAAAAAATAATTGCATACATATGTGTCCTAGCGTGGTACTCTCGGATTTTGAAAACGTGATCAGTCCGTCTAGAAACATCATGTGGTCGTCACATTTTTTTGTATATTATCTTATATTTATTTTACGACGAAAACATGTCCTCCATAAGACGTCGCATTTGTATGTGAATGTTTTGTTTATACTGTGTGCCTCACTCCTCACGGCTTAAAAAAAGCCACGCTTAAATGGTGTAAAAAAGGCAACAACAACAAAAAAACTTGTTACTCGACGGAGAATTTTCGCGCGATTACTTCCCCTTAGCGCTAAACCGCAGCGCCTGCCTTCCTCCAACTCTCCCACACTTGCAACGTCACGAGAGGAGCGGTAAGGCCTTGAGTTCATTTAGGTGGTGTTACTGCACCGCTGCTCTCTCCCATCCCACCCTCCCCATCCATTCTCCTTCCCCTTTTTCTTTTTTCTGTTTTCTCTCTATTGGCTGGCGCCGCCTAGAAGGTCGAAACGCAACTGAGTGGAGCGAGGTTCTCCTTCTGAGCTACAGATGTCAGGCGCGACGCGGCGTAGTGGCGTCACCTCCGGGTAGTCGTTGGAAGTACCTCGGAATTTCGTTAGCGCGCTCTCACCAGCTGCCGCTCTGGGCGTTTTGGCTGGAGTGCTAGGGTCGGGTGGCGCACCGTGCTCTCCGAGAAATCGTACAGCGGGGTCACCCGTCCTCGTCGATCCAAACATAAGGCGTTTCAAACGCAACGCTATGGTAGGTTAGCGAAGCAGATGAAGGCACATGGCAAAATAGACAAATATATGCAACTCTTTACAGCGGAAAACAGACCTCTTCTGAAATAGCTTTTGGACAAGAAAATGGAAGTCATTTCTGGAGACACGCAAACACAACGAACGAGGGAAAGGAAAGGGAAGACACGAACTCAAGAGCTGGAAGAGTGGAGACGTAAAAAACGGCAGGTAGAGAACACAGGTGTGCTAAGCCTTATAGGCAGCCAAATCGAGTACAGAAAATGAAATTAATTTATAGCAGAGGGGAAAAATCTCGTTTGATCAATCAAATAATTATAATAAAGGAAACAGTGTTGTACACGTTCCTCAAAAAGAGAAACGGAAGCTCGTTCCTCGTCCCTTTTGATTTTTGGAACGCGTTCCCGTTACAAGTTTCATCTGTGAAAAAGGAACTCGTTCCCGTTACAGTTAAAAAAACGGAACGTATCGTTACATATACGTTGCATTTGTATTTGCTAATTACCGAATTTAGTTTGATCAAACAAAGTTTCTTTATCTATCCCATCACATGGCATCATACGAATTTGAATGCAGTGATGGAAGTACACCAGGAGAAAAAAAAAACAAGCGGAGGCAAAATTTCATTTGTTGACATATTAACTTTTAAAAATCTCAGCGTTTTGCCATATTCATGTTTCCGGTGGGCTATTCAAACGAGCCAAATGTATTGTTACCCCACATTGCACGGGCCTTTTACAACAACCTCGCAGGTTTCAGCAGGGGTTTCCCCACGATTCTAATAGAGGGGGGGGGGGGGGTCCCAATGGCTCGGGGGGGGGGGGGGGGAGGCGACCAAATGCTCATACCCGTAATATATGTTTCCCTTCTCTATATATACACCTGAGAGGTGGTGTTTTCTACTTAACCTGAAAAAAAAAAAATTATTTTTCCTTTTTTTTTTTAGATTCAAGGGGGGGTGTCCAGGAAAACTAGGGGGGGTGTATACCCCCCCTAGGGGGGGTCTGGGGAAATCCCTGGGTTTCAGTCTAACAAAGTCCCTTGTTCGAACTTAACAACGGTTGCTTCTCGGTGGTGCTGTCCGCAAGACGAGCAAGTGGAGTAGAGGGTAGGGCTTTTGGAAGGTCAGTCTTGAAAACTACCACTCCTTCTTTGTGAAGGTTGGATTCGTTGTTCTGTTTGAAGGTGGGAGAAGAGGAGAGGGAACGAAGGTTAATTTTTTTGCATCTACCTAAGTTTGTGATACAAGGCTGCGTTCGATGTCTGGTAACATGTTCTTCTGGTGTAACTGTACGTCTCTTTGTAGAACTTCAGTGATGGCTGTAGTCTTCCTTGGATTTCTGGGTGTGTGAGGATTCGGGGAACCAATGAAAGTAGCTAAGTTTGAAACGTCCCTTTTTCTGTCTTTTCCTTCAACTAAATATTTTGATATCTGTACCGCAGTCTCGGGCATTGAAAAGAGAATCAATTCACTAGCTCTCCTGCACCCGACTGTTACCATGCAAAGACCCCACAAAATAAACCCTAAGTAACAAAAAAGTGAACGAGTTCCTGCTCTTCGTAAATCTATTGTTTTTATACTTTCTAAGAATTCCCCTCTTAGAAATAAAATAAAAATGATCCCACTCGACGAAGAAAAAGGAACGCCGTTCCATTTTCCGTTCCCGTGAAAATGTAACGAGTTCCCGTTCCAGTTCCACCGATGCAAAATGAAACGGCGGCATTCCTCCGTTTTTCCTAAAAGGAACGCGTTCCAGAAACGCCGTTCCGTACAACGCTGGGAAACACAATAATAATAATAATAATAATATTATTAATTTTAGTCGTCGAATCACTGCTTATTACCCGCAGACCGACGGGCTATAAAGAAGCGGCTCAACAAGACTATCGCCTACATAATATCAGCGTACTGTCGACGTTGAGCACAAGACCGTGAAAGAGGAGTTGCCCTACGTCACGTTTGCGTACAACACGGCGGTTCAGGAGAACACCGGGGTAACATCGTTTCAGCTGGTGCATGAAAGAAAAGTGACGACTATACTCGATTCAATGTTCCCCTTTGATCTTGTGGACAGCTCATTCTTTTTTGTTTTTATAAAAAAAAATGTTTGTTTAATCGGCGAACTTGTGCCAGAAACAAAAAGGAAAAAAAAAAAAAAAAAGAAATGAGCGTCGAAAGAGCAGCAGCGAACGTCGTAGCGTCGGCGTGACAGGATGGAGCGAGGTAGCAAAAGAGCAAAAGAACGTGAGTCAGCAAGGCCACTCTCGGCTCCTTATCTACTGCACTTCGTATCTTATCTCGACTCCTTATTTACTACACAAGGTCATGTTGGCCTTTTTTATATTCTACACTTAGGGAAAGAATTAATTCGAATCTTCCAGAAGTACGGAGAAGAGTTCCTTCTTGGTCATGCACACGGCAGTATTAATATATACGCGGGAAAGTGAGACAAAGGTAACATAAGCTAGCATTGAGAACTAACGGGGACATTATTTATTTACAGGGCGACAATGCAGATAACCAAGGACAGGTTTCAGATACAGGTAGAGAACACGAGCTTGCTGAGACATCTGTAAAAGATACTTAGGTAGTAATTAATTCATTTACAGTAATTGAATTTCTGAGTTTTAATTATTTGTGAATATTTCGTAATTTCAATTTATTCATTTTCGAAATAAATCCGGAATTTCAATACAATTGAAACTACTTTTCTTAATTTTGTCAGGCTGGATCGTTGTTGTGCAGACGTGGACAGGCGGAAGTTCCTTCAGCTTCAGCCTCGCTGTCCTCCTGCCAAATCGTTGTGCTTTAAAGTAGACGACGCAACTACACGGCGCTGACACTAGACGCACATCTAAGCAACACTTAAAGCAACTGCATCCGCATCGGGACATACACATAAAGGAAGAGCACATCTCATTATCAGGAAAAGTAGAACAAATCAAATGATGCGATTGTGATTTGTATGTTGATTATCTTATCACGACCGAGTCTTGTGGGCCATTTCTAGAATAAGAAGAAGTTTGAGTCTTCACTAGATTCTTTCGGCGCCTATATAACTAATTCGCGTAAATCACTCTTGTTTTAAACTGTCATGATGAAAATAACAGGCTTGGTGGTATTAAAAAAAAAATAATGAAACAACTTACTCGCAACATGCCCAAACTCAGTTTCATAGTATGTCCTTAACGAAGTATATAAAAAAATATACATGGTGTTTTGTTTTGTTTTTAAGCTTAACAAATTTGTTTTTAAAAAGCCGTGAAAGCTACACTTAAGCAGTTTGTGCAGGTGAGATTAGTGAGAATAGATATATGGTTTCAATTAGAAACTTGTTGAGCGTCATGCAAAACCACTGAGCCGATCATTTTTTATAAATACTTTGAGCGCGTGCAAAGCGTGTACTTGGTGCGCTAAACGTACCACTCGAGCAGCAGATACAAGGCTGGGGCTACGATAAGAGACCGAAAGATAGCGCGGGCGTGTTATCGCATTGGTGGCCAATTACTTCTGCTACTCGAGTGGTAACTTTAGGGCACTCCTGCGCCCTAAAGCCGACGCATTCCGACGCACTCAGTCTTTCTAATAATTATTGACTTGGTGGTTTTCGATTACGCTCAGCAGGATTCCTTGCAGAACCATATGTCGATTTTTAGTAATTAAAAAGTGTAATACAAATTTTACTTAATTAGTCTACTGATCGTTACCATTGGCCCCCTCCACTATGTCTTTCTGGCCGTATAACTCACCTGCACAAACCGATAAGTGTATGCTTCGTTTCGCCTTCAGTCCAGACGCAGCCGACACTGCAAGCTGGTAGGGCAAATAATCATAAAAAAGGTCCAGTGACTTGTATTTTTGACGGTGCTTCATTGGTCCCATGAGCTCGTAGCGTTGGCTGTGTCTGGACTTAAGCTGAAACGAAGGATAACTTTCGCGGCTTGCTTTAAACGAATTCGTTGAGCTTAAAAAAACGCCTCGTCTGAGCAATATACGGAGCCGTATGCTGAATTCTCAACAATCGGGCAAGTTATGGGAAAATAGCTTCGGGGCAGTAAAAATGCTTTCGCATTATTACCCTCGAAGTCGAATAGCTCTCAAAGGGAACTGATTGTGCAGTGCATTATTACATTCGGAAAGTGATCTCGGATTGTAATTCATTGTTTGTGCGAGTCATATAATTGTAATTAACTCTCCTTTGAGTTAAGTACTTATAAATGTAATAAAACGACATTTCAGAAGTAGTTTACTTAATTAGGTTGCACTGGGATCTCCAAAATCAACTACGTTGAAGGACCATTTGTGCACGTAACACACTGTATTGAAGTTGCAAAAGAAAAAAAAAAAACTGACCAATTTGGCTAGCAATTTTGAATATCCATTTGGGGGGGGGGGGGGGGTGTCACGAGTAACGACAATGTGACCCGAGGGAATATATCTGGTATAAATTAATCATCTGATTTAATAATGCTGACCAACTGAATTGGTGGTGACGGGCAGTGATTCAAGCATTTATGTTAGCAGAGATCTCCCGTCGAGATCCGATACTTGGCCTTCAAGATTCTTGCGCGGTTTTCGACCACAAAAATCTTCCGGTACTAAGCGGTGAATACATTCATTCAATTGACAACTTGAGACGTTCTGTAAAATTCACGCGATTATTTTTATCATGCCGGCCGGTGGCTAGGGCTTCCTCTTAGGCGGACTCTGTGAATGAGCGTTTCTTGCATACTTGGGTAAAAGTTTAGAAATGTAATGTAAGTATATTATAACTACTTGGCTCCAAAAGTAGTAATTACAGTTGGAACTACCACCACACGAAAAGTGATTAGCTAAAGTTAGGTGTTTCTTCCAGAAAGCAATGCGATTAGTTTGCAACTACTAAACATAAGTCAACCCCGAGGCTGCAGGAAGCAAAAACGACACAAATAAGCAATCTCTCTTTAACACAGCTCAAATTATCTAACAGAGCTGTGTTACAGACTTTGTGCGCGTCATTTTTGCTTGCTGCAGTCTCGGGGGTTGGGATATGTCTAGTAATCTCCACCAGTTCGTTTGCGCTGGTGGAGTTACTGTGACTAGCTATGGAACACTGTCTTTTTAGAGCTACCCTTCTGCGACAACCTTGAAGTGACAGTAATTCTTCGCACTTGTACGTATCTGTAGTCAGACACTTAGCCAGGATTTTGTTTTGCTGTATGAGGAGGAGGGGGGAAATGAGGTCCCAGCAAAATAGAAGATTTTGGCGGGGGGGGGGCGGTCCCCATGGGCCCCCCCCCCCCCCCCTGGCTACGTGCCTGTCTGTAGTCCTATCCTTGTCCAATCCTTGTCCGAAATCTGTCAGTTAGTGTCTTTTTTGTTTCTCTTACTTTATAAATGATATGGTATTAGAGGTATGGTATGGGAGCCGAGTATGATAATGGTCAGTTTTGTTTTGTAACATTATAAAGATAGATTTTTTTTTGTGATTGCTAAACAAGCAAAGTTATCTATTGGTATTAGAACAGAGATATATTATACGGTTTCTACCTTTCCTCGTATAGGCAACGAAACACATCGCACTCGCGCATTATTTGGGGCATCTTCTGTGCCCTTCTCTCCATGGTCTGTACACTTTCAAAGCCCCACGACTGGACAGAAGGGTAATGTGGCAGGCACTCAGTGTACCTTTTGCCTCTTAGTGATTCTATAGAACGAAGCTCTAGCATTAAATAATTATAAATGTTGTGGCGATTATAACTAAAGTTGTTCAATAACTGAGAGTAAAATCATTTATTTGGATCTACAAATACCATATAAAATGGCAAAGATAAAAGTTCAGAAAGTAATTAAAGCTAATAATTTAATTACTGTCATTTAATGACCACCCCGATACATTTTGGCAGACCGATGATCAGGCGTGGGTATTCTAAACCTAAGTTTAAGGTGTATTTCTTATAGAGTGGAGCGTTTCGTTTGATTGTAAAATTACGCAGTTTGGGACGTGCTATTTTACGCTGTGATTTCACTCGGCCGAAGAAAGTAGAACGAGTGGGCGGGTAAAAATTGGTTTGATGTACTTCTGACGCATGACAGTCTACCTCTTTCTTTGCCTGAAAGGGAGCTTCAAAGTACTGAGAAATGCAAGAGCGATAACGGCAAAAGCAACACCGTTCTACCAAAAAAAAAAAAAAAAACACTTTAATCTCTTTACGGCATGCGCAGATAATAAATTAACTATAGATAGTGACAGCTTAATAATCGCAGGATGTGGCTCATCATGTTCCCGCCCCTTCTTTGCGACTGGTTCATCTGGGTCCTCGTCGGCTAATGTGTTAATCTCATTGGATGCGGACAGATAATTAGCTGCTCATGACCCCTCCACGCCCTGTACTTTTTGTTTGTAGGTTGTTGGCGACTTTTATTACAATTTCTTTTTCAAAAACAAACTCTCGGCTGATTCTATCAACACTCAAGGAGCAAAACAAAACAACGCCGATGCTTGCAACATCCGACCGCAGTAATGCAGGATGAGAGGAGCCGCCGGTTGAGAAAAAAAAAATATCCAGTTAAACTTCGCGATTCCCAATCTTGATAACCTTCGTCGCCACCTTTCGATGCAGCCCCTTCTTCGTCTTAAAACAGCATTGCGAACGCGTGAACGGAAATAACCGTACCATTCTGCTCTAAGCCACCTCATCGACAACGAATCTCAGACAAACCCCCCAACCCCCCCCCCCCCCCCCCCCTTCGCTTTCTTTTTTTTTTCCCTTTTTATTAGTTTTGCATTGCCTAACTAACCCAGTACCCCGGAAGTTTCGAACGTCTACCGGAAGTAGGTTGAATCATCACCTGGCCGAGCGGGCGCCCCCCTCCCCCTTATCCTCTAGAAGACAACCGGTAGTTTGTGGAAGCTGCAGCTTGCTGCTCCCAACTGTCCAATAGAACGTGTGAGCGGGGCACCTATTTCGAACGGCAGCCCCCGACTGCCTTGGGTGGTTCTTTCAATTCGTCTTCTCGGCGGGGATTTCGTCCCCCGTGAGTTTACTCTTTCGCCCGTGGTTATAGGAACCTGGCGAATTGTGTTTTTTGCGGAAGGAAGCAGATGCGAAAAGAAGGGAGACGTGGACGGGTGTGCGTGGCGTTCGCACCGGGACGCGGGCGGGAAGGCTCGCTCGTGGGTATCGTCTAACCTTGGGATTCGCACTGAACGTGTACAATCGTCATCGGTGCCGTTCGTTTGCTGGGACCGCGTCGAGTGTGAAAAGTGACCTTGAAATAATTTTGGTTTGTTGAAGGAAATGGAAAGGAGGACTCTCCGGATGCATCTATATATCGCCACTCATCTGAAAGCAGGCCTAGAGCGAACCTACTGCAAGGCCGCAAGTAAGCTCGAAAATAATGAACCAAAATCTCGAGTCGGGAGACAGACGACGCGCGCAGGAGAACACACAGACCCAGCAAAAGTCTCAATACACCGCAGCTAAGGCCCGTTCACACACTCGCGACCTCTTAGAACCAAGTGCCTTGGAAATCTCTTACGACGAGAGGACACACTGGCGCCCTCTATTGGGTACCAGTGTAAACTTGGCGGTCCGACATATTTTCTATTTCTCTCGCGCATTACCCTTTCTTTCTTGGCTCGAAAAAACTTTTGTCAAGGTTATAAACGAGCCTTTCTCGTGTGTATTACGCACATTTGACCGCGGAGATCCCGCAAAACCTTCGCTCTTGTGAAATGCAGTTCCAGGGTCACCGCATAGATGGCGCCAGCGTGCCAGTATGCTCTCTCGTCCTAAGAAATTTTAAGAGGTTTCAACAGGCCTTGTCCCTCTCGGTCGTACTCGGTTGCACGTGTGTAAACGGGCCTTTAAGGTCCGTTCACACACTTGCGCTTGATTACGACCGACTGATACAAGACCGGTCTTTAAGCCTCTTGTGGCGGCTTTACGAGCGTCTGTGCAGCAATGCCGCCGGTCGTAAAGGCTGGTTCACACATGTGGAGTCCCGTACCTCCCCATTGGTTCATCGTAAGGGTCGCCATAGCAACAGCTCGACGCAAGCAGTCTTAACGAAGTGAAACGCAACTATGCGAACGATGCTTAAGCCGTCACAAGAGATCTAAAAACCGGACTTGTCTCAGTCAGTCGTAGTCAAACGAAAGTGTGGGAACGGGCTGGGTCACACACTTACTACTACTTCTGACTGCTGCGACGCTTAACCTCTCAAGGCCCGTTCACACACTTCCGACTGCTTACGACCGGAAAAGTTGACAACCGGTTTTTGTGCCCTCTTTGACGGTTTAACTACGACCGGCCCCGCAGAAGCGCAGCCGGTCGTCAGCAGTCACGAGAGGCTTAAAATTCGGTCGTGTCAATGTCGATCGTAGTCAAACGCATGCGTGTGACCGCGAACGGGCCTTAAACTGTTTGTTTAGGCCTTCAGGGTGTGAAGGGAAATATTGTTTTCGCGAGCGTTTCCTTTTTCTAAGAGTAGCAACTGTGACTTCTTTCTCGGAAGGCAGACACTGCATCGCGATGCAATTAGAAGTGCTATAATTGTCTTCAGTTAATCAGTTCAATTGATTTGAAGACCACCGGGTCCCAATTGTAGAAACGGTTGCCACCTTTTTTTTCACTCGGACTTTTTAAATACCGCTTGCCCTCCTGATTGGTTAAAGTCTAATGATTTGTGCTGTAGTCCATTGTGGTGCAGGACGCAAGTAGGAGCTCAAAATGTGTAAAATGTCACACCGTCACGACGCGTGTGCCGCTCGCTGTTTGTGGTCTCCAATTTCTGAAAAGTGAACTTGTTCTGAGCCGCCAATACTTGCAAATAAATTTAGAATGATCTAAATACAGCGCTACACGAGCAGAATGTTGAGATTCATTATCGCTGTAGAAGCACATAGTAAGCAAGGCAAACACGACCGTTTTTTTTCTTTTTTTTTTTTGTTATGACATTGAATTACACGCGAAACGACAGACGGAAAGGAACAAGCAAACTACCAGAACATTACAAGATGCAAACATCTTTTTTTTCTATTTTATTATTTCTAAAGAACTCGAAGAACGCTCTCCTTTTCTCCTCAGACCGTTTTTCAGTAGCTGTGGGCTGATTCAAAAAAGCCAAATGGGGAGGCGAGGAAAGGCGTGTAGATTATGACAATGTAGACCTGCTGGTCCTTCTGGACATGTAGCCTACACAGGAAAACTCTCAACGCGAACAATCAATCGCGTTCTTTTTTATTTTAGAATCACAGGGTTGTTATAAAAAAAACAACCACTCCGGTTGAAATTTCTCAATAGACTTCTTAAAAAATCGAAGCGATCCTAGCGGCGTAGGGCAGCGCAAAGCATCTTGGGAACCCAATGGTCATGGTTTTGGTGTCGATTTGCACACCTCGATTCGGGACATCCCGTCACGACCAAATACAGTGCATGTATTTTCGAAGATGTGACTTTCCTTACATTTATAATACTGCACTGTTTGCCTACCAATACGAATAGAATGCTGGGGAACATTTTGGGGGCTCCCGACGTATACGAGTTTTGTGCGCAGGTAAGCACTCCTGAGTGGTCACCAGCCCGCCAGAAAGGAATGGGACGCGGCCCGCCCTACTCTACCTCCTCGCTAAGTCTAGGCAGGTTTTTACGGCCGCTGGAGATCCGTGTTTCAACGGGGGCACTCACGAAGAGGAATGGGTGCAAGCAAGCGAGCGCTAACTTTATTTTCATGCAGTGCCGCGGTGCGTTGCTTCGTTGACGGGATCATCGAAATAGAAACCATGCCACTTCTCTCCATATCCAAAAAGGTGTCATAATGCAACGCGCGCGGTGTTGCATGCAGGGTTTTTGGAAGTGCTCTTCTGGGGCACTTACCTAAGCGGTCAAATTTTAAGCTCGCCCATGACATGTCTAAGCATCACGCGATTCGCGAAAAAGCTCTGATGTCGTGCTTTGCGCTCAAACACAATTCTCTTCACCGCCGCAAGACTTGAAACTGGTAAAGTCATAAATTAAGCCTGTTTCGCTGAACTCACCTTCATTATTCCCTGGTCGTGTCTCGTTTAGGTGTACAACAGTTATCTGACGGCGATATGATTCGATGGTACCTGGATAAATGATGCAAGTGTGACGTGTCATGGTAATTGGCTGTCTTTTTGCCATCTCTCGGTATTTCTTCTTTAAAAAAAAGAGAACTGGTTGTACAGTCAATGCTTAGACGCAAGATACATTGTCTGCATTTTTTTTATAATCATAAACTTGCTTATTGCTTTCTCTTTTCTTTTATAGAGCGCAGCTCTTAGACGCCCGTTTCCGGCTTAAGCGGCGTCGCCGTCGGCGTAACCACGGCGACGTTTCGGCATCGTGACGTTTCGGCACCGTGCCGAAACGTCCTCGTGACCCCCCTCAGAAGGGTCAAGGGACCCCCCTGAGGGGGGTCACGTGACATCAAAGGGGTCCTGGGGGTCACGTGACCTCAAGGGCTCACGTAACCCCCCCCCCCCCCTGAGGTTACGTGACCCCCCTCAGGACCCCCCTGAGGTCTTGTGACCCCCTCTGAGGTCATGTGACCCCCGTGACGTCACGAGGTCACGTGACCTCACGGGGGCCACGTGGCCCCCAATGCGTAGTAGCAGGCAGGATGACGATGTGAGGAGGAGGGAGGAGGGGTATACCCTCCACCTCAGTACCCTTCCATCCTCCTCCTCAAGAGCTGTGCTCTAATTCGGCGTTACAGGGAGTTGTAAACGGCTTTCATTTTTTTTTTGCACTAAGGTTACTTTTACATGTTTAGACTCCCTTTTCTAACACTCAGCTTCATAGTTTTATTTCTCGCCCTTACCCCTTCCCCTTCTTTCCGGTCTAATATAACCCGTATGCAATATCATTGCCACTAATCATCATGCCATTCGGAGTCACTATATTGGCATTTTTTCACATCTTCCAGCTGTGGAAGAGGCGCACCTCCATTCAACTATGTTTTCATGCTATTAGGAAAATTCATTAGTGCACTCAATAAATCACTGTTTAGTTCTGGCTCAAAAAAAAAAAGAAAGACGGCCGCGAAACTTTGCGAAAGAAATTGTCAGCAACGTCTAAAGACTCGGCACTCAAGTAGTGAACTTGGCTATCCAGGTCAGTGAACAATCTTTATAGAAGACGTTGTGTGAAGAGTTCGTACTGGACTTGCAGCACGCCATCATATTTGAGTTCTACGACTCTCACATTGCCAAGATAATTGTCTCTTGAAGAACCTCTCTGTACGGGAACCCTCCAATATGGCGGAAATTTGACAATTGATAATGAGTACACCAGATGGCGTTATTCTCTTTTGCATATGGTCTATTGTGTTATGAAACGTTTTGTCTTAATTCCTACCATGAAATGCTCTTGATTCTTATAGCATCCCTCAAAAAAATCTACCTAAATGTAAAAAAATGATAATAATAACTTGTCAAATATATTTCAGAAAAAAAACTTAAATAAAACAACTAACGATCTACTTTCTCTCCGACGTGCAGCCCGGGCCAAAAACCAAAAAATCTAAAACTGAAACATCAAACAGGCTCGGAAAAACATGCATTACAAAAACAAAGCGTGAACTGGACAGAAAACAAAGTACCACGCTATTAAGTGAAAGGACTTCGTCACTTTGTCACATAACTGGCTGGCAACCATGAATCGCCTCGACTCGCGTCTTCTATCGAGGACCATTTGTTTTCGCGCGTTTGGGTCGGAGAGGCGTCCGCTGAGAGATCTTCTAGGGTGTGGACTGCCCAACGTTGTCGGGGTGAATAGAAAGAAAAAAGGAGCCCCCCCCCCCCCCCTCCCCCCCCCCTCCCTTCATCCCCCACCCCCCCCTTCTTTCTTATACATAACATAGAAAAATTTGAGTGTGAGCTCAGCTTCGAGGCGTTCAAAATCCGGGGCTTTTGGTCATGTGAAAGCGGTTCCGTTCTTTGTTCCTCGTGGCCAAGTGATAAACGTCTTGATGCCGGAGGAAAAGAAAATAATAAGAACCACCAGATTTTCTCTTCTTAAAAAAAAATACAATGTTTTTGAAATTTTTTTAACTATGGAACTCGCAGGCTTGCCGCCGTCTTTAGACCTAATGAGCCTGTGAAAATTGGGGGTTATAAAATGAACAAAAGACAACTCGCGACGATGTGTTTCTGTTCAGTATTTTTTTTTTTTTTTTATGGCGGACAGCGGGAATTGTTTAAAAAAGTTATATATAAATAAAGTAAGCGCCATTGACCGCTCTTTTCTTTTTGCTGTGTGCGTGCGTGCGTATGCGTGAATATATGTGTATATTAGTGTATGTATTTATGTGTCTTTGTTTGTTCGATTTTTTTAATCAACATTGTTCTTTTAACGATTTCTCGCCTTTGTCGCCATTGCCTGAATGCGCGTTTTTTGAAGTTTCTTTTGTATTCGTAGAAGGAGATGATTTTTTTTTTTCTTATACGACATTTTTAGTACCCAGCTATATATATGTATACGCCAGACTCGGCATTTCATCAGCAGACATGGATCCCGGATGCAGTGAAAGAACAGGCGGCATAATTTACTCGCCATTTCTGCTTTTTTTTTTTAGTCTTTGTTCTTCGAGACAATTTTATATTGAAGTGCGAGCACTCGAAGCCTCAAGCCTCAAATACAGCTATTCGCTCGTAAAACCACCGACACCATCCGCACCACTTCATTTCGTCCACCACAAACAATTTCTTCATCGATCTGATTAAAAAAATCTAAAGATTACTTAACGAAGGACTCACTTGTCTGTCGCTATGTCCATCCTAGTAATCTAACTTCGTGGTCACTTACCAGCAACGTTTCTTCGCATAACCAGGCTGAAGAAATATGCAAGCGAGGCGTTCGTTCCTTCTGTCTGTCCATCGTAGTGCAGATAAATGGGCCATACGGAGAGCAACTAAGGTAGAGGAGGACAAGAAAGCTCGCGGTGACTTTAGAGCGCCGAGCTCTGATTGGAAGGATCAGTGGGGAGACGCTAAGGCTGGCGGCCTTTGTCTCTACGCAATGCTTGACTATCGGACGATCTATCCACACCGGGAGCGAGATGGCGGCGTCCAGAGGCCGTACTTGCAAACGTCTATACCACGAGTATAGACCACTGCCGTTTGAAAGCTTCCGTAGTTTAGTGTGATGCTGATAATGCGCAGACATTCCCGGAACCACTCAATTCTCGGCGCTAATGATAATATCGACTCAGGTGGCATCGGATGTACGCTTCTGGGAAACTTGCATAGTGTGAAACGACCATGGACGGTTGTTGAACCTGATCTTTGAGCCGCCTTGAACTCCTTTAGGCTTTAAATACATTTAAGGCCTTAAATACCTTTACTTTATTGATGGACTCCAACTTCGTGATAAACGTCCCTCAGATCTTCTGTCTTCCTCGCCAGTCTATGCACCGCTTTTCACCGAAAAACAATTTACAGCGTATTTTGCAACGCAGAAACTAAACTATAGCATTAGCATTGCTCAAGCCAGTCTCCGCCCCCGACTCCGACTCACAACTAACCATTGTCTTATTTGAAAGTTAATAGTCATTTCATTTCAATTGAAAAAAGGGGTCACCGCTCGTGACAGCTGGCGCCATTGAGGTCCAGGTGATCGTGAGCATTGTCGGCCGCCATTTTTCAACGGAACCTTTTTTTCCACTTCATGGGGAACAAGTTGGACTGCCCAAATTACATTGATGGATGGATGGATGGATGCAAGCGGCTGTATACCCTTGATAACGGGCTGCAGCGTGCGCCACCTAGCCTAAAAACCGGAAGTATTCGTTTTCCTCCTCGCCCGACCTATCATCCCGTTTACAGTGTTGCCAGTAGAGCCTTGTAGTAGTCTAAAAAAAACTGTAATGACCACATTTGAAAGTTGAAAAACTTCCATGAAGCAATTATTTTTACCTATACACCAACTCAACTCTCTGTCGTCACGTCCTTGCGGCGTCACTGCTGTCGGCACTCCCTTTGGCGTCGGTGCTTCCCCTCTTCCGAATTGAATTTCTGCGCACACACAGAGTGCCTATACTTGTAAGCACAGTGTGTGTATATATATTTTGGGTTAGTTCAACCGAGCTCGCTGATGTTTTGAAAATGTTTTGAGGCAAAGCAGTGACCGGGAACTCCGTCGCCTTTTTTAATCTTCCATTTGGCTGGAAATGGGCAGACCGCATCAGTAAGCCTTTCTTAACTCATGGCCAAAATATATTTATGCATTTTTTTCTGCGAAGTTATTGAATTTTCAAGTTACACCGGCCACGAGGTTTCCAGGAGGCGACTCCCTGCTGGCAACAATGAAAAATTCCTACGCTTCCCTACCCGTGTACGTCACCGGCGGGCAGGTGGATGAGCGACCCGGGCAGCTTCGAAGCGGCTTTCCGGGCGGTCAAGATTTTCTTTTTTTTTTCACAGCTTAAAGGTTAAATGTTATTTTGCAGTGGGCAGCAATATGTTCATCGCTATAGATTGTGGGAGCAGCGCCGGGGAAATCTTAATTTTTACCCTTTTTTTCGTGGAAAAAAAAAAAACACAAAAAAAACGGTAGCAATGGAGGCCAGCCACGTCAAGGTGCTTCTGGTCGAGCTGTGTGCCAAGAAAACTAGTGTCACGTGAAACATTCTCACTTATGCTCGTAATACTTTACAGCCGCACGCTGCGAGTTGAGTATCCTTCTGCAGCTGTAACTAAAGCCACTCGATAACTGGAACAGCTTCAAGAGTGGCTAGCGCAGACTCAAGCCGGATGTGACCACTACGACATCCGTTTAAAGAGAAGCGCTAATAATATCAAGAAAAATAATGCACGTTCTAGTACTACAGTTGACAGTAGTCACATTTGTTGTTACCATTTACGTCAGTGATTCTTTTTTAAAAACATCATTTTTGTTTTGGACATCGAATCTAGCTCGGGCCACACTCGGAGTTCCACTCACGCGGCCGATCTGTTGAAGACGAGAAGTGAAACGTATAAACAAAGTTCAAGTCTGAATTTAGACACGACTTTCGACACATTGCTATTCGTGTCCTGTATTACAAAGGGTTAGAGAACGGGTGTTGAGCTCCATTAATATACGATAGAGCCGTTGGCTGGTTTGTCAAAGGGTTCATGTGAAATTTATTTTCGCAGAATAGCTGGTGAAAACGTCTTATTTTGAATTATTGCGGAGAGGTGTTATACATAGCTGAAAAGATTTTAAACCTTTGAAAATAGTAATGCCGTTAAGAGGCATGTAAATTTACCGCTGATGGAGGCTGTGAAAAACCAAAACCTAATTGAAAATAGTCATATAGAATTACCCTCTTCTCATGTGCACTCGTAGATGAGTGTCTGGGCGCAATGCATCCTGCTCCATCAGTAAAAAAAAAAAAAATATGGATACACACTTTCGGGGGTAACTTTGGTTATCTTATTTTGAATTAAACATTTTATGGTGCACTTTTGTACTTTATGCACTATTGTATTTTCGGGCGAATATTGTTTATTTGAAGATGAATAGTGTATTTGTGTATTTTCTACGCCTTTCATTGCAGCTTGATGTTTCGCTTGGCGCTTGCAGATTTGTTTTAATTTTTCTTTTAGCACAATCTTCACGAACAATAATTTGCCATCTGGCCTACACAAATGCAGTTTTTTTCCATTCTATAGGTGTCAATGTTTACGAAAATCACAACCTACATGTGTTAGGTCACAACCCAAGACGCGCATGTTCGTGGCTTTGGAAGTCGAGCAAAATAGGCGTCACGCGCACGGACGCTGAAAATGGCACCGACTATACCTGTTTTCACCTCAAGAACCGAAGTAAAACAAGTCCGGCTCCTCGCGGAACATTACTAATTTCCCCCTTTATGCGGATAATGAAGACTTATGTAGGTAAATTTTAGATTAGATATATGTTATCTTATCAAGACGTACACGTTCCAAACGCCAAAAGCGTCGCTTTTTCCTCCGACAACCGAATCTCGTAAGAACTATTTCGCGCCGCGTAGGAACAATGCGCAAAACTTACTTTTTTCTTGAGGTGAAAACAGGTATAGAAGCGCTTTTCTGAAATGGTCTATACATATTTTGCTAAATTACCTAAGCACCAAAGAGCGTATGCATGCTATGCTACAAGAGTAGTTATACACGTACTGGCGTCTACAATGGTAACTTTTGTAAAGAAAATCTAAAACAAATGCAAGGCCCTTCGGGTAAGACGAGCGTGTGGGGCACCTGCACTACCCACATTTCGAGCATTCACCGTGGCGCTTGGGTAACTTGTCAAAAAAGGTATTCCGTGTTTTTGGACCTTTTTTCGCCAGCGTAACTTAGAGTCACTAAATAAAGCTACGCTTTCAGAGTACCGAAACTCCCAAACTACGCGTCTGAAGCACGTCAGGCGCCACCATCTTGGGTCCGCGCACAAATGGAGGAGTGACTGTAGCTGAGCCAAGCCGAGCTGTAGCCGTCGCCTGCGCCAGCTGCCGCGGCGGCAGCTGTGGCAGCGAATCAAAGTCGCGTTGTTCGTATCTCGACGTAACACGAAAAACGCGCGTGCTGAGCGACAAACTTCAGCGTGCGCGCGCAGTAAACAGCAAACAGCAAACAGCAGCAGGCAGGGGATCGCTGGACCCAAGATGGTGACGCTGAAAAAACGCGATGATGATGATAGCGACTCACGTGACTGCTGCTGTCCAATGATGCCGCAGCGAACCAGAATATTGTTGAATAGAGCGACTGTATTGTCGGCAAAATGCCAAAGAAAAGGAATGCGGTACTCTGAAAGCGTAGCTTTATTTAGTGACTCTAGCGTAACTGTATCTTCGGGAAAATATTGTTTATTTGAAGATGAATAGTGTATTTGGGTATTTTATATACGCATATATGCGTATATTATATATATATATATATATATATATATATATATATATATATATATATATATATATATATATATATATATATATATATATATATGTGTGTGTGTGTGTTTGTGTGTGTGTGTGTGTGTGTGTGTGTGTGTGTGTGTGTGTGTGTGAGTGTATAATATTTATTTATTTATTTGGTGATACTGCCAGCATTCTGTAGAACGCCCAGGCAGGAGGTGTACAAAAACAATATTCAAAAACAAGCGGAAGCAGTGCAGACAAACGGACAGAGCCACTACTCAACAAAGTGCGAAAGTAGTGCTTCACTAAAATTATGTAATGATCTCGAATTTACAACACTTTCAGGAAGCTTATTCCGCTCACACGTGGTTCTAGGAAAAAAGGATGCTTTAAACAAAGTGATTCGACACAATGGTTCGAAAAGTGTTAATTGGTGTTTGCCTCTCGTGGGCCTTGATTCGTTAAATGAAGTGTAATCACAAAGACGCAGTCGCAAATTACCTTGTACCATATTATAAAGAAACTTCAGCCGTTCTGTTTTTCTCCGGGTTTCTAAATCACTCAATCCCGATCTTGGGTACAAATCTGAAACGGATGACATAAAACCGTAACGGTTGTACACAAACCGCAATGCTTTTTTTTGCACAGTCTCTAACATATCAATTGACAGCTTTGTATGAGGGTCCCATACAATGCATGCATATTCTAGCATTGGTCTTATGATGGTTTTATAAGCAGTCAGTTTAGTTTCAGGTGAACAGAGATTAATATTTCGTTTCAAAAACCAGAGCTTCCGCATTGCTTTACGAGCTATAAACTCAATATGTTCACTCCATGACAAATCAGAGGTAATTAAAACTCCGAGGTATTGATATTGTTTAACACTCCCGAGTGGTACTTCATTGATAATAATATAATATATATATTATATATATTATATTATTATATATATTATATATATGTGTGTATTTTATTCTGACAGAAGAAGAACGGATTTGCTAGCGATTTCACGAAACTAGCGAGTCGCGGCTTGAGCGTACTCAGTAGAAAAAACGGTCTTCTCAAAAATCACAGCTGCTTCCGCTTTTTTTACGTTTTCATAGTTGAACACGCAGGCAGAGCTCATACTTTATGCATATATAGATTATCATCAACTTCAGATAACACAAACGCCCTTGTTTTTCGCTCTTAGACACGAGAAAGTCGGGCGCGAGTGCACCCGATTGCCGGCCGACGTGCACCTCGCTTTCCCGCCGTTGACGTCACGTTTGAATGGCAGGGAAAGCTGGGGAAATAACTAGGGAGAACGATGTTTCGGTTTCGGCAGCGAACAAAAAACCGTTTTTTTTTTTTTTTTTAACCTGACTAGGGTGCATCTGGGGGAACGAGATGGCATTTAGGATCCAAGAAGCCATCCGCGTTTAAATGATGCCCTTAGATTAGGGAGCTAAAAAAAAATCGCCGGAGACGCTCGTTTTGCCGCAGGTCGCTCTCCGGCTTGACAGTTCATGGACACTTCGGCAGTCGGGGGTCTGGACGATACGAGACAGCGACGCTCGCGGTTGCTCGTGCTTTTGGCCAGAACTTCTGACGGCCAACCACCAGGAGCGGTATGTGCGATAGCGTGACCTGTCCGAATTTCTGGACGTTATTTGTTGCCGCTTCGGGATTACTTTCGATGCACGCGGGCCGCCAACCGTCACTTTCGCACAGTCAAAGTTAATCAGTTCACATGACACCGTCGTTTTAAGTGAGTGTTTGCCACTCCAGCCAAAAGTAAGGCAGCGGCTATTGGCCATCTTGGTTACCTTGATCATCTTGGTCACGCCCCCGATTTTTCAGTCGAGTCCGCCACCATGCCTCGAGCCTCCGCTTGGAGCATACTACGTGGATGATGGGTGTGTTCGTTGGTGAAACCAAGTGCCTGCTCCAAGCGGGCACCCACGACAGGCGTTGGGCGTAGTGCCCTGCACGCAAGCAGCAAGTGGTCGATTGTCTCTTCGCCCGCTCCACACGCACTGCATACCGCGTCAGTCACACTGCTATCGTAATTGCTTCGGTATAGGCGGGTAAGTAGCGCACCACCACGGGCCTCAATAAGCAGTCGACTGCCAAGTGTGTTCCCGCAGAAAGTCACCGGGGCAATCTCCGTCTTCAGAGACGCGTACATGTGCATGGAAGGGTGTTGTAGCATGCCGCTAATCCAACGGTCCCTCTCAACCCTCTTCACTTCCTCCCGCACTGTTTTTATCCACTCCTTTTCTGTTTGAGGTTCAGTAGCCAAGCTGAAGATCTTAGACTTTGTCCCAAGACGAGTGACTCGCTTCCTCCACGTCGAGTTGATATGCCTCAGGTGAATGTACATAAAAACTCGCCTAGCCCACCGGTCTCCGTCCATGCACCGGAGACGTGTGTAGTACTGAAGATTGCTGTTTGCCTCCCGCGCTTCAAAGGAAGACCAGCCGACGTCACCTTCTACCAGTTCATTGACTACTTGTCTATGACACCCTAGTGCCTGTCGCCCGACCTCCCTTTGGCGCCGCTCAAGATATGTGCGTAGCTCACTAGGAACACATATGACTGCGTTTCCCAAAGTCAGCCCGGGCACAGCCACAGCCTTCCAAAGTTCTCGGGTGACAATGTACCGGTCACAGCTCCATCGGCTCCGCCTTCGCAGTATGTTCCGCTTACTAACTGAGGAATTCATGAGTCCCTCATGGTGCTCAGTCAAGTAGTCCTCTCTAGCCGACTGCGTTATTCCGAGGTACCTGTACTCGGTGTGAAGAGGTATGGTTGAGCCTTGGAGGATGAGCGATCCAGGATTGCACTCCTCGCCAGAAAAAAATGACTGTCGCTGACTTGCCAGCATTGAAGCGTAGTCGGAGGTGTTCCGCTGCAGTTTCACAGGTGACTAGCAACCTCCTCATGTCTTCCACACTGTCGGCCATCAGCCCAAGGTCATCAGCATCGGCAAGGCCAGGGAGTCGCCACGCTACAATATCACCATGTTGACGGTGTTCCTGAGTGAAACCAATGCCAGTGTCTTCAATGGCCTTTTTCATGCTAGAGGCATATAGCATATATAGCGTCGGCGACAACGGACAGCCCTGTCGTAAACCTTTTCCAACTGTGACCTCGCCTGATGTCACATCACTGAATGATGTCGTCACAACATTGCCGTCGTATAACCGACGGATTAGCCTCACCCATGTTTGGGGCATATTGAGGTGTCTCAACCTTTCCAGCAGCATTAGGTGAGGGACGCAATCATAAGCTTTGGCAATGTCCAGAAAGCAGCTTATCAGAGGTCGCCTCTCCGCTCGCGCTATCTCGATGCATTGGGTCAATGTAAACAGGTTATCGTCCAACCGCCGGCCAACTCGAAACCCGTTCTGCAGTTCCGTAAACACGCCTGCTCCCTCAGCCCAGGCTGTGATTCGCCAGTTAATGATAGTCGCGAATACTCTGTATTCGCGACTATCCGTGACGGTGAGCGGTCGGTAGTCATGCAACAGCTGCTTGTTTCCACCTTTTTTCGAGATGAAGGTTACTCGACCGCGCCTCCAGCCAGTGGGGATCGAGTCATCTCCACAGCATATGCGACTGAACAAGTGGGCCAACTGCTCTTGAGCATCGGGCCCCAGGCCTTCCAGTACCTTGGCCGGGATTCCGTCCAGGCCCTGCGCAGTGCCGCCGTTCAACCGCGCGAGAACGCGTGCGACCTGTACTCTTCCCACGATGGTGGTGTTGTCACTCGTCAAATTAGGTAGCGGTGGATCTTTGATATACGGGCCTCCTGCTGACACGCTCTCATTACCGTGGAAATCCTGTGTCGTCCCAAAAAGATTGTGAAGGTGTTCATCCAAGAGAGCTCTAACATTGTGCATTACACCTCCATTTTTGGCATCGATCAGTTGGGGAGAATTATTTCTTCCATCCAGTGTTCCAATAGAGCGCCAGAACTTCTCTCCGGCTCTTTTGCCACCCTTCCTGATATCTGTCATCACCTTGCAATCGTGTATCTGTTTTTTCTCCTCGACAATGGATTGTGCTATTGCCTTGAGCTTCTGGTATTCCTCCCAGAGTCGCAGAGTCTCCGGTGCTTTTCCAAGCGTCCGCAGCGCCTGTCGATGGTCTCGGTTAGCGTCTTGCCTGAGTTGGATGGATTTCCGGATTTCAGCATCCCACCACAATACAAGCCGTTTTTTTTCCGCTTGAGCCTCTCATAATCGACCATGTGGCGATTGCCTGCGGCAGCGCATGGCATAGTCATCATAGGTGACGGCATTTATGCGCTTATCACTTTCTTCGAACTCCTCACATACTGCCTCAATATCACATTCATGTAATTAAAACGTCATTTTACGTTTCGGCCGGCTGCATTGTCGTTGGATTGCGCCAAAATGAAGTATGATGCTGTTATGATCGCTGCCAATACTCCCGTCTCCATCTTCATCTACAGTTATTTTTTGAAGACGACGTGCGAGCCTCTTTGATGCCAGGGCATCGTCAATACATTTTCGTCGGTCCAGGGCCATCCATATGTGTTGCCCCTCACATTCCTCTCTGAGGTTTAGAATCTCCAGGTCGAACTCCTCCAACAGCTGTCCCAGCATTTGGCCATTGTCGTCCTCACGACCGTCAGTCTCAACCAGATGGCCATTAAAGTCCCCCATAACTAACACAGACGACCTTCGATCTAGGTTTTCGATGTCACGTTGAACGCACTCCAGTATGGCCTTATTCTCCTCATGCCTGGCATTCCCCACCGAAAGGTAAAGGGTGCATACCGCTGTCGGTATGTTACCTACCTGTCCATGAACCCACAGGTGTTCGCAGCACGTTTCAAATATCCTTATACATGTTTGTCCTTCACTTGGCCAAAGGAGGCCCACACCTCCTCCCCGTCGGTCACCCTCCACCCTGTTACACCCAGTCCAGCACCAAAAAGAGTCTACGGGGGTTCCTCAGCGTCCCACAAGTGTGTTTCAGCAACCCCGAACAAAGAAAAGCCTTATTCCCGGAGTTCTACATAGAGCTCAGCCCACTTTCGTTGACGCCTCGGACTATTCAAATTTAAAAAACCAAAGACAGCACTGTCTCTTTTCCGTGGTTGCCCTTGCTGCCGCCTCGCCAGAAACTCGGTCAACACTCCCGCTGAAGCTGCATGGCTGCTAGTTGCTGTACGATATGTATGTATGTATGTATGTATGTATGTATTTTGTGGCGCATTCTCCTTGAAACGAGAATCTACAATAGACACGCCCCCACGCCCCCCCCCCCCCCCAAAGAAAAAAAAGAAACAGTTTTAGAAAAGGAGTAGTTCCATCCCACAAGTTCGCACGTGAATAGACCACCAAGCTTCAAGCCTCTGTTTGGAACACGTGATGCAGTTCTGTCCTTCTGTAAACCCGAGGGCCTGGTCGGTGCTTGCGCCAACTCTTGGTGCAGGCACAAGTGCCGGAAACTCGAGAAGCAAATGTGAAACTGTTTTTTTTCCGCATCAGCACATGCACTGCAGCGCGTGTCCGTCACGTTGGCGTCGTACTTCCGTCGGTAAATTCGGGTGCGCAAGGCCCCACCTCGTGCCTCGATGAGGAGTCTGCTGCCCAGTGTATTCCCACAAAGGGTGATGGGGGCGATTTCGTTTTTAAAAGATGCGTAAAGGTGCATGCTCGTGTGTCTTTGCATCTCTTCCCTCTATCGTTGAGCCTCTATGGTCTTGATTTGCGATCGCACCTGGGTGACCCATTCTTTCTTAGACGTAGGCTCGGCGACCATAGCGAAAGCACCATACTTCGTACCAAGCCGGATGACACGTCGCCTCCATGTTGTGTGCACGTTTTGTAGGTGGATGTACACGAATACCCGTCTCGCCCAGCAATCTCCATCCATATGTCGCAGTCGGGCGTAATATTTCATCTTACTGCTGGCCTCCCGCGCCTCGAAAGTAGACCAGCCGAGATCTCCCTGAATCTGTTCATTTGCCACTCGTCCGTGACATCCCAGCGCCTGCCTTCCGATCTCCCATTGGCGGCGTTCCAGGTGTTCACGAATCTCGCTGGAGACGCAGGTGACGGCATTGGTGAAGTTAATCCAGGAACTGCCACTGCTTTCCAAAGCTCCCGGGTGATGGCGTACCGATCAGAGCTCCAAAGGCTTCTTCGACGGAGTACGTTTCGCTTTCGCAATGCTGACGCCTTGAGATTTGTGTAGTGTTCAGCCAGATAGTCCTCTGAACTGGTGAGTGTCACACCAAGGTATTTATACTTTGTGTCAACCGGAAGCACATTGCTCTGGATGCTAAGGGACCCAAGACCTTCGCACTGTCCCGAGAACTGTACAACAGCCGACTTGCTGGCATTAAGTTGAAGCTGGAGTCGATCCGCTGCCGCTTCACACGCCAACAACAGTAACCTTATATCTGGTACACTGTCGGCCATCAGAACAATATCGTCTGCGAAAGCGAGCCCGGGAAGTCGTCGTACTATTACATCCCCGTGTTGCTTGTGTTGCAAAGTAAGCCCAACGCCAGTTTGTTCCAGTGTCCTCTCCATGCCGGATGTATATAGCATGTTGAGAACGGGAGACAACGGGCAGTCCTGACGTAGACCCCTGCGCACCGGAACGTCTGCAGATGTGGCACCGTTGAACGTTGACATCACGCTATTGCCATCACACAGTCGCTGAATGAGCCTGACCCAATCATCCGGCATGTTGAGCTGCCGAAACCTCCTGAGTTGCGAAGAATGGGGGACACTGTCATAGGCCTTCGCAATGTCTAAAAAGCAACATCCTTTCGCGCGACCTCTATACACTGCGTCAGCGTGAACAAGTTATCATCTAGCCGACGATCTTTGCGGAAGCCGTTTTGCAATTCCGTGAGGGCACATTTACTTTCAGCCCAACACAAAATGCGCCAATTCAGGATGGTCGCAAACAACCTGTAGGCCACAGCCGTGACAGTAAGTGGTCGGTAATCTCTGAGATGCTGCTTGTTTCCGCCCTTTTTGGGGATAAATGTCACTCACCACGCCTCCAATCGCTGGGAATTTGTTCATCTCCGCAGGCTATGCGACTAAACAGGTAAGCCAGTTGGTCAAGTGAATCTGGTCGCAAGTTCTTCAACACCTTAGCCGCTATTCCGTCTAAGCCCTGGGCGGTATTCCCGTTTAACCGCGCGAGTGCGCGGTCTAGATGCACTCGCCCCACTCGAGTGATATTGTCATCTATGGTGGTTGACAGTGGCACGTCTTCCATAGGCCGACTAGGATCCACGTTGTCCTCTGCAGGGACTTCCACGTGTGCAGTACCAAACATGCCGTATAGCTGTTTCTCAAGTAGTTCTTCAATATTCTGAACTGGATATCCAGTGTCATGTTCAAGCAGTTCTGGGGCTCTGTCCTTGCAATCTAGAGATCCGATAATGCTGAGAGCCAAGCGCCACCTATCGTGTGGTAAACGAAGCTGAGAGCCAGCTCCGGAGCTGTCTTACACACTTTTTACGATCAAGTCAGCATGGCCGACAGCGTCGCTTGGTCGCGACGACCAACGAACGTTTATTTTTCTACGTGTTCTTCTTGCGCGTCCCGACTTCAAGCAGGTAGAAAAAAGTACTTGAAACAGACCACGACGAACAAGAACGCTGGATCCACAAACACCCGAGAAAAGCGACGGCCATGAATCCACAGACCCCGACCAAGCGAGCTGCGCAGAATATAGGCCTAGCAGGCACTTCGACTCGGCGCGGCGTTGCGTCGACGGTACTTGGCCAAGGCCGTCTGCCCACAACCGGCTGGCGTGCTGAATGGAATATGCCCGCGCGACCCTTGTGGACCCTTCCCGTATGTATTATAGTTTGATCACTGACCTCAATTTTAGATTAAGAGGTGAGGTCAATCTCGTCCCCTTGTCATCTCCTTGTTTTCTGAGCCAGTGTTGACGATCACTGTCGTCGGAAAGGGACTCTCCTCGATTCTATCTTCTTGTTTTGTGTGATATAGAGCTCGAATAAACGTCGTATGGATAACCTTCGTTACACGGTTTGTACACTTTGTTATTAGTATGCCATTTTTATTCTGACACGACTGCACGTCACCGTCGAGCTATAACAGTTCGTGGGAGCTACGTGCAATGCCTGTCCAACCATCTTTCGCCGAGTGTCACGTCAGTATCGAGTTACAATCGTAAAAGATCGGTCCCGAAGCGCTTACCAACAGCGCGAATACAACACTTCCATCAAACGCGCGCGTCTGCTCAGAGTGTGAACAGGTATTTACGTGGCTCTTGCTGACACTGTCGTAGTTCAAACGTATCTTTCTTAACGTCGGCTCCCTCCTGCATCTCCGAGGCCGCGAAAAACGCCACGGCAATTTGTTTCCATCTACGTCGCTTTGCAAACGACTGACACGGGCCGCCTTTTACCAACAATGACAGTTGGGTTGTCTTCTGGAGTCTTCACTGGAAGACTCGCCGCTTTTCCCAACAGGCCTACCTGCGTATGAGACTAGTCCCATGCTGTCGCTGTAGCGCAACATATCTCATTGAATTTCGCTCAGCTGCGATGTGTCCATGGTTTTCGCGGCGATGAGAGGCGCCGATTCTGAAAATTCGTCGGTGACAGCAGCGCACTAAAACCTACCGGCGCACCCCCAACTCGCCGCCGCTAACGCTCCCATTCTCCTGCTGTCGAGAGAACTTCCGGTTCCTGTGCCAGCCTACGTCACGACCGTCAAAATTTCGCCGGAACTTGTTGTGCGGTCAGTTGGAGAGAGAGAAAAAGTCTATATTTCATTATTTTTTTGTGTAGAAGTTAGTGAACCGAGACGAAAACGGATGCCTGTTCGGCATTCAGTGAACGTTGAAGGTTTAATGTAAAAGTTATCTGGCAAAAATAAAAAGGTAATTTCATAGTCCCTTTAAGCTGCTTCAATGGGTTTGATCCCCACCCCTACCCGTTTCGGTCTGGATGAGCATCGTAGCGGCGTGCGATCGTGTGTCACTACTTCGTGATGCACGTAAAAGAACCCCATTTTAATAAAGGTTGTACTGCATTGGCTAAATTTCTCATCTACAGCTGAGAGAGGAAAGTCGCCCGTTGAGACAGACTAAGGTCAGGCTGTATAAGGAGTATTCACTGGGCGCCATATTTGTGGGTGATGTTGTGGGAACCATCTGGTTCCCTCTATCCCTATCTAGGCCTAGCTTCAAGCAGGCCGTGGGTGTCGTCGTCACCAATGGCGTCGGCCTCCCGGATACAAGGAACCACGAGGCCGAATTCCCCGAAGGGGCCGGCTCTCCCTTGCCCATTTTGGGTGAATGCGCCTTCGGCACACCCTTGAGAGTTATAATGGACCCGACTGCTAGCGGCCTCCCCGGCCGCGTCCATTCTCCGAGGCTACATAAGCTGGCCCTGAAGGAGTGCCAGGGGCTCTCGTCGGCGGAAGCCCCGGCTCTACGGAGCTCGGTTTTTCTTTGTGGGCTTCCGACTTCCCGTGAATCTGTCTAATGCGGCAGCGCGGGAAACCGACCGGGTGATACTGGCAATTGAGCCAGCGCCCAGACTTTTTTTGTCTAAGAGCGAAGCGTGTTGGCATTTCAGTCAATAAACACGTCTTTATCCGGACCAAATGAACCTTTGTGTTTCTACGTGGTACCCCCAAAGGGGAATCCCACATTTGGCGCCCCAACGTGCGGCTTTCCATGGACTGCAAAGACAGCAGCATCCATCTCCTTTCGCTAAGATAGCGAACCAGGTCAATTTCCGACCTTGGACTTTGTGGACGGAGGGAGAGGCAAACGCCCGAAACCCGACGCCACTCAACGGCTTTTAGTGGCCACGTCAGCCACGCACGGACACAATGCAGTGTCTTTTCAGCCGAGCTCACTTCCAAACGGAGGTGACTCAACGCCCGGAATGCATCCGAGGCATTCCCTTTCGGGACGACGCCAGCCTACTTTGCTGGGAAGAGCGCACCTGCGCTTTTCGAGGTCAACCCCGTTTTCGAAACAAGAAGCAAGTGCAGCTTTTTGCGTTCGAGACGGCTCGCGGGGCCCACCCAGAGTGGACACCCCGTCAGCGCACAAACTAAAAGCGTATCTCGGAGCGAGAAAATGCGCTGTGCCTGCATCGCCCACTGCTAGAATAAGCAGCGCGGGTGGTTGCGAACAACACCGGTCCCAGCCTAGCGAGGGTGCGGAGACCGCCGATGGTGCCCTTCGTCACCGCGTCGACGGACCAGTAGCCATCAGGTTGACCAAGCGACCCCCGGAACAAAGGCCCCAGGAAAACTGAGTGAGTCAAAATGATTTCCTTTTTACTCCGTCTTTCCTTCCCGCTATCAAGGGACAGAGGACTGGCGTGAGCATGGTTTTCGGCAACTATTTAGTATGTTCCGTTTACCCGCGATCGACTCCGGCCAAAAGTCAGGGAGCGTCGCATGCAACAATAACGTTAGGAACCTTTGAGGGCCACCTAACGAGTTGCGACCCCGTAAAAGCGACGTTACTTGTGAAAACGCCGCGGGGTCCGGGAGCAGTTCAATCGTGCTACCGGACAGTGCAACAGGTTGAACGCAGCGTCCCGAGATGATTGCGTGTCCGATTAAGGTGACCGCCATGCGGTCTCTGGACGATATCGTGAACCACGGCACTCGAGGTGTTCGTTGGGAATCGACCGTAGCACCGATGAGTTTTTGTCGCTCAGCAGAACGATCCGGGGTGTAAATATGTGAATAGTTGTAAATACTTTCGCGGACTCTGAGGAGTCGGGCGGTGCGTCCGCCGGGCGGTACGCTCGCTACTAACGTCGCTAAGCAACTCGTATTGTTGCAGACGGGCTTTGGCAGCCGGGCAGCGTACTCGCCGGGTCGAGCAACTCGTGTTGTTGCCGATCGGTGCCGTAAATAGTCTTGTATTGCTATTGGCACGGGGTTTCTTTTTATGTGGGATCGGTTTCTGTTCTTGCTGATGCGGATAAACTCGTGCTACGGCGCTTGGCCTCTACGAACATTGCAGTTCAAGGTGGCTGTCCTGCGCGGCTGGGAGGTGCATTCGGTGCTCTCCTTTGTTCGCGTTGGCCAGGGCAGCACGCGGCTCCAAGACTTTTGGAAGTTAGGTCGCTGTGCTACACCTGGCCACAGGCATTTGTGTTTTAGCCTAAGGTAAAAGCTAACATGTTTGAAAAATAACAATGTTGGCGAGCCTGCCCGATTGCAGCCCTGCATCGTTTCAATATCACAAGAAAGGACAGGGTGGCGCATTTGAGATTTCATTGCGCCCGCAAATCGAAGCGATTAGGCATCGTTAGCAAAAGCAGCTACAAAGAACTTTGCCTCGTCGAACTGTCACCAAGAAATCCATTGTCCGGGGTGACGCGAGTCAGCTTGGTATGTGGACATCCGTGTTCACATTAAGCGGAGTCGTGGAACTATTTTCACAATAACTTCGCGAGCCGAGCCAGTGCGATGCACGTGACTCACGGCAGAAAAGACACCTTTGTCTCTGCCTCTTTTTATCTCTGGGGCCTTGTGCACCCAGAGATTGGTCGAGTGTCCTCAGTTGGACGGCTCCACCTTGCTCGGAATTTCCGAAGCTTTCTTTTTGGGGAAAGAAACGGGAGAAGGGGCAGAGCGCGGGCTGCATTCCTGTGCCCGGTGGTTCCCGAGTCATGGGGCCACTTCGAGGTGGCATCGACGCCAGGGAGCGTCATCGTCGCCGTCACCGCAGCGTCGCCGGCCTGCCTGTCCCTCTTCCGATTTCCCAGAAGATCCGGCTCCTCGGCTGCTGACCAAGATGGCGGCAGCCACCCTCCCGCTGCCTCGACTCGTCTCCAGGCCAGCAACACGTGGCATCCAGTCGCGGACCCAAGCTGTGGACCCGTGCCGACAACAAGCAGCTCGCATCCCGTCACGGACCCAGTGACAGTGCCCGTGCCACATGGTGCGTCCCCAAGGAGAGACGCTCAGCCGCCGTCCTTCCCGGGGTTTTGCGAACATTTTGTCGTGGAGTGACCGGGCCGTCCTTCCTGCCCAAGCCAGGCCACTACGCGGACCTTTCAACGCTGCTCCCGGTAAGCCTGCCAAGAAGCGTGGGCTGCAGAGGTCGACTGCACCCGGCGTCCGCTTGCAAGCAGCGAGCTAGTGTTTTTCAGCATGTACCGCGCTGATCGTTTTTTTTATTTCTTTGTGCTTTTTTTTGCGGCATGCTCTTTTCGCTCTAGCGTTTTTATTTTTTGTTTTGATTTTGTTTTTGAGAGCCGGTAGGCCATTTTATTTTTTAGGCCTACCTTAGCCTTGAGAAGGGGGGAGTGTGGGAACCATGGGGTTCCCTCTATCCCTATCTAGGCCTAGCTTCAAGCAGGCCGTGGGAGTCGTCGTCACCAATGGCGTCGGCCTCCCGGATACAAGGAACCACGAGGCCGAATTCCCCGAAGGGGCCGGCTCTCCCTTGCCCATTTTGGGTGAATGCGCCTTCGGCACACCCTTGAGAGTTATAATGGACCCGACTGCTAGCGGCCTCCCCGGCCGCGTCCATTCTCCGAGGCTACATAAGCTGGCCCTGAAGGAGTGCCAGAGGCTCTCGTCGGCGGAAGCCCCGGCTCTACGGAGCTCGGTTTTTCTTTCTGGGCTTCCGACTTCCCGTGAATCTGTCTAATGCGGCAGCGCGGGAAACCGACCGGGTGATACTGGCAATTGAGCCAGCGCCCAGACTTTTTTTGTCTAAGAGCGAAGCGTGTTGGCATTTCAGTCAATAAACACGTCTTTATCCGGACCAAATGAACCTTTGTGTTTCTACGTGGTACCCCCAAAGGGGAATCCCACAATGTCTAGAGTGCATGCTCTGAACGAGCCCACATTAATGGGCTGCTAAGACCGGCAATCTTGAGGGTGTGGAATGCAGGTTGCAAAAGAACCCGGGAAGCTCGCCATCAGCACGCGCTCAGCAGCCGCGCACGCTGCTATGGCCGCCAGTGAGTACTTCCTATAGACATACACAAGCAACAATTAAGCGATATTTTCGGCAGAACTCGGACACTAAAGAACAAACAGGTGAAACAACTATCGTCTGTTCGCGGTAACGGTGTCGTACAATGTAAATATGGCAGTAGCAGCACTGGCTACCCTCGAATGCAGGCCAATGCAATCGCCCTTACATATATATAGAGAGAGATGGAGAAAGAGAGAGAAAGAAAAAAACGGAGAGAGAAAGAGAGAGAGAGAGAGAGAAAGAAAAAGAGAAAAACACGAAGGAATGGGGAAACTAAACTCGTGGAGCCTTAGTCCACAGAGCGAGGTTTTGGCCCAAGTCTGTGTAAGCGGGTTGGACGGTGGTGTGTGACTCACGACTTCTACCGCGGGCGCTTGGATTTTCAGCAAGGGGAAGCTTTTCTTCTTCTTTTTTTTTTCTTCCCTTTAGAAAATAATTACACAAAAAAAAACCTAAACCGATCTCAGTTTTTTTTCCCTCTGAAGCCTACTGCCCGCCTATTCCGGACAACCCTAAAAAATAAAAAAAAGATGTAACAAAGAAACACACACACCCATTCTACTCCCTTTTTTTTCCCCACTTAGGTCGTGTCCTGCGCAACCCACACTCCCTAATTCCATGTTTTATTTTTGCCCCTCATTTTAAAGCCAAAAACGCGAACTACTCTCCAACCCTTTTATTTTTTGTCGTCGCGTTTATTCGTTTTGTTTGTTAGTCTTGTTTTATTCAAAATCGTCTTGTTCGGTTTTATTTCTGACTCCTTGCCCAAAGCGGATTTTTCTTTTTCGTATTATTACGTAGAAACGTACACAACGCAAACGCGCTCACGCACTAATACTCTGTAGGTTTCAGTCGCAGGAATGCTTGATGTCCGGAAAGTAAAGATAATAATAGAAAACGAAGATCGTGTCACATTCGATGTAGAACTCGGTCATTATACATACGAGCCCTTTATCTTCATCGTTTTATCCTTTTTATCTCTATTGGTTCTTTTTTTTTCATGTGAAACGTTCAGTTTATGTTACTACCCCCTCCCCCCCCCCCCCCCAACCCCCCCTCCCCCTCCCCCCTTTTTTTTGGTCCGATTATAGACGTTTGCAGGCAGCCACGCTTCGAGAGGTAGTCTGGCCACCGTGGATAGAAGACGCTTTGTTTTGGGCGCCAGTCTGGAAACCGCGAGTACACCTCAGCTATACTTGACCATCAGACGATCTAACCGCACCAGTACCAAGATGGCGGCGCCCAGAGGCCTATATACTTGCAAACGTCTATAGTCACTGACACCTTAAAAAGCGCAGGGTGTGGCAAGTCCCGAGCATCTCATTATCGCTTGGCAACCAATCAAATTTCGGCATAAAAGCATCAGGCGTGAATGTAATGGGCAACACCCTGCGTCGTTTATGAACTCGGGGACTATAGGAAATACACGTACGTGCGACACTGCCGGGACGCGCATGCGCATCTTGCCTTCTTGCGTGCCACGTCTTCGCCACATAACAGAGAGTTACTATAATGATCTAGAGGCACAAGTCCCATGCACTCGGGCCGCTTCAGAAAGGTGGGACATAGGACGCCGACATCGGTGGAGCCGGTTGGAGGTCCCGATGCGCCCATATTGCCGGCGAAGCCTTAATATAAACAAAGAAGTAGCAAAGCATCACCTGTGAGGTCTGTCCCTAGATTTTGTTCTAGCTTACTTTACAGGAAAACAGCAAGATGGTGCATTGTATAAAAACAATTAGCAAGCGCTCAAGCAACTTCACCTCGTTGCGGCAAAACGAAGACGCCGAACCTTCGTCTGCTTTCTTTCTCTGTTCTTCTGTCTCTTTCCTTCTCGTTCTTTCTCTCGGGACTAGCGATGTCGGCGCTCGGGACTTACAGCCGTTCTGTTGCCGTCTGCTGCCGAAGCAGCGGTATAACCAAACTGCTAACCGGCTTGATCGAACTGCTCACCGATTTGAGGAAACAGCCGACCGGTCTGACAATACCAGTGAGCAGTTTCAAACCGGTCCGCCACACCGCTATGCGGTTTGAACAGGTCCGCATACCGTTAGCTCAAACCTGTGAACAGTTTGACCTGGCCGCCGAGCAGTTTCACCAAACCGGTGAGCAATTTGGTTATACCGCTAAATGAAGGATTGAAACGGTTACTGGTATTGTTCAACGGGCACCGGTATCAACCTGTCCAAATTACAAACGTTTGTTTTTAGTAGGGATATGAAGGAGTAGTTGATATTTTCACCGTACGATTCGAATTTTAATAGAGACACCTCAAAGTTGCGATGAACTTAAAGAAACTTAACTGAAACAAAGCTACGCAGTGATGTCTTTATTTTCTACTTCGTTCTCAAGCTTTTGTTGTTGAAAATGTATTTATTTTAGGAAAAAGTAGGTGATTAGGACCCGCGGGTGTCTTGGCGGATGCCATGTGGTAATAAACGCTATGAGTAGCCTAATTCTGTGTTTACCTCTATAGCATGGTGTCAACAACAATATTTCTTATAAATGATCGAATCGTAATATTGTTCGTCCTGAGTTAGCTTTGTTTTCTTAAGCGAATAATGCGGGAAGGTGCGAACGAACGGAACAAGGCGCTTTTCTAGTAGTGTATACGTTAGTGAGTTCTTCAGCATTGTAGCAATCTTTGAGCGCTTCAATTTAACATGAACCCGTAAATTAACTGTTTGTCTCTTTTTTACACAAAAAACACAAACCATAAATGCGACCGAAAAAAAGAGTGAGGTAGTGAAACAAGTAAAGATATGAAGCAGGGGAACAATGTGATAATAAAAAGAGTCTACATTATCCGCATCACAATATTTCACCCTTTTTTGCTATGCCTAAACACGTGTGGTATATTTAATATTTTTTATGCCGTAATTTTTGCTTTTTTCTTCATATTTATATCTATTTCACAGCCATCCCTTTTTTTTCCTCGTCCACTGTTTTTATGTTTTCGTTTTGTCTACGAGCTCTAAAATAAATCCCCATTGTATCACCAGGAGACAGAATTTCGGGTAATTATGTGTTTTTTTTTTTTTGTTTTTCGTTTTTTTTTTCTCTCTTACCCTTTCTGCTTTTCGGCCTTGAAAACACGTTGGCTCGGGGAAACAGCCCTTGCACGTTTTGCGGTTTCGGGACTTGTTTCCCTTCGTTCCCCGTTCGCGTCGTTTTTATCCGCAGAGTTTTCATTTAAAAATCTTACCTTTGATTCCTTGGAGTTGGCGAAGATCATGTTGATGATGATGATGATGATGATGACAAAGCTTCCTAAAACGATGACTCACGCTGCGGGGTTGCGTGGTGAGGCGCGCAACGCAATCCTGCACTAAAAGGGTTTTGGGGGAAATGCGTATTTTTATTTGTAAAAGATCCCCTAAAAAGAAAATTAAAAAAAAAAAAACACGAACAAACGCCAAATACCAAGAAGAGAAAGAAAGCGATGAGCTCGGGAATTTTGAGTTTTAGGGAAACAGGGAGGAATTGCGCACGCTTTTTATTTTCTATACTTTTAGTCGTTCGCTATCGTTATCGCGATTTGATGTATAGGTTCATTCCCCAATGAGCTGTGCGCTGTCTGGGCTTAATCTTTGGTCGACCCTTTCTTTTTTGTATTATTATTATTATTCTTACGCTCGCAAGTACGCGTGTTCTTGACTCACGTTTTCTTGTTTTTTCGAGTTTTGTTTTTTTCTCGCGGCGTGCACATATTTAATAACTAGCGGCAGCGCAGATCTGGCGGGGGGTCCGAAGAGCGCGGTAGACAATGTCTCGTCGCATAAATCTCTTCCCCGCCACGTCAGCGACATCACCGAAACCTGCTCAGCCAATTGGAGGACAGGAACGAGCTACAAGGGTTGGGCGACACTGGCCGCTTGCGTAAACGTGGAGTGAAAGCATCGCGCTGCTGACTCCTGGGTAGAGTACACTGAAGTTTCAAGACCCCCTCCTCTGCAGTTTTTGATATACAGTCACCGAGAGTTTAAGGAACAGAGGGCGTATATCCTATTATGTTTTTGCTTCCTGCTTTATGATTCGTTGCTTGAAGTTTCGTCGGCTAACGCCGCAACCTCATTTCACTCCAGAGCAATAACGAGACGCCCTTGAGACTATAGACTAACATCTCAGTAACTATATAGACTATCACTGTACCGGCGTGTGGTCGTGTTAGCACTATACTCTCTAATGCACGTTAATGGCCGCAAGATATTGGTCGTAGCACGCTGGCTAAACTGCTTTACTGCAGTGGAGTTATCCGACGCTCAGATGCTGAACTCCGTGGAGCGAATAAGCGGTAAAAAGGCGACGAACCTCGACACGGCGGCACGGTCACTTTGGCTCATGGCGCAACAGCCACGGTTGTGACGCACGAGGAGCGAACGCCACCTGGAAGAAATTTGTAGCTTTCGCCACTCTACGGAGTCCATCCTTGAAACAGATTAACTACACGCCCTGTCTGAAACTCCATGCAAAATGTTGACTTTTCTTTTGACCCTTCAGAACTCTGCAAAGCACTTGTATGTATACAGGGTGTCCCCCCCCCCCCCCCCTCCAAGCACACACACCCTAAAAGAAATTATATTAAGTGTTTTTGTTTTTTTACCGCAAAAACAGACTATGCATCTCCGAACGCTTGTTCGGAGATGCCAGATTCCAAAGTTTCAACACTAACCATTATCTTATTCAGAAGTTATAAGTAAGTTTCTGAAATTTTTAATGGGAAAATGGCACCTATTGTTTGCCCGTTTTCGGTAACTGGCGCCATAGAGCTCCACGTATTTGAGAGTTCCGTCAACCGCCATTTTCCCATTAAATTTTTTTTCGAAAACTCAGCTTTAACTTTTAAATATGATAACGCTTAGTGCTGAAACTTTGGCAACTGGTTCGAACCTCTAAGGGGTACATTTGGGCGCCGAGTGAGCGTTTGGAGATGCGTAGTGTATATTTAACGGTGAAAATACCCTGTACAGTTTTCAGGGGAACACCTTGTAGTTTTGTTCAACGTAATACAAGTCGCTCTTAAATTCAGTGTCCAAATAAGGAAAGCAATACAGTCAAAGCTCAGCCCTGTCACTTGGGTGTTCTCGTAGGTAATGTACTTGTCATTTTTGGATATGCAACATTAAAATCGTCGGGCAGCTTAGGACGCAGAGTGTCACAAAGTACCCAAATTCAGGTTTCGTAAATAAACAAAGCAAAAACACACGCACGCAGTAAAAATTATAAACACTAGGTCTCAATCGCAGGGAAACAAGAGTCTTACGAAACGTTTTTTGGGGAGGCGACTAAATCTCTCGACGAAATCCGACAAGCGGCGCCTTTGTCCCCCCCCCCCCCCCCCCCCAACAAAACAACGTCCTCCCTTTTATCATCGCCTCAAAATAAACTCACACCTCGTGTATTTCTTCTCTAAGTCTTCCCTAAAGTGCTTCGAAAAATCCACCCCGTAAAAAAAAGGAGCCATCCTCTAGCGCTGTTTTCGAGAAACAACTCTTATCCAAGCACGCGAAAGATCAGAACCCCGACCCAACGCGGTCACCGCCCATCAAAAACCAAGCATCGGCATCCTAGAGAAGAAAAAAAAAAAAAGTCAGCTTCCAAAAAGAACACGCCAACAAACAGAAGCAACAGCAACGACACCTGGCGGTATTTCAAGTTGGACAAATAACACCCACCAACAAGATACAAAAGGCGCTTGTTTCTTTAAAAATAACAAAAAAATAAAAAAATATACGATGAACAAACAACGACCTGGAAGCCCATCGAACGGCATCCATCAAAATATCTCGACAGAATGGATAGAGCGCTCCAAATCTAGTTTAGTCCCACCTACTTTTTTTTTACATACAGACATAATCTCCAGTGGTCTCTGTAAGATATCTTGCTTGTTTGTTTGTTGTTTATTGTTTCTTTTGATGCTCCTTTAACGCCAAAATCCTCTTCCTTCGCTACATTTTCTTCCATCCTTTCTTCTATTCAATATTTTTATTTATTTTTTTTTCTTATTCAGGCTCAGACAGTGGTAGGAGTCGGTGTTATTGATTTATCCGAGTTTTACCCTCCTGAATGGCCAGTCTTCCTCCCCTCTCAAATCGTTTGTAAATATAAACCTATTTCTGTATTCCCCCCTCCGGTCCCCTACCATCAGCCTTTTGCTTCCCCCCAATACACCGGCCATTCGCGGTAAGCGGTAGGCTTCCCCGCAGGACCGCACTGCCTCGCGGCGTAGCACGCCGCTTGCGCCCCCGAATCTCTGAGCCACCAACCATGTACGAGTCAGACACTGAAGAAAATAATAACAATAACAATAAAAATAATACGAATAAATAAATAAATAAATAAATAAGGCTGTTTTATTTTTATTTTATTTTCTGTTTGTTGAAGCAGAGTTGCCGCGTTCTACCAATATATTTCCGTTGTGCGGACCCCTTTTGGGCGCTTCTCGAAAACGCATAAATATAACTTGCTATTGCTGACCTCGTTTTTGTGTTATTATGATATGCTTCGACACTGTGGTTTAGTTTGCATGTTGTACATAAATAAAGAAAATATGGAAGCCTGTTTTTGTTGTTTCTTTTCCGTATATTTCAGTGCGTTCTTTTGTGGAGTGGAGAAGAGAGATTAACAATATCAAATCAAATGTCCGATTTGGTATGGAGACTACTGGCTCGCCTACGATGTAGATGAGAAATTCAGCTTCTGCTATAAGACCGCTCACTTGCATTCTTTAACATGCATTACGCAGTAGTGATGACGCGACCGCACGGCTGTGCGAGGATAATCCAGAACGATACTAGCAGAGGCGGGGTTTGAGTTACTTCACCTATAGAATGATCAAAGCCTGCGCAACATTGGCCTACTTTGACCACGCTCAGTATTACCTTTGGTAGTTTAACTTGGGTATGTGCAGCTTAGCTTCCTATTAATATACCCGATCGCTCTTATCGTTTCCTTTTATTACCTCATATTATTTAGAGGATAACCGGCTCTTTTATGTCCGCTGGACGACAACACCTGAGCGCCGTGTTTTTTGTGTACCCCGTCTTGTACACGCTACTAAGAACTAGTAATCGATTACAATTACGATTACTTTAGGTTAAAATGTATTTAATTAGATTACTCGATTACTCGATAAAAGAAGTAATTGGCCGTTACTTGAGAAAGTTACCGTTACATTTACGGTTACTTCAGATTTTGAAAACGACAAATTTTTCTGCAGGTTTGGAAACGAGTCTTTTGTATTGTCCAGTGTTGGACTAGATTCACCGAACTATTAGCTACTTATCCTTTTAATCCACCAATTTCAGTAAGCTATCCTCCGTTCTGAGTTTTGATTCGAGGATTCCTTGGCAGAAAACTTGATCAAACAAAGGGCGTCAGTAGGAAGGGGAGCGAAAACGTGACGGTTGCACGTAATTCGAGTACTTCCAAAAGTTATCAGCTTACTCTCCTGTTACGTCCTAATAAAAGAAATAAAATTGTTACAAAATTAATTCAAAAAGTAATTCATTACAAGTAATTTAATTACCTAGAATGGGTACCAAACAAGTCTGTATATTCCACGTGAATATTTTTATAGTTTTGATTGTATTTTTTAAGAGCATTTTCGTTTGATGCAACTATTTAGACCTAACTCGAACGTATTTGTAATAAAGCAGTTGCGTTTTGAGGCTTTTTTTTTTTTTTACTGTCTTTTTTAGCATATGACACGTCAAAGACCAAAAGCTACGGCTGTGAGCCAATAAAAACGGCAGAGTGCAAGCATGGGCAACTCAGCACTCTAATGGTGAATTCCACTCGTAGATCCGGAGCGCTTTCCGAAATCTGAGAGAGAGGCAAAATTACACGCGACACATAACACGCGACACAGGCCGGAAGAAATTAAACGTACCGCGGCGCCCATGTCACAAATAACGAAGACGTCCGCGTTCGGCACCGTCACATATCTTTCGGCCACCTCGAAGCGGCGGGGCACGGACAGCGATTGCCATCGGTGGAGTTCAGATTTCTGGTACGGCTTTAATAAACACAGAGGTAACAAACCATCACTTGCACGGTCGTTGCCTAATCTATCTTCTTGCTTTATTGCTGGGGAAAACGCCGGCGGAATGCAGTCTAAAAAGGTAAACAATCATGTACTGCAGAATGTAACAGGCCTAACCTAGCGTCTGCCTCCGGCTTTTCTTTCGTTCTTCCTCTCACGGTCACAGATGTCAGCGCTTACGATTTACCACGCTCCACAGTCCCGGCTTTGTATCCCTGATCTACGCGAGGTAGAAGCGTTCGAGCCGCCACAATCCCACGTAAACAACCGACGCACCCGAACAGATCCAACTCGACGACCCAACCGTGGCTCCACCGGCCCGCCGACCCCTCCAACCTCGCCGCGAATGCGCACTGCCGATTTAGGAGGAAATGACGTAGAGCGCTCTGTACTTCCGGAAAGATCTGTGAAATCCCGCAGAGCAAGTTCAGCGGGGTTTGAGGCGCTCCGTGGAGCGTGCGCTGCTAGAGATCTACGAGCGGAAGATGACCGACTCGAGCCAGATCTGCCAGCGGAATATATTCCGCTGGCAGATCTATGAGCGCTCCATTTGAAGCGCTCATATATGAGCGCTTCAAATGGAGCGCTTTTGGAGCGCTCGAGATCTGCGAGCGGAATTCACCATAAGACATCTCGAGCGCCTACTTTTCCACAAAGCACTTGGTGGCGCCGATTGCTGCTCTCTACGGAGTACTGAGGAATCTCGCTGAATGACGGGACTGTAAATAAGCTTAGATATCTAAAAAGAAAAAAAAAAAACTTGAGAAACGCTTAAGCTTCGCCTTTAAGAGTGAAACGCGATAGCGTTATCGCGTCACGTCCGCAAAGCCTTCTCATATGAACCCGCGCTCGTTCACAAGCTGCGCAAGAGTGCGTGCGTGCCTTAGTCGGTAGCGTCACGTGTCACATTGAACGTCACACGTGTGACCTTACTTGACGTCACACGTGAAAGTCACAGGTGGCTGTGACGTCATGACCCTATTGACCCGCTAAAATTGGTGGAAAAGTTTTCCTCTAAATTCGGCAGAAACATTTTCCGCCAAGTGTAGCGGAGAATTTTCCCACCTAAACTTAGTGGGTCGATAGAATCATGACGTAACAGTCACGTACGAGGTCACACGTGTGACGTCACGTGTGACGTCACACATGGCTGTGACATCATAACCCTATCGACCAATCACGATTTTCCGGTCCCACCGACGCCGAAGCCGACGCCGGATTTTCTGCGACACGACCTCCTTAACGCTATCGCCTTAAAACAGTCTACGTTGGGGTAGTGAGCATGGTAAAACATCAAGCTCAATGCCAAAATGCAGTCTGTTTTGTTTGTTTTTTTAGCATATTTTTATTTTTGTGAATTTGCCGGCGAAGGCTGCTGCGATCGGCCCTCTCAAGTCGGTGCTGCAGCAGAAGCAATGCTCTGCGATCGTCAGGTGCCTCGCGCTTCATCGCTCTGATCGGTTCGACGGGGCCAACCTGCCAGGCTTCAAAAACTAATCTGGCCACCGTGGGTGGAAAGGTTTTGCACAGTTGGAGACAGGCGGAAAAGAGGAAAATGGAGTCTCCCTCCCATGTGCCTCCGGCCCAATGTCTCAACCCTGTCCCCCAGTGGGCCCGGTTTTTAGACGACGCCGACTAGGTTTCACTAGAGAAAAACTGGCGACTTCCTCGCCGGGGGCAGAAAGCGAAAAACAAATGTTTTCACAACTTCTTTTTTTAATTTTCTAAAGGCTGTTTTTTCGGTATCTCAAACTGCCACCGGGCAGTTTGAGAAATGCAGAGAGGGGGGAGGGGTGTATTTAACTTAGAAGGACGAGGGGGTGAATCATACTTTTGGTTTCTAGGCTAGGTGGCGCAAGCTACCGCCCGTTATAAAAGGTACAGCCATTAGCATCCATTCATGTAAAGGCACCACACTAGAAATCGTGGGCACACCTTGGAAAAAGGTTTGGAGTGACTTAATAATCTGGACGCTTTTACAATCAGCACTCCGTCCTCTATTTTGTTTTTTTTTTTGTGAGCGACGGATTAAATGCAGTGCGGGCAGAATTGGCTATAGTTACTATTGAAAGCGCGACTTCCTGAACTTTGGATACAGTGTCGGGACGCTCAGGCGGTGTGCTTTTGCTTTTTTGCGACTATTTTATGATTACTGGATGACAGAAAAGCGTTTGCTCAGATTTAAAGCTTTAAATAGCTGGCAACCATGATCTTAATCACCAACGTATAAGCATTTTCACGCTGAAACGGCAGTTGTTTTCTCTACCTCAATTTCCCTCTCGTATAAAAAAAAATGAAATAAACTATAAAAAAAGATCGTTGAAGTGTCGTTACTTGACAGCGTAACCTATTTACTGGCTGTAGGCATGATTATCAGAAAATCTACGTATGTGCATGGTCAGGCTCTCTGGGCGCAAGTTTGTGACTCGAGTCACGGTGAAACCTCAAATAAAGATGCTAGATCTCATAGCGAAACGTCGGCGGTCACTCTGAGGCTTCCAGGATATTTTTGCCAAGTTCTTTCAGACAGATTCTGCTCCCTCCGTGGTTTAAAAGAGGAAGGTTGGATCACAAATTTTCGTTTGAGTGTGATTGACTGCTATGCAAGCGCTTCTAGCCGCTCACTACGAGAGTAAGCCCCTCGATAAAATTCACGCTTGGCGTGAATTGAAACAGAAACGCGTCAACTGGCTTTGGACAAGACATTACCTTGGCGTCATCTATCGCGTAACCTAGGAACTCAATTTTCTCATTTCGAAGGGGCGCACTCATTACGAATTCCGCTTTTCCGAAAGTGCAATCAATAGATATATGGCTAAATTACCCAAGCATCAAGGAGAATGCAGGGATTGGTGTACCACGCGCCGCAGGTGCTGGCCTCAACAGTAGGAGCATTTTAGAGCGCAGCTCTTAGGCGCCTGTTTCCGGCTTGAGCGGCGTCGGCGTCGGCGTCGGCGTCGCCGTTGCCGTCGGCGTAACCGCGCGATGCCTTATGGGACGCGTGACGTCACTGCTGATGTCATCGGCCTCCACATCGTCATCGTCATCGTCACGTGACCCCCCCCCCAGTACCCTTCCCTCCTCCTCCTCAACGAGCTGCGCTCTAATTCGGCGGTACAGGAAGTTGTAAACGGCTTTCACTTTTTTAAAGTAAATGCCTAAAACAAATTGCATGTTGCACGCGCGTTCGTCAACGCTTTATTTTGGTTACTTCGAATCCTTTATACGGGGAAGGCGTATAAGGAAAGTCCGATTCAATCGGCTTGGAAGCCTCTTTTTGTTTTTGACGTTGAGGTAATTTTCCTTGCTCTGCTGGGACAGATTTTTTTTTTTTTTCTGCACGTTTGATCTATGGTGTTCATTGCCTTTAGAGCTTCAGTGTATTTGGAGTTTTTTGAACTCGAGGGACACAGTCACATAAAACACTTGGAATGATGAACTAGACAAGCTTGGAGCTGCTATGTTAATCTCGGAGGCATCAGAGTTCGCGTTCAGGGTTTCTTTCTTTTCGGTCTGTTTATCTGGCGCAAGCTTTAGGTGTTGCACCTCTTTCTTATAGTAGTTGCCTAGTGTGGGTTCAGCTGGTATCTCATGTTCGTGTGACACCCCTCCTGTTAGTTTTTGGGGTACTAGTATGGTGCCTGGATCGCGTCTCCGACTGGTGTGTTTAGCGTCCTATCCCGCCCATACATCAAAAGTGGTCCCGAAGTGGCAACAAATGACGTCACAGAAGTCGGAGTCTCATGCTGTTGACTGTCGAGATCCTGGTGGTTGGCTGTAGAAACGCTGCCAAAAACCACGAGCGAACGCGAGTGTCGCTGTCGTCACGGCGTCCCAGGCGTCCCAACTTCCGCCTGCTGTAGCTTCCGTGGACTGTTACAGTGGAGAGCGACCTGCAGCAGAACAGGCGTCTGCCATACATACCACAACTGTTAGGACGCCGCCAGGATCGCGACCGGCGACAGCATGACGCCTGTATGACGTCATTAGGCGGAAATCGAAGGACCACTTTTTTGGCCGCGATAAACACACCAGTCGGAGACGCGTTCCAGGCACCATAGTACTAGTTCTAAAGTAGCGCGTAGATTTGGTTTCCAAGTTGTTATCTGACTGTGCGCGTGGTCCTTGAGTATAATGTTGCTTTCGTTTTGGGCATCCTGAAAAGAAAGCCTCGTGTGCCTCTCCGCAGTTGATACAATGCACGCTAGTAGCGTCGCATTTCTCCAGTCGGTGATCTTTTGAGCATCGCATGCAAGCCTCTGTGAGCTTATAAGAAGCAGAGACATAACCAAACTGCCCGTATTTTTTTTTTTTTTTTTGCATTGTGCCTGCCAAGGTGTGAAGGCGTCAACTCTGTGTCTCACAGTATGTTAACGTGGGAGAGCCAAATGTGATACGTACAGTACGTGTTGCTCCTAGGCGTCATATTTTGCCAATTGCCATGTTGCGTTTGAGCTGCTTTCGAAGCTGTGGCATTGTGATGACTATGTTAATGTTATGAATTACTCCCACAGTAGTGTTTTCGTTGCGGGGCTCATAGACGTAGACCGGGTATTCCGAGGAGCTCTGTCATTTTCGGCAGGGTTGCTGTGGTGTGCAGGTTGCGAGTATCCACTGCGATCAGATTCAGATTTTTGTTTATATTGATCTTCAGGACGCAGGATGGAGCAATCTTCTCGAAGAAACTTGTCAAGCGAATGCTGTTCAGGTTTCCCAGCTGTTGTGCGGGACCTTCATGGTGTGAATATCGCTGTATGTCCAACGCAGTCTAGAGATGATGTGGACGTGATGGTGGTGTTATTACTTGAAGAGTTCAGTGTCCGGTTGATGGCGTTTCAGAGAACCTGCTGTAATATATTACTCGTCGTTCGAGGTAGTTGTATAAGGTTTGTTGTTTTCTTCTGTCTGCATCTCTTCTGCCACAGTGCCAGCTGAAGTTTCGGTGGTGTCAAACCGATGTTATCTTGATACACGTTCAGAGGCCTATTAGTAGGAGGTTGTTTTTGCCCGCATGTGAGCAGTTTTTGGTCAGTGGGTTCGGAAAGTTATTGACGAGGGTTGGGATGGATCGGCACAGATATGTCTTCCGCCAAGAGCGCGGTTAGATGTTAAGCTCATCCTCCTATAGGGAATGGCACTTAGTTGCCTAGTAGCGTTAACTAATGACTCCAATGTAGGCAACATCTACTCACAACTTTCACGGTCCATAAAGGCCGCGCTAGTTCCTATCAAAATGGCTGTCATCTGGATGGTCGTCATAGAACAGCAGTACGAGGTGGGGTCTGCGACGCGTAAGTAATTGTAATTTTGTAAAATACGAGCGATATAGGAGACTTACCTTATACTTCCACGTCAGGAAGGTTTAAGCGATTACCTTCAGTCTGAAGCCGATCATCCAGAAGCTTGGGAGGGAGATTCTCACACCGCGTTACCACCATCGCTGAAAGCTGCGAATCGAACCAGCTTAGAATCTGGATAATATTGCGAGAGCTTTGAAAGAACAGCCTCACCAGAGCTCATCGTCGTCGTCGTGTTTGGTGCTTGAGTAGTTTATCAAAAGATATAAAGACGATTGCATACAAGGAATCTGGCCACCGCCATGTTTTTGTTCGTGTGAGCAAGCACGTGCAAGTACAAGCCTTCCAAAGAAACCTTCACGAGCATGCTGCACGGGTTTGCACGCATAGGGCAACAGCCGTAGCACAGTCAGCGCCACAAGCGCGTGCAGAAACACACTCTTTCACGCGCTTCAGAACAAAAAATAAAAATAAACGTTCGGAACAAAATGGCCAGATGTCATCACCCCAAGCAAAGCGCACATGAAGGCACCCTATTCCAAACAAGGAATCTGGCCGCCACTATGTTCCGGATCGTGTGAGCAAGCACGTGCAATTTCAAGCATGCCAAAGCTACCTTCACGCACATGCTGCACGTGCTTGCACGAGTGGGGCACCGGTAGGGACGCCATGCTTGCAAATTTCCATGGACTCATCTCACCAAGCGCTTCACGCATGCGTAACGCCGCCACAACTGTAGTTCACAGGACGCAGGCTGCTGTGCACGAGACAGCTCGCACCGTGTAGTGCTCCGCTCGCGTAGACCCGCAGCAGGGCGATGCATGCCGGCAGCGAAGGCGTATAACGATGCATGCTGGTGATACCGGTCTGTAGGTTTCGATTTCAAGCGCATTCGACTGTTACTTCAACGGGCACAAACTCCGTTCCTAGACCCACATGACGTTCCGATAGACCTCCCATCAAACTCTATATCAGTTAACGGGAGTCACTGAATTCGCAAGAGATGAGAAACTGTCCGGTCACACCTCACTGCTTTTTCCTTAGAGTGCTTAGTCGAATTCTTTATAATCACGTATAGCAAAGGCAGGGCACGGGTCATTAACCTTACGCTTTTTGGTTCGCGATTTGTCTCTCATCATTCTTATTGATAAATGTCACAATCTTATTCGTTACTAAGCAATAATAATATATTCCGAACTGACAATGCCCTGCATTTCATCAGCTGTCGGCAATTGTAGGAACCAGCTCCTCTCCATCTAGTTTGCAGCCCTTAATGTGAGGGAAGCTGAAGCACGTTTCAATAAATTGGAGTTAGGAGCGGATTTCTATAGCTTCTTGTCCGGGGAATTCAGTTATGGCTCTTATCTTTGAAAGAACTAAACGTAAATCGCATTGATTCTGAAACAATTACGTGCACCGATAACCGCCGGGCATGCGGCGATCCCCACAGCCGCATGTTATCTATCCAGAGCGTCGTGACGTCATTAACGGCATCCCCGAGCCAGCTTAGTGGCGAGCACGGTTCACGTGATCCCACTGATGACGTCGCTTCTGCTAGTTTTTCTCTCCGCTCACGCGCTTTCCTACCCTCGGCGCGCCGGAACGGGTGGGTCGACGTCGAAATTTTTATTGGCTATTACGATGCCCCTCCTAATAAGATCGAAATAAAACGAAAGACACATAACTTTTACAGGGATACTGAACCAAGGAATTTTGTGTCCATAATAAGTGGCGCACGTTCTTTCCACGAGCCAGCAGCCGCCGGTGTGCGCGAGCACACGCAACAAAAATGACGTCGAAGACCTCCATTCGCGGTTAAGTTGACTGTGAAATGTATGGGCTTTGGGCCAAAGGAGAATGAATACAAGTGTTTCATCTACACAGTGATGTCTAGTGTAAAAGGTAAGTGATTAATTGGTCTAACAAGCACGTAGCTTTTACTTGTAGAGATGAAAAGCCTGTATTTATTCTTCTTTTGCCCGAAGCCCATGCATTTCACTGTCCTCTTAAGCGCGAATGGAGGTCTTTGACGTCATTTTCGTTGCGTGTGCTCGCGCACACCGGCGGCTGCTGGCTCGTGGAAAGAACGTGCGCCACTTATTATGGACACTAAAATCTTTGGTTCAGTATCCCTTTAAGGCATCTGCATTAGTAGTAGTAGTAAGTGGTGAGGGTAGCAGAAAGCCGGAACACGTTGGCCACAGGCGTTTGCATTACAACTTTTACTGTTTGTTTGAAATCAGACCTCTTCAGTTATCCTTTAATGCATCGAAGGTGGAGCTTCGTGAAGGAAAACGAAAGCAATAATTAAAACGAATACATTTAGGAACGCAGTTGGCCAACTGCTTTGCCTTTCCTCCTCTTCTGCTCCCCTTTTTCCCTCACCCGCCGCCTCACGTGACCACCGTCGGCCCAACGTCATATCCGTTTCCGCTTCCTTCCTTTTTCCTCACTTCCGTTTCTTCTTCCCCGTTGTTTAATTTCCGATGTGTCCCGTTCGCCGGGCTCGACAACCAACAGTAACAACAACAAGCAGCAACGGCAACACACAACCTCTGGGCCCGGAGGTCTTTCCCCTTCGGTGACGTTTTGGAGGGAGCGATGCCGTTGGCAGGGCAACTGGAGCGACCCGCTTGGCGTCGCTTCCTTTTTCCTTTTTCGTCTCCTTTCTTTCCCCTACCTCCATTCGAGTTGCGCTTTCCCGCATCGTTTTAACCCTCATTGATTAGCTCCCGCTCTTCTTGGTCTTGGAGGCTGGAAAGCGGTTGCCAGGTGAATAGAGGCGCTGCGGTGCGCAGTAGGTAGCGCCATCTGTCGGTCGGAAATGAATCCAACCCCGATGGAGCTAAAGTGCGGGCGAGACCGCCATTCACTAAAACACAAAAATAAACTCTAGATATTTAGACAGCGTGAGGTTGGTCTGCCATACTGTGACAACTGTCGATAAGCAGGTTAGACGACTGGCAGAAAGGGAAAAGGGTGTTGTGTGTGTGCGTGTGTGCGCGTGCGTGTGTGTGTGTGCGTGTGTGCGCGTGCGTGTGTGTGTGTGTGTGTGTGTGTGTGTGTGTGTGTGTGTGTGTGTGTGTGTGTGTGTGTGTGTGTGTGTGTGTGTGTGTGTGTGTATGTGTGCGCGTGCGCGGGGGGGGGGGGGGTGGCATTAACGTGGGAGAAACAGGATGGCAGTAAATTTAAGGGGCAACAAAAACAAGCGTCGTTGTTGGTCAAAAGATAGCTCTAACATCGTCCAGGCAATCCACCGATACGCAGGCTCATCATTGGGACGACGCCAGTAGGAGTGCTGAGTTCTTGGTCTTGGGAATGAATGTTCTTGGGTCCTACCGGCATGCCGCGTTCATCCTACGTTTTTTCCACGCCGTTGTTACGGTTCATAATCAATATTATTGAACGCTTCTTGGCCCCTAAACCGAAAAAGGTTATTGACCATGACTTATAATCGTCAACTTTGTTGCTCAAATAATTCATGCACCTACGACAGCTCCCAAAGTCAATGCCGTGGAATTTCGCAAAGCTTGAGGGTTTCCAAATCTTATTTTCCTTACCCACAACAATGGGCATTTTATTTCGCACCCTGTTTTGTCTGGACGGAATTTTTCTTGTAGACTCAGTTCAACGTTAAGCTCGCCCAAGCCTCAACTTTAGCAACTTTTGCACTTTTAACCTAGGAATTTTAATTTCGACAGATTCGTTCTAAATCAAGTTTACTTTTATTTGGCCAACTGGTTTTCTAGAGACTAAAGCAACTGGATCGGGGAAAAGAAGCGCCAAGCTCCCCGTATGGTCGCCAATTTGGCTCATGAAATGAGCAATTTATTCATGGCCTCTGCATTCTTGGTGAGCCGATCTAAATTCGCTGGTTACATGTAGCTTTATAGAGACGTTTCTTGTATACCGAGATTTCGCTATCCACACACAGGTGAAACAATTGTACATCTTCGTACCTCCACCACATGCGGCGTCGGTGCTTGCAGGCATTGAAAAATATTTTTATGTTTCCTAAATACGCAAGAAGAACGATATAATTGTAAGAGATACGTGGAGATAGGCATGGCTGAGTAGTTGATTGCATACACAAAGCCAAAAACGCTTTTATTAGAGAGAAACGCCTTCAGTACGATGATGCTCTAGAGTCTAGGTCTTGGTGCGACTGGATTAGGACTGCCCTGTCTAAGCTTCGAAAACTTGAAGGCCCAAAATGGCGATTCCCATAGCAACTGAAAGTGATTGGTTAATCCTAGTGCCACTGAATAAGCTACTCTTAAGAGTAACAACACTTGGCCATATTGTGTCTTAAAATCATGGATGAGAGTTATCTGAAGATTTATCTAAAATCACAGGAAACGCTTTTCCGTCCTCCACAGATGCTTAAACAGTTCGCGACATAGCAAATCAATAATGCATGTCCTTCCTAACACCAAATATAATGCTGAGGAAGACGCACTTTTGAATCATGGCGATCGGCAGTTGCGTCTGCTCTGCATACGAACCGAAATGGCGGCGCCCACAACAATGTCGGGGAACGGAGTGCCGATACTCTAAGCGCAGCTCATTTAGTGGCTCTAGTCTATCCCCTTGCGAGGTTATCGGCCGTTTGTATGTTAGTATTTGGTATTTGTTTGTGTTCGGCTAGCAGGCATGGAAGGTCATGGCGCTACTTAAATAGCGCCAAGCTCTCCCGAATGGTCGCCATTTTGGTTCATAGAATGAGCAATTTTTTTTTTTTTTACCTCTCGATTCTTGGTGAGCCGATCAAAATTTTCCGGTGACAAGTAGCTTTGTAGAGACGTTTCTTGAATACTGAGATTTTGCTATTCGCACACTGGCGAAACAACCGTACATTTTCGTATCGCCACCATATGCGGGCGGCGTCGGTGCTTGGAAGCATTACAAAATATTTGTTTTGTCTTGAAATATGCAAGAAGAACCATATGATTGTAAGGGATCTGAGGAGGTAAGCATGGGTCATAAGTTTATTGCATGCACAGTGCCAAAGAAGCTTATATTGGCGAGGAACGCTTTCAGTACAATGATGCTCCATAGCGATATTGGCGTGACTGATCCAGAACGACCCTTTCGAAGCCCCGAAGATTTAAATGAACCGAAATGGTGATCGCCATAGTCACTAAGAATTTCCCGGTTGTGCCGCTGCCCCTGCGGTTGGGCTGAGTCCTAGTCTAGTATTAACTTGATGAACAGATGAACACAACATCGCACAAATAGACGAGGACAGAGAAAAGGAACATGCATGACACACAAGCGCTGACTCGCTACTGAAAGCGGGATCGGTGGCCGAGTGGTCTAGCGCACACCAGCTTGGAGCACGTGGAGCGAAAGCTCGCGCTGCAGAACCCAGGATCCTGTTTTCAATCCCCACCCCTGCCCGTTTCCATCTGGATGAGCGTCGTACCGGCATGCGGTCGTGTATCACTACTGCGTGATGCACGTTAAAGACCCCAGGCTAGCGGTTGTACTGCACTGGCTAAATTGCTCATCTACAGCTGGGAGACTCGTCGCCCGTTGAGGCAGACCAAGTTCTAGGCTGTATAAACATACACACAACCGAAAAACTGAAAAATCCCCGCCCCTGCCCGTTTCGATCTGGATGAGCATCGTACCGGCGTGTGGTCGTGTATCACTACTGCGTGGTGCACGTTAAAGACCCTAGGTTAGCGGTTGTACCGCACCGGCTAAATTGCTCATCTACAGCTGAGACACCAGACGCCCACTGAGGCAGACTAACTTCCGGCTGTATAAACATACACACAACAATTCGCTTCGCAACTGAATTTATACACAAAAGAAAGAAGAAGAGGACGTTCTGAAAGACACCCAGGGCACGCAGAGCGTGTCACATGCGACACAACACCATTTAAAGGGGTCATGAAACGATTTTCCTACTTCTTCCTCCTTAGCTTTAATCCTCAACTCAAATGCGAATTGTGAAATCACGTGGTCGTGACATTCCTTCGGCACCGGTGCGATGACTCCTAGCTTCCACCGTGCTTTTTATGCACACCATAGAACTTGTCATTCCCCAGTGACAATAAGTTCCGTCAGGGCACTCATTGGCCACGAACGCGAATCCAAATATTCGTCGACGGATTGATTGTTGACGAGCGCATACGTCCGATTGACGCAGTTCTCGTGTCCAATGCGTGAGCTGGGCTCTGCTGACGTCAGTTTGGCGCCGGTGACGCGCCTTTGGAACCGCGGATGTATCATAGTGAAAAGGCTGAGAGCTTTCGAAGGCAAGAAGGTACAAAATAGTCCGCTATATTTTCAAATGTTCGTACCGAAAAGCTGGCTTTTGACTTTCTAGCCTCTTTCTTTTGGCCAACTAAACGATATGCGATTAGTAAAGTCCCAATTTAAAATCATTCATCCCAACCCAAAATTCGTTTCATGGCCCCTTTAAGAATCGGAGTACACGAGCAGGAATTGAAATGAACGGGAAGGTGACCGCCCACCGTGGATTTTAGTGAACGATCATGCTCGAGAAGGCGATCGTTTAGGCACCGTCCAGTTTGGCCCACATAGCTTCTACCACACGTTAGTGGGATTTTGTACAGCACGCCAATGGACCTCTTGGCGAATATGTGCTGCCACCTAGACACGCGAATCGGTTCGAGACTAGGTGATTGGAAAACAACGCGCGCCCAAGGCCTCTCCCACCCGTTCCACACCCAAAACGTCAGCTACTTCCTGTTCACCCATTGAGGCGATGTGACCTAGATACGGCTCCCCCAAGCTCACCTTTGTCCCTATCGTGCGTAATCTTCCGCCCCGAGGTCGACACAACGAAACCGCTCAAAAGCGAGAAATGCAAGATGGCGGATTGTTTGGAACTAGATACTCTCGAACCCAGGCGCATGAAATACTCCGCGCATGCGCACCGCGTATTTCTACAAAAGGTCCATTGAACACGGCACATAAGGGTGGCTGTGGCGTTTCTGGCACTTGTCGTTGTTGAGGTTATCCGCTATCGAGCGAAGCTTTGAACAGATTTGCGCCATTCTTTTAGGAGCTCAAAACACCACAGGCACATCGTACCTTTGGGCTGCTCTTTTTAAATTATGCGAGGTTTTGTGCATGTATGGTACAACAACCTTTCGTTTCTATCTATCTCTAGGTTTCTTTCGCTGAATCTCTTTAGTCTTACGTACTAAGGCCGCCACCACCTCGTTTAAAATCTGTGATGGAAAGCCCGACTTTTGGAGTCTCTCAACATGAGCGTTAAAACTTTCACGAACAGTGTGAAAGCAGGACTTCGTAAGTGCAGCCCCAAGTATGGTAACCGCAATCCCCCTTTTAACAACTTTTGAATGTGCTGATGTGTAATGAAGGATGCCCTTTTTTGAACTAGGTGAGAACCTCCAGCAGATATGGTTTGTATGAAGAGATAACGAAAGGTCCAGGAACTGTAACTTTCCGTCCGAAGGTTTTTCAACAGTGAATTTAAGACCTAAGCCGCACCTGGAAAATACGCTCATAACCTTATCAACGTAATCACATTCAACAAACTTGGGATACACTAGCAAAAAATCGTCAACTGTTTTCTGTAATTTGTCCTCGTCTCTGCCATTTGTATATATTTTCGCCTTTTACTTTTGTGGTTCTCGTCAATAAATTTCTCTTCCCAATCCGAGATATCATCATATGTATGTTGGTATTCGTTTGTGTCCGGCTAGCAGGCAGGGAAGGCAATGGCATTACTATCTGAGGATCCAGTGGCTTTACCACAAACAAGGTCTGTATTTAGTGACACCAGTTGTGGGCACTGCGCGTGCGCAGAAGCGAGATCCATCTGCGAATGGGCCGACAGCAGCGCCACCACTGTGTCGTGACGTCAGAGCCAGGCTTGCCCCTGGACGCCGCCATCTTGCTGAGGCTGTGCGCCAAACGTCTGACAGCCAAGCTTTTTGAAGCTGTGCCCACGGTTGCCAGACTAGCTCCACAACAAAGCGTTTTCTACTCACGGTGGCCAGACTAGATTTTTTTCAAGCGTGGCCGCTTGCTAATGCGAAAAAGGTTCCGGTTTGGTTTTGCACCAAGCCGATTTCGGTAGAGCTCCACGAGATGTGAACTGTAGAGTTGGCAACAGCGAGTAAAAGAGGGAGAAAGCAAAAGAAAAGAAGGGGCGAAAGTGGAATGAAAAAAGGGGGCAGGAAGAGCGTGAGAGAAAGAAGAAAATATTCAAATAAGCGGCCGTGGGTGACACGCATCGATTGGAAGGTCCGCTTCGCAGACACGGTTCGCGGATGCGTAGGTGCGTTGTCCGGGAGGACCGACCACTGGAACCCGAAAACAGCGCCTGCGGACAGCAGGGTAAGGGAGGAAGGGAGCTAGGGGAAGAAGAGGGAGCGTGTCTAAACGAAAGGGAAAGGAATCGCGATCGAGCTGCATGGTCTACCCTCCGCGCCATAAACAGCGACTCTATTCGAGAACGACACAAGAAAGGGGGGAGATTGGGGAAGCACGTGAAACCATTTTAACGCAAATGCAATATCGGCAGTTTGTCACGTTTTACTTAGGGCCAGGGAGAGGATAAGGACGCAGTAGATCTGCATTCATAGGTGTAATGCGCCCACTCCGCTGTCGAGAAAATAGTGCGTCATCTGCTGCCCTACTGGCGGCATCGCTTTCGGGTGCGAGCGGAAGGCGCGAAGCTTGCTGCTGATTGAGCGGGACATCATTGGGGACTTTTAGGAAACCGTAACCGTGTTCCGCGCCGCACTATTGGAGCCGGTATCACCTGAGAGCGCGCTTAAAAGCACGCTTTCAAGGCTCCGGTAGTGCGGTATGCCGAACACGGTACCGTTTTGCTAAAAGTCTGTACTGTTACAAGGTGATGAGCATAGCTATTCAGAAAAGGACCCGGAAATTGCATAGCTTGCTTTGTCAAGGGTGACGGCGCGAGACAACTATAGCATCGACAGACGACGGCTTCGTATGCGAGAGCGGTAAGTAAGACGAGGCAATATTTGCTTACCTATATATAGTTTGCCCTGCAAGCATGGGTGTCAGCTGGATTTTCTCTTGTTGGGAGCAAAAAGGTCGCGCCCAGCATTCCTTTCTTTTTTAATCGATTGGTTCCCCCCCCCCCCCAATCAATCGCAGGTTAAAAACCTTTTTTCTGCAATCTAAAAAGTATACAATAACGAAAATAAACAAAGAGGTTGGATATTCATCCGTTCCAAGTTCCAACCAATGCCTTCCCGGGACAATTTTATAACACATTGTGAGCATAAACATTCTTAAGTTTGCAGTTTTAATCGCTTTCGTAAAGAGGCCCTCCGCAAGTAATATGATAACTCTCACATGGCAAAAAAAAAAAGAAAACGGATACTGCGGGTAAAAACGACGCATGCATACACTAAAATATTCGCCAGCTCGTTTGCGCACTTACATACATACGGCTGTTAAAATTAAATCGAGAGTTGTCCAACACAACTCTCAAATAAATTCCCGCAGCCCAAACTCAAAGCATCTCGTGGATGGTGAACAGAGAATAAGGATTTTGTAACCAACGGGCTATCGCTGAAGAAGTAACCACCGGTCATTTCTTAATTTGTCAGATTCTGCAACACCGCAATAGAAGAAGTAGATCTGAAAACAAATATTCTCTAATGCACATCCATACACTGTCAAAAGCTCGTCTACAATGTTTTGACGCTTCGAATAAAATCCAGTTCGAACATACTATCGACGTGCTACAGATGTAGTTCCTCCATGCCATTTTGGTTTTCCCAATGACGAGACTTTCTTTTTACAATATTTAAAGTATGAAGATTGACAGAGCAAGATAAAACCAAAATGAGTGTGCGAGCTAAGAAGCTTTACAACTCTGAAAAACTCATAATATCACTCTCGATAATAAAATGCCATAACAACTCCAGATTAAAAGAAGAAAAAAAAAGTGCGAAATATTCTTTTTTTTTTAGGATAGAAAGTCCACAAATACAGACCCCGAAATATAATTTATTTCCGGGTACAAACACTGATAAACTCCTCCTACTGCAAAACAAAATTCATTAGAGTGAAAATTTAACCAAGGCTTTACCTGGCATCAGTAGAGCTTTGGGGCAGCTTTTATTTAAAAGAAATGTTGCTATTTATATATATATATATAAATTCTTCTTCGATACGTTTCACCTTCACCTAAACTTAAAACTATAGTTCAGCTTTAGATAAATAAATGTTATTATGTCTGTTATATCTTAGAGTAATAATAAAAAAAAACTTTAGAGGGCTGTCTGGTCTATCTATGTGGGTCTTGTATTTGTCTGGTCAACTTTAGTTTTACTCGAAAAAATCTCTACTTATTTAAAAAGCGATCAGGCGTACCAGTAACAGATCACACTGGTGAATCCCCTATCAAGCTGAATTTTGGAGGTCGAAAGTTCTCAGGAGTGACTGGGACAAGAATTTCCTCAATATCGGTTCCGACTCCGAGTTTTGGCGGGGGTCAGAGGTGGCTGCTTTCTTCGTCCAACCAAATGGAAAGCCCTGATCGATATCGCTTTTTGTTTTCTTGTACAAGAGAGTTCCTGATATCCCTTGCTATAATTTCTGACCCATGTTAGCCAACGATAATTATTAAAAAAAAAAAAAAGGAATGCGCGAGAATGTTTTAGTTGTTTTCGCGGGAAGACGCATACAGAGAAATCCAGAGCGGAAAGAGAGTATCATTCACTACAAACGTTCGGAAACAACAACAAATGTACGGTTGCGAGTGTGGACTGGGCGGTCTCTGACGCGCCTTTCCCTTGGTGTCAAACGGTGAGACAGTTCTGGCCCGAGGGTCAGTTGCGTTGACGACTTGGTGCGAACATGATTTCGCGGAACTGCATCGTCCAAAAGCGGACGCCCAATACCCCGATTCTAAGCCTTCCACCCCCTCTCCACCTCCTCAGAGGGTCATGTTCACCACCGCTCATGGCTGACTGTTCAGTGAATCGTCTCGAGAACACGTGGTTCATCATCCAGGCTGAAGAGTACCGCCCTCGAGGCCAAAACTGTCCTGAACCCCGCGTTTTGAGCACATGGCGCGCAGAGTTGGAGACAACACAAGAGGAATGGCCCATTAAATGTGATGGCGGTAGGAAGATGTCCGGCATCACGCGCGGCGTCAGTGCTTGGGAGCATTGAAAAATAATTTTACTGTTTTGAAGCACGCAAGAAAAGCAACAGAATTGTAAGAGATCTGGGGAAATAAGCATCAGTAATAAGTTTATTGAATGCAAGTGCCAAAGACGCTCATATAGGCCGAGGAACGCTTTCACTACGATGATGCTCCATAGCTATCTTGGTGCGACTGGTTTTAACGGCGCTTCCGAAGCTACGGAGCTGTGAAAAGGTCCAAAATGGCGATCACCATGGCAACCGACAACAATGAGCCAATCACCTTAAGAGGTTTGATTGTCTGTATGTTGGCATTTTTTTTGTGTACGGCTAGCAGGTGGGAAGGCAATGGCACTACTTTCCCAGATCCAGTGACTTTAGTTTTAGCTTAGCCCGTTTCTAATATCGCTTCTACCTCGTACCAGAACAAACAACAAACAAAGGATCATACGAAACACCGCTGTCCAATATAAAAACGGACAAACTGGGAACAGATTACTATCCCCGCGAAGCGTCCGAGAAACAAGAGAATGAACATGGTATGTAACAAGAAAACGATCAATATGCAAAAACATACTCGAATCAAAATCGCCGAACCGGGCAGAGATATCGAGAGCTCGCGCAGGGATCCCAAGATGGCGCACATCTCCATACGAGACGTATACTGTCCGCGAGAAATTCGCTGTTCTTTTCATACGTACCACTTGGCTCTTTTGCATAGAGAGACAGATCCCTTCTTATAGGCGCTCACTCGGCACTCGTTTTTGTGTGCACATTTTGACGCACGATTCGCTCCCTTTTTTTTGTATCTACCTTTTCCTTCTTCGCTGCATGTATATCGTCCCCAATTCCCTATTTGGAATGGCCAGCGACGGGATCGTGTCAGATTCCCGAGTTCCTAGAGCGTGCGCGTTGTCAACGCCGTCCTTGTCCTCGTCCGTGTGCGGTCGAATAAAACGGACGGCTACCAACGATCGTCCCTTCTCTTCCCTTGTATTCTTCGGCGTGCACGCGGGAAGGACCAGTCCCCATTTCATTTAGTTTCAACTTTTTATTTTATTTTTGTATCCTTTTTTTTCGTTTTTAGACGTTTGTATGTCCTTATATTTTTAGGATCTCTCCTCGCGGACAGTCCTCGTCTTTGGTAGTCGCGGCGCAGTGTCCCGTCTTCTTTTCTTTTATTTCTTGGTTTTATATTTGGGGCTGGGGGGGGGGGGGAGGGGGGCGGGGGACTTGGTCCCTCTTTTCCCGCCGTTTTGCATTCGGAGTCCTCGTAAAACGGACTGCACTTTTTCATTCGTTTTTGTTTTCCTTCGACATCGTCTTCGCTTCCTCGTGCAAGCGCATTCCCGATTCCCCTTTTCTTGCCGTTTTATTTTTGTGTATTTCTTTTTCCAGGAAGCGCAGAATTGGTGAATAAACACAAATATACCTATGAAGGAATGACAACGGCCAAGGACAAAATGAACAGTCTGAATGCAAAAATAGAATAAATTATATATGTAATAAAAACAGTACCACGGAAAGTTCATCGGCCGTCCAGCTACGAAACGAATAAAAAAATATATTAAGGAATGAGAAGGGGCGTAAGAAATCCTGAGGGATTACGAAAAAAAAGGGGGCGGACGTTGGACGATCTCGTGCCGTCCGATGCACACACGCATACGCTAAGACTCCCCTTTTTTCTCTTCGCTTTTTTTCTTCCAGGTACTTTTTCTCCCCTTCTTTGTATTACCTAATACCTTAGGGAAGAAATGGTAAGAGGTATTGAGTATAAACGCGTGCGGGGTAAAGTGTATAATCTAAATATCCTCAAAAAAGGCGGATTATGATGAAAAAGAAAAAGGGAAAAACGGGGGAAAAGGAAGAGGAGACCGCGGGGACAAAAGGACGGTCGGACATTCCCGGCCACGGTTCGCGCCCAAAGTCACCGCACGTCTTGCGAGATTCGTACCGTGCGGCGCCGTCTTGAACAAACCTCCCCTTTGGGGATGGAGATGGCCACCGAAGGATTTGGTAGAAACAAAAAAAAAGAACAAATAACAGCTCTGCGGCCCTTGTCAGTAAAAAGAAACAAAAGTATATAAAGCGAGGAAATGTCGGGAGTCAAACATGGTCCCCGTTCCCTAACATTTGCATCTCGTCGGGATCCGTCTTCCGTTTTCTCGTTTTTGTCGTAGTGGTTTAGACACTTCTTTTTTTATTTAGCCCAACTTACTTGACCATTTAAAGATAAAAAAAATTAATGCAAGGCACTAAAAAAAGTAACTCCGTTTCAGGAATTTTGGACCGTTAGGGTGGACACTCACTTATAAAATAAATAAAAGAACTGAAAAAAAAATCAGAGACTGTAGCTTTTTACTTTGTGTGATTTCGCTGCAGAGCAATAAAACAATCCCAGAACAGGTAATTATAGTACGTCTTTCTAATGCATATCTCGGTTACTAATCATATGGGGCTAACACTTGACGTTGTCCGCCAGTCGTATTTACAAACGGAAGAAACTGGGTTCTTTATGATGGCGAAAAAATATAGCGGAGCGAACCACTCCTGATGAACGGTGACTGCCAAAATATATGATTGAGGGTATTAACATTTGGGGTGTTTTCTGTCAGTGTAGCAATGTTGCGAATGACCATAAAACAATACAACACACTTGCCCCTGCCGGGCAAACCTCTGTCAAATGTTCGCGGTCAACACACCGAGACCCCCTACACTGCTAGTTTGATGATGACGGAAAGGAATGACTGACCTTGTCTCATCAGTTAGAAATATATAAAAACTAAATCGCGCCCATTCAATTTTACTTTTGAACAACGCAAAATAAATAAATAAATAAACAAACTTTTTATATCGGAAAAGAAAATTAAAAAGAAATGGCCTTCTTTTCGCTGTAGATTTCTCAGCAATCAAATATTTTGGGATTTGTCAGAATCTTCAACAATTAATTTAAAACATAAAAACTGACCATCGCATTGCTTAAAATATTTGTAAAGCCCACTCAAGTTCCCCGAAAATTTCGAGCATATCATTGAAAGAGGTTGGTAATATGGCAAAAATCCAACAGGGATCAAGAAGGAAAATCAACGCCCAAATTAAACATCAAGTCAAATCAAATTGTTTTTATTCCCATTCAACAAAAATGGGGGGAGGCCGAAGAAAAAAGCTGATAAATCAGCTTGACATGGTCTTCGGCTACCCTACAGAGGCAGTGGCGGCGGCAATGGAAAAATATACACTGAAGAGTTAGGAAGTAAAAGAGTTAGTGAAAATCCATAGGGGCGTTTCAGGGGCAATGGGTAAAAGTATTAAACAACATTGAGAAACTGAGTCACACTTTCGCTTTCGTTACACAGAGTTCAACTTTGCTTAAAGAAACCTAAATTTCCAACAAAAAAAGAAATTTCAACCCAAATTAAGAGTAGTCATACTAAAAGAAATGTTGGTTACAGCTTAGGCCCTCATTGCCTATTCAAATTGCAGAAATATGTAAACAAAAAAAAAGAATAAACACAGTATACAGACAACGTATACAATAGAATGGTAGTGTATGTTCACATTACATATGTTGTCAGACTTTATATTTCGTTAGTTCTAGTACGGCAAAAAAAGCAGCATTCTCGTGGAAAAGAAAGTCAACGCGAAAGTTCAGGCCAGCTGTTCTTAAAAAGTCATCTTAACCTTGGAGAGTTTTGCTCTTCCTTATCCCAATCTGCAGCGTCCATATGCTCAAAATTAAAGTCATGAACTGGTCTGAAACGGGCCTGAAGCGGATAAAATTAAAAAAAATTTGGTTTCGTCAAGCACTGAAGAAGCTATTACGTAGGTTATTCTTAACTTCTTCAATGCCCGAAGAAGGTACAATCGGGTCACCGACAGCCGAAGGGGAGATGCGGGTCAAAAAAGAGCAATATTCCGTAAAACAATTTGATTCTTTTTATGTTGTTTACGTTATGTTTGAATCTTCGATTTTATGTTTCAATATATTAATTTCCAGTTCTGGTCGCGAAATTACTTAAATAGGCGTTTAGAGACCTCCCGGCAACCCACCATGCCATGAATTTGAGCCATTTACTGCGCGTGGTTTTTCCAATTGTGACGTCTGTCGCCATCCCATTTAGCGTTCCCAAGTACACCTAGCCGTCGCCTCTCCATTGCAGACTTCTGTAGCTTTGATTCTTCATCGAATATTATTAACAAAATATTATTTTTTTCCTGCCGCGAAAGAGTCTCGCTACAAATCTATGGGAACATTCGAACGCATTTTTCTTTTTATGTATATTTTGGGACATCTTCACTGTGTTCGTACAATAATTTTTGTTACAAATATTGTTCTATCAGAACCAAATTGGGCATGCATCTACTTTAAAATATGTAGAAATGCAATCATCGAAGTTTGGGTACAATTTATATTGATATTTTTTTTTATATTTGTAAGCATTTAAAAACTTTTTCGCCCCTTTCATTACGTAGATTCTGATATTTTTAATAGTTTTAGAATAAACTGTGTCTCCCACACGTCATTCTTGCTGTTTTTCGCACACGGCGGTCAAAAAGGAGTGAGTTAGTTTATTTTATAGACTCTTTCAAGTGCGTTGTTTCCATGCACCACGTGTCCGCAAGAACATGTTTTTGGGGGTTTCTTTTTTCTGCGTACGCATTGCATTTAGAACATTAAAAAAACACCATAACAAATCTAACGTCCGATTTATTAATAGGACATAAAGCACCATAAAATGCGACGATTTCATTTGGTTATCGTAAATAATAAACAACAAAAATGTTTTTCCCTGGCGCATGTTTTCTTTAAGCAATGAAGGGTATGGCATGTCCTGGGTGGCATCCTTCTGTCACAACGCAACCAATCACATCTTATGCGATGATCTTATCTGCATTAGCAGGATACAATCGTCGAACAACCATTCACAAAGCAAGAGGCGTCGAGAAAACAAAAAAAAAAAACCACGCCCTTCGTTTCTTACGATGTCAATGACAATAGCGAAACGTCGAACGCCACTTTGTTTCGAACACTGAAGGTTGTATTTTGTTTGCAAAAAATAGGTATTTATGTAAAATAAAAAAGGAGGGGATGGGAAAGAATAATGTGTACAGAAAAAAAAAGTCAAAAGCAACTGAATGTTTCAGTAAAATCAACTACTCAAAAAGGATCGAAACATAATCGTACGCTCCGCTTTTGTTTATGTGTATTTTCTAAGGATAGCCCTTTCACGTGTCACCAATACACAAACAACTAGTACGCAACTAAACCGATACGTACAAACGAGATCAGGAATGCGCGGCTTAAAATAAAATATTTAACAAATCTGTACTATATAAGAACATTAAGAAAACAAATAGCAAAACACTGTGATTTTTTTTTTTGTTTGGGGGGGGGGGGGGGGGGGGGGGGGCAGCAATCGTCCAAATGGACGGACAGACGAATTGGAGGGACTGTCCAGGATATAAATAAAACAAAGGGTAAAAAATTGGAAACCAGCGCAACGAAGGGTGAGCGGCCTATCGTCCTTTCCGGGGCCACAGTTACCCACCAGAAGTTCATGAAAAAACAGCCAGGGGGAGGCGGGGAGTCGACTTTCACGTCGCTCGGGTTTTCCCAGGTGATCGCCGCTGGGACGGACACGCAGTGTCACGCGGGATTCTGCGAGATGAAAGAAAATAAATATAACAAAGTAATAGCAATATAGGTAAGGAAAAGGAAACAAGTCAGGACGAAGCTGCCTCTTTTCTATATAGAAACAAAAAAACGGTCGAATGGGGACGCCATTCTAAATCGAGTCTGGACGCTGATGCCCTAAAACGATTTCTTCCAGTCAGAGGAGCAAGGGGATAAAAGGGATGGACAAATATTCAGGACCAAGCCTTTTTTTTTATCATTTGATTCTCTGCCTACATCTTTATTACTTTCTTCCGTCTGCATTTCTTTTTAGTCTGATCGGTGCTTGTTTTTTTCAATTTTGTGTCTGCGGTATTGACTTTGCCTATTCATGCGGACGATGAGTAAAAAAAAAATACTTGAAACAAATGAAACGGGCATCTGAATTTGCTTTGCGGTGCATTGAATTTGTCGCGCGAATCGCGTTGCTACGGTCATCATTTTAAAGTCGCAATCGACCATGTGCAAAAACAAGCTTCATCTAGTGTACTTATTATCAATTATCAAGTTTTCGCCCGATAATTTCGGCCGAGCGACAATCCACGGTAAAGAGAGAGTTACAGATCTAAAACATGTTATCCGACTGCTATACTCGGCGTCAACTATACGTTGTGCTACATTGTGCTACACTGTCAAGGCTAGCGTATACCTTCCGCAGTGCTCCAACATTGTCAAAGCTATGTAGAACAAGCACGTGCGAATGAGGAGCAAGCAGAAGCCACGTAGTACTTTCGCAGAAGTGTGTGGTGCTGCAGCGCTGTAGAAGCTATAGCCTTGACAATGAAGCACATAATACTTGGCGCCAAGCACAGTCTAGGCCGAACCTTCACACAGTGGCTTCGATCAAGACCCTTAACTCATCTTAATAACTCATTTCATTAACCACTCCCTGTGGCAAATAGGACTCTTTCATTTCCTTTTTAAAACCTCAACATTGCTTCGCTCTGTGATTAGCAGTTTGGTTACAGTCACACAGGTAACAGCGGCAGCAAGAGAATACAGGAGTTTCAAGTTGCGGCCAGATTTTTTTGTGACATTCATCTATTTTTCCACCGGTGTATTAGGGACAGAAAAAAAAAGAGACCTAGTAAACCTGTCTATTTTTCGTTACCACTCCGGTTAATGTGACGCTGAACTCCGGTGATGGACCAGCCGGACGAGATGGCCAATGATGCCTTACAGCGGCAAATATATGCAGAAATGTGGCGTATTACCAAGCTTTTTTAGGTGGCATTCACTGGTGCCGAGCTGCGTTCGTTACCGCTGAGCGCAAGCAAGCGCCTTCAACGACTGCACAACATCCGAAAAAAAAAAAAAAAACTTGTCAAAGCGCAGGCAAGCTGGACAGAAGAAAGTGGAGACGCTGTCTGGGTCCTTTCTTCCGCCCCTTCTGCTTTGTCACCAAGTTCTTGATCTGGGCGGAACGCACAAGCGTTGCGAAACACACCGTCTATACTAAAAAAAACAGTAAATATACGATCGGGGACGTGTTTGGATCGCACGCATCCACATCCATGAAGCTCCCGGAGCAAGTGACGTGGAACTCGCTCCGACCGCATCTGGAACCATTTTGGCAAGCGACGAGTCGAATTTTTCATGTCGGCTTGTCGTAGGTTCGAATAAAGACCGGTTTGTAGGAAAGTCAAGTATTAAACGATGCTCGTTTATACTACCAACTGCTCGGACTGCCACGGTCGATCACGACGTAAAAGGGTCTCGAGTCATCTGAAAAACACTACGGCCGCGCTTAGAAAGACAGCGGGCGAAGGTTGATCACCGTATCGTCCGGTCAGACTTTGAGCCGAAAGTACGACGTAAAACAGACCTGACATAGCAAGTTTCAGGTAATAAATAACAGGATAAGCTACACCCGCAATGCCCTCCACTCTTTCCTTTTTAGAGGAGCGGATTCTGGAGAGGAAGCAAGTGGAGAGGGGAAAACCACCAATCATAGCAATCAGAGAGCTTGGTGAAAGCAGTTGGTCCTGCTATTCTTAACCCGCAACAGGCTGCTACAGTCGCGACAGAGCTCTTAAGCCAAGAGAAATGACGCGCGAACGCATTAAAAGCTAAATCTATTTTTCATTAAAAGACAAAAATAATAACAAAAATTATACCACAAATTTTGACACTCCAGACGTTGTGTTCTTGTACGTTAGTTAAGCAAGTGAATGCATTCGGTACCCGGTGAAGAAACACCGCCGAGGCTGCTTGGCTTCCGTCACAGTGGATTGAGAAAAACCCAAAAACCTGCAAAGTAAAAAAGAAACTAACAAAACAAAAAAGAAGCGTTAAAACAGGTATTGAAACCGTTAGACTCATTCACCCGAGGCAGCCTTTCCAGATGGCGCCACTCGAACAAATTTGCGCATAAAGTCGGCAAGAAGGAATCTTTTTCCTGTTTATTTTCATAACCACACGAAACAACGGTCAACGAAACCAAGTAGCATTATACGAAGCCGCAACTTCAACGACTACGAGCTGTAGCTTCGAACACGGCAATTATACATCCGATCTGGCGCGGGGCAGGGGTGTCAACCGAATGTTGTTATTACGACGTAACACCCCTCTCCCCCCTTCACCCTTCGTAGTTGTGTTTCCTCGCCCCATTCAGGAATCGTGCATTCAAAGGTGTAGCAAACAATGAATATGAAGCGATCATAAAATATCATACCAGAAACATCAACGCTACGGTTGTGTCCATTCAGAGTCCCAGACATTTTATTTTTTCCTTCGAAATTATGCCCCAAAGCCGTATTCGAAGGAAGAGAATAAAAGAAGGAAAGAGAGAGGGAAAGGTATGTAGGTCAACTTTCCTGCTTCGTTTCAAAACAGAAACTAGCCGAATATAGGATATCCCCAAACAAACATTGGTACCACGGCCCACCCAAGATGGATGCAGCAAAAAATATATCCGTAGACAGAACTAAGCGAGCGTAGCAGACGACAAACAAACATAATCAATAAAAACGTACGTGAGCGGCGTTATGACGCAAGAAACAAAAAGACAAACATACGGGACACCGTACGAATACCCCCCCCCCCCCCCCCCCCCTGGCCAAAACTCTGCAGCTGTTGCTAATCTAGTCACGGAAGCGTATCCACTATACGCTCTCACTCACCTAAGAACCCCTAGCGGAGAAACGCTAACGCCATTCAAGCTAAACCGGCACCCCTCTCCCCTCCCCGTCGATTTAAACGAATAATTAAAAGAAAATGAAACTGAAGGAAGCAGACGACGTAGATTCCCGCGTTTGCTGCCGTATCGAGGGCGTTATATTTGGGCTCCACTTCCGGTGTCCCCGCGGAACCGGAAACAGAAAAGAGAGAGAGAGAGAGAGAGAGGTTGGAAAGAGTGAGTATGAAGAGATCTCGTTCCCCTCTAACTTTATATATAATATTACATATTTTGAAAACAAACAAACAACGGGTAGGGAAGACAGATCGTATAAGCGACACGTGAGAGGGCTCCAGGAGTCTTGCGGTGTTGTGCGTCGACGGTGAGAACGCCGTCAATGAAAGTTGGGAATCCACTGGTATAGCTCCCGTTTCACGATAGCTAGGCAAACTGCGGAGGCTACGGTCTCCGCGATCCAGTGAGAGCGTCCGAGTAAGGCACGTGACACGACGTCACGGGAGCGTTTGTGTTGACCATGGAGTGGTCACGTGCCTTGCTCCGACGCTCTTATTGGGCCGCGGGGAGCTGCCGCCTCCACAGCTCGCAAAGTTACCGTGATTGCCGGTTCGTACGGTACTTTTCTACGTCTTCACTAACCTCCTTTCCGCGCTTGATGCATCCTCCTCCCCAGACCGCGACCTCCTTTCCCAGTTGCCTCCTTTTTACAAAGGGATAAGTTTTCCCGCTTCCCTTTCCTTTACGCCCCTTTTCTCTCTTTCTATGGGATCCACAGATGGGGAAGCGTAAAAATGAAGGAATGAGGGAGCGATGAAAAGATGACCTGGTTACGGGTCTCTCAACCTTCCGCTTCTTTTTCTCCTTCACCCACCCTGGTTTCTTGTTCGTTTTTTTACCGTAAAACTTTTGCAGCAAGGTTAGCGGTACGTTAATGCAGTAATAATGATAATAGTAGAAGTTAAATAATATAATTATAGATGCAGATGTGTCAGGGGGAAACGTGGCGCGCAAATCCCCTATTTTTGGTGAGAAGTGATTTATGGGTTTCTTATCCGTGCTCACGGCGTAGGTCGGGAATCTGGACCTGCCGCGTGTTCAAAGATCATTGTTATGTTCGATCACTCAGTTCTAGTTGTGACCTATTATCGAATTTTATTTTATTTTATTTTTACATAACAGATTTGGGAGGAAAACAAGCGCGGAAAAGCTCGCTTGGGAAACGGAAATTTAAAACGTATGCCAAGCTTCACAATCCAACACAGGAAGAAAAATCAAATAGTTTAAATATGAATATTAAGAAATAGAAAAAAATAGTACAATCACTATATGTCCATATAGCTCCAGCTGGCAGTGCAATCCTAGCAAATTGCAAGATCTCTCTAAGGTAGATATTTTGCTCAGCAAGTATATTGGTTAGTTTAGCTTAAATACTTCACTATAGCCGCATTGAAAAACATTTTGCATAATTTACACTACTGGAAGATACGTCGGAAGTTTCTAAGATGGGCATTGCAATTAGTTAATGTATAATGTTTATGTTCACGTTTCCGAAACTAAAACAATGTGGTTGTTACAAGCATATATATATATGATTATAAAATTAATCACTTCACATCAAAATATTTGGCTGAATACTTAGATACTATTTTACTTTACCTATTATACACTATAATAATAATAATAATATATGTCAACATTTCAGTTTGCATTTGTAATTTTACTAAATTTTAAATGTATACTTATAAAAACTTTCGTTGGTGAATCTACCTGCTTCCATCAGACTTAATTTCTTTACATTTGCACACAGTCCAGTTGTTTATTTAAAATCATCATGCTAACCAATCGACTTTACTAAGGATGTACAGACAAAAAATTTAAATTAGTTCATATATATATATATATATATATATATATATATATATATATATATATATATATATATATATATATATATATATATATATATTAATATTATTATTATTATTTTTTACTGTGAATTTTTTATCGCTTGTGAAACAAAGATTGAGGAAGATCGTATTGCATGTTCGCTAGTCGAAGCTCTCAATGGACAAAACCCTATGGAGGCTTGCCTGCTAGACGTAGACACATTTTGATGTGTCCTACTTGAAGTTCCTCTTCTTTTTCTACAAACATAATTTGTGCACGATTGCATTATTTATTTCAAAGGAGCTATAAATGTTGAGTATATTTTTTCTGCTATCTGATACAGACATATTGAAAGACCTTATGATATTTAGATGAGCGTGTTTGCGTGAACCCTTAGCAAAAAGAGGCCGTACTTGAAACGAACTGGAAATATATTGAATATGAATATTCATTTTGTATTTATTCTGTATTATTTTGTCCACATTCGAAATACACGCATAAGGTATTCAAAATATATCATAAATATTAATCAAAAATATTTATATATACCAAACATGTAATTGATTCCTCCTCAAGATGCCATTTGTGTATTAAATTAAAACCGCCTACACAATTTGTTTTATTTTTGGACTTCGCTAGTAAATGGAATCCCGTGGCATTTGAAGGAACTACTAAATGCATCCCACAACTACACATTAGAAACGAACACAAACACCAGCAGCATGCCGCACTCAACACCTGAATCACAGTCCAGTTGGCTGCTCTAGAGTGTCGTATACCCTACATATTGAAGGTAATCATTTGGCCGGTGACCCCTCTGCACTTATTAAGGTTCCAAGTATCCGATCTTCTCCTCAGGAGTCTGTCAAAGGGGAATCAGTGTTTTGAACAGGGTGTAAGATAGACAGGTGGGGAAACGAGAGCCAAATGAGCGACCGGATTGTGTCCCCCTCGGATTTCTCTTTTTCTGTGGCGCCATCTATGTGGAGCGCCGCGAACTCTCACTCCGGGTGGGCGACCGGTGGCGACCGGCTAAACTGACGGAGATCATTTCTCATGGATTTTCAATTGAGGACTGTCGTACTCTCGGTTTATTTTGCGCACTCTCTCATAAAGTTCCATGCAAATTCGATTCTGATTTTTTCTTCTCGCCGCAGCGCCATCTGTCGCAAATCGGGGGTACCCGCAAGCAGACGAGTACACAATCCGGTCACGGCGCTGCGGTAGGCTTCTATGGGACGTTTCCCCACCTGTCTATCTTACACCCTGGTTTTGAAGTTGGTGGACGATATCTCTTACTATAAAGCATTGGTACAACTAATAATAATTCGACGCAGTCGCTAAAACAATATCCACAAAAACGGCTCCTAGAAGAAATGTTATTGCTTCTCCGCATAGCACCACTCAGGACAAAGCGAGTCAAGGCAGTTTCTTCACTTTAAAGTAGTTATTTTGCTTTTCTTTACTAGTTGACTGTTTAATATGGTCGTTAACGTCACTATATTAAAGCCACTGCCCACATCACGTACAACGGTGAGTATACACATTCAGTGAACTAATATTGTGCTAACACAACCACGCCAAACATATCTGCTCACAGCACTTGCTGAAGCTTTCCAGCATCAGCAATTGTTGTGGTTGTAGTTCCCGAACCACGTTTGTGACTGGTGTGCAAGAAACTCATCAGGTGTGTTCTTGATAGAAACAAGGAAACAATAACATAAACTGGGCTGATTTATCAGTGCGATGCTGCACAACTCACTCGACAAACTAATCAAATGTTGCATTTATGCACTTCAGTGTACTCCACATCTGTTTGAAGTGAACTTCTGAAAAGCGAGCTTTTCAATACCTTGGTAGTTTAAATCAAACTACCAAAGTATTGAAGTCAAAAGATACTTAGAGTAGAACACAACAGTATTTACGATTTCCAGGTATTTTAAGAGTATTCTGCACTTATTTTTGATCGCTTCATTTTTATTAGGGTTGGAGTATATTTTGCATGAAATAAACAAATATTTTAAAAAATCTATGTCAAACGTATTTTGTGCCTACTAATTTAGTATTTACGTATTTCAGAACGCATGAAGGGAACTTCAAATGTATTTTAAAGAAAGGTGTTTCAAAAAGATTTTCAGAAGTACATTTTTGAACTAAGTAAAAGAAAAGGAAGTGTATATTTTCGGTCGATTTTTCGTGTACTTACAATTATGAACTGTACTTTAAATACACTCAAATTAGAATGTGGTATATTTCAAACGTATTAGTTTTCGCTAAGGGAAGCACTGTATTGTTTCGTCGTTTCTTTGATCCGTCTCATGCGATCAGTGTTATTTAATCAATAAGGATAATAAACCACGCTTCCCAGTTTTTATTTGCGTTACACAATGCAAAACGTTTTCTTCAAGTGTTTTTTTTGTTTTTTTTTCAATTTTTTTAAGTTGTTTTTAATGTATGGGGGCACTTCGGCTAGAGACGAGATGATGTTTACATGGTATTATATTCGCTTGCCCGACGCAAGGCGCACAATAGAGGATAATAGTGTTCGTGTATTTTCGGCGCGGCGAAAGTTTTTTATTACATCAATCGGCAATTTTCGCCACAAAATGTATTTACGTTTTGTGGCAATTGAGGCCTTTTACGAGCTTGAATTTCGCTTGCCAGGCTCATAGCAGTTAACTAAGTAAATAAAAAAAAAAACGAAAGTTGGGGGGAGAAAATGTAATGCGAATAGATATTGGTAGACATCCATTCATCACTGGCATAGGCCACAAAACAAAAAAGCACTTGCGAAACAAAGCAAAAAAAACTGGTTTCTTTTTTATTCATTTATTTTTTTAATATACTACCGGTCTTACACAGGACCAAAATAAAAGGAGAATTTACACAACACAAGGATTACAGGCGAAAAGATTCAAACATTAATACAATCATTTCAATTCACTTCAATATAAAAAAAAGTAGAGTAAACACAATCAACTTCAAGTACCATTGATGACCGAGACAAGCTCTTACGCTTCTGAGCAGCCAGAATTATCAGCGGAAAATAACATTACTCCGGTATATATCCTACAAAAAGGCATGCTTTGTGGATGTGTTAATGGCGCAGTCTGCAAAGCGTTCTCATTGCAAACGAGGAATACACGTTTTTGAAAAAACAGCTTATTTCCTTTGTGCTTCTAATCGCACTACGCAAAGTGTCATAACGTAAGTTATTCAGCGATCTATTTACCATGACATTCTCACTTACGGTATTAATAAACTGCAGCCTAATGATGTGCTTGAAGCCCGTCGTTAAGAAGACCTGACGATTTTTTTTTGTTTTTCGGTAACAAAGCTGATTTCGCCCCAAAGAACGTAAATATTGAAAAACCTAAATTTAAATTTCTTGACCTACAGTATACAGGTTTTGCCTGCTGGAAGTCGAGAAGGATTTGCCCTTAAGATGCGCGGTTAAATCACGGGATAATATTTTGTAGAGCCTAACCTTTACAAAACATTACATCATGGAAACTAAGCAAATCGATACAGTTTTGGAGAAAAACAAAAAGAATAACTAAAAAGTAAAACAGTGAATGGACGCCCTACCTTTTTGTGCAGTTCTCGCCTCTAAAAGAAAATCGATATAATTTAGAGAAAATAAAATCACACAAATGCATTCGAACTCATGGAGTGCGGACAACATCCACCCCCACCGTCCGTCCTCCGTCCACCAAAAAAAAAAAAAGAAAAAAAAAAGGAAGCGCGAGATAAACCCGCAAATTAAGAAATACCCTTTCAAAGGAAGGAAAGCATGCAGAAAACAATAATAAAAAAGGAACGTGGGTCAGTGTCCGGCGCTCGCCCAATCCCGATAGGCCGCCAATCGATTTTTAAATGTCCGAAAGCGACTTCCCTCTCCTCTTCCGCTCTCCACAACCCCTCCTCCCGATTCTCCCTGGACGCGTCTTTCCTCCTTTCCTCGGCCGCCCACTTTTGGTTTTTTCTTTCCCTCTTTTTCCCCATCTAACCCAGTTCCCTACTGCTGCGTACCGGGCACATGCACACCACACACACGCAACAAAGCAGCTAGAGAACACCCCATTCGGAAGCGCCCAGCCTTCTCTCCCATCCCGACACCCTTTTCTTTCGGCTTTTTGCCGATCCCTTTCCTCTTTATCCCTTGTCCTCCTCTCGTGTTCCTCCTCCCCCGTCCCGAAACTTCTTTTTCCCTCCGTTGCCAGGCTGGCCAGTTCGGCCACCTCCTTCTTCGCCCCATCGACTCCCTCTTTTCCCTATCTCTCCATCCTACCACCCTCGCCTCCTCTCACTCCCCCTTTTCCCTCTCTTTTTTTTCTCTTCCTTGATTTTGTCCGTGAACTTCGCGCAGTGAGCGTGTAGCGCGTAGTGCCAGAAGCATTGTTTCCTTTTTCCTTTTTTATTTTACTTTTGCGCGCGTTAATTCAAGATTCCACTTCTTCTTTACTTGCCGTATTTTTGCGTGGCCGTTTGGTGGCGCGCAAGGTTACAACGCGTTTTGGGGTTGGGTGGAGAGACTGGCCCCTTTTTTGCGTATTTAATTTTGTGAGACATCTACTGAATCGGGTTCCCGTTAAGGTCTTGGTCCCTTGCTGCCCCTCCTTCCTTTTTTTTATTTCCCATTCCCCTTCTTTTTTTTTTAGTAGAATTATATATTTTTCCTTGGCAATGTCCGTCGTCGCTCGGCGTGCTTCCCAAAAGGCCAAGCGCGGGGGATAGTGCGTCGTCGTCGTCCGTTCGCCTCCTTCCCTTTTTTCCCCACAGGAGTTCATCAATTTCCGTTAGGTCCTTCCCGAGAAAAAAAAAAAAAAAAGAGAAGGCGACCCAAGATAAAAGGAAGAACTCTGCGCCTGTCGTGCGCACCATTCTGTGACTTTGGCTGGACGGACCGCCGCCGCCATTGTTTCAATTTACCGTTCCAAGTGCTTTCTTTCTTCTAGCTTAGTTTATTCTTTATTTTTCTTTTTTTCGCTCGGTTATTGTTTGGAGTGGACAAAGAGTAAACTTGGCCTGGAAGCATGCTCTTATGAACTCGGTTTGGTTTCTTAATAATCTCTTGTTGTTGTTTTTTTTTTGTCTTTTTTTTTTTTAAGAACGACAATATTGAAAGCTGCGCGGAGATTCTGGGCCAGAACCTTATTGTATGTTTGTCGACGTTTTACGCTCGTAGAAAAATAAGCCTTTGTTGATACTGGTTTGCAAACCTTTTATTTTTGTGGTCTTAAGAAATAGCCTATACACCTTAATTCTTAGGAGATATATTAGATTCTCTTAGGGTCGTGCAACGGTGAACGTAGGTACCTGCGCTCTAAACTTCAGTGTTTAATTTTCGTTCGCATGAACCGTTCCGTTTGATATGGCCAAACATTAAAAATAGCTGTTATTAAGGTAGCAAACATCATTTTGCCTCCGCAAAAAAATTTGAGAAACATGTTTAAAACAAATGGAAATTTATTGTAAGAGAGACTGACTACAAGTATGAAGCCAGACGGAGGGGAAAATATATTATTTTTAGTGGTAGTAATAGTCGTAGTGGTAGTTGTGTTATACGGCGTTTCTTTTACCTTTTCGTCAAACGGTGACTATCGGCAAAAAAAAAAAAAAGAAAGGAAATATTGGAGGTTCAGAAACTTTTAAAACACCGATTCTCGTAACAGCTGAAGCAATTACACGTTCGAGCCTGGCTTAATATGCGTACCGTAAATTACGCGAAATACACTGGAAATTACGCTAAATGCTTCTACCCCTCTAAGAGATAATAATTCAGTTCTCCAGTTTAACTTTTTTTTGTTACACAAGCCGCCGAAAGCGTGTACGAGAGTGAATTATCGGCGTTTCTTTTTTTTTTATTTTTTAGCTTACAAACAAGGGAAAACGAGAACTTCTCAATCATTCCTAAACACTCCCTAAGCCCAGTGGAAGGAAGAACACACACACACAAACACGCGCACACGCACAAATAAATGCACACGCAAACACGCACACACACGAGCACACGCACGCATTCTCACACGCAAGCACGCACACATGCACACCCACACACAACACGTTACTCGTTTCCCTGTTCGGGAGTCGAGACCCAGTCGTTTCTCGCGATCACTCTAGAATTGACTTTCATTCGAACGCGACGCCCGCGCGCAGTTTCTCGAAGGATCAATTCGACTTTGATGATACGATCCCGCGCAGAATCCTTTGCGAGGATGCACGAATGACCGAGTAACTTCGTACACCTTCTCTCCCTCCTCCCTCACGCCTCCTTTCCCTTTTCGTTTTTCACCCGAATCTATCCGAAGCGTTTTGTATCCTCGCAACTCGCGCAATAAAGAACTCTTAGCCAGAGAAACATCTTACAAAGACGACGATACATTTGCGCACGCTCGCAACGCTCTTTTCATCTTTAGAAGAAAGAATAAGGGTCTCTCTCCTTCCGCCTCCCCCGCGCGTTCCTAAAGAAGGGTGTAATGGATTGTATGTATCATTCGAGGGAAAAAAGGAAAGAGAAGATAGGGAGAAACGAAAGGCTGGCTCTCTCCTCGGAAAACATAAACAAAACAACGACACATGAGAACAAGAGCAAAAAGTTACAAAATCTGGTCGGAGGGAAAAATGAAACGTTCTTGTGTGTTGTCCACGCTCGTTCCCGTATAGGGAAGCGTTGGTCTTCCCCCATCATCGGTGCCACATCCTTTGAAATCCGGTGGCGGCGCCGGCAAAGGGACGAGCGACCGTGGTCCGGGAGATTTAATCGATGAATTGATGGAGGCTCACATAGAGCGCTACAACACCCCCCCCCCCCCCCATTTTTTCTCCCCTTTTTCTTTCCCCTTTTTTCCCCCCAATTTTTACCCTTCGCCGAGCGCTGGACGTCGTCATCGACGGGCCGTGTTGGTGTTTTCGTTTTCTTACCAATTCTATTTTCTTCGTTTTATTTCTGTAGATGACGATGATGACGCAAGAGTTATTTTTATACTGTTGCCGATTGTTCTGTTATGACTTTCGTTGCGTGAGCTTGTTACTAAAAATATGTAACTCAATATATATACTGGGTGATTCAAAGAGAGGCCAGGCTCTTTAAATCGACCGCAAAATTCGGTTTCTTAACCTATCGCGCTACGACTTTGTGTAGCGTTGTCCACAGATGGTGCATTCTTTTTGTAAAATTTGCAAAGAGCGAACTTATCTGAGAAAAACGTAAAGAAAGAAAAAGGCTTAGCTCCTATGGAAATGCGGCGAAGCCAAAAGTCTTCAAACAATACGGCGCCGTTTCGCACCGGAGACAAGAGATGGCGCAAGCGGTCGCGATGCCGACTGCGCCAACGAACGAGCATACGGCACCGAGAGCCGGCGTCTTTAGCAAACAATCTTTTCGACTCAAAAGCGGAGTGCGTTTCGCAGACGGTGACAGTTGCAGAAACAAAAACAGGCGCGGTAACAACAAGGAACTGCAAAGCAGACGACATCGGTACCCCGAGAAAAACAGTCAAAATATCCCGACAACCCATTTTTCTAATCAATTATGTGTCCATTCAATATATTTGATCAGTAAGGATGATAAAATAATGCATTGGCAACTGATATCAAAAAAAGCTCGCGTCGCTTTCGAGTCGAAAAGATTGTCGGCTAAAGACACCGGCTCTCGGCGCTGTATGCTCGTTCGTTGGCGGCAGTTGGCGTCGCGACCGCTTGCGCCATCTCTTGTCTCCCGTGCGAAACGGCGCCGTATTGTTTGCAGACCGGTGGCGTCGCTGCGTTTCCATAGGGGCTAAACCTTTTTCTTTCTTTACTTTTTCCTCAGGTAAGTTCGCTCTTTGCAAATTTTACAAAAAAAAATGCACCATCTGTGGGCACCGCTGCACAAAATCGTAGCGCGATAGGTTAAGAAACCGAATTTTGCGGTCGATTTAACGAGCCTGGCCTCTCCTTGAGTCACCAAATATATATATATATATATCCTTTTGTCTTTTCTGTGTGCACATTGTTTTCCTCGTATACAAAAAATAAACAAGTTAAGTGTTTATATTATTTTTTCGCGAGAGGTGTTTTTAATTAGAGGCTTTTGGTGGATCGCGCACTGTAGATTACGAGCTCTCAGGGCACGTCCTGCACTCCGTACTCAAAGAGACGGCACAGGCTCCCGCTGGCAACCCAAAGCTCAATCATATGATCTACGAAAAGTCTTGAAATTTTGACGATACCTTCAGTTTCTGGCAATGCCCTACTACTCGTTCATAAAATATGTACTAATTGTTTAAATTGTGCACCTATTTCTCACCTTCAAAACCATTAATGTATACTCAATCTTATTCCACCTCGCAAATAAAAAAAAACCCACATGCGAATATTTCCGAAACAATTCGGAAACATTCCTGGTATGCCTCAAACTACATCATATCGTGAAAGAGGAGCGTCTTGATTAGATTGTTACAATAAATTATTTGAAAAAGGGCGGTGCAACAAATCATCGTACCTTCAGTACATACATCTTAAAATTATTCCTAAACATGACCGTTAGATTTTTTGTTTCGCGCACTGGCAGTTGCAGAAAAAGAAATATTAGAAAAACGAGCAGGCTCTATTCTTCCAACTTTAAGCCAGAACATGCGACCGCGTAATATGGAACCTAATTTACGACGCCAATGTCTATCATAGCCACGCCTTGCGGTTGGCAAGGGGACCCGCTGAGTTCCACACAATGTTACGACGGCTATTCTTACCATCGCAGCGATTGAGCTCCAGCCACTACTCAAATGCGTGTCGAGGCATAGCCTCATATATACTGACAAAGTCTGGCACATCGCCAGGAGAAGCGGCCACCGAAATAAAAAAACGTACAGCGGCAGACAACGGAGGAGAGGAGAGCCACGTGACTGGCGCCCCACTAAGGCGAGACGTCGAAACACGTTTCTCCCGAGCGAGCAAGTGCGTTTCGGGTCGTCGCCGCTCAAAAGCTGTGCGCTGAACGTGCAGGTTTTCTGAGAAATGGCTCTCTGATGCTCTGGACATACCAGATCCTCGCGCTCCAAATCTGCGACCGGGCACAGTATGCCTCCGTCGTCGAACTGCCAGGCTTTATGAGTATTGGCAATGTGCGCGACCGAAAGCGTCGCTGCGGTCGCCTTCCACAATTTGCCGAACCCGGACTAAGACGTCAGCAAAGGCTTTCCCATCGTCGGAAATAAGAATAATGTAAGAGTTTCAAATTTGACGGTGTTGGCAGTGTTGGTTTCAGAGCGCAATGATTTCAAGCTTCCACCATACTCATTACAAACACGATCAACCATGTTGTTCGCAAGGTAATGACGTCACAAGAGGGAGCCATAGGAAGGCGCCACCAAAACATCTCGCCGCCAATAGAGGAGGCTAAGGTCGAGGCACTGATTGTCACCAGCCCATTCATGGACTGCTCGCGCAGGGGTCGTGTCCGCTGTATGAGCCACGTGCAAATATCGCCACCGCGGTCATAGACCCGTTGCTCTCGGGCAGGCGGCGCGAGCGCGTCCGCAAGACGCGACCATGTTATGCGGGCAGCACTATCCAGGCGGCGCTATAACGTTCGATTTGGCACGTGCGACGTTCGAATGCAAGCATTAGACGCGCGATAACAAAACATGAAAAAAAGACTAAAATAAAAAAAAGGAATTATGCAGCTCGCGGCCTCAGCGTCCCATTCAGCTTTATTATTTTGCTGCGTTCTTTCATAGCTTCCGTGAGCCCGTATGTTTCACTTTACGTGATAGCGAAGCTGAGGCTACTTGCAAAAACATGTTCACCTGAACGATGCTCGCACTGCACGAGCGCGCGTGCTTGGAAGAGACGCCGCAAGCTCGGAGCTCGCTCTTGTAGCCTCTGCTACGCTGGCACTTAGAATGGAACGGAGTATAAAAAACTGTAGTGGGGAAGCGTGATGACGCACGTTCAAAACGCGAGCCAAATATTCTATTTCGCTCGCATGGAGCGCTGCTCAAAACTTAAGAGCTACGGGCCTATTGCAACGCTTGACGACGAGATCCAGGGTACCGCGTTGCTGAGAACGCTGCAGCAATGCAATTCCCACAACACCGTCATTAAGTTACGCGAAGGAGAGACTGAAAGAAAAATAAGCGTCCGCTTTTACTCCTGAAATAGCCTAGCGACACCATTCCAATACTTAAAAAAGTCCTCAGCCCAGCGTGCGATCTCCACAGCCCAGCACGCGCATGTTCATCGCTTCGGAAAGCGATCAAATCACGCGCCATACGCACGAACATTGGAAATGGAACTGACAAGGAGCCCTTTTTTGGAAAGGTCTATGGAGGTATTCACTGGACGCCATATTTAAGGGCGATATTTAGAGCACATGCACAGAACGAGCTCACAGTAATAGACCGGCAATCTTGATGGTGCGGAATGCACGCTGCAAAGAGAAGAAACTGTGGAAATTGGGTTGTGTGGATGTTTATACAGCCGAGAACTTGGTCTGCCTCAACGGGCGACGAGTCTCCCAGCTGTAGATGAGCAATTTAGCCAGTGCAGTACAACCGCTAGCCTGGTGTCTTTAACGTGCATCACGCAGTAGTGATACACGACCGCACGCCGGTACGATGCTCATCCAGATCGAAACGGGCAGGGGTGGGGATTGAACCCAGGATCCCTGGGTTCTGCAGCGCGAGCTTTCGCTCCACGTGCTCCGAGCTGGTGTGCGCTAGACCACACCGATCCCCCCAAGAAACTGTAGAACCTCGCCGTCAGCACACAGCTATGACTGCCAGGGAATACTTTCTATTCTTGGGCCCCAGTTGTGCCCAATACGTTCCGGTAATGTGAGAAACATTACGACCCAATATTGTTGCCGACCCCTTTAAGCCTGCTGTTGGCGAACCTCGAAGTGGGTTGATGAGAAAGACCTGCTGCTCGCAGTCAGTACTATGTTTCGCCTAAAAATAAATTGCAGCGGGCAGAAATTCAGGGATAGGAGGAAACTGAGTGTAGCGACGCCGGGTGCTTAAAGTCGCGTGATGTTTTCTCGGCGTCAGATTGGCTCTGATGTCGTAGCTTCTGTTGCGGTCCATTTTAAAGTGAAACGGGGCCGTGACGAAAAAAAACTTTTAGACAATGTGGGAGTTTCAGCGGCTATATTCGTATCGTGAGCTCGTGTTACTACGTGTATTATGCGTGTTTTTTTAAGCGTGTGCCCGGCACACGCTTAAAACGTTTTGAAGAAAACTTATCATGGACCCCCCACATAAATAAGATTCATAAGAACATCTCTCGATCCATTGGCATCTTATACAAAGTTAGATCTTTGATTCCAAATTGGTTAAAACTGCAATTGTATTACTCTTTAGTGCATTCTCATCTTAATTACTGTTTATTAGTCTCAGGATCGACAACTAGAACAAACCTCGAAAGGCTTTTTATCATGCAAAAAATAGCAATACGCTGCATAAATAATCTAAATTTCATGTACCATAGTGCCCCGTACTTTTTAAAGCACAATTTTCTTAACGTTAACCAAATGTTTGATCTAAAACTTTTAATTTAAATACGGAACGACATAATTAACGACCAAACGACTTTTTTTAGAGATTTCTTTGGAATAATACTCAATCTGATTTGAGGCATGAATCCTATAGGATACCTCGGTTAAGAACAGTGGAAACCAGAAACTAGAATACATGATACCTCAATTAATAAACAAATATACAGATGTTATGGGAATAATACTAAATAGTGTTTCACGTTGCAGCTTCAAATACGATTTAAAAAGGTATCTTCTGTCATGTTGTTCGGAATAAATTTGAACGTCAATTTGTTTTACATACACTGTGTATAGTGTTATGAACAGGTCTATTTTAGCTACTCTATTAAATATGACGTGTAATTTTCATCCTTGTGGAGGTAATGGTGCCAATGATATTGCACTGCTGTTTCTTGCCGATGTTTTGTACTTGTTTTTTTTTTTTTTTTACATTGACTGCTGATGCAGTGTACTGAAGGGACTGGGCCTCGGGAGGCAGAGCTTATCTGCCTTTTGTCCTATCTCCTTGTGACCCTGTGTCCGAAATAAAACAAACAAACAATATCGGTCCAGAGAAAAACGGTTTTCTATAGTTTTTAGTCTATGTAATGGGCGGTGAAGATGTTTTATGCATGACACGGTCTCAAACCCGAAATTTGTTTTTTCCGCAACACAAACTGGTCATGCAGGAAAAGCTACCAGACGCTTCCTCACCTTAAAATTTAAAAAAAAGCTTTAAAAAAACGTGATGTTTTTACGTGCATGGAACAAAACCCAGTAAATCGGGGTTTACTGACAGTTCCGAATAGTTTAAATGTGAAAGAGCATTTGCACCTGCGCGCGGTCAGGTATAACTACATTGTCATAAATGTTAACTGTCCTCTCTCGCTGTTTTTTTTTTTTTTTTTTTTTTTTTTTTTTACGTTAGCAGCCACGCTGCATTATTTTACTACATCCACTACCCCACAAGATTGGAATCATCAAATTTTAAGGCGGATATTGACCTGTCGTTATACAAACATTCACAATGCCTAATTTGCTTTTGTTATGTTCAAAGTTTACTTTCTAACATACGCAATGTTGTGGTTTATTTGGGTTATGTTAATTGCCTCTCATTTTTTTATCTTCATCATTACCGAGTAGCAGCGAGTAATTGTTACACCAGAAGAGTCAAAATATTGTCCCTAATAAACAGAGAGTATGAATTTATAATTCCGAAGCTCATACTTTTATGAAAACTTCTTAAATTCAGCCTCAATTTCAAGCAGACGCATTTCAGTTGGCGACGTTTTTTCTTCTCATCAGCAACATAAATTGTTTTAGAGATAACTCGATTTTAAAAATAATTTCCAACAATCACAGCAGCAAGCAGATCAACATGACATGAAAAATCTTAAACACCGCTGATTTACTCGGAGATTTACTTGTGTCAAACGAGCACAGTTCTAATCAGGAAAGCAAAGAGCAGATATATCGTTTGTGGTCGTCATTGCAAGTTGTATGCTTTTGAAATATTTGAAAACGACAAAGCGTGAAGGTATTCACATTACATTACAAGTTAGTAACAAAGAGGAGAACATGTTGGCTTTGCTTAACGGACATTCGATATATAAGCGTAAGTTTATAATTGTAATGTTCTCCGTAATTGGCAATCTTTGACTAACAGTTATGTGTCGTATTAACAAAGTTTGATTGGTCAATCCTTCACATAAAGGGTGGCGCACATTTCTGTGCCAATGTAGTCGAGTTAGTTCTATCCAGGTATCTTGTCAACTCTAAAATATTTTTTCTTCAAAAGATTCCCCCCATATCGTTGTCAAAGACCTCATCCAATTCGAACGCTCGACGATGTCACTTAAGACCGGAGGTTTCATTGCGAAAGAACTTCCTCTCCTTTGTATGGTTACTCTTAGGTGCAGTAACGAGACATTATTTTCATTGCTCTCGTGATACAATTCACGGGGAAAGTGCGTGCTCAAAAAGGAAGCAAATAGGATAAGGGATTGCTTAAAACAAAAAAGGAATCAAAAGAAAAATAACGGACTTCTTACAGACAACCCTTCACCTCATAAAAAAAATATCGCTCAAGTGACTTGGAAAGCTAAATCTAAAATGAAACTTTTCAAAAACGAATACGGCAAGGCAAAGGGGAAAAATAACATCATTGCACCAGTCAAAAGCGACCCTTAAAAAGGATACAAAATTCGTTCGTCTATCCATTTCAGAACTGTCTCATCCTCCCTATATCCCCCTGAGGACAGCGAAAAGACCATACCCCAACCCAGCGCTAGCGAAAAAAAAAAAAGAAAAAAGAGCCGTTTCCCCCGCTTGCTCCCTTTTCTCCCCAAAACAGTATTCGCTTCAAAGCGAGCGACAACCATCTCCCTCCCCCAAGTTTTCCACCCTCTCTTTTGTCCTGATTGGCTGACCGCTGCATTCACGTCACGACGCAATAGACCAATGGCGGGGCGGTCCTGCCTCCACAGTGGACATTGCCCGAGATGACCGCACGGGTGGGTTCAAGCCCTCCCCCCCCCCCCTGTTTCCCCATTTTTGTTTGTTTGTTCGGGAATGGGGGAATGGGGAAAGTGGAGGACCGTTGGCCATTGGTCAGCCGGGATCACGCCTCCCCTCTCTAGTGTCCCCGGATCGCAAAATCGATATGGCCTACCGCCCGGCGTTCCTCTTTGTATAGACCTATAAATAGGCGATTCAAGGGAGGAGGCTACCGGGAAAATTGCGCAATTTACTCGGTGATACAGCCTAGGACCGTTTGTCGTGGGTCGTGGTTCGTGCTTGCCACGATGTGCGATCGATTCGACCTTTTTGTGTTTATTTCTCCCTTCCAAACACTGGAGGGAAATCTCGAAGTACAACAGAAGAAGTATGCGTTTACTAAAGTGCTAGTGAAGGACCTTATATTGAGTTCAAGGAACAATTGCGTCGTGAGAATTTATAGAATGCAGTAAGTTATAGTAGGTTAAAATTTATCCAGTGCAGGGCTACATTCCTAGATATAGGGTCTTTGACGTGGATCACGCAGCAGGAATATACACGACTGGACGCCGATACGATGCTCATCCAGATCAAAAAGCGTAGATGTGGGTATCGAACCTAGGATGCTTGGGCTTTGCAGCGCGAGCTCTGGCTCCGCGTGCTCCGAGCTGTGGTGCGCTAACACATGTGGCCTCCTAGTAGCCACCCTCGGTACTTGTACTTGTACGGACTTGTACTTGTACGGTACTTGTACGGACAGTAGCAATGTCACCATAAAAAAAACGTATTTAGTGAAAGATGAAAAAGTAAGTGTGTCTCGCTCGCTCGTTCACACAAATGGCGTATATTGGATCACCACTTGTTTGTATAAGCAGTGCCGTTATAGTGTCACACGCACACACATATACCCGCTCAACACACACGCACACACATATACGGACGCAGCACATACACGAGCATTCAAACACGCATTCGCACACACTCAGATGCATGCACGCAGAGGCGCTTCTCGGTTCTATGGTGTCCTCTCATCCTTCGTTTCTCTCTTTCCCTCTACAAAACGTTCGAATCACGTCAAAAAATAATAAAAAAAACAACATATCGCCACATGTGGTCGGCGACGCTGAGGGGACAGTTTGCGGACTTCCTCTCCCTTCTCTTACTTTTTGCCTTCCTCTTCACTTTCCTTCTCTCTCTCTCTCTGTGTGTGTCTCTCTCGTACTCCTTCTCGATCTTTTTACGTCCTGTCTAGTCACCAGACGCCTATTAAAAAAATGTGACGCTACCTTTCCTCTCTCCACGGCGCTCATTGCAATCTTTCGCGTGTTGTTTATTTCATTTTTCATAACGAGCCCTCTAGCCGCACTCGCACACGCATAAACACATTGTCCTGCTGTTTCCCAACCTGCAGGGCACTCTGTCTTCAGACCGACGAAAAATATGAGACGTGGATGTAGAATTCTTAATTGGACCATAAAACGTTTCTCACGATTTAGCTAAATTTCTTCTAGATGTAATCTCTGGTTATCATATTGCTTAAAACAAGCGTCCTTAAAGCTCCTCGTGCGATTCTATTACCGAAAAAATAAAACGGAGAAAATCAAGCGGCGTGGCACACCGTCAACTCCTGCTCAAAACCAAGCTGTGAGGTCTGTTCGCTGCCTTCGGCTCGTATATACTACAAAAGTTAATCACAGGCTCAAGACTGGTTCACACGGGTGCATTTGAGTGTGATCGACGGCGTTGCTAATGCTTACGACCGCTTGCGACACCGGCACCATCCATCTCTTGTAGTCCTGGAACACTTCGAATCTGCGTATATTTTCCTAGTTGTTTTACGCGTGATACTTTATTCGTGGGCTTGAAATATTTTGAAAACAAATCTTACATAATCAATTATTTTTGGGGGTGTGCGAATATTCGAAATTTCGAATATGAATCGAATATTTCCCCTATTCGAAACATATTCGATTCGAAAATTGCATATTCGGAAATTCCCGAATATTCGGCCAAAGCCGAATATTCGAGAAAGGCGGCGAATATTCGCACACAACTTCGAATATTCGAGCAAGTAACGAATAATCTGCCTGCCACGCATTCCCCTATGAATGTTTATTCACTGAGAAAGGCGTATGATGCGTGCGTTATCGGTCTGCTCCGTTTCTATCTGTCCGATGGCAGCAAGAGAGGATCAGTTTCGGTTTCTTTTTCACCAAGCCCTTTTATAGCAATATGAGATTTATTTGCGCGTTCTATAAGTTGATTCAGTAAAATAAACCTCGGAAGTGAAATATAAATATAAAATAAACCTCGAGAGTGCTATCTAATATAAATGTTTCAAAATTAAAAAAAAAAGCTAGGTGCGAACAGAACATCGCATCGCCATCGACAACAACTCCTGTCACTCCCGCGCAATCAAAACTAGGGATGTCGCAAACCTGCCCAGATTCGAGTGCGACCAGGTTCGACTTTTTCGAACTTTCAACGTGATGTTCGACAAAGGTTCGACTGAAGCTTGACGTTTGTGCGCATGCGCAAAAAAAAAAAAAAACTAGTTTACTCAACTTGGCGGAGGAAACATGCACTATTTGTTGGGTTTATTGGCATCACTGGTTCACATTAATAACTAATTAAAGCGTTAGAAGCGCATATTTTTGCGTTTATATGGTGTAAACATTGGTAACCATTTTATAAAATATAAAATAAACTACTTTCTGAATTATTTGTTTCCCAAAATTCGAAATATTCCTGTAGCAGCCGGGCAATACTATCCATAAGTCGAATTTCTTCGAACTTTAGTGAAATTTCGCAGGTTTCCCGAGTGGAAGGGTCTTTCTACTGGCGGAAAAGTTGTCACGGCGCGTAGGGAGCGCTAACTTTCTGAGCACGTTGAGCAGTTAATTTTCCTAAACGATAATTTGTAATGAGTGCATTACTATAGATGTATCTTTAGCTTGCTGCAGCCCAGTAAAATGCAGTTGCATTGATTAATTTTAAAAAAGGCAATAAAGCCTGCTGTTACCTTTTGTTTTGTAATTTTTGTTTACTAGACACATATTCGATATTCGATTCGATATTCGAAGCCCATTTTTTGTCTTATTCGTGTTCGATTCGTATTCGAAAAATTCAATATTCGCACACCCCTAATTATTTTTCAAAGATTGTGCGCATGGACTTGATCTCTCGCAAATAGCGCAAAGCCTTTAGACTACAAACCTATTTCACAAGGGCGCCGCCATCTTGAAATATCGTCACTTCCAGTATGGGAAAAAGCGTTGTTTTGCCGTCGCCACGCCAATAGAATACATGTAAAATAAAAGCGTAACCGTCAACCCTTCTCTCTTTGTCTCCCCTTTATTTGTTTATTATTAGTAGGTTGAAATGTTTTATTATTTTTTCGTCGCCTATCCCAGATATGCCTACCAGGTGTTTTGGGACGAGAGTAAGCGAAAAAGGTCTATACTTTATTGCGGGTTAACAAAAGCGGGAGTAGCTCTTCTCGAGTAGCCCTCCATCCTGTCCACTTTAGCAGCACGAACGCTGGAGAGTATAGTTGACTCGCCTCCTCTCCGCCTCCTCTATAGCGTTGGCTTCTGCTAAAATGGAAATGGAGGTGTGCTTTGTGGGAGAGCTTGTTCCGCTTTTCCTAACCTGCAACAGAGTGCATAGTTATCTCCAGGTACGAAGTTTTCCACGGCTATACAACAAGGCGTGGAGTTTGGCAAGTTGGTACGAAGTGTTACACAGCTACCTGATACATGGCGTTGCAGAGTGTCCTCGCGTCGTGAGCAGGTTACAAGCGGTTGATATGCAGTCGATCACCCGCGAACGTAAATGTGCGAGCAAGCCTTCTCGGTCATTGGTTGTCGTTGCTCGGAGTACGTGCTGCGCTTATAAAGAGTCAGTAGAGTTTGGCTGCTTCCGTCACCGCAGAAATTACGTTTTCGAGCTTCTCGCTCCGATGCGTTCCCTAGCGCTCCACCGAGCGATGTGTGCGGTTATTAATACTTGAACTAAATACGATTTCATGGTCCTTCGAAATATCGCAATACATTTCGCAGTGCTCCACGTCTCCAGTTGAGAGCAAACATCGCTGCGCCAATTGTGACGTATAAACATTTGAGGCAGTATTTGATCACACCTGACGAAAAATCGTCACGCGTAGAAATACGCTAACTTTGACTCGGTAAAACTCGATGCAGTCTTTTGTGTATCGATCACTCGTATCGCGACTTCCGACGACAACGCTCTTGATTTCGACAGGGGTCAAGCGATTCCTTAGGCCAGCCGATGGGAGTGCGGCGCCACCCGCGAGGGAAGTCCTGCTGCGGCGGTAACGCTATGCTCCGTTTCTCATTACAGAGCTTTAAAGAAACGTTTTTGCACATCCGATACGGTACGATGGGCCTTCGGGTGCGCATGTGCTAATGCAGAAGACTCGCGCATGAACAGTTCGTACCAGAGGGCCCACCGTACCGTATCGGAAGTGCAAAAACTGTTCCCTAAAACCCTAAAACAACACGAGGGCTGCCTCTACGTGCGGTTGAAACTCGCGTTCAATTAGAACACGAAATCGCAGTCCAACGCTGGCACAACGCTCGTTTTTAATAGTATGAACCACGCTGGCTTTCGGTAGTTGATGTGGAAAATGTAACGCTACGGCTTTCCATCTAGTTAGTGTTGGTTCCGCCAGCGCCTCCTACATAGCAAAGCCGTAGTGGTGTCGGATTGCCTACGTCAACTACCGGACATCAGCGCGGGATATGCGGTTCCTGGAACACGACTCAACTGGTGTGTCTACCGCGTCCAAAAAGGTGCTCCTTTCACTTCTGCCCGATGACCTGTCATAGAAGCGTCACGCTGTCGCCGGGCGCGACCCTGGCGGTGTCCACAGCAACTCTGGTTGATGTGGCAGATGCCCGTTCCGCTGCAGGTTGAACTCCAGCTCGGCGGCCCGCGGAAGCTTCGGCAGCCAGGAGTTGGGGCGCCGCGACGACAGCGACACTCGCGTTCGCTCGTGCTTTTTTGGCTGAACTTTTACGGCCGATCGCCAGGATCGCGACGTCCGACAGCACGACACCCCGGCTTTTGTTGACGTCACATTACTGCCACTTGGGGATCGCTTTCGATGCATGGGTGGAATAGAACGCTAAGTACACCAGTTGGAGACGCACTCCAGGTATAGACCAACTCAACTCACTGACGTCACACGACACTGCGGTGGCGCTGCTGTCGGTACTGCGCATGCGTAGAAACTTCACTCATCTCGATTTTGGTTTCTGCGCACGCGCAGTGCCCACACCTGGTGTAGGGCAAAGCTGGTTTGTTTTGTAAACACTGTATTGCTGTGTATCGTTGCGGGACGCAGACTGGGCACAAGAATTGCGTCATCTTTCCAATGCACAAAGGTGATGAACGTCATGACGATGCACATTTGGCACTGTTCGATCGGTTCCATCGGATTGTAGGGTTGGCTGTGGTCGTATCATTAAAGTAAAACGGAGGTGTGGGTTCGACTCTCCTGCATTGTCGAGTCCAGAGGGAGGAAAGAAAAGATCACGTGAGACGCTGAAATTTCAAAGAATTGACGGAGGTGCGCGCTTGTTACTTCCTTCGGCTTCAGCAATCGGAGACATATCACTGACCCCACAATGTCTGCGTACACAGTCAATAAAAGAAAAACTGGTAGAAACTATAAAGAATAGTACATTTAAATTGGTATGTCTTTACTTGCAATCCCATCCTGACCTCGGGTAGCATTGTGTTCAGGGGCGCATAACAAAGTAATTAAATCGAACTGACTACATCAGGTACTTCGCTGAAAACAGCCCATAGAGAAACGTAACGTATTTAGAGGCTTTTTTTAATTATAGAATTAGGTTTTGCACCACGCACCAGATTGAGCAGCTTTTTTTTTTCCTTTTCGTTACTACCAGTGATAGCGTTTTCTCAAAACGAGTGGAAAGAAAATATAAAACGTACAAGGTAGAGGTGATGCAGTGGCCTCAGGTGTGCCCGGTCTCCACGTGCGCGTGTGGGTGTGCGAGCAAAAAATAAAAAAATAATAAAAACGAAAACTGAATTTGGCATGTGCACGGACGCAAGAAGTGAGAAGGTAACTTATCTTTTTTTCCCCTCATGCCCTACTCTTTTTAGTTGTTTAAAAAGAAATAAAAAAATGCTAAAAGTAATTAAATTCGCAGGTGCAGTAACGTCATAGGACCTCGTTTGGCCCAGCCGTTACAGTCGTTCTCCTAGCTCAATGTACTACGGTAGAAAAAAAAATAAAGAAACTAACGAAACATTCATTGTGTCTAAAAATAAAAACAAAGTAAATGAAAAGCGTCCCCAATTATTTTTCGCAACATGCTTAACGGGAAACAGGGTTTTTTTTTTTTTGTTTTTCGCTCGGCATCGGACACGGCACGTCGAGTGCCTTGCACTGGCCTCGGTGCTGGCGAGATTGTTAGAAGGCTCTTCATTTTAGTTCCAATGAGAAAAACATATTTTTTTGTCCGAAGGCTAGCGGCCTGCTTCCTCTCAACCCAGAAGCGAACCAGGTCCATGAATTTATGACGATGAATCAGATGGCTATGCCCGTCAGATACCTTCTGACGCTTGAAACCGTTACCTGAACCGAGGAGCAAGTTGCCATACAGGGCGCGACCTCGAAGGACTGCATGAGGGTCATTATTGCGGAACTGTGGAACCTAAATAATCACGGGAACATTAATATACCCAGCCTACAGTACCCGCCTATTTCTATTTTCTCCGTCTCGGGTTCTCTCAAACCCGGAGCGCAGCGAAAAAGTTACATTAATGTCGCCTAGAAGACAAGGTCTTCTTGTTACGTTTGCCGGTGGTAAACAGGTCGAAGGTTGGCGAGTATGTCACAGAGTAGTAGCTGGGTACGCCTAATTGGCACCGCTGCTTTTTCGGTTCACCTAAGCTGACCTCAGGGCACTGTTGTGTGAAGTACGTATAGAAAGTACCCGTAGAAAAGTACCAAGGAAATGAGTGGTTATATACTTCGACTAAAATAGTAAGCACACAGGGCGCAATGTAATTGAGGTAGTATAAATGTGATGTAGTTTCAAAGTAAAGCACAATAACGTTTAACAGAATCGTTTGTAAATGCATATTCATTCCCCTATACAGTGTTCTTTTTTTTCGTGTTATGCATTTCTTTCGAGGTAATCGGGGGTGCTTCAGATATTTGCATAAATGGCGGCGAATATAAGGTAAAGTAAAAAGGACAGTTTTTTGTTGCTGTTTTTTTTTTTTTTATTCTCACCGGCAAACTATTTAAAACAACGAATTATCAAGGCACTTATTTGTTCACAAACCATAATTTTGTGGTTAAAATTCAACCAGACCAAATTTGGGAAATGCACTTTCGAAGTCGGAAGTTGTACTTTCTTCGGAATTTACGAGAAAAGAAAAAAGACTCTAGGTAAGCGTGCAGGTACGTACTCGTAGAATGTACTTCACGCAAAGTGCCAGTTCCCTAGACCAACTTGAAGTAGTACGTAAAGTACATTGTACTTAAGAGCACTTTCCAAGACCGGCTGACCTTGCGGCCGGAGCCACGAGCTCACCGAACCCAACAACCGCCTCCCTTCCGTCACCGGACACCGCTGTCTGCGCATGGGTACGGGTTGGCAGTGCAGTCAATTGGCGAGAGATAGACGCGTAGCTGGTCCGACGAGCTCCTTGCTTCCACCGCACTGTCAGCTTATAAAGGAATGGGACACAACGCTTGTGCTATACCCCGTTCACTGGTTTCACCGGTGATAGTTAGGGCGAGAAAATTAGCTTTGACTTAGGCTAGGTAGCGCAAGCTACCGCCCGTTACAGAGGGTGTAGCCATTAACCTCCATTCATCCATTCATCCATCCATTTTTGTCAGACGCTGCAAGACGTGCTCCCGGCATGGCGGACAAGGACTCGGCGACGCTGCGTGGATTCATTAATAATTACATTAAAGATTAAAGATACCTGGCCCTTTGCACCAGGTCGTATTGGTTGTATTCGGCGTTGCGCCTCCGAGTAGTCTTTTGTTTTTCCCGCTTGTATATAAGGTGAAGAACTCTCCCTGTTATTTCCGCAGTTCCACTCGGGTAGTACAGAGTAGCACGTTCCCGGCAACAATTTAGTGTCCTAGCTTACATCCGACCTGTGTACAAGAACGAGGGCTCTTATTTAGCAGCTTCGATAAAACGGAGTAGAGTCATTTTTCTCCCTCCTCTATCCCAGCAAGGAGCAAGTTCCTCGAAGCCACGTGGTTAAAGCAGCGCACAAACTTGGACGAGTTGGACGAGTTGGTATAACGACCGAACCATGCTAAATCATTACCAACTCGCCCTACTGACCACCTTACTTTAAGCGGCTGTTTAGCCATGAGTGCAGCGCGTTGCCATCTCGGTGCGACGAGCGATCAAATGGGTCGGTTCCTCCTCTGGTTTAACGGAGGAGACACGCCGGTTGCGTTGTCAATGCGCAAGAAAGTTGCAAAAATAGTCATATTTGTTTTTACTCTGAGGTGGGGCCGCAGAAAGGCAAGTCGCCCATACCATGAGGGCCTGCGGCGCCGCGTCCAATAATGACCCAATTACACTGTCCAAATAAAAATAAAATCTTTCTCTCTCTCTCTCTATATATATATATATCTATATATATATATATTATATATGTATGTATGTATGTATGTTTATATATATATGTATATATATAGGACAAATTGCTATGCAATTGTGTTGCATACGTGAAACCTTCTCGCTTCACAAAGTTTTGTGATACTAGTTTCCTGACACCAGACGCCTACGTTCACGGCGCTCTTCATCAGATAGTTTAACGCGTGCCATGTGAACACTTGACAGTTGTTCCTAGAACGAAGCGATACTACGCTGATTGGGCTGACACTGCCTGGAGATCTTCCAGACCCTTCCATACTCGCGAACTCCTCCCTCTCAGTGCGCACAGGTGGTCGAGCTCCTCCTCGCCCACTTCCCTGGGCACATGACCTCCCAGTTAACCAATCAGCGTCGAGCACCTCACTTCTCCTCTCCCCTCCGTCAACCAATCAGTGTCGAGCCTCGCGGCCACGGTTTTATGTGGGCTTCAGGAAATGCCGGATAGCCATAGCCGAAGAGTGGTTCACGTTAAATAAAGAAACAAAAGCTTTTTGACACCATTTATAAAACACAAAAAGTTCCACGTTCAAACACTAGCTATTATCAAATACGCCCGTTCTGCCCTAAACACTAAAATGGCGGAGACCACAGGAAAATCAGCGAATGGAGCGCGGATACTTCAAGCGTAAACAGTATTTAGTGGCTCTAATCTGGACAAAAACGAAATTCCGGAAAGATGTGCCTTTGACCCAAAGGTAAAGCAAAAGAACTAAATATGTTTATGTATACTACACTCTCAGACAAAAAAAAAGGTATAGTTTTACGCCCCTTGTCCCATAAAATACACCCCAAAACTTCAGTTCGTCCTACAACGTACTGTCGTCGAACCGACGGGAAAAACTTTCACGAGCTGCTTGATAGCCGAGGGGTACAACTTATTAAAATAGCTAATGTACGGGCTACTGAATACAACAAAATAATCAGGGTTTTGTTGGCGCTACTGCAAAAGCCCAGTGTTGTTTTTTTTTGTTTTTTTTTTTTGTTTTTAGTCTTCGATACGTGTTTTAGCTGTTTAATAAGTTATATCTCACCGTTATCAAGTCCGTCATAAAAGTTGGGGCCGTCAGTTCGACGTCGGTGCAAGACTACACCATTTTCTTCTTAGAGTGAAATCCCGAATGACATGCTGATCTCTAAGCCTGCGTTTCCGCAGTCTTAATTAACGATATCAATGTCATTATAACTCTCTCAGGGCGGTCAGAAAGCGCATAGCCGGAATGGGCGGTCTTCTCTCGCGCGTTGTAAATAAGCGATCATAAAGTATCTTAAACGAATCTTACGTTTGCGAAGGCGGCGGAGCTATTGACCTTCAGGCCCGTATCATCTATCTAGGGTTCGCGAGAAAAAAACACCTACACGCAACAAAAATGCGACAACCTAATGACACGCAAAAAAAAATTATACGTAGAAAAATATATTCAGTCCGCGAGCGCAAATGCAATTTTGGCGAAGATTGCCCCGGGTCCACCGCTGTGGTCAATAAACGTCGACGGGACATCTTTTTTTTGTATTCTCTCTTCCTCTCTCGCGATCAAAAAGACGTTAGAGGAAGATAAATACGCAAATATTCTCGTGAAAATAATACGAACACTAAAATTGAGGTTTCGTATAATGAAGAGAAGTAAAAAAAAAACAAGGACAGATGAAAGGGCTTGCAGGCGTCTCATATTTTTAACGCGTGGTCTTTCTGTTTGTTTCTTAACGTCTTACTTTTTTACAGTGATGTCCGTCAGTGCGAGAGGCCGAAATTCAACGGGACCGCTCCGAGGCGTGATTCGTTGTGGCCAGTTCGCTCAGTGGTGAGAAGTAAGGAGGTTGCGTTGATGAGCTCTTTGAAAACGGTTTTAGAACGCATTGTTGTCCAAGCGCATTTAGTAGACCGACGGGACGCGGTATGCGAGTCCATTTGATTATTCGATCGTCTTTCAGAGGGGAATGCGTTTGTTGAGAACCGCGTCTTCCGGTTATGTACTCGTCGCAGAAAAAAAAAAAAAAAAAGGAAAACGTTTGCGGTCATTTGGTTTCTTTTTGTCGAAGTCGAACCTACTTTATTTGTGGACATTGGTTCACTACGGGATATTCCCAACAGATGGAGCCCACTTTAAGAAAAAACAGTTTTAGTGAATTTGTGTTTGTTTTTGTTTTTGTTCTTTTAAAATCAAAGAGTAAACTTACTTTTATCAAGAGTAGCAAGCAAGAAATATACCATTAACATGGCTCAGTATCCAGCCAAAACGTTTTAGGCAAAAATATTTAAAAAAAAATAAAAAAAACGTCCCGGCGTTCTTATTGGGCAAAACATGAAACGAGAGCGAAGTCCGAATTATTTTGTTCGTTGTCTTCGTTGGTTCCGTTAAATTAAACGTTCCAAACGCCCACAGTAACGTCTTTTCACATTGACACGAGAAAGGACTAATTGGGTACTGAGCTAGGAAAAAAAAGTTTGTTCTTATTTTTAACTTAATTTAAAAAAAAACTTGACAATTTGATTTTTTTTTATTTAAAACATTTTGGTGCTAAATAACAGTGCAGACCATGAGAAATTGATATTTAAAATTTACTCAACGTGAGTTTGATCCATCGGGCCCTCGATGCATAATACGTTTTGGTTTTCACAAAATAAAAAACAGAGAAAAACGCTGGTGCAAAAACAAAAATCACGTCCAAGGTTTCGTGTTACTTACGACTTGTAACAGAGCCGGCAGATTGATACTTTAGACCCATGTTGCGGATAAAAAAAACAGGACGCGGGATGGCCAAAAAAACATGCTTTTCGTGTAAGGCTCGTCAAATTATGAGGCGCTGGAGAAATTCAGCCTTCTGCGTTAAGTCCTTATTTCGAACTCTTTTTTTCGCCTTCCGCCCATTGCAGCGATACCAGGTGCGTTCTAAGGCCCTTCCCGCATGCTTTTCAATGGGCGGAAGGCGAACAAAAAGAGTTCGAAATAAGGACTTAACGCAGAAGGCTGAATTTTTCCAGCGCCTCATAATTTGACGAGCCTTACACGAAAAGCACGTTTTTTTGGCCATCCCGCGTCCTGTTTTTTTTTATCCGCAACATGGGTCTAAAGTATCAAACTGCCGGCGTTGTCAATTCAAACCCCAGCGTAAATTATTTTTGAATTAGAATTTTAGGAGTCCTAGTCTCCCGGCGCAACGGAAGCACATTTTAGTGAGGGGCAAGTTAACAATAAGCCCAAATTGAGAACACCACGTACCAGCCGCGGTATGGAGTCGCTCCGCGCACCAACCAGGAAAGGCAGTATCCGTTACAAGTTATGCGACGTCAGTGCCACGTGTGCTTCGGCAGTGCACTATGTGCGCATCGGGAAGGAAGAGTGGCGGGCACTAATTAGATTGTGTAAGGAGTTTGAGCCGCAATAATAACTTGTATCTGACTATAACTTAAGAGTAATAGGAGAGAAACTTAATCTCCTTTCAAAACCTTTTTTTGTTTTCGAAAATTATATCGGGCTACGTTGTTTCTTTTTTATGATTTAAAATAGTGGTCCTGCTAATAGTTTCAAAACACACCCAGCCGAATGCAGATCGCGGTTTGGACGCGAAAACCGTATCTTCGATCGGGTGGAGGCTCAGATTTTCTCGGCACGTCGGCGAATATTCGTGTTGTCACTCGTGCCCAGTCGGGTGCGAATGACGGAAACAGCCGAGCTTCAACAAAGTCCGGAGCACAGCTTACGGGCTCCGAATATCGATAACCGCGGGCGTGACGGGCGACGTGACGGCTTGTTGCATGCTCCGTTCACCCTTAAGCTGAGACTAGAAGCTCCGCCTTCAGCGCGAGCTCGCTGGCTTCCGAGTGCTTTGGTTGCGCGTGCTTGTGCGTTCACGCTTGTGTTAGCAAGGGCAAAAAGCTCGCGCCGACGGCGGAGCTTCTAGTCTCAGCTCAAGGGTGAACAGACCGCTGTTCGTTTGCAAACAAGCTCGGTACCGCCCCTTATTGGCGCAGCCCTGCAGGCTTACGGTTTTCTTCTTCTTTTCCATTTGTTTCGCATGCTTTTGTTATTTGTAACACTCTCTTCAAAGCGCGCAGGATCTAACGGACCTATTACAAATACTTCTTCGAAAGAAACTCTTCTCTCCCGATTGCGGTGCGTTGATGAAGAACAACTAAATGCACTACCGGAAGTCTACCGGGGCACCACATACTGTGGCGCCCTCGAGGTATCAGCTCCCGGGGAATGCGGTGAATAGGCGAGACTTTGGGAGGTTAACACTGCTCTATTTTGTGTTAACATGTTATCTGTAAGAAATCTGTTGTGTGAATGTTACGACAGCGGGGAGTCAGACTGCCATGGAAGCGAGTGCGAGTGCGAGTCTAAGGTATTTAACTTGGTTATACGAAGCAAGTAACTAATACTAGTTCTATGTATTTAAGCAAATATATAAGCGGAGTTTCGTCAAAGTTAGCAGAATCAATGTAGAAATAAATATAATATAAAATCTCGAGGACGTCGTGTTAGCTTAAAGTAACTCCCAGTTCTTGCAGACTCTTTCAATACGCGACTGGTCTCAAAACTTCGGCCAAAGTTTGGTACAGGGTCAATGGCTGCCGCCAGGATCACTAGTGCTTAGAAAGGGCATTTTGTTTCGGTCACCTCAGCCTCAGCGAGCCACCCCAAACCCACGATTACAAGTAGTTTTTTAAAAAAAGCAATTTCTCGTAGACCGACATTTTTTTACATCTGTAATTGATCACTGCATGCATGCAGCGGTCATCCTTTATTGATCTCTAATCAAAGAACCCACAAGTTAGAAATAAGCATCGTTTGTTTGTTTCCGAACAAATCGGTGTTTTTGCGAACGAAGAAGAGCCCGACTATTGAGCGTACGGGTTAGCAGTGCCTGTACTTGATGGCACTACTTGCGACGCTTCGAAACAAAACGAATTAGTCGTTAGTTGTTTGTTTAGTCTGCCAGAACATGGCGACATTGTTACGCACTGTAGATAAGCAATTTAGCCAGTGCAGTTCGTCTGCTAGCCTGGGGTCTTTAACGTGCACTACGAAGTAGTGGTACACGACCGCACGCCGGAACGATTCTCATCCAGATCGAAACGGGCAGAAGTGGAGATTAAACCCAGGGTCCCTGGGTTCGGCAGTGCGAGCTTTTGCTCCACGTGCTCCGAGCTGGTGTGCACTAGTGTGCGCTAGCCCACTCTGCCACCGATCCCCCTGCGACGCTGCGGTTTTACGGCAATAGCTGTATTGCGGATTCATTTTAAGGCAAGAAGAAGAATGAATGATATTATTTTGGAGAAGGTTGCAGAGAAGTAATTTTGGTGAGTTGATTTAGTGTACCAATATGAAGACGCGTAGTTTCACGAGAAAAGTTGTCAGTGCAATGATGCGTCACAGCATTCTATCGGTGGCTTGTTCAGAGCTGGTTCGAAACTCTGATCCCACTCTCTGGTTTCCAGACTCGGTTGCTGGCTAGATTGTCCGCTCTGATCCCCCTCGTTGACGCTAGCGCCGCGCGCTGTCGCGTACCAAGGTCTTCCATAGCATTACGACGGATACGTTTCGGGACCAGTAACATATTGAAGGACTTTGCCGTTGTGAGGAAGTTTCGTGACCAGTAGCCTTTAGTCCTTTCGAAAAAATCCCAGGAGACCTTGCAACGAGGGGAATTGTTTGGCTGTTCGTATGTACGCTCGTGCCGGCTTGAACGCTTCGTATATCCTGGTAGCGGCACGATTTTTTATTTCTTATGAGGAGCTTGGAACACACACAAATATAAAGAGAACGGAAGAAAAGGCCACCACATGCTCGTTTTTGCTATCCTTCTGCCTTCCCTGCGTCCTGAAATCACGAACCGTTAAACCAACGTCAATTTCGTCTTCGCTTCTTGAATAAGTTCACGTGCCGTACATCTGAACGTCAAAATGCGTAAGGCGGGCGCTGGTGGCACCACATATTTCAGAAAAGGTATATTGAAAGACTAGTCTTTCTTTGGGAAATTCGAGATACTCTTCGTTGCTTTGAATGGGACGGCCTCTAATTTTAAGAAAACCAATCACTCGTACAATTTTTCCGTTCATTTATCCTAAAGCTTCGTTGTTGTTGTTGTTTTTTTTTTTTTTTTCAAACGTTCCTTATTAACGGGAATATACGATGGCAGCGCCGCGGTGGCAGACGACGGCGGAGGGGTGCACCCTCGAAGAAGCAGACGACACCTGGCAGCCATGAGAAAAAAAGAGAACGAAACAGAAAAGCGAACATACAAGAAACGGGATGAAGTGGTCTCAAAACGCCGTGGTTCCCCATGTGAGGGGCAAAAAGAGGGGGGGGGGGGGGGGGGTGCTGGCTGGCTGAGGGGGGCACGGGGGTTACCTAAAAGACGAAGTAAAGAGAAAAAGAGGGTAAAGGACGCTAGGAAGGTCGGTGAGTGGCATCCCCACCATGGGAATCTAGGGCGCCCGTCTTGGACGTTGCGTCATTTCGAGCAAGGAGGCGTTTGTGTGGGGTCTCTGGCATGTCTGGAGGGGTCGGGAGGGACAGAGGGGAGCGAAGACAGAAAAGGGGGGTGGGGGGAGGGGGGGGCAGATAAGTCCACCATTTTGAGTGGGGTCCAGTTACTCCTCTCGTCTATTTTTGGGAGCTTTCTTCCCGTTTTTCTTACCTTTCAACAGTGGGGAGGCCTGCGATGGGAGAGGGGGGTTTGTACAGACCTGAGCAAGAATAGGGAGGTGCGGCGGACGGTCGAGAGACGTTGTGAGGTTCTTGATTTTTGAACGTGTGTGTTTCGTACGCGTGCGATTGTGTGTGGGCTTCTTCCGCTGTGTTTGAGTTTGTGCAGGCAAAATATTTTCCGAAAAGGAAAAAAAAAGAAATGAATTGGTGCTTTGTGGGAAGGACCCGCGGAAAAACGGGAGTTCCTGAAATGTTTTTGAGTTTGACACTTTCGTTTATTGCACACTCTGTTTGTCTGTTTTTTACGGGTAGTCTGGGACATCGTCTGACGGTAGTCTGGTATTTTCGTTTTCACTTCTTTTCAAAAGAAGGAGCTGGGGAGAGCAGCCACGTAACGGGACAAACGGTTGTTCCGCTTCCGCCTTTCTTTTTTTCTTAGCACTTTTCAGATCGCTGAAGGTGACGACAAAGCAGGCGCTAAAAAGCGGGCGCTTTCCCAGTTCTGTGGTTTTCCTGATAATAGGGAGTCTTCGTATACCGTTCCTCACCCTCCGGTACGCTCTCCACTACGCAGGCGCGTCGCTAACCTTGTCTGCAGAATCACCAATCTCATAAACGCTGCACGAATTAAAACTTCTTATCGTCGTTTTCCATCCTTCAGTTGCTTTCCGTGTTGGACTGAAATCACGAGGCGGTTCGACAGTCCGTCACATAGCTCCTGGAGACAATCGTCATTTGCACACAGCCTCTAGCTCCAAACAAGAAATTGTGAACGCACTTATGTCAATGAAAACGCTTCATAGGTCGTGGTAGGCATGGTGAAACAACCATCGAATTCTGGTGTTTTACGTGCCAAACCAACGAAGGGCATCTGGCACGCCCCAGCGGAGGGCTGAGAAATAATTTAGACTACCTGGTGATTGTTTTGACGTGCAACCGAAATCTCGATTAAACGGCTCCTTTTCTACATAAGCCTCCATTACATCGGGGGCACCTAGATCGGAATTCGAACTCGCCACCTTGGGTCCCGTAGACCGGCGCAATGCCTCGGAGCCACAGAGGTGGCTGATACATTGTGTAAAGATTGAGTATATGTGCCACCCAAACACTGGAGCTCCTAACACGTGGCACTGTATGTTTCTTTCTTTTTTTTTCTAACTTTCTTCTTCATTAGGTAGCACAGCATGCTGTTCTTTTCTCAAATTCTTAAATAAGTTCTAGACCTCCAAAATCGGTCTTCTTAAAGCCATAAAATTTTCGCACTCCGTGTTGCTTGCAAGTACAACAATATATTTTTGATCCTTACTGACGTTACAGTGCACGCTTTAAAAAACAAACGCACAAAAGACATGAAAATGGCCTGCCGTAAAAGTGTCCGGGAGGCGATATTTTCTTCCCACAAAATGCGCTTCGTCACGCTTGTTAGTTATAGTTACTTATCACAGGCGGCGCGCGGTATCAGGAAATCTTAATAGTCGAACATCTCTGTCGACCCTAATATTTGCACAGCTTCTTTGTTGGTTCGGTACAGTTCAATTTGCTAACGACTTTAGCTTTGCGATGCGCCGAATTTAACAAGTTAAGCTGCTCGCAAAGTACATTCTTATACGACAACCAAGGTGACCGCGCGAAAAAGGCGTCAACCTACTTATTCTGAAGTCATCTTCAAAGACGACACTTATGCCATGGTTTCCTGCCACAGCTTTCAAGTTGCGCGAAAAGCCATAAAAAAAGGGCAAACGTACCCACTTATGAGGCATTTTCCTCTCTATACAGCTCTCTTCCCTAGGCAATCAGAAACATTTCGCATCACACTAGTCAAAACTTTCGCACGAAACCCCGAACCGGCCAACATGGACAACTGAACACCAAAACTCTCTTGGAGGGGGTGGCAACAAGATTTCTTCAAAGCATTTCTCAGAAGCAAAAACGCAACCCCCCGTTTATCGCTTTGGGATGTCGACTATGGTACGATAGTACGGGCTCAGGAGCATCTTTGCCATATCTCCGGCATAACCCTTGGGATTAAAAAACTTTAAAATCTTTGTCAAGAATGCACATCTACACAGGACTGACTTCGTCGAAGAGAACGTTCGTCACCTGTTCACGCAAGAATCAGGCCTCCGTAATTTAACTAAGCATCATCACGAGGGTTTTCATCACCAACTTTAAGTAGTAATTACTCTGTCGCAGATGTCCTCAGCTAATAACCTGCGCTAGCGTAAAGACACACAAACAAAACGAAACAGCGCACGGAGTTCATCAAGTGGGTTCACAACATATGTCACGTTTTTTTCTTAACACCACTAAGCTTCACGACATCATTTCAAGCACATCTAGCTTTGGCGTGTGCTTGTTGCACGCATCAAATGGATGCACGTTACTTTTTTATATTTTTTTAAAAAACCACTGAGCTTCTTTATGCCATAGTTTAAATGAGTCTGTGCGCTGTATGTCTGTGTGTGTGTGCGTTCGCACGTGCGATTGCATGACAGCGAATATGCATCTACATTGGCGTGTGCTGGTACGTTTTTGTATGTGTGTGTGTGTGGCAACATATCAGCGTGCGCATGTGTATGTGCGTTAGCATGTGGGTGTGCGTGCGTGCGATAAAAATGAAGTAAGCCAACGGTAGGCGTTTCGACCAGCTGGGGGTTTTGACGACTTGCAACCAAAATGTGCCTTGCGCGCCGTATTCACCGCAATGCACCTCACGATATATTGCGAAGGATACCAAGCCCGCTATACAAAACATGTAAAACACAAGTCGGCACTGTAATTCATAGTCACCGTCGCGACCTATTCTGATGCGCGTGTGTACTTATGTACATGCGTGCCTGTGCGTGTATGCGTGCGTGTGCGTGTGTGAGTGCGTACGCGCGCGTGTGTGTGTTTGTGGGGGGATGTATGTGCGTGTGTGTGCACGTGTGCACACGTTCGCGTTTTTTTGTGCGCCTCATGTGTAGTGTGCGTGGTTTCTTTCTTTTCTATTTTATTTTCCATTTCTGCTTCGACGGGGCTGAAACCTCTCCGAGCGAAGGGACAGCCAGCCGCTCGCCGACAGGATGCCGGGTTTCGCGACCTGGTACGGATCTCGCTTTCCGCTAACCTAAAAATTGCATTCGCCAGCTGCCCGTTTTAATTTCAGCGCGATAAAACAAAAGAACAGAAAAAAAAAGCGAAAATCGACGATATGAAAACCCTTGCTAACCCACATGAATGTGGAGCAAAGATGGCGTCCGCACGTACTCTGTCAGAAAGTGAAAGGATCGCGAACAAAACAGCCTGAGCCTGTTCAATGTAGATAGACTATGTCAAACCTGTTGCAGCTTTCTAAAAAAGAAGGCTTTATTTTTTTTCAATAAACAATGAGCGTAATAACGTTTGAGGTGAACGCACCTTTATATTTGCCGCCTATAATTGTGAATTTTTATAATTCGGTAACGTCGATCATTGAAAATTTAAGAAAAAAAACATAATATGAAGAAAAACAATTGAAAAACTTGACAGGTGGCGCAATTTGCCGTAAAATATAAAAGGATCAGTCAAATATTCAGTCATTAATTAATGTGTTCTTCCCCGAGAAACACTTCTCTTTAAAAACTAATAAAACCCGTATCTTTTTTTTTTATTTCAGACGGCATGTTTTCTAAACAACCCTTAGGATGGAGAGCTCTGGAAGACTTCGTTTGGAAGACTTCGTTTCTTGTTAAATACCTTAAAGGGTGATGATAATGCAATTAATGCAAATGTGCCAGCGATCTGAACAAAAATAACGATAATAATTCCTGGAGGAGGGGAACAAGGGGGATAGAAGTCAAACACAAATCTCCAAACACAGTTAGGTGACTGGTGCTTGACTGCGAAAAATCCGCCTGATCCTGGTATCGAACCAGGAACCTCTGCATTTCCAATGGAGCGCTCTACCAACTGAGCTAACCGGGTGTTAGAAGTCAGTAGAGCCAGCGGGTTTTAAGAACTGCGACCGGTCTGACACACAAAAGGGTGAACGGCCTGCATTTTAACGTTATGATGATAACGCAATTAGTGCAAAGGTTCAAGCGAGCTGGACAAGGAGAGGTCCCTGATTCGATACCAGGACCAGGCGGATTCTTTCAGTCACGCACCAGTCCCGTTTCTGTGTTAGGAAATTGGTGTTTGTCCTTTGTCCCCCTTGTTCCCCTTCTCCAGGAATTATTATCATTATTTTGAAACATCTCGTTTTCAACCCCTTAACACACACACGCACACACACACACACACACACACAAACACACACACACACACACACGCACGCACGCACGCACGCACGCACACGCGCACGCACGCACGCACGCACGCACACACACAAAGTATTTGTTTTTGTTGTTTTATGTTGAGTGATGACACGCTGTCCAGAGGCACTTCACAGCACCTTACTCGTATTCTTCATGTGCTCTTGTTTTCATTTCCTCGGAGAGGCATTTTAGTTGCTTGCGTAGTCCCAATCATTTCACGTATTTTCCCAGTGTTCGCCGCTACCCAATGAACTTCCTACGATAATAACATCTTGAACAGCACAAAGGAACAACACCTGAGATGAGCAAACATATGCCAAACTTATGTCTTTCTTGTCGTTAATGTTTTTGTTTCTGTTTTCTTTAGCGCGAAAAAGCATTTGTCTAAATTTAAAAAAAGTACCTTACATTTCTACCTACATTTTAACACAAAAGGACGTACATTCAAATAAGATTCGCATTGTTATGTCAGTGTTCTTACGGACGCTATGCGGAGAGCAAGTCGTCTGCTTCTTGCGCAGGAGTTGCTGTAACGTTAGCAGGACGCCGTGACCTTATTGGCTGATTAAAAAACAAATAGTGGGTCGACCTCGAGGCATCTAGCATTGGGGTCTACGCACTATCCTTTTAAACAGAGCCAATCAGAGCTCGGCGTCGTTCTGACGTCACCGGAACTCATGCGCAAGAAGCAGACGACTTGCTCTCCGCGTACTACAAACTCAACTTTCTGACGACACGCGACTGCGGTGGCGCTGTTGTCGGCACCGCGCATGCACTTGGCCTCGGGCGAACCTGGCTTCTGCGCACGCGCTTGCTTATAAACATTGTGTTGGTGCATGGACACGTGACAGGTAGACGCTTCAGGCCAGTCTGAAGACACTGTCTTGAGGCGTGTTTCTTTCGGTTTCTAGGCTAGGTGGCGCACGCTACCGCCCGTTGTAAAGGATACAGCCAGTAGCATCCATCCATCCATCCATTCATGAATGACGATGCTGTCGCATTGGTCCTACAGTGACTCTTTCTAGAGATGTTCGAAGTTAGGGATGCGCCAAATGAGGACCGAATCAGGTATTGGTCTAGGCACCGAGGTATTCTGCGTACAAACCAGGGAAGGCAATCACTAGAACAACGAGTTACGTGACGTCAGCGTGACGTGCACATCGGCGTTCTACTTGCGCATCGTGGAGGAAGGAATGCCTGCCGGTAACGAGGACGTGGGAGGAGCTTCTGTGGCCTCCTTGACTTACATCCGACTCTATGGACCACTGTCTGCTCTGTTCCATGGGCGCCGCCATGTTTGTTTATGCTGACGCCATGACACACTAGGGGGGCTGCCCTTTTTTCAAGAATCTATTTTTTTTACTAGAAACCGCAGATATCGTAGCGCAAGTACATCAGATATGCATAGTCACGAAGCTCCAAGAAAAACACCAATGCCAAGAGCGCCGTAAAAAGCGAAAATCTCGTTTTACGCGCAGTCACTCTCTTCAGCCTGCGTTTGAGATGATTATTTTCCATTTTATCGCTGTGGTCTAGGATTTCGGACACTGCTCTAGAGTCGATTACGGGTTAAGAGTAAACTGGAAGATCGTCCCACCTCTTTTTACCAGCTTTCCAGAGCGCCGTTCGGCGGCCGCGAACCACCTAAACAATGGGCCTATAGAGTGTATTCATATGACGTCAGACTGTCTTTTAATGTCCAGTCACTACACACAAGCATGGCCGCCGAAGGCAAAAGCGGTTACCCGATTGGCGGGTTTGCTTTGCCGTTTTTATTTTTCTCAAAGCTCACTGCTAGCTTTATCGTTTGGTGGCCATGTTTGTGGGCGATGACTCAGCACGTGAATAGACCCTATACTTCGTTTCATTTTAGGTTCAGACGCAGCAGACGCTACGAGCTGGTTGAACCAATCAGACAGCTTTGGAAGCTCACCATCATTGTGTTCGTCATGTTACTGTACGTTTTCTATCATCATTGAAACAATCATAAACAGAAAAGATACAGGTACTTCTACTTTTGACGTTATATGATTGGTTCCTTTGGTCCCTTTAGCTCGTAGCGTCCGCTGATTTTGGTCCTAAGCTGAAGCGACGTGTAGAAGAATCGGGAAGTGACTTGCTAAGAAGCTGAATCAACCTCAGAAGGAGAAAAAAAAACAATCTCGCGATAAAAGTGGCCGATCTTATCTAGCGTTCATGCCTTTGTTTTCGTTCAGTCATAAGGGCAGTTAAGACTTCCGTTCTGCGTTCAATAATCTTGATATACGCCCACACGCTCTTTACACATAAGCCCGTGTCTGCTTACATCAATTGTGGGTACTGCCTGAACGAAAAAATGAGAATTGTTTGTGTCAAGAGTCTGCACATACGCCTATCAGACAGCAGCGTCACCATAACGGCATATGGCGTCAGAGCCGCGCGTAGGACTATATGCTATAGACCTTTCCAGCGGCAGTCTCGAACGAAGCGCACGGGCGGGAAATGCTGAGTCACTGAGCTGTGGACGCCTGCGCAGCATCCGATATAACGCACAGCAGAGCAACAGCGCATGCTCAGAAGGACTTCCACATCCCAGCAGACAAAGATGGCAGCGCGCACAAGGCGATTTGTGCAAAGGTCTATAGACCTTTCCAGCGGCAGTCTCGAACAAAGCGACCGGGCAAAAAAAGCTGAGTCACTGAGCTGTGGACGCATGCGCAGCGTCCGGTATACCGCACAGCAGATCAACAGCGCATGCTTAGAAGGCGTTCCACAGCCCAGCAGACAAAGAGGGCAGCGCGCAGGAGACGATTTCTGCAAAGGTCTATAGCATACGTTAGAGCGACGCACGTACTGGATTGCGGGTGAGCCTAGGGGCAGAAATCGTACTGTATCGCGCCGCACGGGTCAAGTTGCGACGCGCTTTCCCTAAAGCACCCGAGCGTTGCAGCAAAGCACCCTTCGACGAGCACCACCGTATACACGTAGTACAGGTCAGACTTGGGAAGTAATCCGTTACTTTCTCAGGTAATTTTGTAATTGTCACGTTACCTTTCTGGGGCAGTATTCGTAATGTAATTTTGTGTCAATTATTGGTAACGGATTACTTAAATTACTCGTTACTTTGTTTTAAAATATGAATATAGTACAGAAAGCGGAGCAGGCAATTCAGCAGAATAAGACCTAAAAAAAGAAAAGCTTTGTGAAGAGGAGTATTACCGAAAATAAAACACGATTTTTTTTTATGACCGGTCACTAGAACCACTCGAAAAACATGCAAGGCCTATACAAATATGCGAAAAACAAAGATCAAGAGAACAACGCCGAGAGGCTCTGCCTCTTTCCATCGCCTTTCATCGTGTTTTTCTTCTCCTATGTATGAAAAATGGAAAGTAGTATTGCAAAACATGTTTTTTGAAAACATATCTATTTTTTTATGAGTGTACGGGAAAAGTAGCGTGAAAGTAATTTGTAACGGTAGTCCATCACATTTGAGGCTCGGTAATTTGTAATTGCAATCTATTACATTTTTCAAGTAACGGGCACAAGTCTGGTACAGGTCTGCGAGTACGGTCCATGGGTGCCGCCATCTTGCTACCGGTGTGCCAGGGTCGTCTGGTAGTCGAGCCTCCCGAAGGTGGACCCAGGGTTGCCAGACGGGTGTCCGAACAAAGCGCTTTCCAGTCACTGTGGTAAGATTGCCTTTTGAAGCGTAGCTGCTTGCACAGCGCCGTACGCCTGCCTATCTTTCGCGTGCTTTGAAAACTCCACAACACTGTATAAAGAAAAAAGTTTTCACTAAAAAAAAAAAAAAAACACGTTTGGTGAACAGCGGCTTTAAAGTGGCGGTAGGGTACAACTGATCCGATTCTGGGAGAGCAAACCTGCACGTAATATTCTTCTTCATAAGCCTACATACTTTTACTTATTAATTTGCTCTCAGCGCCGAAGTATTACGTATATTAAGGGCTACTTCTAGACATTATGAATTTATTATGCTAGAGGCTACCTGATATACAAGCCGTAGCAAATATTAAACCGAACGCCTCTCCCCATCCCACAGGTTCTCACACACTAGCTGTTGAGAGACTCTGCTTAAACCTTTTGCATATATTTACATAGGTTTCTCTTGTGGGTGTGTTTTTGCGTGTGTTTTGTTTCGGCTTTAAGATGGCAAACATAAACCAATCAAAGAGATCGATTCTTCGGTCCAAGCGCGTATCACCAGTACTACGCAGGTTCGGAATGCGTTCCACAACCCAGTGGACAAAAGTGGCAGCGCTCAGACGCAGATCTTGAGAGGTCCACAGAATGCGGGGCTCTGGGGGCGTCCAATGTCGCTGGATCCTGCGAAAGTAGCGCCATTGCCTTGCCTGCACGCCAGCCGGACACAGACACCTACTAATGTTCAGATGACCAAACTTCGAGAGGTGATTGGCTGACTGGACTCAGTCGCCATTTGCAATCACCATTTCGGTCCATTAAAAACTTCGAAAGTGTCCTTGTTGAACCGGTCGCACCAAGATCGCTATGGAGCGTCGTCGCCGTACTGAAAGCGTTCTTCGCCAATGTAAGCGTCTTAGGAGCTGCGCATGCAATCCACTTATCAATCATGCTTATCTACGCAGATCTCGTACGAAGGTATCGTTGCTCTCGCGTAATCGAAGACGGGGAAATTATTGTTGAATGCCGCCAAGCACCGCGTCGCATGTGGTCACGGTGCGAAAAAAAAATGCGCGTTCTTGTTTCGCCGGTGTGCGGATAACAAAATCGCGGTGTTCGAGAAACGGCTCTATAAAGTCACCCGTCACCAGGGAATTTAGATCGGCTCGCCAAGAATTTAGAGGTCAAGAAGAAACTGCCCATTCCGTGAACCAAAATGGCGGCAATATGGGGAGCTTGGCACTACTTTCCCAGGATCCAGCGGCGTTAGTGACATCTAAGCGGGTCTATACTCTGTTAAGTTATGTTTCATCATGAGTGCGAGGAGCGCGGTCAAATTCTATATATAGCAACTACGAACACACATGCCAATAGCGCCATGTCATGTTACGTCACCTTCGCTGAATTGCTCATGCCGATTCTAGCCCACGCATAAAAACACAACAAACGCCGTGACGCTGTTTTCTTCTTTTTTTGTTGCTGTTTGGTTTGTTTTATTGACTTGTAGCTCTGCTTGCGCTCTGGCGTAGAGTGAAACTGAGTAAAGCTCGCAGTCAGGAGATATTCGATGGAAAGCGTCAAAGCAAATGTAATCAAAGCTTTATTTTTTTTTTTTCAGAAACACTGGAGGATAGAAACAGCTTGACTGGGTCTGGGTTCCCCTTTACGCTGGCAGCAGCCCATGGCACACTGCACTAGTACTAACAGACTTGAAGCGAAGGTTCGGACTGCCGACCCGAAAACGTTCATTCAATCATTCATACATTCACTCACAAATTCGTTCGTTCCTTTTATATCATTTCATTACAATTCGTATAAATACAGAATTTTTGTTTGAATCGATAGCCATAAAGGTTTGTCAAGGATCCAATAACAAAATGGGCTTAAAATAGGCCAGGCCATCACAACAAAATAGGCTTACAATGCGACAAAGAATATGAGGACACAAGATTTTTTTTGTTTTTTTTTTAAGTAACACAGGATAAAGATAGTGTAATAACAAAGAAATATACATATCACTATCTTAAAAACGAGATGCGCAAATAGCCACTGCCGACCTGCCCGTGTTTTCGTCGGACGATATCTGCAATGCGCCAACTTGAACCGTGGCTGATTCTTTGGAGCATTATCCTACTCATCTTAAGGATATGTCACATTATTGCGTGACCGTGTTTTAGTTGGAGTTTACGTTAACTTATTTCCTCGTTAGAATTTATCCTCATTGGGCTGCAACTCTTATTATAAAGGGTGTAAAACTATATGTGAAGGAAAACATAGACATGGATCTTATCACGATTAATATATCATTGTCGATATTTCAAATTAGTAGTAGATCTCAACAAAGCCACACGTGTTTCCCATCGCTCGAAAGCGTCGAGGCTCGACCTTCGTCAATCATCGAATTGTAAAAATAGATGTGTGGCTCATTCTAATTTCCGATAAAAAAAAAAATGAAACTAGCTTTATATTGAGATATTTTACTCCGAACGATCTACGCCTTTATAGTTATGTGTATAAATTATCATACATATATAACAAAATAAACATAAAATAATCCTTTACGGCAGTTAAACCACTGCCGACTCTAAAAATACGTACCGTGTTTTCTGGGCTATAGTCCGCGTGCCGTGCATAGTCTGCACCTGGTACTTAGACGACAGGAAAATCTTCTCATACACGGCACACCTTGACAGATGTCTGCTTTCTTAGCTCGCAAAGAAGCTCGTATTATACATAATCATCATTAACATACACTTTCATTCACGGATTCCGTCACATCTCATCACAATGAACGATCTTGAAAAACAAAATTCCCGTATAGTCCGCTCGCGTATAGATAGTCCGCACAGCCAGAAATTTCGACTTTTAAAAATATAGAGTCCGCGGACTGTAGCCCGGAAAATACGGTTGTTTGCGAGCAAGCATATGTTTTCTGGAAAGGGAAGAATGAAAACCTTAAGGCGTAGCATCAAAAGCACATCTTATCTTAGGGCACATCAAGAATAAAAATAAAGATTGACTTTTATTTCTGGAATTAAATTTGTATACAAATACAGAAAACTTCTTGAAATAAAAGAAGAGCAAAACCATAAATTGAATTGAAAGAATTTCGACTACCACAAATTGTTGGAATGCTGGAATTATCACTAGACTGACAATGCTCTTTTCTATTTAATTTTTTTTGTAGCTCCATAATATATTTCAGGATGCTGTTACACACAAATATTACTCCGTTTTTTTCGTTTTTATTATATTGGCTACATTCTTTATTCACACGTTTTTCTCCTCTCGTGGTTCTCAGCTTTACAACCTTAATGAGTTAAAAAAAAAAACTGTTGTTTCTGGCTTTAGAACCAGATTAGGATGCGTAGAATAGAAATTACGCACAACCTCTTCATATTCTAATTCAATCCACACTTTGAGATTTCGAAAGCAAATTATCAACAATTTTTTGAACATGTGTAACAGACTTACCATCCTTCTTTCATGCCACCATTATTCCGTATTTGACACTTGTTCTTTGTGCTTATTACCATTACGATTTGCTTATTGGTGCGTCGCATCACCGAGCTTGAATCTAATGTGTATTTTTAAAGATTACATTTTTCCGTGCTGACCTTTACCGACACATGCTTCTATAAAAACCAATTCGCTAAAACAAGACTGGTTGGCCCTTTTCTCTAAACTGGATTCCTCTTTTAAATGAATTCTATAAAGCGGGGGTCTCTAAACCGGCGTTCGCTAAAAGGAGCTTTAAAACGGATGCCTCCGCGAGAAAAGAACAAAAGAAAAAAGAACCGCTATAGCTCCGAGCTATCCACGACGAAAGCCGAGAGGCTGTGTTCGAGTGTGTATTGTGCGCGTGCGTGTTCTTACGCGTTCGCCGGTACACAGTCCACGGGCAGCGCTCGAGGCCGCGGTGTCGTCGAACGTGAAAGGGGATGATGATCCGGCATCGGCTCAACGCCGTCACTGCCGCCGCCAGGGCAACCAAAGCAAGAGCGGCACACGCGCAAAGAAGCAGCGCCTGCGGCCGCGCTCCGAGCTCGCCAGGGGGAGCCAAGTCCGCGCTCAATGACCGCTGTCCGTCCCTTCTCCCCCTCCTCCCAGCTCCTCCTCTCCCGCGGGCGGCGGAAAAGAGGGCAAGGAGGCCGAACCCGAGAGAGGGAGAGAGAAATCGCCCAGAGCGCCGGAGGGCGAGAGGCAGGGGCGAAACCTCTCGCCGCGGCGAGTCACCGTGCAGACCGCGCTCCGCAAGCAAGCCGCTTGCGGACATTGGAGCCCACCCGACGGACACACATCAGAGGCGGGCGGACCCCCTGTGCAAGCGTGTGTCTGTGTATGTGTGTGTGTGTGTGTGCCACGGATTAAAAAGAAACAAAACAACAAAAAATACGCAACCGCCCGACGTCTCCCCCCAGGAAGTCGCCGGAACGACCGACAAGCGAACGCCGGACGTTCCTTATGCATCGGACGTCGTCAGCGTCGGCCCGGACCGCAGGCCGTTGCATCGGGAGCAGAAACGTGGGCCTCACGTCGTCTGCTAGTGGAACGTCGCCTGCTTCGGAACCGTCGTCTGCTCGCGAAACGCCGTCTGCTCGTGGAACGTCGTCTGCTTCGAGATCGTCGTCTGCTACGGACCGCGGCTTGGGGTTCTGACCGTCCGAGCCCAGGGTTACCGCAGCCTGACAACCGGCAAAAGTTGGTGACCGCTTCGTCGAGATTGGTGTTCGTTTGTCTGTTGTCTCGTGGATGGTGCGGTGTCGCTGTTGTTGTGGTGGTCAGCTGTGCAGTGCGCTGGCGAAACTCCGGTTCGACGACGGCGACTGTGGATGCTGCGCGGGTGTGGAGTTCGTGACCGACTTTTTTGCTTCTTTTCTTTGACGGCAGACGACGAAATCCCTCCCTCTCGGTGGAAGACGCGCGCGCGCCAGAGAGAGGAAAGGGTGAAAACGAATACAGAACGTAGCAAGACGACAACAAAACAGAAAGAGTGAGGTGCATAAGCGAACGAGGAGGAGAAGGAGGGTTCAGCCACGTGACACAGCGCTAAGACGTGACAACATTGGTGGCAGGCGTCAAAAACGCGGGGAAAAAGAAGAAACAACAACAAGGAACTCGTGCTTCATTATCATTCATTAAAATCACCCTTCATTCATTAATTACCGAACCATCCCCCCTTTTCACTTTCCCCTTCAATTATCAACTGGTAAATGAAAACGATATCATCGTGACCTAAGAAAGAAAAGAGAAAGCTGGTGCCTATATTTTCTAAAATCTCGAATCACGTGATCTCCATTTCTCCATTCATCGGATTATCGAGTAGTATCGATGCCGATCACCCACATTCAGACGCGGCGAATATGAAACGCCAACCAACCTGCTCCTGACGAATCCGCCAGAAACAGCAACAACAAAAAAAGTGTATCTCGTCCTGAATGTGTACGACTTCACGCCGACCAGTCGCCGCGCCGCGAAACCTCGGAGGAAACCCACCAGTGGATGTTTCGAGCTGAATCTCCTCCGCTCGCCGGAACCGTGTGCGGTGTGTGTGTAGTACATGAGCATCACGGAGAGTCTTCCCCCGTGCGTGCGGTGACGTTCTCTGAGGTCCGCGAGGGGACCGTGACGGACGCGCGGAGCGGGCGGACCAGGGACCCGGGTTCCGTGGTCCCTCGTCGTCGAAGCTGGAGGTCCATGCCATGTCACGGCGCAAACAGGAGAAGCCACAGCCGCGCAAGCGATCTCTGACAGGTGAGTCGGTCAATCGTGTCACACTATACCTGCTTGTTTCACTGTAACAAGAGAAAGCGTTCATGTTGGGTGCTGGTTTGGGGAACATCGTAATCGAATACTGCATTTACACGGCCAGCCGCCTTCACACTGCAAGCAGTACGTCATACAGAAGACAGTTGGCAGACACTGTCTCAGGCATATCTCTTCCTTGTATGGACCCTTTGCCTAAACCTTGCGTCGTGTTCGTTGTCTCAGTGTTTTTTTTTTTTTTTTCTTACCTCGTGGTTTATGTTACGGTGTCACTCTGTCTTTCACTGGGAAAGAAGAGAGGGGTTAGTCGGAATATGGAGCTCCGACTGGCCACTCTTTTCCTTCTTTTTTTTTTGGCGAGAGAGAATGTAAAAGACAGAGCTTTTGGGGTAAGTGTGAAGCAATCAGCAGAAAAAACACTACATCTGCCCACACAAGACAATAACACACAACAAGAATCGTGGATCACAAAAGCAGCCGATAGCTTTATAACACATTCAGTGTGTTTTTTCAAGGCAAAACGTTGGTGTTCTTCTCGGGCGAAGGAGCTACAGATCTATAGAAAAAACGTCTGACAAATGACGCGGCGGAAAAAAAAAAAATAATAGCGTTTTGCCGATACACGAAGTCCGCGCATGTGAGTCTGCTCTATGACGTCAGCGACTGCGAGCGAAGCAGAATGCTCGATGTCGCAGCTTTGGCTGCACTTCCAGGTATTGGAGTATACGCAAAGCGGTTCGAACAGAATAGCACTGCCTCATTCATAGCCATCGCATCGCAACGCAAAGCCACGGCAACCGGTTTTCCTATCAGTTTGAAACTAAGAGATGTCACTGCGCTATTCGATTCAGACCATGGTTCGCACACCCCTGTACTTCTATACTTCGTTTCACTTTAAAAACTGGTTCATATACAGCCCCGTTTTCTTGCGTTACGTTAGGAAAGCTTGCGTACAAGTCACCGGGGCATTTGTGCTTCGTATTAAGCGATTACCAGTTCATGGATATAGCCCATTCGAGACTCGAATGTTCGGGTGACCTGTACGTAACGTGAGAAAACGGTGCTGTTAAGTCCGGACGCAAACGACGTATACGAGTTGAGTGTACAACTCAAACAGCGTCAAACGTGCACCGACATGTTGTTCGTCATGTTTGTGTGCGTGTTCTATCATCGCCGAACCATTCATGTACAAGGAAGGCCCACTGACTGGCGCATTATTTGACGCCGTTTGCTTGCTCCCATCAGCTGGTAGCGTCAGCTGCGTCGGGACTTGAGGTAAAACGAATTGCAAGTCGAAAGTGTTTTTTTGGCATCGTTATTTGACCCTGCTGCCCTCGTTGATAACTAGCATTCGACTGTCGGAATCTTCTGCTGGAGAGATGTAGAAGACCTCGTGGTCATTATTTTTGTCTGCCACAGTCGCCCGCACTGCGACAGGGAGCCAAAGCAACATCGGCAGTCACTTCAGTTATGGAATCAAGTCCAGTGTCACGAGTTGTTTTTTTGCAAAGTGTTGCTTTGCACGGTTCACGAGCAACTTGCTCACTTAATGGCCACTCGCAGGCATATCTGGGGCCAGTGGAGCTATCCGAGCCGCGTAGTTACGTACGCCTCCATCGGAGCTTCTGCTCGCGATCGTAAAACTGGAGTGTTCGCATTCATATATTGCACTACTCTGAAGCATCGTGTCCTGTCATCTGCGCGCTTTTATTTTCGCTGTCAGTTACGTTTCCTTGAATGACACCTTGTAAAAGTTTCATGCGTATGACGAGACGCGCGGAGCTGCGTCTGCTATAAAGGCGCATAGAGTGGAACGCGTCTTCTTGAAGCCATTGCCACGCTGGCGCCGCCGCGCGGGCAAGGTTGGAAGCTTGGAGGCTTCCTTCCGTTAACACATGAATACCATGCGACTCCTTGGCTAATGCCACAGGAGCCAAAAGCTAACTTCAGTCATTGAAAAAACTGCACACCATCGATAAATATCTACCTGCTTTGAGAGTTTTGCAGTTTTGTTTGAGGATGCGTAAAAGATATTTCGTCGTATACTCGGCACAACGGTTTGCACGACAATAACGTCGTCAACCTTGGCTGTGTTTTGCACCCGTTTACAATGTTTGACTTGGAGAAAACAAAGCGAGGTTTGATCTAAATGATTTCCTTTGACATGTAAAGTTGATTCTACCGTAGTAGCGCGTTCAGCTACTTTGATTGGCCACCTTATATTAATGAACATAGTCACTCAGAAATGTCACTATCTCATAAGCTTCGCTCAAGTTGACATCGACGTTTACGCAACCACAAGACGCAAGAGCAAATCCCATACTACTTCGTGTACACGTCCATTAAATTTTGTAGAAACCCGCTCCCCTACCGTGGTTACTAAACGGCGTGTATCTAAACACTTCTTCTTTTTTTGTATGTGAAACATGCACTTAAGGTTGTAACCAAAATCAAGAGATCCAACGCCTGCCCGATTCCAACGGCACATGCGACGCCGAGCACCACAGGTTCCGTCCACGCACCTTTTGCTGCACCGAGCGGCGTCGACACTAGAAATATCTAAAAAAATCGCGACACGTAAATCAGGCCTTAAAATTAATGGCACTAGATCTCTACATCGATTTATAGAGGTCTGAAGTAATCAATAAACCCTCTCTGCAGCATGGATATCTCTATAAGTGCGCTGCACATCAACTCACGCACACACTCTTAATTCGCTACACACACTCCTTTCACGAAAACAAAAACAGAAAAAAAAACACTTAATCAATACGGAGGTCTCACCTGATGTATGTGCTACAAAAAGGATCGTGACGTCATTGACAGAATGAGAACGGCAGGGGACCTATTTTAGATGACTGAACCCCAGCACGCATGCACTCGTTGGATTTTATCGTGCTTTGGATACGTGTGCACGCTCGTAGAAAACGAGGCGCCCACGCATTATGTAAGGTATACGAAGCTCACGCTGAAGGCAGCACAACTGGAAGGGTGAGAACGGCAGGGATGGCGTTCTGCTCCTGCCAGTGACCATAGTATATAGGTGCACGGCGCGACACAGCGCGTACTGAAACGTCGCCGCTATTTTGCATACATGCCCACGCCGTTAAGATTCGAAGAATAAATTATTACGCCTAAGTCGGTGCTCGATGTCTCTACACCTCCACCATCCTATTCGTTTTGATGATAACCGTTTAGCGGAGGGGAAGAGAAACAAGGAAAATCGAGCGATCGCCTATTCGTGCAAACTGAGTCGGGCTCGTTATGCGAGAGTTTGTCGAATCTCATCGTACTGGGACGGCTGTATGGCGTAATTTATCCAGACGAAAACTGGCGCGATATATTCGCGAACCGTGCGTACATTTCCGCGTTTATGATTTATCAATTACCCGAGCAGCCAGCCGCCGTCGCATAAAGGCGAGAAAACGAGCGCAAGTCAGACGACACCCTCTTTAACGTGGAAACTGAAATTCGCTTTTTTGAGGGTCATTATCGACACTTTAGTTGTGCGTATAAAGCCCTTTAAAGAGTCTCGGTAATGCAGACCAAGATTACCTGTGAGGTGTGAGGTGATTAGAAAGCCCTTCAAAATTTACGCCCTCTTACAATTCGTCTAAAAACACTGCAAAATGGCGTGCGCAAAAAAAAAACAAAAAAAAACAGCAAGTTGAAAGATAGTGGGTAGACCTCAAAGCAAGCTGCCTTGAGGTCTACCCACTATCCTTCCAGTCAGAGCCAATCAGATCTCGGCGTTCTGACGTCACCAGAACACCTGCAAAAGAAGCAGACGAGCTTGCGCCCCGCATCGACTAAACGTTACGGGTGTTTGAATAGGGATTTGAATGGAATAGCTCGGTGCCACTCCTATTTAACCTGCGCACTGTTAAAAACAAAAGTTTCCACGTGGCGGTGCCAGCATGGGAATGACTTCAAGAAGATGGCTTCCACATATTTGCTTTAAATCATCGTAGCGAGAAAATCGTTACTCTTTATCACTACATGTGTGTTTTAAATATAGCAGATTGATCAATACTTTCGTTGGATGAATAACGATTCGGAAAAAAGAACTGATTGTAAATTTAATGTGCAGTTTAACGAAGTGTTGTTGATGTGATGATAGATGAAACACTAAAACAGAAATGTTGATTTTATTGGTTATCTAAAAATCTTTATTTGACTTATCTTTGGCGTTCTGATTTGCTTGCCTAAAGAAACTAACTGGCGAAAGAAAGTGGAAGGTGGAAATAAATTTTAATGCTCGGCAGAGAACCGCTTTCTGCTCCTGCTCAGGCTTATATAAACCTATCTTGCTCGATGGCGACACAAAGGCTTTCTTGCTCGATGATGACGCAAATGCACAAAGAAAGCATAAAATAACCTAGAAAAATGTCGAGAAAAGAAATCTAGTTTCGGCATTATTTTTTGTGGGAAAGATTTCATTTGAATTATCGTAGTAAAACTGGTTTGTTTTAAAATCAGGATTTACATCATTATTTCAATTACCTCGATTTTCATTCTCCGCCCTGATACTCCGCGTCACTACAAGTTCGACCGGAACCGACCCTACGATTCGACAATGTTACTCAGGCAGCGTCAAAAGTAATTTCTCTTACAATTAATGTCAAATGACACGCACGATGAAGCACTTTTCGCGGGCACAAAATGATGTCCCTTAGCTCATTCTATGCGCCATCTCAGAAATGCCTGCAGTAAAGACAAAGGCACCGGCGCGGGACCATAGCTCAACAGAATTTTCTGTTTGCACGAGAGCGCTCGTGGCCGTGCCTTTTATCTGCACTGCGCATGTTTGTGAGATGGAGTATAGGACCGTGCGATTATCGGTTCGAATAAAAAAGCACGTCATTCCTACCTCAAACCACTGTAAATCGAGTCAGTCGCTATTCCATGCTTTGTGAAGGCTATGGATGATGCGGCGCTATATGATTCCGTCAACCCCGATTCCCACACCAGGGGCTCTAAACTCGTCGAACACAAAGTTGGGGCCGAAGTTTACGGACCACACCGATTGAACTATCATGACGATGACTTCGCACTTTTGTCTCCGGCGTCTAATTGGCGCGCTCCGCGAACTTTTGGCTCCAACTTTGTGTTTGACGAATTGAGGGCCCCTGTAGAGCTCCATTCTGCTGGCTGTGCGCGGCCATCCGCTTCCTGTAATCTGCACCGTGACGCAGTCGGCGCTTCGAGGAACGAAGAGTGGCACTCGCGAGTAGTACAGTGGACGTTTGAGAGCAACCACGCTTCAAAAAGCTAGTCTGACCACCACCACGGGTAGAAAATATGCTTTGTTTGGGCGCCAGTCTGGCAACCGTGGACGCGACTTATTTTTAGAAGTCGTGTGGCTAGGTGGCGCGAGATACCGCCCTTTACGAAGGGTGCGGCTGTTACTGTCCGTCCGATATCCATCCAAACGCGCCTTAGCAAAGCTGGACTATTCGGACGACTCTACACGCGCCAGGAAGCAAGATGGCGGCGCCCAGAGGTCGCAGTTGCAAACGTCTATATAGCTGCGATTCGAGGTACGCATTCGAATGGCCCTGAGGCTCGAACCCACGGTGAAACTCAGGCTCAGTGCTTGCAGCGCTGCAACTCGCGCAGCTGCTCCGTCTATTTCGCGACTGTATTCGCTCGGATCGCACATTTTCTAAAGCTGCGTTCGCACATTCCATTTACTTTTTGTGTGTTATGTTTTTTCTCATCATTATACGTTTGAGGCTGGGAGTGGCATCAGTAATAATCCTCGTTGGGGGCGGAACCAACTTTGTATCCGTGGCCCTTTTTGGCGGACATTCGCGTTTCTTTATTATTTTTTTTTCTTTCTCTCTCTCTCTCGTTTTGAGTCGGCCATTTTTCATGCTGTGAAACCCGTTCCAAAAAACATCGCGGATGCCGGTTTTCAGTGAAAATGTACGTTCCGTGTCTGCGTAGCCGTTTTTGTGTGCTGTTCGTAAAGAGACAGCCGAAACCATTGGACGGTCGCGGATAAATTCAGTCGCCCGATGGCAAAAAAAAATTGTCAAATTATACAAAAACCAAAAAAAGTGCACGAAAGACGTGGTTTATAGCCTTTTAACACTTTCTAACACTACTCTGGTCGAGGTACTGCGTGGAAAAAAAAATTAAAGATGATTTATATCCGGATTTAAATCGTGATATAACTCATAATCTAAATCATGTAATTTACTTGTCGCGTTTAAATCAAAAAGTGTCCTCAAAAAATAGAGAAAAAATGTTGTTATATCTGAAACTTTATTCGTGCGATACCTCTTCATTTAAAAAGAAACACTTATGTGTTCCTTAAACCAAATAATAGAATAGACATGAAAGGTGCTTTCGCAGAGTGAAAGGAACAGAGAGGCCCTGCTTTGTGGTAAAACCCAATTAGCAAGGTTGAATTTCTTATTTTCATTTTGAACTCCGTGGCTCGAATGTTTTGAGAGGTACGAATTCAGCACTGCTGGTAAAAAAGCTGAAGAAGAAGCAGTGTGCAGCCCTTCCCCCTTTTTCAGCGACTTCGGCAGGCAGGGTTCACTGACCGGCAGCATTTTAGGATGAAAATTCACTTCTCCGAGGGAGCGTTTGTACGGTATATCATATACCTGATATTTATTTCGTGTAACTCATATCGCGATCTGTTGATACCTTAATGCAATTAGCGTGTTCCGAATCATTTAAAGTAGCAAATATTTAGCTCACTCACATTTAGAACACAAAAACGAATCGTTGCTCTAGCTTTAAAGAAGTGTGAAGTTGTTTATACCTTCCATTAAAATGTTTAGAAGAGTTTTAAGACGCAGCGGCATAATGGAACTTAAAAGAAATAGAAGTTCTTTGTCTTGCAGTTTTTCAAGGCTCAAATGCATTAAGCACAAATAATGAAAAATATGTCGTGTTAAAAAAAAAAAATCATTTGACTTGCACTGCACGACATTGCTAGCGCGAACACGACCTCGGGCGTTTTTAGCGTTTTACTTAGACTGATCGCAATGACAGCCATCAAACTTTACCGCTTAGATTACTGCCTTGAATGAGGACTAGTGTTTATGGACACCATTTCGTTTTAAAATGGAAACATCAAATCTGGCGCTGGCTTGTTCGCGCTAATGGTGTCGCTGTCTACACATTGGATATCCAAATTTGTTTTAAATGAAATAAAACTAAATTTTCGTAATATTTTCGAGAAAAATAAAATATGATGAATTTTATTAACCTTTTCAGGTACCGTCGTACACCGCGCTAGGCTGGGGACCGCAGTCAAAAAGAAAAAACGGCGTGACAGTCAGTACCTTTCGTATATAGAAAGCTTCCAGTAACGTGATAACCTTCGGTACTCGTATGAAAGAGGGTTACAACTTACCAGCGGGGATGGTGTGAACCCACAAACATAGTCACACTTTAATGGTCATGCTTTGGGGTCATCATCATTGAGAGAACATTGGTGCTATACTTATTGACACCCAAAAAGTAAAACGCAAGTTTTGTCCACGGTTTTATATAGCTGTGCGAGTAGTTCTTAGAAAAATTGCTTGTCAGAAAAAGAAAAAAAAAAGAAAAGAAAAAATACCACGCTTTTATGTCTTTTTTTAACAGACATTTTTTAAGAGACGCTGGCTTTCGCGTGTCCCGACCAGCTTGTTATCAATCCGCAGCCAATGAGATTACAGCATTAAGGAATAAGAAAGCCGAAATGCCAATCAGGATGCAAAAATCGAGAATGCAATAAGCCATGCCGCAGATTTCAGTGGCAGCTGCGATGTTAAATAGGCATACGAGCATCTTTAGTCTCATTACCTTAAAGTGGAAAATTAGTAACACACCCGAGAAGCCGAGATATGTTTCCTGCCGTTGTTGAGGTGAAGAAAATGTATTAGCTTTTCGAACCAATTGGCTCATGACCGGGAGTAAATTCTTATCCAGTCAATCATTTGGAACGTTTTTTTTTTTTATTATTTCGTAACAGTTACAAGATTGTTTAATGATTTCTTGTAGGTACTTGATGTCAAACGTTTCGATGGAAAGAAATGCAGTTTCTCACTATACGTGCGTGCTTGTCACCACCAAGGACCAGACTTGTGCACATCACTGAAAAAAAGTAACCGATTACAATTACAATTACATCACTGTACAAAGTACCGATTACAATTACAATTACAGCCTCAAAACAGTAATCGAAAAATTACTCTAAAGTAATCGATTACTTTTCACGTTACTTTTCATTCAACTTTCTTTATTACTGTAGCATAATCCTTGGGGACTCGCGCAATGTTGTTCCGAAAAAAAAAAAGAAGAAAGCCTTGACCCTCGGTTTTTGCTGAGAGCTGAGTGAGTGACGCCAACACACCCAATTCTTCTCACGAAAAAAAAAAATGAAATAAAAAGAGCGCTGTTAAAATGCATTACTCACAAGAGGCTAATAAAGTCATTTTTTATACACGGACGTAGTCCCCGGTGTACAAAAAAAAATATACCCAGGAAACGAAGTATAGTGAAGTGGTCTACTAATCCTCGAGATCCCGTGCTTAGTGGTTTCGAAAAAGAAAGAAAACAACAAAAAAGATTGACCGCTGCTCAGTGCTGAGTGACTCCAGCACATCTAACCACCCCCCTCCTCCCCCCCCCCCCCAAAAAAAAAAAGAAAAATTGAGAAAAATTGTAATCGGTAATTATGTAATTGATTACAGCAAAAAAGTAATTCAATTACAAGGATCGTTACTTCTTAAAGGAAGTAATTGAAGCGTTACAAATTTACAGTAAAATGGAATTGATTACAAGTAATCCATTACTTGTAACGCGTTACGTAGAAGTCTGCCAAGGACGCAAGAAAACGCGATAGACGCACTTTTTCGCGTAACCGAGCGCGGGTCTCATTCAACAAACATACGACAAACATCAGTGCTTGCAAACGTGTCCAGTCCGTCTTACCGACAATTTTCTATGACGCCTCAATGACACCAACCTCTGAAAAAAAAAAAAGCGTTACTCTCAAGTTTTATAATTCAATTGCTACCTTATTATATCAACCAAGTCTCGGTTATTCGCTTGCTTTGTGATGCTTCTGCATGAAGGCTACTGCGTGTTGTTCCAAACGCGTCGAGGGAAAAAAATATGCATGCGCGGAGGCGCCGACAACTTAAAGAAACTCGGATCTTGGCCCGCCGACGAACAAACTAATAAGCAAGAAGCATGAGTACAATAGCCCTGCGTTTCTGAGACTGTCGGCGACTGTACGGGTCGAAATAGTCGGTAGACGTAAAGCTGGCTGGCTTTCTTAGTTTCTCCTCGCTTTTGGAGCGCGTTCGAACGTCCAACGCCGGCGTCTTTGTGTTCGCCGTTCACCTTTCGGACACGTTCGAACAGCGAGTAGAGACAAGAGCGGCTGGCTATCTCGTCTACCGGGCCGATTGTTCCAGTCAGAGGTCGGTGCTCCGGCTTCCCCGCGCGTTCTCCTCTCCTCCTCTCCCTCAATTTCGACCCGTATAGGAGCTTTTTGAAAAGTCTGGACTCACGCACTCTAAGTAACCCGGAGCGTTTACTTTCCGGCAGAGTTCTTAATAGATTCAATGACTGCCGTCTACGGTGTGTTTATCGCGTCCACCAAAAAAGTGGTCCCTCGATTTCCACCTAATGACGTCATGGAAGTGTCATTCTGTCGCCGACAGCGATCCTGGCGGTGTCAAAACAGACTCCTGCTTGACAGACCACGGAGGTTTCGTCAGCAAGGAGCTGGCGACGCTGTGACGACAGCGACACTCGCGTTTGCTCGTGCTTTTTTTTGCTTTTTGCCGCAACTTTTACAGAAGAGTTCTGCGCATGCGTGAGCTCCGGACGCCCAGCGGCGAACGCTCGAATTACACCCGGTTGATACGGTGGTTGATCGGCGGACGAGGACGAAAACTGCGAGTTGTCGAGTAGCATCGTCGCGTCGACCGGAGTCCGGCGAACACCGCCCAGACGTAGAGCGTTGCATTTGAAAACGTCCGCTGTGACGGTTGTATTTTAGCTATGATCGGCCATTTTGGCGCCGAAACAAATACGGTGGGAGGTGCTTCGGGGATGACAAACCCCGTCTCTCTCAGACGGACGCGCCGCGAATTACAAAAATTTTGTTGCTCGTATGTTTAGACAGTTTTGATGGTAGCACGCCTCAACGGGGGACTGGTCTCTTAGGTGTAGATGAGAAATTTAGCCAGTGCAGTATACAACCGCTGACCTGGGGTCTTTAACGTGCACCACGCAGTAGTGATTACATGAACGCGAAGTTATCCAGATCAAAACCGGTACGGGGTGGGGATCGAACCCGGGAGGTTCTGCAGCGGAAGCTTTCGCCCCGCGCTCCGAGCTGAGACGCGTTAGACCACTCGGCAACCGAATCCGATCCCCCCGCGAATTAGGACCGTAATTAGGACGCGCTCAGGTCGGGGCGTGCTACCTGAAATCACCGGTGAGACATGGTTGTATAAAAACAGTATTAATTGTGCCGCAAACCCTTGTAAACTAAAATTGTATGAAAACGCCACGCTCCTGTCATCCTGTACTAATCTCCAATAAAGTTCCTATGAAGAGTGCTTTTTCCGTTTGTTTTTACACAAAAACATGCTTGCTAAACGCTCATATTGACCACTGTAAAGGAAAAAGATTGATTCGTTATTTAGGCGTTATCAGGCCTCGGAGTTTCGCGGCATTCCGGAAGCATTCAGTGACTAGTCGGTACAAACCTGAAGGGCTCAGCAGTTGGCAAAGCAGCTCCCTTCATCCACTTCTAGTTCGTGCATCCGGCGCCAGATGGCGTCATTATATAAAAAAGGTACATTTCAGCCTTGTAATTGGACGAGTTCCCTCCATAAATTGCAGCGATTGTCTCTCCCGATTGCTTTACGGGAAAGTAAACGCTCTGTACGTCTTAGAGTGGCATAAGCGCTGGAAAGGTGTATAGGAGCTTTTTCAGAGTATGGACCAATAGGGGCTCCTCGTTTCAAAAGGGAACATGTGACACGACGACAATCATGGCGCAAGCACGAGAACGCTCTCGTTTTGTTTTTTATTGTGTGTCGCTCTAAAACTTTCCTTCTCTCTTTCTCTCACAAACTGTCACTGTTTCGTATTTTTCTTTTTTCAGAGATAGTGTTTTGATGAAGTGTCAAATGCTGATGCTCGCGTATAGGTCGATCGGGTAAGACGGATCGGCGAACGAGCGAGCGCGCGTCGAATGACGTCGTATACCCCGCCGCCGCGATATTCACATTTGGTGGAATTTCGTTCGTACATTGGAGTGTATACGATGTTTCCGCGCGCATACCGCGCGACTGGAATGTGTGTCTCTCGTGTTGTGAGCAGGCTGCGCGCTCTGATTCCGAGCAAGTGGATGCCTACCTATTTCACGGCCAAGGTTCGTACCACGTTGAGACACGCCAACAGAAACTTAGTAATTGAAAGCAGTGAAAGCAGTGTTGTTACGGTACTGCCTTAAAAAAACTTCTTAAAAAACTTTTTTTTTTATTTGAACGCAAACGCGTCGTTTTGTTTCGCCACCTGCATTATAAAAGAATCAAATAGTTGTGTGCAACCTAACCACCATATTTTTTGACCTATAGTCCGCAACGGCAAATTTGGGATCAAAAAATAAGTTTTTGCTTAGATAGTCCGTACTCGGCGCATAGTCCGCACGCCGTGCATAGTCTGCACCTGGTGCTTAGTCAACGCGAAAATATTCTGATACGCGGCACACCTTGACAAATGTCTGCTTTCTAAGCTTACAAAGAAGCTTGTGTTACACATAATTCATTATTAAGGTACTCTTTCATTTCCAAAATTCGTCACGTTTCGTCATAATGAACGATCGTGAAAAACTAGATTCCTGTATAGTCCGCACGCGTAGATAGTCTGCGTAGCCTCAAATTTCAACTTTTGAACATGTATGGTCCGCGGACTATAGCCCGGAAAATACGGTGGTGTAAATAATGGTATCCTAGAAGCATTTATTCAGTAGTCGGGATTGTAGTTCCTGAAAGTTTAAGGACAATTCGCGTGCCCAACACTGATACTTTTTTTCTCTAATTGAGTGCGTTTTTTTATTTGAGCATATCACGCGAATCAGGCACCAATCGCAAAGTGAAAACCTTCGTCTTGACTAGATAAACAATGGGGGGATCGGTGGCGGAATGGTCTAGCGCACACTAGCTCAGAGTACGTGGAGCGAAAGCTCGCAGCTGCAGAACCCAGGATCCTGTGTTCAATTCCCACCCCTGTCCGTTTCGATCTGGATGAACTTCGTACCGGCGTGCGGTCGTGTATCACTACTGCGTGGTGCACGTTAAAAACCCCAGGCTAGTGGTTGCACTGCACTGGCTAAATTGCTCATCTACAGCTGCGGGGCAAATCGCTCGTTGAAGGGAGACTAACTTCAAGGCTGCGTAAACACACCCACAACCAATTTTATTTTTTCGATGACCGAGGTACTGTAATAGTTATACTGTCAACGACTGCATAAGGGAGAGAGGGCGCGATATAATAAATTATGTATTTGTGGCATCTTAAAAAAATACACTTCATAACGACAAGGCATGCCACATTAGAAGAGTTGGGGGTTTCAAATTTATTTGTGAGTTCTAGGCACATGTAAATTTTCCAGTTCGGTGTTCTCTTGACCGTTTTTCTGTTATGTTATGTCCATACTACATTTCTGTTCACAAGAATAAATCAAACGATTACACGAGAAAAATCTAGTGTTTCTAATTGATGGGGTGATTTTGTATACGAGCGACATTTTCATTTCGAAGTTACATTTATGTGATTCAAGTTCCTATGTGATATGCCACATCGGAGTTCCCATTTGTTGAGTCCGACGGAACAAGTGCCTTGGGCACTTGCGAACGTAGGCTGTCGTCGAGATAAATTTCACTGTGTTAACTGAACAGAGAAGTAGCGAAGGTCTTCGGTCATAGGGATGTCAACACTAGATAAGTACGGTGTCACTTTTCTTGGAGTGAGTTTATTTTTCGCGACAAGGTTCCTAACTGATAGCGCTGTATCGGTGCGTGAGTGCTGTAAGTCAATCAATACTATTTTTTTTTCTAGAGTTCGCACCTGAGCATGATTTTTCTGAAACATATAATGCAGTTGTATCTGGATAAATGACCGGTATCGACGGTCATGTCAAATCTTATAGATTACCAGAAATATATAATACACCTCGCCACGTGTGATCTTGGTATCGTGTACATTTTTGTTTACATTATATTAAAATGTTCGTACATAACTAAAGCCAGCTACTGCCAAAAATACAAGATAAGTAGAGGTTCACCTTTAGCAAAAAAAAGTTAATATTTTAAACACCGTAAAATGCCGTTTTTTTTTGTTTTTTTTTTTTTTGGCGCTTGGTTGTTTGAGGCAGGAATTTGGCTGTGGTTCTTCCAGCAAAACGGTCACAAATTACTACCAAACAACGTAAAGAAACGTAATTTTTTTATTGTATTTTTTTAATGAGTTGAGGGACTTGTCTGATAACTTCGCCCATAATGAATTAAGTTCTTTTTTGTTATCGTAAGATATCTAATAAGAAAGAAAGATAACATATATTGACAAGTTATAAGGTTAAGCGCGGGATCAGTTTTCAGTGGTTTTGTCTTCCTTACCGCGTCGATTATCCCTGTATAGCCTCAAAGGGCTTGTTATAACCCTTTGGTATCCTCCTATTTTGGTAGAACTACAAGTAGACTACAAGCACGAAATCCTGCGTTCCGCTAGATTTTTCGACCTTTATCTCGTCTTGTCGGAAAATACAATGTTTATTTGTCGCTGGATTGAATCCCGTCACTTTCATAAAAATGCGTTCTCTAGACTGTTTTTTTTTTTTTTTTTCGTGAACATCGTTATGCAGGATTTTAACGTATAGCTGGGTTGGGGTGAAATACCAAATTAGTTTTTTTCTGCTAGACGCTAGAATTGGAAGAGTTGAAATCACTGTTGTTGTTTTTTTTTTTTTTTCTGGCTATACATTTTATTGTAGTTATGTCTAAATTACTTACTTTAATGTTTGCCGCCCAAAAAAAACTGCGTCACATTTCAACATTGCAACCGTCACACCTGTACGATTAGCTACAGCTGGTTCAACGTCTGCATCTTGATTTCGCGGCTTGGTGTTCATCACAGACGGATTCGTCAGAATTCAAGATAGCCTTCTAATGATGCTTGCCTTGCACGTTGGCTCTGACTTCTGTTTATTCTCCAGTAAAAAAAAAAAAAAAAAGATTTCTAATAGCTAAATAGAAAACTATTTGTCAGAGCAGACCTAGACGTTAGCATGCATAGGTCTGCTCTGAATACTATCTTACTATTTATTGCTTTTTTTTTTTTTTTTTACAAAACTTTGTTGCACACGAGAGCGAACGTGCCGTCAATTTTATTTGGGTTCTTTTCCATTGATATTCTTTGCTTGTTATTTAGTGGTATTGCTACTTTCTTCGTTAATTACACAATGTTAGCTAGTTTTATAACCCTCGTAACATACAGTATAGCAGCATCATCGAGGAGGCACGTACATATCAATATATATATATATATATAATGTTTTTTTTTTCTTTATAAATTCGTAATCCAAGGAATTAGCTGTTCACGAGAATAAAAATGAACAGAGGATGATGATGATTACGATTAAGACTCAGTTTGTAGATTTGTTTATTACTAAGTCGAAAGTACATTTCATTCACTTTGGGTGATGTTAACCGTTTCAGTTCATGCAAACACGCCGCGTTTTCACTTTGTGTGATGTTAACCGTTTCAGCTGATGCAGGCACTCCGTGTTTTTTTCAATCTCTTGTCGGGCAAAACCTTGCATTGTAGAGCGGGGCCAAGGCAGCGGTACACGCACGGCGTTGTCACTTATTGCCATCTCCCCATCTGCAAAACAAAACAAAAAAAAAGACAAGGACGGCTCATGAAAGGGAAGAGTAAAAAATGCCGGTTCTCTGCAGTATATATATATATATATGTGTGTGTGTGTGTGTGTGTGTGTCTGTGTGATTTGTTAGCCTATAGCTACAAGGCCCCTGAAAGCCGCACTGGATGGTTGTACCGCTGTGCTGCATACACTGTAAAACCCTAATCGTCTTCTGCCGGGAAGAAAATCGATTCCCAGTTTCCTTCTCTCCATTCCCTCTCGCACTCTTCTCTCCTCCTCTCCCCGCAGTGGCGCGTCTGTCTGAGCTACTCCCCACAGCAAAGAGGAGGGTCTCTCTCTTTCTCGAATGGAAAGGAGGATTTGAGGCCGAGTTTCCTCTCTTCTGGCTGCTCGTTGGCCTTTAAAGGGATGCTGAACCAAAATTTTGGTTTCAAAAAACAACGCGGAAGCGCTAGGCGGGACGCTACAAACCCTATAACATCACTCATAAAGCGATATCTCCAACGGATGCTCATGTTTTTGTGAAAAGAAAGCGCGCTTGAACAAGGCCATAAAGGCCCGTGACGTTGCGATTCTCGTTTCGTCCTCTTCTCACTTTGACTCTGTGAGGACGCGAAGAGAGAAGGAAACAAGGCCATTTCCCCTCCTCCTCAACTATTCAGCAGGAAACGCGACGTCACGATTCTCACTCCATCGCATCCTTATTTTACAAAAAATACGGCTATCCGTTCGAGATTATTGCTTTATGAGTGTGTTTTGAGGGTTTGTGGCGCCCCGTTGAACACTCCCGCTTCCTTATTTACTAAAATTCAAATTTCGGTCCCACATCCCTTTAAGCTAGAACGCAGAAACGAAGAGAAAAAGTTCCTGATTCGTAATTTGCTGTTTGTTCTCGCATCTTCCTCTTGTGGTGCGAAAACATACACGAGGAGGCATGGGAAGGGAACCACTGCGGTGTCTTGTGAAGCCAGACCCCTCTTTCGCATTTCCATCCAGACACGTTTTACATTTGAATAGAATGGATTTGAAATTGAGTACGAGATTTAATGGAGCCACCCGGAATGTTCCTTAAAGAGATAGACAATGCAAGTGTTCTCTCTTTTTTCATTTTTTTTAAGAAATAAATTGGCTATGTCGAATTTAGTTTCAGGTCATAAACGAAATGAAAAGTTTGCGATGACAGACGAAGGGCGCGTTACGAACGTCGAGCACCTTGTCTCCTCTCCGCAGGCAGTGAGGCAGAGACATTAGCTGACAAGAAGGCCGAAGAACAAATCTCGAAACAAAAAAACAACAAAAAAAAGCGTGGACAGAATGATTTATGTTTTGCGTTTCCTTCGTTGGCAGTCACTATAGAGAGTCTATAATTGATCAGGATGAATCGCTATCCCACACCTCCACCACGTAGTGAGGAAGATCAAACTAGGTAGACTAGCGCAGTGAACGACATCTAATTCTAACCTCCGTTTCCATGCGTCAGCGCGAGAGACCGCTTCTGTTCACCCAGACCTGCGCGACTAAAATGTTCATAGTTTGATGAGCGGGGGACGTTTGAGGAGGACGATCACATCACGTGACATCTTCGCAGCATTAACTTTTTTTGGCCACCCTTTTGTGGCCTATTTGAGTAAATGCACTGTTGGGTAAAGTACATCAAAAAGTACTTGAAGTAAAGTACAAAGTGAATGAGAGGTTGTGTACGTCAAGTAAAGTATTTAATGCACCAGGCGCAATGTACTTGTAGTAAAGTACTATAAATACAATGTACATTTAAAGTAAAATACGGGTACTATTTAACAGAATCTTTCACGACCCTTTCAATAGCCTATACAGTATTTTTTTTAAGTGGTATGCATTGTTTTTTAGGTAATCGCGGGTGCATCACTTATTTCCCGAAATGGCGGCGAATATAGCATAGAATCCAATGGCCACAGAGTTGTTCTTTTTAATGTCACTGACAAACTTTTTAAAACAATCAACTTATGAGGCAGTTATTTGTTGACAAATCACACTTTTCTGCTACATATGTAATAAGAGCAAATTTGAGGAATGAACTTTGAAGTCGGGAGTTGTACTTTCTTCGGAAAGTACGAGAAAAAAATACTTTAAGTAACGTACAAGTGCATACTCAGAGAATGTACTTCAAGTAAAGTACAAGTTTTCTTCTTATTTTTTAATCTACAGGGTGTTTCCCAAAAATGTTTACAAGGTTTTTTTTGCCGCAAAAATAAACTACGCATCTGCGAACGCTCATTTTCCGCCCAAAGGTAGCGCTAGAGGTCCGAACCAGGTGCGAAAGTTTGATGGCGAACCGATATGTGAATCAAAAGTTATAAGTGATTTTCTAAAACTTTTAATGGGAAAACGGCGACCGACGGAGCTCTCGAATACACGGAGCTCTACGGCGCCAGAAACCGGAAACGGGCGAAAATGGGGCTTATTTTTCCCATTGAAATTTTCAGAAAATTACTTATGACTTTCGAATAACATATCGGTTCGTGCTGAAGCTTTGGCATCTCGTACGGACCTCTACCGCTATCTTTCGACGGAGAATGGGCGTTCGGCCGTGCATAGTTTATTTTTGTGGTTAAAAAAAATCCTGTAACTCCTTTGGGGGACACCCTGTATAGACCTTTTCCACAAGGGCGCCGCCATCTTCAAATATCGTCACTTCCAGTATGGGCGAAAGCATTGTTTTGCCGTCGCCACGCCAATCGAATGCATTTAGGAGATAAGCGTAACCGTCACCCATACTCGTTTTGTCTCCCCTCTATTTTTTTGTTATTTGCAAGTTGAAACGTTTCAATGATTTTTTTCGTCACCAATACCGGATATGCCTACTTGGCGGTCGGGGACGAGAGTAAGCGGAAAAGATCTATACTTGAAGTAGTAGTTTAAGAAAAATGTACTTAAAGTACTTTCCAACGCTGAGTGAACGCACCCAGTCTCCTCATTTCCGTTTCAATTTTGTCTACCACCTGTGGTTAGTATCAAGCTCACAAGAAGAGAATCGTTAGTGTACGTGTGTGGATATTATATGACGTGTCTCGAGCTGAGCTCCAACTGCCACGTTGATAACTTTGTGCGTTCGTAAACGAAGGTCTCTGCTTCCATCCTAGACACACCCTGAGCGAGGTGCGGTTTCTACGCAGCTATGTGGTCCGCTTCACCCTATACGATGTACCTATACGATGTACACGCGCCTCGATCTTACGTTTGCCGACACTTCGAGTTTTCTTACCGATGTTTTCACAGCTGGGGATGCACGGGCATTTTGAAGCGCGATATCGTCCGCCTCGGTTGGGGAATTGCCGCCAGAAATAAAAATGCGAGTCAAGGTGCACACGCCGACTGAACAGCTACAGGGAGAGGGAATCAATGCTATAAACAAAATACATTAATGTTCGAGCGCGACACTGTTAGCGCGAACAAGCGATCGCCGGTTTTTTTTAGTCTTTCTCTTTAAAACCAAGGGATGTCATCCAAGTTATTATTGCTACGGAAAGAGCTCATTCAGTTCTATAATGTAAGCGATAAAAGTTTGTGCTCGCTAATACTAATTAGAAGGAAAATGCAAAAATGCGCCGATGTCGTGTTCGCGCTAACAGTGTCGCGATGTGTACGTAGGTTACTGCGATTAATTACAGTGTATGTCACAAAATACGTTCAAATTTAAAATGGAACATGGTAAACTGTGGTTGGATAAACATGTAGGCAGTACAGGCACGTAGCCAGGATTTTGTTTCGGGGGGGGGGGGGGGGGGGAGGAGGTCCTGACAAAATGCTGCATGAGGGGGAGGGGGGAGAGGAGGTCCCAGCAAAATGGAGGATTTCAGGGGGAGGGGGGAGGCCGGGCCCCCGCCCCCCCCCCCCCCCTCCCTGGTTACGTGCCTGAGGCAGTAACTTGTAAATTCGCAAAACAATATACTGACAAATACATGTTCGCGTTCACTTATTCTCGGCTTAAGCGCTACGTGTTGTTGTATAAACAATAAATCAAACAGTGCTGTGGTTGGTGTACCCCAATTAGAACGGAACCATGCCAGTACTCATCTGCGTTTGTTAAATGACACCACACGTCTAACAATGGGGTATTTCAAGTTTTAAGACAAATTAGAGCGTAGCGCGGTTACTTTGTTTAACTGTGAATTTGACTAGGTACAAGTGTAAAAAAAAATATTACTATACCGGAAATTATGCGGAAAGAGAGCTTGCGACGCATCGCACATGAAGTGTCATGGTGTCACTTTAATATTCTAGATCGGTAGTTTTTTTTTTTTTTTTTTGTAGATCTTTGTCTAGGGTGCCTCGATGGGTGTCTCTCTCGGGGTGCAGACAATCTTTCGTCGCATCATGGGACTCTAGCGCGCCGCAGGGGAAGTACAGAGAATGTTTAAGCGGCAAAAGGTCATCAAAGCATTCGCGAGTGCTGCCCGTTCAGACAGATTCACGCCTCATTGCGTACACTATAAAAAAGACGTAGAAAACATTTTCATGTAAAACATCTGAGGGACAAAGAACAATTTGACTGTAAAATGACCCCGATGTCACCATTCATTCACTGAGCGCTGTGGTAAACTAAACAAGTCCTGTGCGAAAAAAAAACAAAAAAGGCATAATGTCTCGAGAGGTCGCTTACACTATATTTTATCACCATTTTTCTCATCACCATGTACGAACGGACATTTTGCTTTAGTGCAGTAAGGCCTGATTCCGTATGAAGTCCGATAAGCGGAAAATTTGAAAGGTTCTTTCTGCAGTTTTTAACTTTACGTTTTACTCAAAAATAAAAAAAGAATGATGGTGATGTTAATTGTAGTCAATTTTACTTCACTGGAACCCAGTAAAAAAGGTTCGGTTTCTGGAAAAGCGTTACTAAGTGTCTACATGGATGAGGCGAGTTAAGACCCTTGTATATATGCATTGAAGATCGGTCATTTATTCAAATCGTGCACATATCAAAAGAAAGATGCATTGTTGCTTTCTGTGAGGATGTGTTTTGTGGGTTGTGTTTCTTTACGACAAATTTTTTGTAAATGCTACTTTTTGAAGCGTATGAACTATGCAAAAACATGCTTCTTTTTTATGGTACAACGAGTAGAGATACCGGTTGGTTTTGTTATCAAAATTTACCACACTAGAAAGCATTAAACTCGCGTTCGGTAGAAATATTAATTGTTGCGTCGCTTATCATTGGATTGGCCAACACATTTGTTTATCGGCGAGCTCTTTCTTTTTCTTGTTTTCACTTTTTTTTTCTCTTAGGCGCATTTTGTTTTATTTCACGCAAACGGGATTTTGCGGGAGAATGGGTGGCATATAAACAAATTCGCTCGAATGCAGATATATGTCCGATATAAGCTTTATTTCTTAGCCTAATCCTCAACTTTCTTTTTTTTTAGTTCTCGCGATGCTTGATTTTGCTAAGCTTGTCGCGCAACTAATTCCCAGCCCCTGTCCGTCTTGGGAAAGAAGAATCTCGTTTGAGTAGATGACGGCGCGACCTAAAACAAGAGATCGTATCTGTCGTCACGAACGACTCTAAATTTGCCGGGATTGTTCTGGCGCGTCTTTTTTTTCCTTTTAATTAGTTTTTTTTTTAATTTTTGTCTCTGTCACTATAGGATAAAAATGAAATCGATGAAGCAACAAAAGCCAAACTATGGGGGGTGAGAGCAAAAGCGCGCGATAATGAAGCTATTCGTATAGAATTTATGACGCGACGGGTGGTGGCGTGAGAAAAACAAAAAAACAAGAAGAAATAAAAGCGAGCAAGATTACGTAGGGAAAAAAAAAAAAAACAGGAGGCGCAATTAGAAATTGAAGAAAAAATAAATAAAAAGGGAAAAGAAGCTGGAGGCTATTAGCATGAATTACGCGCCGCAAGCACACTTCATCGGTCATTCCACTTTGGATAACAATTAGAGGCAATGTAAAATTAATTACGGCAGAACGAGGGTCTGGCGCGGCGAAAAAAATAAACCCGAAATACTTGAGCTTTCCTTCGAGCATCGCTTGTCACTTTAAGAGATCGTGAAGTGTGAACGTTTTTAGAGGCAGTGCGGAAGCGCGTGGGTGTACTGTTTTGTCAGGTGCATGTGCCACGTTTGCACATATAGGCTCTAAATAACTTATAATGCGCGCACTCTGTTTTCCTCGTTAATTGGCGTCAGTTACCGCCATCGAGAAAAATAAATATGCTCGTGAGAGAATGAATTACTTTGTATCCTTCCTCGGACATTGAGACCTTCGCGTTTGGCTTAACGCCGCCGGGAGGCCTTCGGAGTTTAAATAAACGCTCTTTTGTAATCTACTTGCTCTGTTTTCGTTAATTAGCGAGTGTGTTTGTCTTTAAACATGTACACTCAGAAAAAAAAAGATGTGCGAGCTTTTTTTGTTTGTTTTTAACTTAAATAAAACTATATTCGTTGTCACACACAAAAAAAAAATTGCCTTTTTGCGCATTATTCATACGCCGCTCAAGGGAGTCCCTACAAGATTTAGTTGTCGAAGGAAGAAGCGACGAGTTTGACTTTTGAAACCAGTACGTCTTGTTTACGATAACAGATACTTAATCTAAAGTTGACCTATATATATCCTAATTTATTTATTTATTTATTTATTTGGTAATACTGCCAGCATTCTGTAGAATGGCCAGGCAGGAAGTGTATAAAAACAATATTCAAAAACAAGCGAAAGCAGTGCACAGAGCACATAAAGGGGCAAATTGAAAACGTTACTCAAAAAGCCGCACTTTTCTTCTTTTTTTTTTTTTTTTTACTACGATTTTTGATGTGATAACGAGCAATTCCAGCGAACGTTAGAAGAATTCCGACAAATACCGAAACTCAAAATACCATTAGGTTAGAAAGAAATGCAATGTGCGCAGGGAGTGTTGAACAAATGAAACGTCATGTTCATTATCTGCGCGCAAATGGTACTTTTTATTTTATGTAATTACATCGTGAGCTTCGCCTTTCGCTGGAACTCTTCCACCGTTCGGCGTAGTTGGCCGTCTTCGTGTTCTCCAGGAAAGCGAACCCATTTATCTCGTGCGGTTCGAAGCTGGCTATCAACACCACTATTGGCCGCGAGATGCTTGGATGGCGCCACCTCGCGGGCGCCCTCCTGTGACGCCGCTGGTATAGATGCGAGCAGACGACGCGCTATGTCAAAGCACGGAGTGGCTATGCTAGTTCGCATTCGTGCCAAATAAAAATGATCTATTTATTTAAGAAACGCCTGTAACAGTTTTGTGAGGGATCTTTCTAATGAATAACAGCGTCTCAAAGTCTCAAAACCTTTAAAATCTTAAAAAAACAAGCCTCGAGCTTCACAATACAGCTTGCGCGGCGTGCGTCAAGGCTAATGACAACCTCTACGATTATCATTTGTTTTTTCTTTTTTTTTTCGGGTTTTTGGAGGTAGTTGTAGAAGAAGGGTTTGCATTCACCAGAATCAATGACGTAGCTGTCTTCTTAGCTGTGCACGCGCGCACAGTTGTGTGGTAAAGCGCCGCACACTTGTTTTAGCTACATTGAGCTTGCCGATACCGACGCTTCTATCCAGGTGTGACTCGACAGTTGCTGCTGAGGAAATGCTCGTCAGCAACTGACGCTTAGCTCCTCCCGAATCGATTACGTGGCAAAGAAGTTTGTCACATTGCGGCTTCTGCTCGAAAGAAAGGCAGAAATTTTCATTATTTCTTAAATTTTCGGCCATGGCCCTGCAAATTCGGGCGATTGATTAATTTTATCTATCCTATTTTTACTAAGAATTGTTTCCAAATTTAAAATCTCTCGCTGAGAAGCTCACCACGCATTATGCGCACGTCGGTCCGCAAAAATTAAACACATAAAGGGCATAATTTATAGCAGGTGTATTTCTCATTTCTCGGGACGCCGAAGTGTCACCGAATTACTAGATTTAAGACTTTTATCGCGAGGGAGTCTCGCACGTTTCGCATCGACTGGTCGAATAAGCAGGGATTTAGTTGAAACGACTCCGGAAGCCAGCCACCGCTTCTTCCTGCCAGTTATATCGAGGAAATGTTCGTTTTCTGGTTTACAAACTTAAAAAAGGAATCAACTCGGTGACTAATAATAAGATACCAACACTCACAGAATACATTGGAACCAACGGGATACACGAAGTCGCTTTTACTGAAGTGTTTACTTAACGCGCTAAATTTTCAGTTTGATGAGACATTCACTCCTTAGTTTTGTTTTGTCCGAATCATAATAAAAATACACCCTATTCGCCGTGATAGACGTTGTAGTGGGATAAAGCGCTGGATATTATATTTTCATCGTCCAGCTTTTTGTACTGGGGTAGAGAACCGTACACCACCCTCCGACCGCTTCGACACCTCAGCGCCAAACGTTTTCGTCGACACGTCTACGAGTGCCGCGTGCGGTTTCAAACTTCGGTAAAATGTCCTATTACAACAAATATCACTTGACCAAATAAAGACAACGCGTGAAACAAGCTTCGCCGCGCGCTGCCCCAATCAGCGCACGAAGCGTGCTGACGAGCCGAGGGATCCAAGACCTGCGCGGTCTGTCCCAGTCTGACCTACCCGTGACGTCGCAAACGATGATGATGATTGCTAGAGAAGCGCCCCCTGGTGTTCGCACACGCCGCCAATAGGCCAACTCAACTCTCTGATAACGTCATGGCACTGCGGTGGCGCTGCTGTCGGCGGTGCGCATGCGCAGATTCTTCGCCTCAGGCGGATCTGGTTTTTGCACACGCGCAGCGCCCAGACCCGGTGTGACCAAACGCGAGGCTCGTTTGTAAACAATGTGTTAGTCGATAGTATAATTAAATTGGCTTACGTGGCGGAGCCCAATGATGAATTTTCAAATGTGGCGCTCGACACTTGTTATTACTGAGAGGCACACGGATGTCACGTCCGCGTTAAATCTGTTGAGCTGTAAACTATTGGAATCGGTATTCGCTGCGATACTTGCAACTCCGACATCGTCGGAGCTGTTTCTTAAAAAAGACTGCGGGCGTACATTAAAACGGGTCATAAAACGATTTTTCTACTTTCGCTATAGACTACTTATAATAACTCATTTGCGTTAATAACTAAATAAACTTGCCTTTTTTCTTTTTTGGCAATGGCAATCGCCGAAAAAATTCTAGAAATATGAGCATCGGTCTTCCCCTCAACTCGGAGCCAGAACAAGCGGCCACGTGGCCTGGTACCTATCCTATGCCGCCAACGTTAATCATGCCCACGTGCTGAGCTCCGGGCATTGTTGGAGTTATTACCGCAGTGGTTGGACCCGAGCCACTACCCGAGTGTCCGCGAGGCATTGACTGTCAACGTTGTTGACTGTTACGAGCCGAAGTCGAGTGAGTTCTCGTGTCCAATCCATGAGCCGCGCTCGACTGTCGTCAGGCGGGTGGTTTAAGTCCCACAATTTCGTCATCGAGCTTTGCGAAGGCAAGACTGAAAGAAAAATTCCCCTCTTATCCTCGCACTTCACCGCGACAAAGAAGCTTCCGGGTCAGTGGCGGTCTGTGCGAGTATACTTGGGCCAGTCTAGGACCTCTGCAAAGTCATGAACATACCGACCCCATTAAGCTTCTTCCTCGTTATATATAATGTACTGAATTTTGAATTGTTGTGTCGTACCTTTATATGAGCGTTTCTCATTTCTTTTTATAATTGCATCTTTGTGTGCCTCCACCCCCTACTCTAGTTCATCTTCCTGTGATGTATTCGGGTAGAAAAGGAGGGGGACGAGGAGACGAAAGCGCGCATCGACGGCTCTGACCGGAACGATTAGTGGAGGCGCAAGGCTAGCAGCCTTTTTGTCTCTATACTCGCTGTTCGAACGCGTACAAACGCCGAACACTCGCGTCCGGCTTTCGGCGCTCGCGTTCAAACGCATTCGAACGTTGGCGAGTAGAGACCGAAGGAGCTGGTTTTTCGTCTACCCACAAAATCATTCCAAACCAGGGCGCTAGGCTAGGTGGCGCGAGCTACCGCCCTTTATGAAGGGTATACAGCCGTTAGGATCCACCCATCTGTCCATCCTCGATGTTCTAATATCCCCGCGGGCTCCCGTCTCCTCCTCTCACCCAATTTCTACCCGTATAGTCTCTGAGAGCCCAAGAAACGTAGGGTGTGACCTATTGCGCTCAGGCTTCTCGCGTCGCGATTGGCTCTCCTGCGTTCGCATCGGCTAATAGAGCGATCTCAATCGGCCGAGGAGCGATAATGAGAATCACGGGACTCGACACGCCCTACGTTTCTTAAGTTATGGGTGACTATTGATATAATAATAAGTAAATATATTTTTTATTAAGTAATAAACACCAACTTAAGGCGACGAAGGTCGGATCGTAATTTTTAGGGGTCCGTCCACGGAAGCCGAACGGTGCCCGAACTAAGTGGAAAACAAAATTGCTCGGAAAGAGGGGCCGCAAGGAGAAGGGGAAAAAGGTGGGTGAGGGGGTATAGGAAAAAACAAACGGCGGCAGTCTGTGTTTATCCACCGCTGTCCATCTCGCTCAAAGTAGCGCCGTAAATGTTTCGCCGGATCTGCCCCCCTCCCCCCATCATCGACGGTTCCAGCAGTGGGTTTCGTCGGAGGCTCCCGCGAAAACGAGCCTTCGTGGACGCGCTCTGCGAGATTCAATCATTTCGCTGCGCCGACGCTTATGACGTTTCAATCGTTCTTTTTTTACTTCGTGCACTTCCTTAACTTTGTTTTTTTAAATACATTTCGTGTGGGATAAAAAAGTAACAGGGCAATGGAATATTTTTTTTTGTATTTTCAGTAAATACCGCTTGGAATTATTCCTTGGCATCCATAACCTATGAACCACGCGCTAGTTTTCTTTCTCCACGCAATGGCAGTCGCAGAAAATTTTCAAATAAACTTTTCTGGACTGGCCAGAAATGTCCAGTCGCAGAAACGCCAGGGCAAAGCGTTTCTGGGCATTTTTTTTTTTTTTTTAATTTGCATCGCGTTTGTTGGAACTACTGTGTGGGACTGTAGCAACATATTAAATAGATAATAGAGAAGAAATCCGACGTATGTTGAATATAATAGGTGAAAGAAGTTCAGGAGTTTGAGCACATTTTCTATTGTTGATGACGTCATTGGTTTCAACCAGAAGAGAACCGAAAACGACAAGAGCGTTCAATAACCATGCGCGATCTTCCTAATTGTTTAAATTAACATCGTTCTGAAGATGTAAACACCCCACCAGTTTACGAGTGTTCCAAGCGAAACATTTTAGTCAGAATCACGCGCTTGAAAATGTCCGAAGGGGTCACGTGCACCTATTCAGCCAGTCCTACTTCTAGAATCCTATGTCGTCAATATCCGACGCTCTAGACCAATGTCGTCCCTGAACGCTCGTGTCTGACACTGATAGGTACGCCCTTCGAAAGAGCATTTGGTTTTCTTCGTCCGATTACAGTTCCCCTTTAACTGCACTTACACTTCAGCACAGTTAAGGCTGGTTCACACAGCACCGTCTTCTTACGTTTTCTTACGTTACATGGAAGTCAACAAAACATTAGTGTTTCGAATGTCACGTGCCAGGCTACCTCCTTGAACTGCTAGCCACGCTTAATAGGAAGTACTGATGTCTGACTTGTACGCAAGCTTTCTTAGCGAAACGTAACGTTAGAAAACGGGCTTGTGTGAACCAGCCCTTACCGCACTAACACTCGTACAGCTCTGTCAGAGGAAGTGAAGAGTGTGCGTGTGCAGCTACAATGGGCGCTCAAGATGCGCAAGCGCTGGTGCGCCCATAGATTTGAATGCATAGTCACAGAAAAGTTGTCCAAGGGTGTAGTGTGGAAACTGAAGTTAAAAGTGTGCCCGTGTAAAATGGAAGTTAATCGAGAAATTGATGAAAAGGAGTAGACGAGAGCTCGCGGGGCCGTCAGAATTCCGAGCTCCGGTTCGAATGATTAGTGGATAGACCTCATTGTCTCCACTGCACTCGCCAAGCACGTCCGATTGAGAACAAGGCGGAAATCTAGGGACCAGTTGTTGTTGTTGTTGTTTTTGTTTTTTTTGGACGCAATAAACACACCAGTCGGAGACGCGCTTCAGACACCATGGCGTAACCGATGAAGGACGGGTTCCAAAAAATACGCGGTGTCTGGAAAACACAAACTGTTCAGGGACACTGAACGCAATGTTTTGTTAGCCCGTTGTCCCAGTGGAGACCCTGTTTTTGAGTCGACTTGGATCCGCATCGTACCGAGGTGTATTCTTGTAGCAGATGGACTGTGGGATGCACTAGCAGGAGAGCCATTGTGGGTTGTCTGCCGACAAAATATAAAAATTGCTGTTTTTGTTCCCCCGTGTAACCTTCAGCAGTAACTCGCCACCTAGGACTCGTTCTCTTCGGGAGTACTTTCATGGATAGTTAACAGTAGACGTTTAAACGTGAATGGATATATGGCAGTAGTTACACCCTTTTTGAATCGAGCGGCAAAATACGTTACCTAGGGCAAGAAGAGGTTGCCAGGAGGAGAATATGGTCTTGTCTTCGAGTGTTGTTTTGTTGTTCATCGGCCTCGTGTGACCGAGACCCCAGCGAGGAGGTGCGGCACTTTTTTTCCCCTAGTTCTCCGCTTGTTTGTTTTGTTTCATCCTTCTCCGACAAAGGGGACTAACGATAAGATAAGCTCTTACTCTTAGCCAGGAAGCGTTATCGGTTACGACCGATTTAGCGCCGCCACGATTGTGACACTTGGCCATCGGCGCGCACGTTTGCGGAACGTACCGGCTATCAGTCGGGGACGTAGCACTTATCAGTCGAAGATCTCGGTGGTATATCAGGTACCCGTAGGGCACACCCGAATGTCCGTCTCTCGCGAAAGTGTCAAGGTGAACAAGCAAGTGGATGTTCAAGACGCATGGAGGTGACACTGCTGTAGCGTCACTTCGCGGCAAGACATTCCAAGAATCTCCTTACGCGCGCCGCCATCATTCTCTACTGGGCTTTGGAATTCATTTTTAGCATGCGCAGTCGCTCTTCTCCTATGAACACCTGACGCTGATACGCACGCGTCCACAGCCCACTAAACAAAGATGGCAGCTCGCAGAAGTCGATTACTGCAGCGGTTTATAAAGACTAAAGAAACGACTCTCCCTCTGTTACAAGATGCACGCCCTTATTTATTTATTTATTTGTTTCTTTCAAATACCTCACAATGCCTGTGAGGGCATAACATACAGTACGGGAAGGGCAAAACGTGAGATGACATCAAAAGCACAATAAGAAAAAATTCGGCAGAGGCACTGAAGACTGCTTACGTGTAGGAATGCGAGAGCATTCCTACACGAAGCGCATTCCTACAAGCAGCGCGCCACGTCCTCCTATCGCACACGGCGCTCCGGCTCCACTGCGCAGGCGCGGCGAACCCTGCCGGCTTCACGACGGCTTCCGTGACGAAGCATTGCGTTGCTCTGCTTTTCTTTGTGTTTTACTTCTGAAGCGCGTCCGCTTTGACCTTCAGCCCACCCACCGGTTTCCTTGACGAGGCATCTGCGTTGCTGCGCTTTTCTTTGTTTTTTTATTGGAAATAGGCCAATGGGAATTTAGGTGCCGCTTCACTCAGCCAATGGGAATTTAGGTGCCGTTTTTCGCCGGCTTCACTCCATGAGACATTTAATGCTTTCGCATTATTATATAGATCGCGTGCCACCTGAAGCGAAGTGCAAAGCAAACACGAACAGTCCTAAAAAATAAAAAAAAACTTACAAATATGATCGAAAAACATTCTGCAGATGCATGTGAATATGAATATATTTTGAGAGTTGGGAGCTAGTGAGAGCATAGAAAAACTGCGAGTTTACATCTATAGACACCAGATCATCGGATAGCTCATTCCAATAGTGGATACAGCGCCGGAGAAAAAAACAAAAATACCTTAAAAATGTGTTTTAGGATATGTCTCACCTCATTTTTCTAAAGCGATCCATCCTGAGACAAGTGAAGTAAGGTTGCAGTAAATATTTCGTTTTGTCCATGCCCCGATTCTCATAATAAATGTTAAAAAAAAACTTCAGCTTTTTTCTTTACGATTTTTGAAATGTTTGTTTTTAACTCTGAGTGCGTGACTTGACGTCATCAAAAAGCGCGTTCGAAATTAATGACGTCACACGATGTAGACGTCACGGAACTGTGACGTGTATACTTAACTGTCTATACTACCCTTTCCCCTTGCGAAGGGCAGCAGCGGACGCTGGGACTCATCGAAGGCAATGCAACGCGTTGTGAGTGTCACATGACCTTCGGAAGGGGCACGGCGACACTGGAGGCGCGTAGTCACGTGACTCGTTTACAGCGGTGGATTGACTGCGATGGCTTGGTGAGTCCGCGGCGATTGGTCGGAAGGCGAAACTGTGCATAGCCGCTGTTTCGCAACGAACATCGCTGGACGATAAGTTAACATCTTAAATACAAAATAGAAACAATTTTAAAAATCAAACGCACACACACGAAAGAAAAAAAAAAGAATTCCACTTTCTCCGCTTGATTTCATCGATATAACGCAGCTGACGCACCAAGAAAGATTTCTCCGTCGTTTATCGGTTATTCGACTGACCGTTTTCCGGGCGCAATCAAATATTAAAGTGTTCTACACGGTCAATTTTCTTCCTTGGGTAGTCGTTTTCCTTTTTTTTTCTTTCGTTTTATAAGCGCTCTTTATGAAGCTAGATTAGGGTACCGTGTGAAAGGCGCGGACAAGCTCAAACTCCTCGATCGTTTTCTGGAGCTATTGATGACTCTATTTGTGGATCTCCATTTTTTTTTTTTTTTTTTTGCTCCAAACCTATAGACCTTTTCTGTTTCCTGTCGTTCTCAGTCACGTGGGTTCCGTATCTGGTATGCGGGGCGAAAAAATATTAAAACGTTTGAACCTGGAATATGCGAGAAAATATAGCTGAGGCAAATCAGGAATGTGTGACAATCACACTTTTTTCGTAAACACCTTCTAGCTTCGGGGAGAGATCAAAAAGATGTTTTACCGCATACCAGAAGCGACGATATTCAAGATGGCAGCGCGCTTGTGGAAAAGGTGTATACGGTAGGCCAATGTTTCTGCCAAAATAACAGGGATGAACTAGGTCACATCTTCGTACCCTTTCCACTTCTATCATTTGCTTTACTTATGTCTTATGTGTTTTACTTCTTCCAACAATTCTTCCAAAACATCTTCCCTTTAGGTACCAAAATGTGAACGTTGGTCTTGATATAACTAATACGATATAAGACACAGAAAAAAATGCACACTGAACAAATTACGGGCATGAGCGCCCAGAACACGTAGCGCAGCAGTTGACTGTTAGTCGAGAGGGAGCTCGGTTAATTTTGGATCACATTCCGATTTTGCGAAATCAACGTATCGTATTGTACCTCTCTTTTGTCTCTATAATACTGCTGGAGGGACTATGAGGGTTTGTATTTAAGCCTCGCTTACACACCTTGAAAGAAACACACACACACACACAAAAAAATTTATATTTACCCAATTAAGTAAAAGAAACAAAGCGCGGAAATACACGAAGCATAAAAAAAAAGAAAAAGCTTTGTTAAAAAAAAAGTTTTTTTCAAAGCTGTGTTGATGACTTTCAGAGGGAGTTCATATACAATGAAGTTAATCCCTCTAACTGTGGCAATGACTAGACATCATTTTCCCTTATTCTCTGACATGGTATAGGTAGGCCTTTCCGGCGCTTATTGTGTATGCAACAAAAATGTCCAGTGAATGGGTTGTGTACGCATGCGCAGGCGGCGTCTCGTATTCCGCAGAATCTTCAGAACGCGTTTCACAGCCCAGTAAACAAATATGGCAGCGCCGCGTAGAAGACGTTTATTGGAATAGTCTACCGGGTGCTTCTCCACCCCTGATACCGTGGAGAAGCAAAACATACAACTCCATCGAACGAATGAACGTTAACGGACGCTTTTCCCTGGTGCGTATTGGTATGCAGTCGTTTTCTAACATTAGTTTCGATAACCCCCGATTTCTCGCCCGGCACCAAAAATAAACACCGAAAAACACCGAATTCAAAGAAATATATTAAACACCAAAAAAATCTTGAATTTGAGGAAAAATAAATCTCGAGCATTAGTTTCAAATAACCCAAATTTCTTGCCCGGCACTGAAAATAAACACCGAAAAACACCTATTCCGTAAAATATAATAAACATTAAAAAAAGCACCCCCGAATATGAAGAAATGTAAACCCCAAAAACACGGAACCCTGCGGCATGCAGTGCGAGCAATTGAGTGGGAAAAACATCTTCCATCTTGACTCGAGTGACGAAAACGTCGATATAAATTGCGCTAAAGTTTAATAAAACATAAATAAAAAAGAACAAGTTCTGGGGTTGAGTTTTGGAAGGAGAAGAAGATCCAGAAGCGACTCGACCGTGCATTTAGTGTCTCATTAGAAAGACATACGGGACGACTATTCGCTGCGTCGTCGTGAATAGAACTCTGGGAAGTGTCACAAGAAAATGTACAAAGAGATGAAAAGGGGAAGGAGGGGAGGAGGAGGGGAGCAGACAAGGCTCTTGTAATGGAAGCTCTGGCTGAAGCCCCGCTGTCCAATTTCCGACCCGTGGCCCCGGGAAAGGGATTTGAATTTATGCGTCGAGACTTTCGAAAAGAAGAGAAACAAAGGGTCAATTCCCTTTTTCTTTGCCTTCTTTCGTTCTTACGCGTATCCCTAATTTTCTCAGCTGGGTCTCGATCGGGATCCTCTAAGTTCAACCTACAACGTTCTTCTTTGTGATGCTGTATAAATAGGAATCGGTATTTTTAAGATTAAAAAAAAAAAAAAAAAAACTTGAAGGACGCTTAAGCTTCGCCTTTAAGAGTGGAATGCGATAGCGTTATCGGGCCCCTTTCGCATCGCCTTCCCATCCGCCGTGCAAGCGTGCCTTGCGTGGCCTATGTCAATAGCGTGTCTGGCTCGTAACCAAAGGGTCGTGGGTGCCAATCCCGCGTAAAATTCTGCAATTTTTTTCTTTATGGCAAATGAATTACTTTATCAAGTGAAATCATTTGAGACATGCGGCGACCTTTAATTCGCGTTACATGTCATGTTTTAATCACTTTGATTCCACACGTGACCTACCGCTTCCCGTGAGTGTTGTGGGTTGTTTGAAATTTCCGCGCGAATTCATGTAGCTGTGACGCCGTTGATGATCTGGGAGTCGCGTTAACTTCGAACATCCCGACGCGATCAAGGGTCGCAAGGCAATGCATGCAAGACACAGAGGGCTTTTTGCTAAAGGCGGGCCAACCAGAAGCTTTTCCTTTCGTTAATGACTGTAGAAAACCAGCGAATCGGAAATAGGCCTTGAGGAACAGAACCGCAAGCTGGTTGCCCGGTTCATTTAACTGTTTTTCATCTAAAGGCCATTGAAGTGTCTATGAGACAGATGCACTGATAAGTCGTTGGAAGTACGGGAACATGAGCTATTTACACGTAGTCATCCCCACAAGCTTTGGGTAACGGTAACTTATCGTCTGGGACGAGCTACGTTCACACAGGCGCATTTGCAGTGTCCATGAGACAAAGGCACGGATAAGTCGTTGGAAGTACGGGAATATGAGGTATTTACACGTTTTCATCCCCACAAGGTGAGGGTAAAGTATCTTGTCGTCTGCAATGAGCTACATTCACACACGGGCATTTGCTTACGTTTTTTTTGTTTTTTTTTTTTTTTGTTTTTGTAACCTTGTGAGTAATCGAAACATCGGTGCTTCGTACGCTGCGTATAAAGGTACTCCTAAAATTGTCTGCCTCGATTCATATGAAACACGGATTTCTCGGTGACTCTCGACGTATGGCTAGCTCACACAATTGCGTTGGAGTGCGGCTGCAACCACTTGCGCCTTGTTGAGACTGCTTGCGTCGAGTATTTGCTATGGTGACACTTACGACGAGCCATTGGAGGCGCTGTACTGCACAACGCAACGCAGCCCACGCGAGTGTGTGAATGAGCCTTAAGCCGTAAGCTCCCGTAACATAACACAACGTAAGCAAACGGTGCTGTGTGAACCGGCCTTTAGTTTTGACGGTGGGGAAGGAATCTAAAGAACTATTGCCATCAGCACGTACTCATCTGCAAAGCATACGAGCATGGCCGCCTGTGAGTACTCCCTGCTCAAAACCACAGCAAGCAACAAGAATCTCAGGGTATACGTGGTTACGTGGGATGCACGCCCAGAAACCTGGCGCAACGACGCTCTCAGGCGCCCCTCTCTGGTATCAGAACTGACATAAACACAGAACACCGAGGACGCGGTGTGGCCTTATGGTGGAAACGAGAGAGATCCACCTTTGAACCTTCTTCTCTTCGTCTTTTCTTCCTATATGTCGTCTCTTTTTTTTTTTCGTTGGCTGTTCTTTTTTCTTTTCTTTTTTCTTACTCGTTCATTTTATCGGCGGACTGTTTACAATGCCGCGCAGATTATCCAGTCAACACCGCGACGTCCAGGCTCCTACGCGCGCGTCCCTCGTGGACAAGGTTGCAGCCGGCCGGGCACCCTCCTCGGCGACGCGACCGCCAGCGACGACGAGGAAAATAGGCAGCTACATCACGAAGGAATATACGCGCGCGCGCGGGAAAGTATATAGGTGTTGTGTGACTGCTGGACCCGACAGAGATATTGGGGCTGCCTTGGAGGCTTATCTGCCTTTTGGACCGCATTGTGGGTCTCCAGCCTCGATAACGGCCTCCCCGCGTCCATCTGACACGTTGCTGGCCTATAGACTCTGGGCGACGTTAACCTTTCCCTTTATTTTTTGTGTCTGTTGGTTGGCATTGAGCGTGAAGCCGCGCTTAAACTGGTAATAAATCGTGCAAAGGACAGTTTGCAAGACAAGGTCCGAAGCGTGGTTCTTCCTTTTATGACGGTTCCATCGCGTTGGTGATGCAAAAACTGCCTCCGGACATGTACGAATCATGCCTATGTATGAAAGAAGCATTCTTGAAACATGATTGAGGAGTGTCCGCAGATAATTCGTTCATCATGTCGGCAGAGAAACTCCGTGTCTTTCGTATTACACTCTAAGAAGAAAGTCCGTGAGTCTGCTTTCCCGCACAACACTTGGTGAGCCAATCACCGCAACTTACGGAGGCAGCTCAGCGATTGACAATGCCGAAACATATGTGTTTGCAATGCCGAAACATATGTAATTGATATATATGAATGGCATATAATGTCAAACAAATGACAATGCCGAAACATATGTAATTCATATATATAAATTACAAACACGCTCAAGTACGTACTCTTCTAAAGTCTAAATTCAACTTCGTTGAAGTCCAGTTCATATATCTGCTTAGTACTCGTTTACATTAGTTTCCTACCGAAGTACAGCGCGTGAAATGGTACCCATCCGGTCACCTGGTCGGTAATGTCGACTTATCGCTGGTTCAGACATTTGCGATTAAGCGTCACCGAATGCCTTTTGGCTGCTTATGACTTATGACGACGAGATGGTTGCTATGGCAACTGTGTTCGGCGCAACTCGTCGCAGTGGAACGCAAGGGGCGTCAAACGCCGTCGGTCCCACTTAATCTGAAATGTTAGAAGCGACCTTTGAGAAAAATGCGTCGTGTCGACGACGTCAAGATTAGAGTGTAAAAACAAAACGTGAACGCAAGATGGTGCACCAAAATGGCGGAGTGGATGTCGACACTCGGATGGAAACGCTCGGCTATACACGAAGCCTTCCTCGGGGGCATTGGGTGGCATTGGCTCCCTTTGTCGCCATCGCCGGCTTCCTGACAACCTATACGCCGATGTAACGCCACCGCTCGGTGACCTTTCTCCGAATGCAAGTGCGTCACAGCAATCGCCGCAAACCACACTCGCGTTCCGCATCGCGGGTGGGGCAAATTAATGCTCGTGACAGTGCCGTCTTCGAAGCCTCCCCGACGAGGGTTGTCGCAATCGCTTTGCGCGGCTGTCTGAATAACAACCAGGTCATGAACCCCTAATCAATGGATGCCATTACGGACCACGTATAATACCGGATGACCCCCTGGAGGTACGAGGCGACGGAAGTGACGGTGCATGGGGAACGGCCAACTCCTTCGGCTAAGGATCTGCAACTTTGTGAGCTTCCGGTGCGAAGGAAGATGGTCGAAATAAACCACTCTAATCCGATCCGATCCTGTTTTTGAAGATGACGTGTCGCACGCCTGTTGATTCTGGGGACCTAAAACTGTCCTGATGATGCAAGCTTCGGAATTACTACGTCACGCACGTGAGTAAACGAAGACGTGTTATATAACAAGATCATTAACACGTTACGAAATTTTGGGTTTGTGGTTCGGCGTCTGATCAAGATAACGTACGGAAATTTCGCTCAGCAAACGCCAGTGGTACGACTTCATGTACCCCCTCTTATCGGCTTTGATATGAGCGTGTTCTGAATGCGTGTTTTTATGCAATCACTAAGGCTAATGCATATCAAAGATCCTAGATTCGAAACCGGCCGAGTTGTGGTTACTGCTAAGGAATCACTTTATTTTATTTATTTGCTGTGGTCACTGTAATGCTCACTGTTGGCCGACGCGCATTAAGAAACCTGGTCGTTCCGCGATGACCAAATGGTAATAGTATCTCCAGAGTGGCGCACGGCAGAGACGTTGGCCGGTCTGAATTATCTAAATTGTGTTAACTACTGAGTGATGCCTGATAAGGGCTCTGGTCGCTCTGCTCTGGAAAATTTTTATTCACTTCACAGCGATGGGAATAAAATTCTCCACTTTTTCTACACCGCCTAAATTAATCGCCACTGAATGATGCACGTTAATATATTGGTTGTGCTTCGTTCGCCAACTCGTGTCACTGCTGAGTGTTGCCCGTCAAAAGATCTGCAGCGGCTAAATTGTAATCACTCTTGGATGACTATTGCAGGGTGTTAGCTAGGGACCTTGGATTCTGCATGAGCCAAATAGTGATCATCACTGAGTGGGGCACGCAATAAATCGTAGTCGTTATGCTATGGCGAAAATGGAGGACCTCGAAGCTTCTGCGCCGGCAGAATTGCTATCACTACTGTGCTATTCATGTCAAAAGTCTTAGTCGTTTTTTTTTTGTTTTTTGTTTCGAAATTGGATTTTCAGTAAAACGATAGAGAAGAAAGACCCTGTATTGTACACCTGCCGAGTTGAAAACAAAACTGTCTGATGCATGTTAAAAATCCCGATCGGTTTCATCACAACTCTCTTACTTCCGTTAAAAACGTCACTCGGTACACGGGGAAACGACCCCCTCTACGGCATGAAAATAAAACGTTATTTTAAAGACGTCCTGAAATCTTCCTGACTTTTTGAACATGAGTCGTTCACAACGCCCACTCGTTACGAGTGGGCGTTGTGAACACAACATTGTCCTTAGAAAACTAAACCAGTGCACGTTAAGCTCTCGCATAAAACCCACGTGAAACTCAAATCTCACGTAAAAGTCACGTGTATAGCTCACGTAAAAGTCACATGTGCAACAGGTAAACGTCTCATCTATAATCAATTAAGAGTAACATAAATAACTCACGTGAACATCTCGCACAACACGCATAAAACATATGCAGAAACAAGCGTGATACACAGATGCCTAAAATGTACATACAACACTCACGTGGAACACACTTGGATATCACGTTGAAGTCACAATCATAACTAACGTAAAAGTTACCTGTACATCTCAGGTCTCGTGTATATTTCACGTAAATGTAACATGCCAACCTCACGTAAATGTCACGCAAAACAGGCATAAAACTGTCGCGAAACACAGGTGACATTCGCTCGTGTAAAATTCGCGCATAAAACTCAAGCACAACACGCACGTCAAACTCGCGCTTGGGGTTTTGCGTCGACATCTTTTAAACGGCGCTTATGCAAACGAATCGCTGCGCCGCCAGGGGTCCTTCTCATCGCCACTCTGCACTCATATTGATAACCGTCCTTCTGAATAGAAACCTGAAATTGGGCAGCGACGAGAGAGAAATCGTTTTGAGAACGATGCTAAACCACCGTCCGGGACGTACACAGGAAAAAAATACCGATAGAAAAAGAGGCAATAATTGAGAAAAACATAGTCGTTTTCACTTTCCCTTTTATTTTTCTATTTATTTTAAGCTGCGGCGTTTACTTTTGGGGGATTTAATTATGCATATTTTCTTCTTCTCGTTTGGCCATAGCGGCAATTTTTATGTCTCTCTTTTGTTCGTATTTTTTTTTCTCGGTCTTTTTAATTACCCGGTAGTTCGAGTTCTCGAGTTGCATCATTGATTCCGATTAATGGTTTAGCGTTGACTCTTTGTTTTCGTTGATCTTTGCTGCGTGTTTTGCAAAGTGTGCTCGACTTGTAGCGGAACTTTAATTACGTTGTTGTTGTTAACGTACCCTTTTATCTTTTTGTGTTTTATTTTTCTACTTGGGGGGTTTATTTTGCAAAGCCTCAGGTGAACCAGTTTTTCTTTTTTCTTAGTTTACATGCTGTAAATGAAAGCTCATAGTTTTGATTACACCTTGACTGGCTCTACTTGTGTTGTTGTTTTTTCTTTGAACTCATCTTTGAGAGTAATTTGTTGTTTAATCGCTCCGTCTGACTTCTTTTTATAGTGTTTTTCTTGAAACAGAAAGATTTATGTGCAGCAGGCTCACCCCAAGAATTGCTAGCTGTTTCATTTATTTTGTCACCATGCAGTTGCCCTGAGTGTGTATTTCAGCCGATAACGCTAAACCGACACAGGTTTTGATTGATTGATTGATTCATTGATTGATGATTGATTGATGATTGATTGATTGAGTTATTTATTGTCATTTTGTGTCGCAAAGACACATCTGACTATAATACTCCAATCAGGGGGGGGGGGGGGGGGGTTCCGCACTGATCGGCATGTTGCCGGGGTACTCTACTTTACCATGACAGTTAGCATGATATTTTGTGTGAGCATGTTAGGCCAAACATTTTTAAGCATCGTATGATCTTTTATTTTCGTTTTTCTTTTTTCTTTCTTCCTCCACCGCGAGTAACTCTTGAATTGAAGAGGCTGGTTCTGGCGTGCTCTGCGAGGAGGCAAGACGTACAATACTTTTTTTTAACTTTTTTGATTAGCAGCGCTCAATTTTTTTATTTATTTTTTAGAGGGGGGGGGGGGAGGGGGAGAGGGGCTAATCTGTGTAGTTTGGAAACTGTTTCTTCTAGATCAATTCCGGTGCACACCGTCAGATCCCTCAAAAAATCGGGCGACGTAAGTGTACCAATACCGGCAGCACGGTGCCGACGGCTTGGCACAAGGCGTGTACACTTTACTTAAATAAAATTAACTGAACACCTTTACTCGTTGCTCACTCAAAAAGTAACACCAATAGCAGAAGCACGGTGCCGACAGCTTGGCACCAGATATGTACACTTTACTTAAATAAAGTTAACCATACACCCTCACTCGTTACTCGCTCAAAAAGTAACAAAGTACGTTACTGGTTCGTGCGATTCAAAAGGATCACGCTTCCTCAGCTTGTAAGTAACGCGTTATTTTCTCGTTACTTGGAATGTGTGCTTTTTATGAAGCACTAGCCGCTGCCAATATTTGCCGTCGTTATTAATTCCTCGCTTTATAACGCGTTTATTCGGAGGTAACTCTGGCTATACTGACATAATTTGTGCATATTTTTTTTTTCTATCTAGTGTTTTCTTGACGTACAAATTACAGGCGCGAGCTGGGGGGCCAACGAGGTTGGGTACTTGTGATTTGCACGTTCCTTTCGAGGAGTAAATAAAAACCGTTACTCGTTCCTTTTATTAAAAAGCAGCAAGATCATTACTTCGGTACATAAAAGAGTAACTAGGGGCAGGTAACAGGGTACATGTTGTGCGCGAGTTTAATGCATTACCTGTAACGTACAAGTCTGCTCGACACCTAGGGAATGCGGGGGCGGCCAAATTTGACCTGGGCCGACGACTGCCCTCCACTGCCCTCGGCGACGGGAAGGGAATAATAAGGGGCACTCCATCACTGGGTTTTCCGTCAAGGTGGACACTGAAATTCTCTCTCTCTCTCTTTCTCTTTCACTTTTCATCTTTCTTTTTTGTCTATTTTCGAACACACTCTGGGCGCTCGCTGTCGGTGATGAAAAATTGTCACCTGGCTCACAGAACGCCCGCTTTTTTGAGCGATCAATATTACGCAATTAAGCACCTTGACACTCAGACTTTGAATTTGCTGTACGGAAATGTCCTCTTCCTTGAAATGGTGTCCGGTGTCCTCGCTTTCGATGGACAATTTGGCCAGTGCGGTACGGCCGTTGGCGCGGAATCTTTAAACACGCTCAGGCAGTGATGATTACATCTTGTCACTTGGACGTTTCAGTTGCAAAATCTTTGCGGGTCTGTGACGGCATTTGGATTGATAACGAGGCTTGCCGTACCAGCCTACCAGCCTAAGGTGGAATTCGTTACGTTTTAGCGGCTTATACTGAAACGAGTAACGACGTTTCCACGGAAAGGAACCGAGAATGTAGATTCGTTGTTTGCGAGTTGGAAAAAATGGCTTCCCTTTCCAGTTTTGTTCGCATCATGAGCTGCATCCACCGGACCTTGACTAATAAATAGAACGTTCTGTGAGTGAATTCACAAAATGAACTTTCTGATATCTCCGCAATCTCGGGATCATAAATTATTTTAATTCAATTGTAAGATTAACAGCGTTTGTATTAATTATGCTTCCTGAAAAACGAGTCGGTTGAATAGGGCCGCCCGATTCCTGCTATTCAAGGGTGACGCCTCGTGATTTCATGTACACTTTTCAGCTCTCGAAAATTGCTGGAGTCTTACTTCCGTTGTTACGACCGTAGTAAAAACCCAGCAATCGATTTTGTTTTCAAGTTTATACGAAGGGGGAAAATACACTGTCCAGATATAAACATCAGCGTAGCGAGAAGATCGTAGAGAATCATATTCGACTTTTTTGTACACATGCATGAGGAATTGGGTGGTTCTAGTTAACCGTCCTTTCTATTCAGATCCAATTCGTGGTCTTGCATTCCTCTAAATCTTGATTAGCATAGAAGAACCCGCCGTCATATCAATTTCCATCTATTTCAATCAGCTCTAGGAAATGTTCGTCGACACGACTCCCCCTCCCCCTCTCCTCTTCCTCTTTCTTTCTCATAAATAGGAGCCACCACCCAACTAAGGTCCGATGTATACTAACAGCTCTCGTTACCAGAACTCAAGTCAACCGAGGCGGTGGAGAGAGAGCTTTGGTTCATCACCCTTCTTCGAGATCCTCGGCGCAGACGTCATCACGAACGCCGAAATGAATAATTGGAGAGGTATAGTTCGTAAACTTATCACCATACACGCACGAGCTCGCATAACGATTCATACCTCATCGCACAAATATAAATTAAACGGGGGAAAACCGAAGAGTCAGCTCTAGGACAACCGACCGTTGTCTGTTGCAGTCTGTGGCGCCTATACGACTTGCTTGTATCACACTCGATGTCTGTCGGCGGTGACGGGATGTCTGGCCGCAGAGGGGGGAAGGGGAGGAAGAGGTGTGAAGGGGGAGAGAATCGACGATACCGATCCAGGGTTCCGCCCGAACGGAAGTCAGGGTACGGCTAGCTCGAGCGGCGTTGGTGGGGCGCGACCACAGGAAGTCTATGTCCTGGCAGCGCGGCCTGGTTTGGCAACTTCAGAGACTGCAGCGGCCATCGCGTCGCGCACATAACCCTGCGCACGTTTTCCTCCTCTCTCTCACTCGTTTTCATACGTTCATCTTTCTCTCTACCGTCACATGTCTTTTTTATTATATCTTTCGTCTCCTCTTTCGCTCGTTCTCTTTCTTTCTTGCTTTGATACCACGGATTTCTCTGCTGGGGGGCCCAGTGTCGAGGCTCGGAACGCCGTTTGTGCCCAGTGGTAGGACCCCACGCGATGCTGAATTTGTGCGTGGGAAGATGTGTGTTGAAGAACGCTATCACGTGTTGATTCTTCTTTTCGTGGACTCGAGTGCCGGCGTGTCGTCTGCCCGAATGGCAAGGCTGCACTGTCGGGGCCTTTAGACCATTCCAATAACCTCTTCCTGCGCGTTTCCTCCTTCTGTCTACTGAGGCACTAATCTACATGGCAGCACCGAGGGACCGCGGGACGCGGGACATCGCCGCCTGTTCCGATTGGTCGGCGGTGCGGCGCTGACCGATCGCGGCAGGTGGTAATGCCCCGGTCCTTCGTCCCTCCTTGTAGATTAGGGTCCTTCGTTTCACCGTATACAAACGGCTGGAGGATACGACGTCCTCAATATTGTTATCGTCAATATAAAAAGAAAAAACAGTTTATACAGTATAAATGAAGAAATTTTGATATGCGTAGTCGCTGACGCCAGTGCACTTTTTTTGTGTGTGTTTTGTTGTGCACATTATGCCGGCATGGGCAGTGACAATGAATGCCTTGGCCGCGCCGACTTAAAGAAGTTGGGACAACCGCGAGTGAACTGCGTTACAGGGGAGCGTCCCCATGCGTGAAAAGTTCCAAAACTGATCGTTATCCCAGATGAACATTATCGGATGAACCTCATCACGGGTAGAGATAAATGTAGGGGTCATTTTCAACAAGAGAGTAATATCGCAGATGATGAGAATCACAGCTGAACATAATCACTGGTGAGTCGTGATCAGGTGTATTTTTTTTTCTTACTGAGGCCGGTTATCACGGGGATGAGCAATTCCACAGCCAAGCATTATCACAGCTATACGATAACAGACGTCAACCTTTTCACTGCTGATCATATGACTGACATCACGAGTGAGCCATCTGTTATAGGCGCATATCTCGTATACGCCCGCATACGAGGGGCGTTCATAAAGTTCGTATTATTGTCACGAAGGAATAGAGATTCAGCAAACAAAGTCGAGTTGGAGTTGAGACTTTCTCTACTTGTTCGCCACCAAAAGTTACCCACTTTTTCCAGCGATGCACCACACGCCGGAGGCCATTGTTATAGAACTCCTAGTTTTGAGGGTTCAGGAATCGCTCCACTTCAACAATCACTTTGTCGCCGTCTTCGAAATGCTTTCCTCTTATTTGACCACACTGGAAGCGTCTCCGCCATTTAACCAAAGTGTCATAAACTGGGGCGTTGCCCCTGAACAACGCTCCCAGATTGGAATGAATATCCTTGGCATTGCTTCCCTTCAAATGGAGAAAACGGATCACTGCATTTGCTTGGTACCGATGGGCGGTGCCATTTATGTTTCGACTCCTTAGCGGCGTTCCGAGCTACTATAGCATGCGATGTTTATACTGTGGGGAAACTAGAGGGACGCGCGCTCATGTTGATGCCTGTTTTGTACCATTTTTTTCAATTCTTTGTGCCCATAATACGAACTTTATGAACGCCCCTCGTACAACTACGTGCGTGGAAAGGAAAATTTTGAAGGTAGACAAACATTCGACAGTATTACGCAATGTGTAGCATGTTGCCGACAATAGATGACCGATCTCGCGCACAAGGTACCAAGTGGTCCTTATCTAATCTTGCGAAAAGTGTGTGGACAACTGCACCCAGAGTATTCACAATCATTGTCTCTCATTGTCTGACGTCGCCAAGATGGGTCACTTATTCGTCCCCGTCGCGTGGCATTTGTTGACGCTTCGGACCTAGAGGGAGCCGCCATTTTTTAACGTGTAGCCACGCAGGTGACGTTGGCGGATGTCATATAGTTCTAATATGCGATTTCGTGCTGCACCGTTAGGATAATTTTTTCAGGAAACTCAGGATAGTATCGCATATTTCTCTGTCGCGGGCTTCTTTAAAAAGATGAAGAACACAAAGTGCTGCGTTTTAATTTAGGCGCGTAGGTGAACGCTGATTGAAACTGTCAACGATGATTCTTTGACGTTACTCTGGAGCGCATAGATTATTCGGTGGCTGTTTAGTATATAGTCCTGCCGTATTTGTAAAAACGAATATCCGATTCCCGTCTTCATGCCCCACTGTCGTGTCCATCGACTTTTTCTGTTGGTCAAAGGCACGAGTGCGCATCCAAGCCAAAAGTAAAATTTTATAAATGTTTATAGGCTGCGACGTCAAACTGCTTTTAAAAAATGCCGTTTATGTGTCCCCTCTAATGGTTACAATATATTTTGCTATGTTATAAACTTTATCGTTTCTACTTCGTTCACCCTTAAGCTGAGACTAAAATCTCCGCCTTCAGCGAGAGCTCGCTGGCTTCCGCAGTGCTTTGGTTGCGTGCCCGCGTGTTCACACTTGTGTTAGCAAGGGCAGAAAGCTCGCGCTGAGGGCGGAGCTTCTAGTCTCAGCTTAACGGTAAACGGAGTATAGACACAATCATACAACAAAACAAACTGAAGGGTGGCATTTTGAAATGAGCCTTTTTGTTTCCCTTAAAAAATGAAATCGCAACCCTTCCCATCAATTGACGGATTTGTTGGCGCGCTGAGTTCTGGTACGAGTAGCTATAGTATGGTCTTAGTAACTAAACAAATAAATGTTTTATTTGTACCGTGAAATCCACTGCAAAATACCAACCTGCAGATTTTATGGATCATTCGGGGGTCCTTACAAAAATATGCGCGACGTATCCTAGGCCTGCTCATATGGAAATATGCTTCTGAAACCACAAAAGCCACAGGTAGTGACGATGATGAGAACAATAGTGTGTTTGTGTGTGTGTGTGTGGGGGGGGGGGGAGAGAAGAGAAGACCAGAGTGAGGGCGCCGAAAGTAGTAGAAATCGAGGCAAAAAGAGATAAGTTGACTAATATTCCAAAAAGAAAAACAAAAACTTTCGATTCTCTCTCCGGGCATTATCCTTCACCACAACCAATCTCTTCGTGTTTTAGGGATCGTGGATGGCCATTTTTCTTTCTCATTTAATGTATTGTGACTCTCCGCTCTGTGCTCGGACCATTTGGAAATTGGCGGGAACTCGGTTGGCTGGGTGATCTCTCCTGTTTGCTCTGGTTTCCTGCCCATGATGGTACTGTCGTTAATGAACCCTAGAGAAACCCGCAGCAGCAACTCTTTCGAAATATTCGCAGCGAAGTTATTTACTCCAGCTTCCAATTAATTTTAACATGAGAGCTATATTATCCAGGGTTCGATCCCTCATGATTTTGTTTTTGTTTACTAAAGCGTAAAGAAAACATCCGGAGAAAGTGGCGCTGCTTTTTTTTTATATACTGGCTGCACTTAAACTGACACGTCACTATATAATTCGTATCCCCCAGTCTCGTACACATTACTCGAAAAGAAGCTATCGATTACAATTACTTTAGAATAAAAAGTATTTAATTACATTATTTGATTATTCTAGAAGGCCCCGGCTTCGCTGCGGTTCATCGTAAAAGCTGGTTCACACATTTGAAACAGTTGCGTTCGCATGCAACCGAAATGACCGTAACGACCAATTCACCGCAACAACCGTGACACGTGGATTGCTTCGCGAAGCTACCCCTTGCATTGCTTGCCACGCTGTGTACGGAGAACACTTGTCCCGAGAAATAAAGAAAAAAAAAAAGCGAACACTTGTCCCGGTGACTTTGTCCTTACGGTCGTTCCGTTGGCGTGCGAACGTAGCCAACGCAGATGTCTGCTGTGTATCAGCCAGCCCTAAGCGAAGAGCAGAACACGCCCAAAAGATGGTAAAAAAGTTGATATCACGTGGTCATCGGCGTACGGAGAAAAGAAATCAAATTAATTTTTTTTTTCTTTAGGATTTAAGTTGTGTCTGACTCATTTGTAATGTCACTGTTTGTGCGTCACTAACCGAAGTATATGCTGTTCGTGAGCATGGAAAATAAACAATTGCACGATTGTACGAAAAAAAAAAGAAGAGGCTTTTATTCGAACTTTGGGACCAAACTGCTAAAGCTTTGAAATCGCGGTAAGTGAAATCGAACGCAGACATGTACCATTGAGTTCGAATGAAATGTGAACAGTAACGGAAGTTCGAGCCGACTACCGGCGCAGCTTCGAAGCTTGGGTTGTGATTGGCGAGGTTCAAACACATCGGAGTATGGCGCTGCGAGGTTCTGCGTCCTACTCCAATGTGCTTGAACCTCGTCAAGCACAACCCAAGCTTGGAAGCAACGCCGGTAGTGGGTTTGAAGTTCCGTTACTGTTCGCATTTATTCGAACCCGATGGTACATTGCGCAGGGTTATAAAAAGAATTGAACTTTCAGTGTGTGAGTGTGTTGCGGCACAGCGAAAGTTTGACTCATCGACGCACTGCTATTCCGTTGTTCAATTATCCACAAAGGTCTTCCACCCCCTCACTATAGAAGAAAGACCGACGTCCATGCGTTTTTTTTTCTTTCCTTTCATTATACGGTGGACGTTAATTTCCATTCGCGCCCCTTCCCCACCTAATTCCCCAGAACTCGGACGCAACAACGAGAAGAAAAACAAGAAAACAAATTACTCACTCCCTAAAAACGGGCTTTCTCCCCCGAACTTCCCTCCCTCCTTCTCTGAACCGACCATTTCGGCGGCATGCACTGGCAAGGAGAGCAAACTCTACAACAACAACAACAACAACATCGAAAAGCACCGAATAGCTCTCCCTCCCGAATACCGGCGATTCGATGGTCCGGCCCCTGCTGCTCCCGATACACTTTCCCTAATTTTCTTTCTCTCCCTCTATCTCGTTTGCCGCAGGAACCCTAAAAAGGAAATAAGGAAGAAAAAAAACATTTCGCGGGGAGGCTAGGATTTGCCTACTACAGCGCACGCACGCACGCGCGCGCTCGCCAACAAGATGAAAGTACACACTGGAGAACACGCGTGCACACATAATCAAACACGCACGCGCGCGCGGACATCGTTCGTTCGCCCGTGTGCGTCCTGTGCTGCTGCTGCACTGGGCGACAGCGAACGCACAGACACACGTTCTTTCGTTCTTGTTTGTCCTTCCGTTCCGCAGCCCGTGTCAATGCTAGCGTTGGGACTAAGGAACAACTAACACGAATCTCTAAATAAGGCAATGCTGCAGCGTCGCCGGAGCAGGCAGCGACCGAAAATCCTGCAGCCCGTAGCATCCACAGCTACTTCATTCCTTCCTTCCCCCACCGTCTCCGATAATGCGCAGGTCGGTTTAGGGCCAACGAGCGCAACGTGTAGTCAGGTGTAGGCCTCGCGTCGAGCAACGAAACAACATCAACACCGGCGGGGAAAAGGATCGGGGAAAAAGGGCAAGAGAAACCCGGTCTCCCTAAAACAAAATGGACCAGCTCGCGGCGCAGCGATAGAGCAAAGAAGGAATGAGCCAAAAGAAGATTGGCGAAGAAGGTAGGGAGAACAGGGAGAAAGAAGGAGGGAGGAGAAGGATTGAAACGCTGGACCACAATTAAAACCTCTCCTGCCTTCTTTCGTTCCCTCTTCGTTTCCTTCGCACCGGTCTGCCGCGTAGACCGTTGTTCGCCTCCCTTTCCCCTCTCCCTATTTTCCCTTTTTCTTTTTTGTTCCTCGATTTTCTCGTCCTCAATCAGCGTTTCCCTTTCCCCGTTCGCGACCGAGCGACCGCCATGTCCGTTTCTTTTTCTTCCTCGGCTCGAGACTCGGGGGGGGGGGGGGGGGGGGGGGGGGGGGGGGGAGTTGGGGCAAAAAGAGAGAAAAACGGGCGGGCGAAACGCGTGCACTTATTGATCCGCAAAACTTGAGGCCCGTGCACAGCGTATACCGTTCGTACACTCGCGTACAGACGCACGATTTACATACTCGCGGCGTCGTCGTCGTTCTACCCCGTTCACCCCCCTCCCGGCGGAATAACAAGAAGAGAGCGACAGGGAGAAGAGAAGGAAAAGGGAGAGGAGCTCGCTTCTCCCGTAGTGTCCCTACCGTGGGGCGAGCCTTGCTTCGAATGAGCGAGCCACCGCCGGTCGCTAGCGAGCGAGCCAAATGCAGAGTAGGGGAACGCGCGCGCCATCCCGCGGAGCTCAGCAACAACAACAATAATACGCAACACGAAAGAAAAGAAAGTAGGAAGGAAAGCTCCCGGGACGAAGGGAGGGGGGGGGGGGGGCGTGATGGAGAAAAAGGGGAGCCACCGGGGATGAGGAAGAGCAGAGCGGATGCTGCACTCCGGCTCCTGGGGACGAACGGGGAAGAGGAAGAGGGAAGCGCGAGTGAGAGAAATTGGGGAAGTCTCGTCGGGAAATGAATGGGAGAGGAGGTACAAAGCGGGGAGGGAGGCAACGGCGATCGGGAAGGTCGGTTCGCTGCTGGCCAACGAACAAGAAAATGGCCACTGGGGAATGAAGAGAAGAAGGGTGGAAAGAAGGTAACGAGAAAAGGAGAAAAAAAATAGGAGTTGGCCGGAACGAAAAAGGGTAAAAGGGATAGTTGGGATAGAGAGCGAGGAGGTTGCATGAAGCGCGGGATGGACATCGTCGTCGTGTATAGTTTAATAGATATGTGTGCGTCTCTCTTTCGGGAAGTCAGCTTTTGCCCGTCTAAGCTTCCCAAATAGGTGGACGGCTGGAACGCAGTTCAGGAGGAGAGAGCGAGAAGGTGGTAAAGAAGTTTTGGGGAGGAGGAAGGTAACGGACAAAAGGGGTTGACGTTGCTGTTGCTGTTGTTGTTTACGTGTCTTTGGGGCCCGTGGAAACAGCGACTGCCACTGCGCGTTGCCCCGCGCTGCGTCGGCTCGCTCCTGTCTTTGCCGGAGTAATATCCGGTGACACATGTTTTGTTTCGCGCGCGTTAAAGTTATATAGCAGACAGGACGCGATGGGGAAGTGGGCGAGAGGGAACGAGAGATTTAGGGGAAGGGGAAGACGACGGGGTTGGGGAAGGGGGTTTGGACGGTGATGGTGGCGGTATTAAAAGTGAGTTTGTTGGAGTTGACGCCCGTGGTATTATTTGTTGCGCATTACTGTTGGAAGCTGATGCCCGCACGAGTTTTGAGGGATTTTGATCTAGATGGAAGCCTGAAGTATTCGTGTAAATTGAATTACTCAAAGGTGTGTGTGTGTCTTGGGGGGGGGGGGGGGGGTTGGGGGAAGGAGGGGGAAGGGGGTGAAAATGAAGCTCTTCAGAGCTCTCATGTTCTTACGGAAATAGCACGTCCTTCCCATCTGTACTTTTAGTTCGGTATCCTGAAGAATACCGAGTGATGTTCAGTCGTCGGCCATGTTATGCCAGTCGTTCTTGCGCTCCATCATTAGAAGGCTGAACGATTTCTCAAACCTCTGATTTGTAACACAAACGAAAGAAAGCGATGCGGATTATACATATATCACTTTGAAAACGTCTCGGGCGGCAGACAAAAGAAAATTAAAAAATAGAACACGTTTTTATTTTCTGCATTTCAGAAAGTGTTTACCCGTTGTAATTCTGGCTCGGACAAGCCTAGACGCCACACGCAATCACGCAGTCCTGCGATGCATTCCAGATTAGAGCTTGCATTGTTCTTCCTCAATTAAGTTTCTATGTAGGTACTCCTTGAGTAATCCTTTTCTCCTATGGCCCGCCGACGCTCTCGCCGTCACGCTCCCTGAGGAAAAGAGTGGAACTATTCTTTGTTGTCTATTCCTAGTCTTGAGCACACCGATATAGACCTAGTCTTGGAGGACGCTCATTCTGCGTAGTAGCTCGTTATGATAAGCATCTTCGACGTGCAAACAAAAAGTTCGGTCCTGTTGACTGAAGTCCCCAGGCCGGTGTTTCGACATTAGGGAGTTTTAGTAGATCGTTTTCAAAGGCCCGCTACCGCTACGAGCGCGCGCTTCAGAGCATGCATCGAAGTGGCAGCGCGAGCTCCCGCTACGATTAGCGTGGCCTGAAAACACTATCTACTAAAACTCTCCATTTAATTGACCCAACCTGCCGGGAATACTGTGAAAGAATCGCCCCACGTGGTTTACCCCAAGCAGTGCATAAGGTTAAACGATATCCCGTTTTCAAACTGCTCAGGGGGATCGGTGGCCGAGTGGGCTAGCACACACCAGCTCGGAGCACGTGGAGCGAAAGCTCGCGCTGCAGAACCAAGGAATCCTGGGTTCAATCCCCACCCCTGCCCGTTTCGATTTGGCATGAGTATCGTACCGGCGTGCGGTCGTGTATCACTACTGCCTGGTGCACGTTCAAGGCTAGCGGTTGTTCCGCACTGGCTAAATTGCTCATCTACAGCGAGTGACTCGTCGCAACTTTGAAATGGCTGACCAACTACACGCTGCCTAAATATCCACACAACCCCAATTATTATTTTTTCAGACTGTTCACCACCAACTTGGCTGTTATAGGTTCATAAATGCAGTGACATTTTCGAGGCCACCGAACCTCGAGATTGTGGGGGTCTGTCCTCCGTCGCTAGTCGATACCTAAATTTATCTGGAAAACCACCCGAAGTGTTGTGTATACTTACGCGCTACTTCAATATGGAGTTTTCGTAGACCGCGTTTTCTCCTCCGCTAAGCCCTCCGCAATGAAGAAGCCGCTAATGCGCTTGCGCGCCGATGGCCTTGGCTGTATAGTTCCGGGTATCGTAGCGGGTTGCGGAGAGCGTTGCGGGACGGCGAAAACGATCTACGAAAACTCCCTAATGTCCCTGATTCAATTTAGCGGACAAGGAGGAGGAGGAGAAACTTTTATTCGGTACCACTATACGTAGTTGTCCGTCTTCCCTTTGGTCGGAGCCCTCAGTCTGCAGGGTCCCGTCGGCTTCCTCTGTCCGGCTGGCCCGTTTGAATCAGGCGTCGCTGGTCGGGATGGCTCCCTACCGAATAGGGCAGCCTATGTTTTGGGACGGAAAACTGGAACGGTTTTTCCCGCCCAATATTGCGGGAAATTAGGCGGTAGCGCATAGTCTTAGACAAACGCGCTGTTTACAAACAGGCCTGTGTTTTCTCACAACAAGTGTGGACAGAGCGCATGCGCAAAAGAACAAATTTCCGCGTGATTAAGGCTCTGCACGTGCGCCGTGCCGACAGCAGCTCCACTGCAGCACCATGACGCAGGAGTTGCGTGTTTGTCTATGGTTATACACCTATTAAATGTTCCCGCTTAATTTGGTGGGAAGCGTTTTTTTGCTAATTTTAGCAGAAACAATGATTGAATTGGTGTATGATTTTGCACCAGTCCAATATAGGAAACATTGGCGCGAAAACGGCGCTGCGCGCTGAGCGTTGAGCTCGGCGCTCTCGGTTTGAAGATGATATAAGGGTATTGCGCGTCGCTTTCTTTCGTTTGTGTTGCAAATCGGGGGTTCGCAATATTGTTTACCCTTCTAAAGACGGAGCGCAAATCATACAACAATTCAGCTTTGTACGGCTGAAGAGGTGCAAAGGTCACCTCATGCTATCGCATTATATGTTCTTTGAAAACTACCAGATAGCGTAGCTTAGGGTGAGGAAGCAGCTTCAACGCTGAACTATACGGAGACACAGAGACAGGACGGAAGCACGCAAAGCTGACTATCAACTATTCTTGAGTATTTCATCCTTCTCATCCCTCGGTCTAGTCTTCTTCCTCGTCCACTGAACCACTACATGTTTATGAGATTTTAATAATTTTGTTACATTTAAAGCAGGGTCACACTTATTATACGTCATACAAAAGGCAGTCCGCATACAAATTCGAACGTTAGGCACCGTGAGATCTGCGCTTCGAATGCCTCATGGCAATGAGTTCAAGAAGAAAACTTGGTACGCGGCATTCGAACCAGGGATATTTCGGTGACTGGTGCTTGCGATTGTCTTTTGTATGGTGTACGAACGGCGCAACCCCGGCTTTGCACACCAATGATTACAACGAGAAATACGTCACAGAAAAAGAACCAAGACTTAAACAAAAAACTGAAATAAATGAAATAAGAAAGTGACCTAAGAAAAGAACACATCACCATTCACTTCCACTACGAGTGGAGTATTGGGCCTCCTCACTTTGTAATTTGTGTGTGTGTGTGTATTCAGATATATATATATGTGTGTGTGTGTGTGTGTGTGTGTGTGTGTGTGTGTGTGTGTGTGTGTGTGTGTGTGTGCGTGTGTGCGTGTGCGTGTGTGTGTGTTTAAGGGATTTGCTATGAGTTATTGAGTTGCAGCACAATGTCGATATTGTTTTTTGGGTTTTTTTTTTTTTTTTGTGAAGCATGATCGAAGGACTGCTGACACAGTCGTCTACATTTTCTTCGATAGCTGGTGACTCGAATATCTGGCGTGCCTGTGAATTCACGTTCTCTTAAATAAAAAAAAAGCGTTACTTTTTTTCATTCCTATTTGCAGCTTTAATAGAGGAGCATTCGTTGTTCACCTACAAAAATATACCGGCAAAAATTTAAAAAAAAACGTATTAAGCCTTGATCTTTAAACCCAAAAAGTATGTGCTGACATTAAAAAATAAATAAAAAAACACATCGACTAGTACGATCACATTATGTTCGACAATATTTGTATATAGAGTATGTCTTCATTTTCATTCACCTTCATGCTCACTCGGATTATGAAGCGATCAGTCACAGCGGGGAAAGAGGAGCGCGAATCCGAAATGACTGCCAACTCAATCGCAGTTTCAGCGATGCCCAAGACACCTCCGTTTCTTGCTTGCATCGATGCCGATATACCAGATATACAGGGTGTTCTTTTTTTTTTTTTAAGCTTAACAGAATTTGTTTAAAAAAAGCCGTGAAAGTTACACTTATGCCGCTTGTGGAGGTGAGTTATACGGTCGGGGGGACATAGTATAGAGAGCTAATCGTAATGATCAGTCAGCTAATTAACTAAGATTCATTAATTAACTTTTTAGTTAATGAAAATATACATATGGTTCCAATTAGAAACTTGCTCAGCGTCACCGAAAACCACTAAATCAGTAATTTTCAGAAAGACTTTGAGCTCGTGAGAAGCGTAGTAGTGCACTAAAGTTACCACTCGTGGAGCAGACATGTACAAAGCTAGCGGTTGCGGTAAGGCGCCCGCGCGACTTTTCCGTCTCTTATCTAGCCCCAGCCTTGTACCTGCTCCACGAGTGGTAACTTTAGTACAACACTACGCTTGTCACGCACTCAACATCTTTCTTAAAATTACTGATTTAGTGGTTTTCAATGACGCTGAACAAGTTTCTAATTGGAACCATATGTCTATGTTCATTAATTAAAAAGTTAATTAACAAATTTTAATTAATTAGCCGACTGATCGTTGCATTTAGCCCCCTATAATATGTCCCCCTGGCCGTATAACTCTCCTCCACAAGCGGCATAAGTGTAACTTTCATGGCTTTTTTAAAACAAATCTGTTAAGCTTAAAAAAACACCCTATATATATATATGTATATATATGTATATATATATATATATATATATATATGTATATATATATATATATATAAATATATATATATATATATATATATATATATATATATATATATATATATATATATATATATATATATATATATATATATATAACTTTTTCTGCGTCTCGAACCGGTTTTTCTTGTATGTCCCCTTGCCTGGGAAATGATCTAATGTGAAAGGCCTATTGTATTCGGCGGGAGTCACTGTGTATACGCAGATGGAGTATACAGATGCAATTAGCCGGCATTCAATATTCACTCGTTTATCTCCGCTGATCGACAGGCCTGCAAAGCAAATTAACAACAGGGTTCATCTATTGGAAACAACACTTTGCATCGAACGTGACAAAAAGGCTTTTGCTTGTTTCAGTTTTTTTTTGTTCTATTTCATTAGTGGAGAATTTAAAGGTTCTTTATACTTTCTTCGTGCCTTAATTAGTCCAGAACGATGATGCTAAATTAATTGCTGTCTGAATCGTTATCTGTATCTAAGATATTCCCACAGACAGGCACGTAGCCAGGATTTTGTTTCGGGGGGGGGGGGCAGCCCATGACAAAATGATGTATGAGGGGGAGGGGGAGAGGAGGCCCCAGCAAAATGAAAGATTTCGGGGGAGGAGGGGCGGTCCCCATGCCCCCCCCCCCCCCCCCCCCCTTCCTGGCTACGTGCCTGCCCAGAGAGAAGCTAGCCGAACATTTGGGAGATCCAGAGCACTCAACAAAGCTCACCTAGTTAGCTTCTTGGATACAACGCTGCGATCGGGTTCATTATTTGCTCGATCGATTCGAAGCGTAGTTAGAAGGGTGAAAAAAGATATCTAAATTATACTGCGTAAACATTTCTTTTTGGAGCGCAGCTCATAGCCGCCCGTTTGCGGTTTGAGCGGCGTTGGCGCCGGCGTCGGCGTAACCGCGCGTTTCATTATGGGACGTTTCCCAGGATGACGTCACACGTCACGAGTGTAAAACTTCCCCGCTAAATTTGGCGGAAAAATATTTCGCTAAATTTGGCGGGAATTATTTTCCCTAAGAATCTAGCGGGAAAATCTTACCGCTAAATTCAGCGGGGAAATTGACGTCACCTGACCTCAACACCAATTCAGCTCCCCCCATAAATTTTGCGGGACAATTTTCACTAAATTTAGCAGGAAATTTCGCGAAAAATTTTCTGCTAAATGGTAGGAGAGCAGAAGAGGATGAAGGGAGGGTCGGAGGGGGAGCAGGGTCATGCCCTCCTCTCCGTACCGTCCCCTCCTCCTCCTCAAGAGCTGCGTTCTGATTCGGCATAACAGAGAATTGTAAACGTCTTTCATTTGTTTCTTTCCAAAAGATGAAGGTCTTATGTTTAAGTTGCTCAACGCATACCATGTTCAAAAGTCAAAATTCGTCGCACTTCGTCAAAAGTTTCGAAGGTTCACCGAATCGTTCGAACCTCAGCTCTAACAAAACGTTCGCGACATCCCTTGCCGACTGTGAGAGCTCGTGTCTGAAGATGCCATTTCCCGTCCTCCGGAACAAAGAACAAAGCGAAGCTCCGTTTTAACCACCACCCTCCAAATCCCCGGTTCTCTTCACGCGGGCACCTCTTATTAAAAAACCTCTCCGAAATTAATCTATTATATTTTGTTTCTCTCTTAGAATATAAAGCAAATAACGATGTGCGAACTTACGAGCGGCAGGTATCGCACAAGTGCAGTAGTAATAACGCTGCTAAAACATTGATTTTTATTTCCAATTACGTGTTGCACGAAACAACAAAAAAGAACGTCCCGTGTTCGTCGTATACCATTCATCAAAAAGCATCGACGACGTATGGGGTACATATGCAAGAGCGTCTCCCGCCTCGTCGACTCCGCAGCGAGAAACCACCGTAAGTCAGCGGCAACGTTTATCGAAACAATGTACGCGATCTTCCGACGCGTTCGCCCGCAGTGGACACAACGCGATATTTAGTCTGTGTGCGTCTCGACAAAGGGCCCGGGAACAATATCGTTCCAGACAGGGGGCGGTGGCGTTACCGGCTTACGTGATCGATAGCTCGTGTGGCGCGGACAACTTCGAAGCCCGGAACGTTGATTGGGAAACTGTGCGATCTCCAGCTGGCTACTTTATATATATATATATTTTTTTTGTTCGACGGAAGTGTTGCTGTATCGAAAGCGAGCACCGGCGAGACAGCGTGACAGAACAAAAGAAACTATCTAATTAAAACATATTTTGATTTCTTTTTTTCAGTTGTTACTTTTAATTGGGGCGTGTTTTGGGTGGGAATCCACTGAGAGATGCTAAGAAGTGATGGGCTGGGTTCCTCCTCCTTACTCCGAAAATTCGCTTTTCTGCGGGACCCGCGAGTATACCAATCAGGTTAAAGTTAGTCAGGATGATATACAGTCCCCGATGGGAGTCTCCGAGGTATCTTCTTTCCACGTGCGGTGAAGCTGTGGAATAACGTCGACAGCATGCGCACATGCTCGCATACAATGATTTCCTAATATCTGGTTGTTTTTAATTGTTATTTTCTAGGGTGTTTTTCTTTTTTTGTTCACCAATACTGTGAGGTGAGCCGTTGTATCACCATTCCTGCGATGACCTCAAATGGTATGCATTGTTATAGTAAACGTAACTTTTTTTTCTCGAAGAATTCGTATTGGTTTCCTGGAAACAAATTCAAGCACGATGGTTGCTTTAAAATATCGCACGCTGTGTGTGGTCTAATGCGGGGGTCTCCAAACCCCGGCCCGTGGAAGCCTTCCGACCGGCCAGCGGCTAGCCGCTGGCCGGTCGGAAGTGGGGCCCTATCCGCAGCCCACTTTTGGCAGGCCCGCCATATCGGCGAAAAATTAGCACACTTAGGAAAGCGGCGCCGCGACGTGCAGTGAGCGACTCGTATTCCTTCTGATTGATATCCCACTGATAGTGTTCTGCCATCTTGATTTCATGTTGTCAACACCACGATCACCAATATTAGTCATTGGTACTAAGCCACTTTCAAGCGTTAAAATTCCTTCGCGTCTTATTTACTAATTGTGTGTTTACAAAGAACCTACCTATATCGCCTTGCGGGCATTATTGTAAAGGGGACTTTAGAATACACCGTGATAATGAGAAAATAATAAGTCATTATCGTCAATTGACACAATCTCCTGCGGAAGGTCGTTATTCTCAATCGCGGTTCTAACAAATAATTAATTTGCAAAACTCAGTTCTATAACTGGGTACAGCGACATTTTTTAAAAGGATTGCAACGGCAGACGTAGGATGGCTCCAAAAGGTAGGCGCCTTTATCAATGCCTGTTTTGGTAGGAAATGCATAATAAGACAATTGTAATCTTCGCATTTTTCTTCTGCTTTTGAGCGTATCGCAACCCAGCACAACTTACGTACACATATAGTGTTCTGTATTGTTACTGATGCATATTTTTATCATGAACTCTACCATTTTAATGTAGTATTGTGCCCTTTGTGAATATGGGAAATTTTATTTTCTTCTTGATCTATGTCTGGTGAGTCTTTTGTGTTACAATAACTTTTTTTATGTCCTAATTAGCTAAATGTGCAATGTCAAAATAAAGTATATGTACTTACTCACCTTAGATATTTTTTTAGCTATAACTTTAATTGGTGCATTTAGATGATTATCAACTTGTTTATCTAGTTTTTCGTCGTTCATATTCGCTGATTCATTTTCCGGGCCCTCGAAACTGCGACAAATTCCATCCGGCCCCTCAGCCAAAACGTTTGGAGGCACCTGCTAAAGTAAAAAAAGCGTCTAAACATATAGCATATGGGAGGTTGATTGTAACATCCAGCAACATGCATTTTCACCAAATGTCAAGGTCATGCAGATTCTCATAAAAAATTATCAATGTATGTGCGCCAAAACTACTATGTAGACACTCAAATTGATTAACCTCGTCTTCGAGACCTTAGAATAACGACAAAGGTGCACGTTTCTGGGAACCTACCTCTTGCCTTCTGTTCCGTTTCCGACATTCTTTTTGCTTCTTGATATAGAGTCTTGGTATACGCAATATGAAGTAGTACGATACAGGTAATTCGACACACGCAGCACCCTTTTCTGCAAGGTTAATATTATAGCAGTCAACGTATCCTTTGTTCAACCTGAACTTCGTGGAATCGGGACTTGGGGGGGGGGGGGGGGGGGAGTAGAGGGGAAGGGGCAGGGACAAGGTTTCGTTTATGTAGCACCAAATAAAGAGTAAATTTGAACTCCTAACGCAAGAATACCAGTAACCCTAGATCTGAACGTAAGGATTAACTCGTTTGGTGGGGACTGTATACAGCCTTTCAGGCAGTCAACGGAGGTTCCGGAATTTTCAGTTTTGAACTTTTGATGTATATATATACGGCGGCAGTCTCCCGAGCGAGTACACTGTATAATCGACGTATGTAAGCCTACCCAGAGCGGGAACGCGGGCTATTCAAACGCCGCGGTTCTCGGAACCTCGGGAACTATACGCGGACGGAATAATGGGAAATAAAATAATAATAATACTGAGCACGAACGAGGGAGGGAGCTAGCATAAGCCTCACACGCCTTTATTCGCACCCGGGAGCCGTGGACTTCCACGGAAATTTCATAAACTCTTTTTGCGTCCCGTCTTTTCGCTGAAGAGGACTGTCTCAGTCGCCCCCCCCCCCCCCTCATTTACCACTACTCATGGGAGCTACACGAACACAAACACGGGTGGAGACACAAACACACATACATAAAACAGAATGCGGCCGGTTGAAAGCGGCGTGAGAACCGAACGAAGGTTCTCGGAAAGACAGGACTGTGTTAGTTTCTCGGAAAGTCGAAATTGACCTGAGAACATTATTTTATTATCACCCACTCACCCCTCCGTCTGGTACACCCTGGTTCCACTTGCACAGCAAACACGGATATTTGTTCACAAACTAAACTAAAGGTTTTTTTCTTTTTTCGTCCTTAGCAGGAACATGTTGTTTCTTGGGCAGTTGGTGTCACTAATATATATATATATATATATATATATATATATATATATATATATATATATATATATATATATATATATATATATATATATATCTAGACGCTTTGCAGCAGCTGTGCATGGGCGCCGCCATAACCGACCTTCCGTTTTCGTTTCCTCTTTTTTTTTTTTATCACTTGCCTCCATCATTACCACGGCAGGGCAGGTTATTGACATTTCAGATTCGACTATGTCCTTCTCCCCAGCGTTTGCCTTAGTGGAGGCTCGCCAAAGCCCTCTTCAGTGGCTTGGTATCTCGGTAAGACAAAAGAAGGTCGGCAATGGCGGCTGTAATTTGGCGCGTGTGTAAAGCGTCTATATTAACACAGAATGTGTTAAATGGCTGGTACATAGCAGTTTCTGGCTTCTGACGGAATTCCGTCACACGAGGTCTTTGTCAGCGTCTGGCAAGAGGAGCTCGTTTCCTCAAGGACTGAACCCGAGCCTCGGCTGGACGCTGACTAGGCACAAAAAGCATATGCACGGAGATATGTTTTCAAAATGCGTAGAGGGTCGAATCGCGTCGTACGTAGTACGTCAGTTTTCATCCGCTGCTGCACTCGTTTCTACGAATCTTTCGACAGCGAAATGTCAGTTTTTCTTAACGTCTCCGTTGTAAGATGCTAACTGAACGTGCGGTATGGCTACTATAATAATTTAGCTTCTCAAAATCCATCCCGCAGTGATTGCAGCACTGCACAACAGCACAACGACCACTCTCACAGAAACGGACAGCTGTGGGAATCGTACATGCGATATTCCGAATTATATACATAGTTTACACGTGACGTCATCTCATCGAGCTGGTTGTCACTCTTACTTGTTCGTTACAAAAAAAAGACAAAAAGAAAAAAAATCTAGGGTGTGAATTGTGCGCTGTAGTAAAGGTAAACGTGTTCAGCAGCAAGGAGACGACAATGGCTGCTGGTGTGAAGGCAGTGCAACATGTAAAATTTGAGCTCAACCAACGAATACCCACGGTTTCAGGAAACTTCATAATGGCCGTGATGACTACGTAAAAACGAAGATGTATATAACTTGTGAGGTACATGGTATCGTGCCTCTACCCGTTTACGCGGTGTGCTAGACAGAAAAAAAAATACTTCTGTTCACCAAAAACAGCCTGAACCCTCAAGGCAACAGAGTCCTCTTGTTCCGGACAAAAGCGATCAGGAGGAATAAACAAAACAACAACAAAACGGGGGGGGGGGGGGGGGGGGTAAGGGCAACCATTTCTTCTAGTTTAAATCAACCCGGTCTTTTTCCACCCCAAAACATCCTTCAAACGCCAAAGCTCCCGGCGTTTCAGCCAGGGCTTGCCGCCCGAAGCATGCCCTCAGCTTGAACACTCGTGCGTCCGGCGCGGCATCTCGTTTATTTAAATTCCGCGTATTTGCAGGGCTTTACCCCGTGCATTATTTAGATGCCGCGACTTCTCCTCCAAGCGCGCTGGCGCGCGCCCGACCGCCTGCCGGCCTGTTTACCGGCGATTGTTTGTTACAAAGCATCCCTTCCCCCCTCCCCTTTCTATCCCTACCACCACCTTCGTAAACCTCTTTTCCCCAAGAGGCCGCGGTGACTCACGTTTTCAGAAAGTCCCCCCCCCCCCTCCCTTATTTTTCCAAACCCCTCACAGGCCCTTCCAACCCAACAAGCCCGAACTCTTCAATCACCTACTGCCCCCTTCAACGTGTGTACCACGTGGCTCCTTCTTCTATCTAGTTCCCTAAAAATCAAAGCTCGGGTGCGTGCGTTAGGTATGCGTCCAAACGAACCTACGAACACGCGGCGCAGGCGGACAGCGAACTAACGCCTTGTTTTTGTTAGTTCTTTCGTTTGCGAGTAAACCACGTCATTTCGAAACAATGCCCCGTCCGGCCGCGTTCGCTTTGACTTCGATATAAAACGGTCCGTTCCCCACGCTTCCCCCTCCTCTCCCTGCATCCCCACGCATTACTCTCTCGTTGCTATCTCTCCTCTCCCCCCTTCTCTGAACTGTCGCACACTTCGTTCAGTTGGAGTCCCCACTCCGTTCCCGAAACAAACACGCAAGCTCACAAACAAACGCGAAAACAATGGCGAGCGCCAAATTGAGCGCAAAACGAAACCGAGCTAAACCTAACGTGTCTGCCGCCGCCTTTAACTCAACTCTCGCGCTGCCTTCCCCCTTTTTTCGCCCTCCCCACTCCTTTCCTATTCAACGCAACCCCATCCGACGCGACGCGACGCAACCTCCCCCTCCCCAAACGTCGCAAACCAGCGGTTGTAAACAATAAACGGATCCCCAACGACAAACACGCAACAAAAATTGGAAAGCGTGATGTCTGAAAGAGAGGGAGAGCGCTGGCCAGCTAAGACAGACAGGCAAACGGACCGAGCGAGGCAGCGACAAACAAACACCAACAACAGCAGTAAACAGATGCCTCTGTCGCCGTCATCAAGCCCCTTTCATTCCGAGCCCAGCGATGCCAACTCCAGGACCGAGTCCGTGGTTCCCGCGTGAATTCAAGAGGGAGCATGGAGCGAGAACGTAATTTCGGGCACTCCCTTCTTTCCCTCCTCCCTCTTCCCCATCTTCCTCCTCGGTCCACACCCTGGAGTCCTCAACCCTTGCCTGCCAGTTATTCCAAGTAGACAACACGTAAACAAAGGGGAGGAAGACGGGGTTGGGTAGTCCATCGCTCGCGGGGTAGGGACGCCACCAGGCAAGCGCGACAGATGACACCCACCACCACAGCACACAAACAGACGTCTTCCCTGTGGGACGCGTGCGACGCTGCGTGGAATGTTTGCTGGCTGCTTGGCTTCTATAGCGCAGAAAGGAGAATTCTCCGGCTGCCACCGCCACGGTCTGATGCTGGCAGACTGGGTGTCACCCTCCCCTTTTTTTCCCCATCCGTGGCGCAGCGATGAGTTGGACGGACCTTCAGCGGCACGCTGTGTTTACGGTTCGCGCAGAAGGACCCGACGCGAGAGGACGACGACAGAAGTGCCGAATCGGCGGAATGACGTTTTCCTGTGGTCTGCCTTCCGCTTAGTGTACACCTTTCTGTATACCTGCTCTTAACGGACGGATATTTGTACGGATTGACACTGGGGGGAAGGGGGGGGGATGTTTTCTACTGAGTCTCTCTTTCCCGTGTTTGGGAAAAAAAAAGGGTGAACTCGTCTGTTTCGGTGCAGTTATTTCAGGCGGGCGTCAGGTCATGAACGGTTATCAGTTGCAGATGGTATGTTTATCGCCCAGTCGTCCTTTGCCTTTCGATTCGCATACTGCTGCGGTCCCAGCTGGTGCTCTTAATAAGCGGAAAGAAGGCGATCTCTACTGGCTCACTTTTTCTCTTGTTAGCCTTCAGGAAAATTGAACCTTTTCAAAAGCGCGCGCCAGCTAGAAGTTGCTGCGCCAATCATTTTCATTTCGCAATCGTTTGGGAGCGCGTTCTGACCATGCATTGGTCACGATATACATCGGTCTACATAATGTATTGCAATCTAGCTCTGTATAAAAATTACAGCCATGTATGTAAACACAAATAAATAGAGGGTTGCGTTATAATTAGGCGTGAACTTGGCTCCGTCCGTATCGACGAGTGCGACGATGAGCATTCGGCGAACACTCGGATCCGTTCCCACTCGTCGTTCCCAGAAAAGGGCGTCCGCCCATGTTTGGTGGGGTTTGAAAAAGAGTCTTTCATAGGGCCATTTAGTTTTGAAAGGTAACTCAATGCTTTCGAAGCAGGCTTCCCATCGCATTGTTCTTGTAAACCTCGATATCCGGCAGTCTTTCGATTTTGCCCTGTAGCGTTCGCAACGGGGATGGGTGGTATTTGAAATACAAGTAATTAAATTACGTACTTAAAATTCTTCAAGTATTTTGTATTTCGTATTTAATTACATAGTGGCGAATGTATTTGTCAATTGCCAATTAAAATACCGAAAATTGAGTATTTCAAATACTGCAAAATGCAATTTCGGGCTCTGTTCACTCTTCGCGATGGGAGTCATATGCAAAGAGCATGAACTTGCTGCGTTTGCTCCAAATAAATATGGAAGAAGAAAAAAAAAAAGGGGGAAGTGTAAAACAAGGTGCGAGCGGGATGAGTACAATGATTGACATTTTCGATGAATTCAGTTTTTTAGACGTCGCATTAACGACATGATGTTTGAAACGAAAGTGTTGCTTCAGCTGCGCCTATCAGATTAAACTCGTACCGAATACATTGTTTCCTGACGTCGCACCCGTCCATCTAACGACAAACAAGTCTTATTTTTAGAGGTGTAGCTTTCTTTTGGCGCTCCATTCTTGGTGTATATACACCCCACTTCTTACTCAAACACCTTCTTTTTTTTTCCTTTTTTTATACCGGAGTTAAATTGAAGTTGAAGATGTCAATGACAGCCAATTGTATTTGCAAAAGTATTTGAAGATGCTCAAATGCTCTCGTATCTGTATCTTGGGTTTAAATATTTGCCTATAAAGGGGGCGATCATTTATAGCCGCTGGCGGATTCAGAAACGCGGGACATAGTTTTTGATGTTCCCTCTCCTTGCTTTCTGATTCGTTCATCATATATATATCTTCTTTCTTTTTTTTTTTTTTTTTTTTTTTTTTGTGGTGGAGATATTTTGTGTACTTTTATAAATATCGCGGCTCAAAGTTTGGCGGATTCGGGCTTCTAGGCGAAACCGAAACTATATGCAAGAGAGGGATGGCAACACTGGCCATCAGCTGTACGGCCGCGACGTGACGTCACGGTGGTGCTGCGGTACGCGTCGCCAGTGCTGCTTGACTATAGAAGTTTACCCGCTTGCTCCCTGGTAAATAGCAGCTGGTCGTATGTTTAAAATAGGTTTCAGTGGAGTACGCGGCTTCACCTTGGCGTAATATCTAGGCTGTGATCATATTTTGTGCCACTAAAGCGATGCGAGTAATTTATTTTGGTTCGGTTATTTGAAAATACTGCCAGTCCCAAGAGGAGAGGACACAAAACACAAGAAAAGGGTATACATCACAATTCACATTTTTGGGTCAAAACATACACATAAATGCTATTGAGCAGCGCCTAAAAAAGGAACAAAATCAGAATTTATAACTATAACAAACATAAAATAAACAAAAATAGCAGGCCACCCTTGGTTATGCGATAGAATATATATATATATAGATATATATTTGTCGACGGCTGTGCGTATGTTGCCAAAGCGTAGTGTTGCGCAGTAAGATTGCAAAATGAGGTAATCCACCGAACACAAGCTTGGTCATCGTGTATTTTTCGAAGATGTGCGTAACGTTGGGAATTAAATAAACATAAAACCCTTTCGCACATCTTTTATCCGAGTAGTTTTGTTTAATGTTCAGTATCTTCTGTTTCTTGTTGTGCAAATCCGAGAACTGTGCAACAACAAAAATATTGAATTAGGGGTGACATCAAGGACATAGACACTCATCAGCCTTAAAATTTGTTAAAACAAACCGATTTAATGTCACTGGGTAATATGACACGAATGGAGAGTTGGCCAAAGACCTTATCTGCAGGGGAGAAACTGAGCTTGGCGAATATATCGGCCCTATGCGTCGCAAGCAAAAATAGGCTTTGCAAAACGTTACATGTGAGTATTCGAGACATCAAAGTTCTTCTAGAACCTAGACAAATGGCTCAAAGGATAGAGAAACTGTCTACGTCTCCCCTAGTCCTTCGTCTCGTTCGCGCTGTTTTTAATCGTCAGTGTAATTGTACCATCCAAGATTTCTCGTGCGCGTATGTAGTAGCACCTGCTTAGAAGCGCGAAATGCCGAACAATCGTTAATGATGACGCAATTTAGTAGACCCCCAGCTCTTACACCACAATCACGAACCTTCAGACAATTCCATCTATTTCGCTCCGAGCTCTCCACCTTTACACTGACTTCAACAGATGCCGTCCCAAAACTCGCGCCCTTTACTTTTTGTTTCTTTTTTGTTTTTAGTCGGAATTTAATGTACTTGTATCCATCGAGCGCAGCAGGGCACTTCAGATCATTTGGCCCGCATGTTTGTAAGAGCCACCACCTCTGCCCCCGTACCTCTGCAAAAAAATATAAGGAGTCTGCCTGCACCCAGAGAATCGAAAGGATTAGAACGGTCGCTCGATTAACCCAACGCCTTTCGCAGTCTCGGCCCGGGGGAGATGGGGAGAGAGAAAAAGTCGTTGATCCCCAAAATACGCGTTTGCTCCCTAGTCCACTCCCGATGCAGGAAGGATAGGGAGTGGCTGGTAGAAGAAGGCTAGGGTTGGTGCGGGGGCCAAATGACGCTGCGTTGGCGGTGGAAGCGTTCGCTGGCTTCTCGCGCGGCGGTTATTCGCGGTGCGACTTGGGGGTTGGGGGTTCCCAACTTAATGGCACCTAGGCATTAAGGTGGGTGCGCTGAGAAGCACTCTATGTGCCGCTCCTCGTGGCCAGTTTGGGGAGAAGTCAGGAGGGGCTGAGGTCCCGGCGTTAGAGCTTCGTTATTTGGAGAGAATACCTAAGCCTGATTGGGTGGTACTTTTAGGAACCGGAGGGGTGGGAGGACCGCCGAATTTTGCTTATTGGTCGAGATGACTCCGGTAGTCTGGCTTGGACAGTTGCGTCGGATGGGGGGCGATGAATGTGTACACGTGGAGTAATTTTCTGCTGGAGGAGAGAGACAGAGACAGAGAGAGAGAGAGAGATGATGGGCGTTGTATTTGGAGGAGCTTGTGATCTTAAAAATGACGCCGGCTGTCTCGTGACGAGAGAAAGAAATGGAGTGCAGCTGCAGAATTTGAGGAATGTTTCTAGTGGAGCTGGCGTGAAGGAGGGGAGGCGGGGTTTGCAAGGGTGTGGCTATTGTGAGTGTGAGGTCATCGAATGGTATAGGCCCTGCGCATCCCTTTTGTCTTGGGCAGGGCAGATGCTTGCGAGAAAGACGCTGTGGGGAATGGCGCCGTTCTCCATCTACATTGAACTGAGGAGACTCGAGTCGTCTTCTGTCACTCAAATTTTGAGATGTCGCGGGAAAAGGGTGTCTTTTGTGAAATAAGAAAAACATTTTTTTTTCTCTTGTTTTTTTTGTCTTTCATTTTTTTGCAAACGACCACAAATTGTTTTACTCATTTATCTAGTCTTCACTAAGTATCTTTAGAAACCGATAACCACCTGCCCGAAATCTATCTTGCCGATTCCAATGATCACGCCGCCTCAGTAACGAGAGTGACTGAGACTGCACGTGACCCTTGACCACGTGATTATGTTGATTCGTGACACTCATTAAAGAATGACTATTGAATAGTGCTGTAATTTCTGAATATAAATGAGGAATATGGTGATCAGGCACTGTCGATATCGGTTGCAACCATAAGCAGCGGCACCACCCTCAGCACAGCATTGAGGCATCTCATAGCCTGCTGGCGGACAGGTATCGTTGTCTTCATTCCCAAAAAAACATACACGCGCCACCTTCCTTAGCTCTATGAAAGGCAAATACAAAAAAAAAAAGAAATAAAAATAGCAAGTTCACTTTGTGAGAAAACCTGGAAGACGTTCGACGACTCCTCGCGATACACCTGCACTCCTCGTCTTCGGGGGCCAGATTTTCTTTCCAGTCGACTGGATCCTTCTGCGGTCACCCGCTGCGGCTTTCCCCGTCCCAGTAATGCACGTGTCAGAATCCTTCTTCGACGCTGCACGCGGCTGTGCGGACGGCCATCAATCTTGGTCCGTGAGGATTCCTTGGCTTCGCCTCGAGAGCACCGTCCGACCCGGCGGCGTACACTACGTACCGCCTCGCCGCCAGGACCGCGCTGCCAATAATAAGGACGGCCGCTGACGGATACGTCGCTGTTGTTGTCTCTCGTCTGCGATGATGATGTGTGTTCGGCCGCAGAACTCTCCTTGGGTCAAGAACGGCTCGTCTGTTTGTCTTTTGGTTGTTGTTGTGTGTGCGTTCTCCCCCCCCCCCCCCCCCTTCCTTTTGCGTCCCTCTTTGGTTTGCGTTCCTGTAAGTACAAGAAACAAGTACTGGCAATTGTGGAGTTTACGCGAGGGTCTGCGATGTCCGTTCGCACTCATACCGTTTTCCACGCGGTTGGATGAACTCGAGTTATGTTCTAAATACCCGTTCACACATACACCATAGCCTCAGCGCTGAAACAAAAGCGCCGACTTGGTTGAAAGCAGCACTGAATTTGCGGTGAATACGTATTACTGACACGGCGCCGATGGGGCGCTGAGTCAGCGTTAAGTTGCGTTCAAGCGACCGCCGCATCAGCGCTGTCCCCATGGTGTTGATTTAGCGCTACGATGTACGCCCGTAAAACGGGTCCCTATCGTTTCGTCGGAACTCGTCTCGTAGAATTACGTTTTCTAGGACAATTTTTGATGGACTCACTTTTCGTCTACACGAATGTTTCACCGACACTCGTTAAGCGAATTTCACGCTGAATCGTTTCGTCACGCGTGTATCACTGGTGTGCGCGTCAACCCACACCCACGCCAGCGTCACGCTGCTTCGCAGAGACAGTCTGCGGAGACTCATTACAAAAGCGTTACCCCACCTGACCGACCTCTACCCGCTGCTTCGCGGCGACAGTCTCATGCAGCCTGTTAAAGAAAAAAGCTAATCTAAGCTGTCAATGAAAAGATTTGTCGATGAAACATCGCGTGCCGATGAAACGTCATTCGATGAACTGATTGTCACCGCCGTAAAACGGCTTTTACCTTTTCGGATAAACGGACCCAGCTCATTAGCTCGTGGGGTTCAAGCGAGCTTTCAAGAACATTGGGGAGGAAATTGAACTATAAGGGGCGCTTCAGTTGGATGGAGTTAAAAACAAAGAGTATTTCCTCAGCTTGCTTTCTACTTTAAGGTCTGTGTTTACTATTTAGCCGAACGCATGGCATGTCCACTGGTACCTACCTGTCGATTGAACATCGGCAAGGAAATGTTATCATTCAGGCTACCTAAACTCTTAAACATTTTTTGTTCCAATAATAGTTTTCCAGAGAATCTATCAATGAATGAAATACGTTCACTAATGTACGATTTTTGTTATGACTGATTTTATTTTCAACGCTCGTTATCAGTGGTTACGTAGTGATGAAATTGTTTGATTTGTGTATGTGATGTGAATGTGTACTTCTTTTCCCTTTGATTTTGTTCATATTGTGCATTGAGTGCGCGAGTGTTAGTTTTTATGTTTTTTGTAGTTATTTTAAAGAGTCGCCGCTGTCGAATGTAACGGCGGCCGAGGGCTCGTCAAGCCGTTTAAACACGGCTTTTTTTCTCGGCCTCCACCATTTTTTGAAATCTAAAATAAAGTATTATTATTATTATTCAGTAGGCAATCTATCTCGATGAAGCACGGGGCGTAGACCCGAGACAAGTCCTGTGTCAATGTTCGGCTTTGGTATTCCGTCTAATCCGTGTACGTTTTACAAACTCCCGCGCACACACCAACGCCGGTGGGAGCGGCGTGTGAACTCTTGCCATCCGAGCCCCCGGCGAAAGCCTTCGCTCGACTTGCCGCAAGCCGAGCTGGAAGAGGGCATTAGCTGCGCACCCGCAGGCAGTGAACTCGGGATCATCTATCTGCGCAAGACGTGTGTATAGCTGTGAAAGTGGAGCTGGGGACTTTGAATCCTTTCGAATGCAACGAAGGAGTGCCCGAGATACGCGCATCTTCTCGAGATGCCTGGAGCAACACAGCGTCCACCTCGATCGTCGAGGAGATGTAGGGGTGGGCGAATATCGCTTTGAATTGAATAGCGCACCGTCATTGCCGTAGTCGCGAACTGCTCGTGAACGGCTGCAGGGCCATGACGTATATTCTACGCCCGCGTCTCGCTCCGTGATTCGCTGTTCCGCTTTAGTGTCGTTCGATGCCCCTGTAATTAGTAAATCCATTTTATTTCTTACCGTAAGTCTTTGACGTCCAATTAATGCAACAACTGAATGGCGAAGTTAATCTACGGGTGTTGGTCATCGCAGTCGTTCCGTACGTCGTCTTTTCGATCCGCATCGAGCTAAACCGTTTCTTCGTCTCCCTCGTTTTCGGCAATCGCATATTTACACGAGCACTGTGCGGCTGTTTCCCGTGAGTAGAAGGTGTCAAAATTACAATTCACAACAGCCCCAATTTCATCGGCTGCGGCGCGATGTCGGCGATCGTAGCTACAAAACTGTAAACACTCATACAACAGCGTTTGACCTATACAGGGTGTTTTTTTTTAACTGCACCAAATTTTTAAATAAAGGGGGTAAAAGTTTTATGAATGCGGTTTTCACTGCGCATTTATATGGCTTTGCGGACATTAGATGGGAATATAATCATCACTATTATCAAACTAATTAACCAAAATCCGTTAATTAACTTTTTAATTACTGTAATTAGGATATATGTCTAAATTACAAACTTTGAGGCAGTCACATGCCAAGACTGTTCCATTTTGTAGAATTTGCGTAATGTGCCTGTGTTCCAAGATATCTGCCCCCGAATTTTTCACTTAATCCGACTTTTTATCCACTCAATTCGGCAAACACACGAAAGTGGCCACTATAACCGAACTTTGCTACATTAGCCGGATAAAAGTGCAAAATTCGTGGACGAATATCGCGGTACACAAGCTGGTTACGCGAATTCTACCAAATGGAACAGTCTTGGCATATGACTGCCTTAAAGTTCGTAATATGAACATATATCCTAATTACAGTAATTAAAAAGTTAATTAACGGATTTTAGTTAATTAGTCTGATAATAGTGATGGTTATATTCCCATCTAATGTCCGCCGAGCCATATAAACACGTAGTGAAAACCGCATTCATAAAACGTTTCCCCCCTTTATTTAAAAATTTGGTGCAGTTAAAAAAAAAACACCCTGTATACTGCGTGATGGTGGCACGAAGAACTCGACAACTAAAATTATCTCTACGAGCCGTCTTATGTTTTATTTAATTTTATTTTTGTTCCTGTTGCCAAAAACCATGCACAATCGGCGGTCTCGTCTTGTGAAAGGATCTCTTTAATAAAAAAAAAAACAACATTTATTTGAGTACAGAGAGGTCTTCAATATTTACGATTGAATCAACAGCGCAGGAGAGCCGGATTCATAACTACGCTTGTTCCTCTTTTAAAGGGATAGCAATTTACGTTGGAACCTCGCACGGACCTCGCTTGCTCGTGTTGGTGTAGGGCGCACCTCGACCGTAGCAAGGTCTTGGGGAAAGAACCCGGAGCGCTGCTCTTTGTTTCACGTCCTAGCGCGCGCGACCTACGGCGTAGCGCTGCGCGAAGGTGAGGGAGGGGGAGTAAGCGGTGTGCTAACACTACCCCTCCCCCCCCCCCCCTCCCCTTTCGCTGCGTACGAACGGGAGCTGCGTAGTATAGGTAGAAACTGCGTAATAATTCAAGAATCTAGTAAGCCCTTAGGTATTTCAAAGGGCTGAGGCCTCTATACACTCATCAAACAAAGTTGCGGCCGAAGTTTGCGGAGCACTGCCGATTGGACTGTCGCGATCCGTTATGTTATGAGACACTTGAAAATCCACTCCTGAAGCCGTGCGGCTGCGCGCATAAAGTATTGCATTTCTCAATAAATACCTTCGTGGATTTAAGTATGATGGGCTCGGGAAGTTTACAGCATGTACATGAAAGAGATAAGGGTCGGTGATTTCAGGCTACGGTGTGTTCGGCAGATTTGTGAATCGGTACAACTTTTGCCATTTTCCACTCAGCCAGCACCGAAGAATAGCTGGGAGACCCGTTGCGAATTGGCACTAAATACTTTTTAACCCGTTCGGCACACAGGTTTAGGAACATATTTGAGATTTCATTGAGAACGTTGCTTTTGTTTTAGTGTCCAGGTCAAGAAGTAGTGAAAGAATGCCTGGCCCAAATACTATTAGATTTCCTGGCCCTTCAGTGCCATTGTTATTTTGAGATAAATATGTTATTATAATGTCATTGTCAACTGTAAAAACAGACTCAAGGTAACAAATAAATTTATTTGCCATTTTTTTTTCTTTAAATGTTTCAGATTTGCTGTTCTTTTTTTTTTTTGGATTAATACAGTTCCATAATATTGGTGAGAATGCATTCATAAACTCGCGAAAGGTCACGTTATTTTACTTTTTTTTAGCTTCTTGAGTTTTTAACTCAAGCGTACACGATTTTTCTGAAAGATTTGTTTTCAAATTTGTAGTTTGGAAGCCTGCAATAGGATGGCTTTTAGATAATTTTCCAAGCCGTTTGATTTGACGTTTCACATGAATAATCTCACGAATTATCTATGGGTTTATGCATCCTTATCACTTTACGTTTTAGGGGACAAACTGGATAATGCAATTATTCAAAATTTATTTGAACTTGTGCTACATATCATTTATGCTAATGGTAGTGCTGTCACAGATTTTGCGAAACTCAAAGAATGCATGTGCAAGGTAAGTTAGAAAATATGCATCATCCGCATTGTTGAAATCGAAGGACGTAAGCGGTACAGCCATAAGAGGACCGATGTGGGCCTACAGGTATTGTACATACAACTGTTTTATGATTGAATATGCCATCTAACACATCTACATCAGTTTGAGGCTTGAGGGAAATGGTCACCAAAAAATACTAAGTCTAGTAGATCACAACACGACCCCTGCACCAGGATGGCTCCCTGACAATTTGCGTAATGTTAAACGTAAATAGAATATCAAGGAAGTCCATCAGAAGTAAGCGATGCCAGGGTGCATCATGTCCCAGTTAATCTCAGAGACATTAAAATTGCACATCGTGATATTTCGTTCACCATTGACATGTTCGTGCATGTATAATTAAACAAACCATACAGATATTTTGGATCCGAGTTGGGAGGCCTGTAAACAACACCAACAAATAAAAAAAGGTTTGCCAAGGACACTTTATACCATAGAGATTTTACTTATTTTGCATCAGGCAAACGTACACAAATGATACCTTTTTTTACAGCTTCTGCACCACCAGCTCAAGATGTTCTGCCTTTTTTTTTCTTTTTAGCATAACGTAGTTTGGAGGGACGATTTTTCTATGAAGTAGCAGCGGCTTTAACCACGTCTCTGTTATTGTAAGTACGCGAGGTTCAAATTTCAAGAGAGTGGATTCTACCGCCTCTGCTTTATTTATTATACTTTTTTTGAATTCATAATGATGACTGCAATGATTTTTGCCATATCATCTCTGCCCTCTGCCATTTAGCTTTTTTTGCGTGTTTTCTTTTGGTGGGTGGAGGGTGAGGGAGAAGGGATGCGAACTTCGGAGCCATTGTGACAATTTCAGAAAGGGACACACAAACTCTAACACTGAGAAAGAGTAAGTAAGGTATAAACATAGGCATGCAAATCACGATGCTTGACAAACGTTCGGAATTGACACAAACATATTGCTGCGCGCTTGAAAAAAAAAAAAAAAATCCGTTTCCTTTATGCATAGTCGTAGGCAACGTATAGACGGCTGTACTCCAAACTCTAGACACACACTACATACCCAACTCCAGAGTACGCGACACCACATAGTGGAAGAGATGTGAAGGAGAGAAGCGGTAGAGTTAAAGTCCATCCAGGTGTGCATCAAAAACTGGCGCTTCCTGGCGGCCGAAACGTGAAACAGAGGAAAAGAGTTTAGATGCACGGCCCGTTGGAGTTGCAAATATACGTTATACGTGCCGTTGCCATATCGAACCCACTCGACTTTATAACGCGTAAAACAGCATAAAACGAGTCAGTTCATGCAACATTCATAAAAGTTTTTTTTTTTTTTCCTTTTTCTTTTACGACCTTTCGAAAACAAGAAAAAAAAAAAGAATACGGCAGCATAAAAAAAAAGATGGAGGGAAATTAACGAGACCAAACGAACAGACGAAGCGAGCGCCGAAAAATCCTTTCCGAGTATAGTGGAGCGGGGGTCGAGATGGGACGTCCCGTCACTGCGAGACGCAACAGGACAGCGGTTCGGGGGACAGAGGTGAAGGAGGACTTGGGGGGGAGGGGGGGGGGGACCTCAAAGATTTACGGGTCGCGGGTGGGAACCCCGCTTTTAGCAACCTGGCAGAAAAGAGAAAAAGGAAGAGGCCCCGCTTACGGGGTTGCCCACGGCGGTCCATGCTGCCTGCTGCCCGTCGCAATGCACGCCGCCACCTTGAGAGGACGGTCTGACCCGCTTGGTGCCTCGGTCTCGCTGCTAATACACCATACAAAAGACGGTCTACAGACAGTTTCTTAAAGGTGTTTTCTTCTTACTGTCCGGTCACATTAATCATACAAAAACTGACTGCAGGTCTGTTCGAACCACACATATGTACGAAACAAATAGGCTTCGGACATCCCTGAGGCGTATCCGCAGAGAATTATGTCATAAGTCGGCAGAGAAACTCCGTGTATTTTTTTATATGTATGTGCAGCTTAACAGTGCATGCTCTAGGCCGGGGTCGCACTAAACACATCTTACAAAACACAGCGAAAAAAATTAAAGACGCTTACAATCCTTTGTAACGCCGAATTAGAGCGCAGCTCTTGAGGAGGAGGAGGAGAGCGCAGCTCTTGAGGAGGAGGAGGGAAGGGTACGGAGAGGATGGTATGCCCCTCCTCCTCAACCGTACCCTCCCCTTCTCCTCTCCTGCTCGCCTCCCATTTAGGGGAAAATTTTCCCGGTAAATTTAGTGGGGAAACTTTAGCGGAAAAAATTCCCCGCTAAATTTAGCGGAAAAATTCCCCCGCTAAATTTAGCGGGGAAACTTTTTCTACTAAATTTAGCGGGGAAATTTTTCCGCTAAATTTAGCGGCGAAATTTACTCATAATGCAACGCGCGGCGACGTCATCTATGACGCTACGGGTGACCCTCGTGACGTCACACGTGACGTTAGATGTGACGTCATCATGGGAAACGCCCCATAATGCACCACGCGGTCACGCCGACGGCGAGGGCGATGCCGCTCAAGCCGGAAACGGGCGCCTAAGAGCTGCGCTCTAAAGACTTTGCAGACATATTCAAAGCATATGCATATATGTATGAAGCAAAGCATGTTTCGTACACGAGTGAGGCGTGACCGCGGATAATTCTGTCATCATGTCCGCGGAGAACACCTTGCCTTTTGCATGATAGAGTGTCACCACTGTAGCACTGCTCCTACTATCTCCTTTATCCTCTTAAAAAAAGGGGGGGGGGGAGGGGGGTGCAATGATTTCCGGACTTCGGTCCAAACTTTGTGGAAGTTGCCCTCTGACACTTCTGAAGTAAAGAACAGAAAACCGATTTCGCCTGTGTGTCCTAGTTGTTGCGTAAAAAAGAAAGATAAATATTGGCATTTCTGGCGCCCCTCAACTCACTCCCAGTCTTCAGGGTGACACCTGGTCCCCCTCGTAGTGACGTAATTCGGGGTGCCGTGTAGCTTCCCGTGTGCTCTCTCGGGGGACGCTTCCTCTCGCTCTCTCAGCTGACATTAGCGGGCGTTATGCTGCAGCTTAGAGCCGAGTGAGGTCCCGTAAGCTTCTCGCCGTAGTTTCTTCGGCTGCCACTCGCGGCTGCATGTGGGGGAAAAAGCTCGACTTTTGCTTTGGGCTTATGCAGTGGAATCGCGACATTTTTTAATCAAGGAGATGTTTTCTCTATCCTCCGGGACACGATAAACAACGTAACAATCACGAGATGCAAATTATCTTAATTTTAAAATCGTTGCACCCCCCCCCCCCCCCATTAAAATTATATCTTCTTTTAATTCGGGTGGTCAGGTATGTCAACGTGGAGCCGTCCCCAAACCCTTCAGGACGAGTGTATCTCGTCTGCTTTCCCCGGTTCACGCACTCTCAACCGTTTTGGACGAACCGGGCTCGCTGATGGCTTAGTCTGAGGCTCTGCCAACAGATGGCAGCACTGAATTTATTTTCTCCCATTTTGTTACGTGGCTTGAAACTTGGTTTTGAACGCAACAAATGCAATTTATTGGAGACAACAATTAAGGCAGTTGGGGGTCAGAAATTTCCTAACAACTGAAAACTGCTAAGGGGCAAGACTTCGTTGTCCACTCATTTTATTCATCTTTTCGTTATCCGCAAAATCTCTAGCCATCGCTTCGTAGTGTAGACAATCTTTCTAATACGTAGCCTCCGTGGTCAGAGCCATCTAGTGGCAGCCACGGAATCCGACATATTGTGGACATCGTCTAAAACCACGCACCTTTAGCTAGCTTGGTGAATTGAAAGCAGTGGAAAATTGATTTTACACAGCCTCCTATGATTCTAATAACATCCTTTTCTTTTCCCATCTTTTCTTTCTTGTGAAGGAAGGTGTTGCCGTTAGGCGTCCGGGTAAGGCGCTAGACAGGAATCAGAAATTTCATCGAACACAGTTTTATAGAAGCTGTTTCATCGAATGCCGTTTCATAGGGCACCGTTTCATCGAATCCCTTTCGTAGTAGTGTTTCAGAATTCTTTGGTAACTCTGGACAGCTTGAATAGAGTCGACTTTTGAGAAAGCTCCAAATGAGGTGTCTGCGAGGTGTTCGCGAGCAGAGTTTTTTTCGCTTGTCGCTTATGTGGGGCGGGGACAGAAGAGATCGTAGCAGTCACTGTAGAATGTGCACTGTTGCCTGTGCGATGGAACAGTCATGTGCAATTCACATGACTGTTCCATTGAGAATCCATAAGGCTCTAGCGCGTGGTTCGTGTTAATTTTCGCGCGAACTATTGTTCTCGCCACGGAGACCGGACGAGAGGGCAGACATCTGCCATCAGCTTCGTCGTCAATTTCATAACACGATATGGATCAGTGGTCAACCTCCGTAACGTGTGCGGGCTATTCTAACCCGAATCTCAGACATTTTATGTACCCCGTATATGTGCTACACTCCACTTCACTCTACGTCAAACCACAGCGGACGATGCAAGCCATCTCAGCCAAACCAGCGGCATTAACGTATCAAGGCTGAACTCCATGGAGCGAATTATGCGACGAATAACTGATGAAGTTCGCCCGACGGCACCCACGCTTTGCGCAGGACGTAGCGGCCACTGTGCTGTTGCCACTCGCAGAGCAAAGGCTGCCGGGAAAAATTCGTCTATCTTTCGCAGCATATTCGCCCCGTGGAGTCCAGCCTTCATGGTACTACCCTGCGGTACTCCTGACGGTCACGTGGATTAAGTTGTATTCGATGCCGCTTATGTTCACAACGGGCATCGATATAACCCGAATTATATCAACGCCAATTATGTGAAAGCAGTTCTTCAAAGGGTTTTCACATTTCTGTGCAAGGTTTTTCCTTATCATAAAAAGCTTTTTCGTTTTTTTTTCACATTAATACGCAGAAGTTTTCTTATGTGCCGTTTTCACCGTCTTAGGATGAAAAAGCTAGAAAACTATTGTTATAAGACAAACAAATATTTGGAAGCAACGTTGGCAGGACAATGCTGGTTTCTGACTCATTTCTGCTTCTGCCTCTAAATTGCGAAAGAGAAGTTGAGAAGAGTCCGCGCTCGCTGAACTCGGACACTTTACCTTCATTTCAACGTCCAGGAAAAGGTGGATATCGCATCCAGTCGATTGTTCGTTGCAATCGTTTATCCAGAGACGCCATTGTCCACGCCGACACTCACAATAGGCGCGCAGAAGCTTAAGAAGGCGACGTCTTGAGGAACGAAAGAAAACAAAAAGAAGAATCATATTATACTCCCGATGTCAAAATGGTGAGACTTTGGAAGAGCTAATGGTTGCTGCGTCTGAACTTTGTATAAAAAAAATTAAAATCAAGAAAGCCCCGTTTACGATGATGCAGGAACACAGTTCGATTCGGCAGAGTCGAGAGAACAAAAATGATGTTTTTTTTTCCGAAAAAAACATAAAAACGATTGGTAGGAGTGTGCTGTTAACCAGAGACGATTTTCGCAATAGAGCAGCGATATTCGCCAGGACACAACGTGCCTAGCAGTTACGCTTGTCTACAACGTCTTCATGGCGTCAATATTTTTTCTTTATATGTTTATAGGATGAAGCCGATTTTTACTGTACAACTTATGGACATGCGGTTCTTCTGCACGCGAAGCGTCTTGTAAACTAACTGAAAAAAAAGATAAGGGTAGCTATCGATTTAGTTACTAGTACTCTCGATTAACTGCTTTGCGCGCAATGTAATGCGACGGTTGCTTTGAAAGCAGTTGTTATTTTTGGAATTACTTCGCTAGTGCTCGTAATCCCGGCGCGCATCGTCTTTTTTGTTTTTTTATAAATTTCCAAAACAACATTTCTACCGCTTGTAGCTCGCTGAACGCGTTTTACTGACTTATTATTTGATCGCAACCTCCGCATCACAGCGCGGGTAGTGCATTGGAACTTTTGTATGTGGGGATACTCAAATCGTGACCAATAGTAGGGTGCTTTTCCACAAGCCTGATCTAGTTTTGAAAAAGCAGCGTCTTTACATGTACAGACTTTTTTTTTAATAAAAAGTCTGTGATGTAGCATTCAGCATGGTGAAACATCATGTTCAGTGTCATAACAATCACTGGTTTATTTTTTTTTTTATTTTTGTTTGTTGAAAATATTTTTAGCTTTGTAATTTGCCGAGATTGCAGCGTAGACGCTCCAGGTTTCTTGGTGGTATAGCACCGGGTCTCAATCTTTTAGACCCTGGATAACGGTTTGAGTTTTAGTTGTTTACCTTTTATTTCGCACCACCTCCAATATTTACGTAGTGCAATTCGAAGCCTTCAGAGATACCTGACAGGGTCGTTTTGTTTTTTTTGCTGTGCTCGCTGTTTATCGCTGCGACTGTGTGGTGGGAAGTGCATGACCATTCTTCATTCACAAATACTGAGAAGACTGGCCGACACTGCATGCTCAAGCGGCAGCCAGGGTCAATGTTTAATTCCTTTTACAGTTAATAAGAAAAATTTGCAAACTGTATCTCACACTAATCTGTCTCTACAACGGCCCAGAAAACGAAGTGCGGCACGGATTGTTTCAGTATGGCAACAATTAACTGGGTAATCGGCAGAAAGCCAAAAGCAGCTCTCATGAGAGACATTCATATACCAATTAACCCGAGCTTCCAGCAGCAACTGAGCCTCGATACAAACGCCCAGACACCCCCACTGAGCGCGCGGGTGCGCACACACACACACACACACACACACACACACACACACGCGCGCACACGCACACACATACGCAGACACTGATAATCCAATTATCGATCTTCACCATAACGCGACATTGTTTTGAAGCATCACGACGTGCGGGAGTCTAATTAAACGCTCACCCTAAAGACCCCCTTGCCTACATGTTCGGCCGAGTAAAAGAAAATATTAAGATACGCGGCGAGGAGACCAATCGAGATTGCTCAATACTTCAATGTCAGCCTTCTTTCAAAGGGGAGGCAGTGACGAGGGCGTCGTTTTGGCGACGCTATATACCTCCGTGAAGTTATCCTGCCGCGAGAGAACAATAAAAGACGTCCGTATACATACTACGACGCGTGATGATGGACGAGTCTGTCCGTATACTTGCATCGACGCGTATCATTCAAATCATTGAACACCGACTCCGTGTCCACGTTTGGATTGATCGAACACTGACGAACGTTCGCCTGGCGTAGCGCGTTGGAGTGAGGGTATATAGAAGTGGTACATTGCAGCCGCAGAACGTAACGTCGTTTTGGGGCTTATTTTTCTGTTTGCTTCGTCGAATTCTTCGCGGCGTTTCCGACGAGGCTTTCTCCCGAAGATTCGTTTAACGCCGTTTTTTTAATTACTGCGCGGCGTTTGAGAAGTCGCCAGGGCGAAATGAAGGGATACGAAGTAAGTGAACGATAACAGTTGGAAAAGCGACGCCGACAACCGAATGGTGAAACAATGAAGATGCTTGTCTTCTTCGGCATAGTCCTAGAGGCCTTTTGACGTCTCCCTGCGTGTGTGTAGATTTTTTTTTTTTGTTAATTGCATGCTTTTTCTTTGTTTTGTTTTTTCTTCTTTTCTCGCCATTGTTTTTAGTCAGTAGCTGGGGTGTGTTGTCTCACTACACTCACTGCCTGCTACCTCTATGTTTGTTTATTTTGTTTTTTCGTGTTTTTTTTTTACGCCGCTGTATAATTGTTTTATAAAATTTTAATGTACATCGTCTCGACGACAGAAATTGCCTGTTTTCTGTGAATGGCCTCAACAAATGACTTTTCGAGCCCGTTGATATTGCGGTCACATTTTTTGTTTGTCTGTGTGTGCGTTCTCGTATTTAATTATGTTTTTCAACTTAACATGGCACTGAATAGGCTGGTAGAAAGCGCTACAGTAGCACAAATTGTCAAAATTGAGTCAGTATAGCAGTCTAACTTTTACACCCCTCCCCCCCCTCCATGGTAGTCGTTCCAATTTAAATATAATATCACCGACAGTTTTACAAACGTATAAGGTGTGGCTCGTGCATGCTTCGTGCATTCTGATTGGTTCTCCGGTGGTCTTATCGACTAATGGACTTATCTGATTACCTGAGGAGCTGCAATAAGATATACATTTCTCGCCATGCCCTCCTTGAGTTAACAGTGACTATAATGCACGTTACCTCAAGTGCTGTGCAAAGTGATGCTTATCCCTTTTTTTTCTCTCCCTTTTTCAGGTAAGTTGGAGCAGCACCCATTACCGTTGGATTATGGCCAGCTCGTCGTGGATGCCTTCAAAGTGAGCAACGATCGAATCACCCCTCGGTAGTCACCAGAATCACCCGACCTTTAGTTGGCATCGTACCGCGCGAGATAATAATACCCTTATCACGAAACAAAGCGAAAGAAAGTGATTCATCTTTTTCGCGAACAGCTCTCGGTCTACGGCGTGCTTGCAAGTTCGTCCGCTCTTCATGCTCACCTCGTGCGTGTTTGTTTACGCTCTAATTACAACCAAGTTTTTTTTTTTGTATTGTCTTCTTCGGCGACGTCAACAAATGATATCGCACGGGCTTGGCTGCCTCAGCTCATCCCGCGTTCTCCGCGCCGCTACGCGAGCTTTATATGTCGCAATTTGATTGGCGTGCCCCCTTTTTGCGCTTCGATGTGCACGTGCCGAAGACGCAATTTGGATGACTTGCTCGCCGTATACACCAACACGCGGCCACCGGCGTCACGTTGCTGCGGTGGCGCTGCTATCGGCATTGCGCATGCGCCAACGCTCCACTTCACGCGTATCTGGTTCTTGCGCATGCGCAGTGCCCACCACACCTTGTGGGGGAAGTGCGCCTTTGCCCACACCTCGTGTGGGCTCTTGTTTGTAAACAGCGCGCTGGCTTATATACATGGCTTGCACGTGACGTCATCGCCCCGTGATGGTGGTCTATTTGGGTCCTTCCTGCTTGTTCGCGCGGAGAGAAAGAAATTCGATGGTACGAAATGCGTGCCACAAGAAGGTACGCGGCCCAGCAGGATCTTACGGGAACTCATGTGCCGTAGAGAAGTTGGATAACAAGCGCGCAGTTTTAATCGGCATTTCAAACATAAATTGTATATGTGATTCTTGTTTTCGTTTCTTACTTTTTTTTAATGTAGTCACTTTTCGGGGAACCAGTTTAACTTATTACAAAGAGAATAATTAGAATACATTTTGTGCTTTATAATACTTATTGTTATTAAAAGTTGGAACCCGAACTCAACTTCGAACCCAATGTATAAAGTTTTATTTTCCCACGCGCTATGTTTTTTTTTTTCAATTTTTTGTGCAGACTACAAAACTCCGGAAGGTATAATTATATTTTAATCGTATAAAGACGACAAAAACTAAAGCACCGAAATATTATAAAAATTTATCAAAAAGGAAAAAAAAAGAGATTACTTATACATAACGTCTTTAGAAAGAAAAATAGAATAAAAACAAGACGAAGAGCGCTCCTCCTGGCCGCACCTTTCCTCTGAGATTCCTTTATGTAGAATTTTGCATTTACGCGTAATATTTTTTACATACTTTGTAAAAAATAAAAGTGCACAAGGAAAAAAAAAACTATTCAGCGCCACTTTTTTTTTCCAGGTCGGAGGTCAGTGCAATCGAGGGACGTTATTAAACACAGCTTTCACACGTGGTGAATATTTTTTGTGGATAGGATTCCTTTCTTTTCTTTTTATGGGGAGTGAAGTCCCGCTATTGTTAACCATAGATTCGCCACCCCCTTTTTTTTCCCCTTCCCTCTCTTCTAGTGTGGTCCTCTCAAAGCTTCGTAGTAATACTGTCCCAGCAAGCTTCGATTATGTCGAGTGCATATTTTGGTTCGTGTTGCGCAGCCTGCTTATTTTGAGCTTTACTTTTTCTGTCTCCGAACGTAGTCGACTAAGGCGGGGACAGTACGAAAAAAAAAAAAAAAAAGTAGGTAATGTTTTCTTTTGTTTTTCAATTACATTGCTTGCATACCAGCGAAAATGCGAGCCTTGATATACTAGAAAGATGGGCTCATGAGATATGACGAAATGAAAAATATTGTCGATATTAGTTTATGTATATTTTATACTTTCCTTTTTTTTTTTTTTGAAGCTTGCTACCACATACCTCTTGCGTCATAGGTTCGCGTTATCTTGGAAAAGTAATCTTAGAAAGGGGGGGGGGGGGGGGGGGGGGGCTGCTAGAAAGGACGTGATTTTGGCAATATCAAACGTTCTTAACTTCCCGGAGTTCCTTGGCCGGGTACACCGGTAAAGTTCAAAACTGAGAAGGAAAAAAAAAAGGAAAAAAAAAAATATATGCGCACCATATTTCGCTTACGATTAAAGGTCTTCGGAATGTATAACAGCTCGATTTGAGTAGAAACGTGGACAGAAGGAAGAAGAACCGATGACGTGCACTGCGCTACACATTCAGCCCAAACTCAACATCAGCGCGCTGTTTTTATTTGGTCATGTGGTGTGTGATGCGTGCTGGCGTACACATCACTCTATCGCCCTGAATGCTTCTCCGCGTAACCACAAACCACCATATTCGTGTTTTTTTTTTGTTTTTTTTTTTTTATGATCGCAGTCCGCGGAGCATGTGGAACGAAAGCTCGTGCGCTGCGGAACCCAGGGATTCATGGGTTCGGTTTCCACCTCTGCCCATTTCGATCTGGATATGAGCGTAGTGCCGGCGTGCGTTCGCGCATCCCTCACTGTTTGAGTCACGTTAAAGGACCCCGGCTAGCAGTCGTACTGCACTGGATAAACGTCTGATGCACTGCGAACTGCAGTCTTGTATACGGTACACTCATTACAAGGGATCAAATTACCTGTGACCGATTACTTTTTGAAGTAATTTTGTAATGATTTGATTACGTTTATCAAGAAGTAATCACAAGACTAATCTTATCACTCGCGAAGTACTAAAACTACTTGTAACCGTTTCTCCCCCCCCCCCCCTTTCCCGTTTCTAATGGCGCCCTTTGTCCGTTCAACTTTCCCACCGAGGAATCCTCGAGCGAAGTCCCCACCAGGAGGATATAGTTTACCAAAATTGGTGGATTAAGAGAGGAGGGTAAAATATTAAGGACGGACAAAACAACACACTTCTGTGTTGTTTTGTCCGTCCTTCATGATTTATTCTTTCTGGTATTCATTTTTATCACCAACGCACTCAACAAAAGTATAAGAAGATGAGTTGCTCGTAATTCGGTGATTCTAATCCAACGGTGCGCAGTATGAAATGCACTTTCAGGGCCGGCAGAAAAAGCTGCCATTTTGAAAATTTGAAGTAATCGAAGAAGTATCGGTTACCTTTTTTCGAGTGACGACCAATTACTCTTCGTCTCGAGTAATCGAGTACTGTAATTGTTTAAACAAAAGTAATTGTAATTGAATTTTTTTTTTCGGGTAACGTGTAGAAAACAGCAGCGGGGACAACAGACGCCCATTTGGGCCATCTAACAATTCCTGCTCACCACACAAACACATCGATCATAGTCACTCATCTGTGTGAGAAATATCTGGGCCGGCTTGTTAGAAGCAGCGTCTCAGCTGAGACTGGGTGAAAGAAAGCACTGCCAAAGCCAGCGCACGAGCTGAGCGGGACTCAAACTGCGTGTCAGCGCCGGGCTACACCACTTCTTTCGATACCGCATCGCCCTGGAAACACTGATTGACACCGCCACAGTTATACAAATGCTGAGCCTCGTTGATTGCGACGCGACAAGGAATTGCTTGCGTGGCCGCATCGACGTGGAAGCCGAATGACGAAGCCGAATACGCGAGCCTCGTTACGAGAGGCGATTCGGCGTAATTCCCGCTATCACAACCATCAACTTCATTCCTGTCAACCGTAGCGTAGGGCTTGTCGAGTGATCTGGAACAAAATAATTAATATACATCAAATGATCGCTCATGTTTTCAGTGTTCGATATATCTTTCCATATAGATCCGCCGTAAGAAATGATCGTCGCAATTGTCTTAGGATATGTTTAGGTAAGCACAAAAAAAAAAGGACAATATATATTTTTTTATGATTAATCTGGTACTTTTGAGGTGCCCCTCAACAGCCCGTAGGCCTACAAGAGGGTGCACCAGTGCGTACATGGAACAGCTCAAACAATATAAACAGCGAACTCTCGAGTAACGATGGACAGTAGCTAGGGATCGCAGTTCCCACGCCGAAAGACCCGCAGTTGGTTGTGTAAGTTGTTAAACGTTACGGGGAGACTGGACTCAAACGATCGTTCGAACAACGTACACCATCGATATACGTAACCATAACAAATATTAACCGCGGCAATAACAACAACAAATTTTTTTTTTTTTTCGACGCTGCTTTTAGCACCTGTCAGCGTTCGTGGATCCTTGTCGCACGAATCTTGGTTTGGCGGTCTGCTAACAGGGCCGTGTGCAGTCGAGGGTCGCGTACCACGGACGGGGGCCGATTGTTTGCTACAACAAGTCATTCTAACAAACTTCCGTGTCAATCACTCATGTCCACTCGTGCACCAAACCAGGACATACCTCGCAGGGGAGTATATAGACATGTTTGCAAGCGGTCACGCTTGGAAAGCGGGTCTGGCCACCGTGGATGGAAAACGCTTTGTTTGGAAGCCCGTTTGGCAACCATGCTCACTCCTTAGCAAGGCTTGACTATCAGACGGTCTAAACGAGCCAAAAGCAAGATGGCGGCACCCAGACGCCGCACTTGCAAACGTCTATATAGTTAGCCAGCTAACAACTACAGTCGCCGACAATTACAACGGATGGAGCGAGCGCTTCACAGTCCGGAAACGTTCGGCGTGTCATCCATCACAACGCAGCGCTGTAGACGACGGCAGTTTCCCCCTCCCTCTTAATTTTTTTTAATAGAAGTAAGGCTTAGAAAGAGAAATAGAGGGCGAAAGGAGAACACCAAAAAAAAAAAAAAGAGAAAGAACAATTCAGTTTGTCCAACGGTGACGACGACGACAACAAAAACATAAAAATGAAGTCAAATTTGATCTCGAATCACAAGCCGTAGCCAGAATCGAAGCCGTATATGGTATAGCCTGCCTACCGGAAGTTACGGTTTCTGTCTCACGACTCTCTTCTGCTACCCGCGGCGGCGGTGCGGAAACCGGAAGAAGCGCCCGCGTCCCAACGGGAACACACCGGTCGGCAGGTCGGTGGATCGGCGAGAGTCAATCCGAGGAAGGTTGAGCTGACAATTCGCCTTTTGTCGCTTCCCGGGAGGAGTTCCCGAACGGAACCTTCGGGTGACCTCCCCGTAAAACGGTTTCCCAAAAGAAGAGGAAGCCTTCCTCCTTTCCCCAATCTCCGTAGGGATGAGAGTCCCGAAGTTGGGGGAAGCGGTAACGTGGGAGCCTCTTCCAAAACCGTTTTCCATGAAAAAATCCCGCTCAAGAACTTCCTCGGCCGGTGCACGCATGAGACGGGAGGATTCCTGGACCTTACGGCATTTGGTGCGGAGCAAACTTATCCTGCATGTACTTTTTTTTTATTTGATTATATGTGCATATTTTCTTTTCTTTTTTTTTTTTTTTTTTTTGTGAAAGGTCTGCACACCACCATTTTCCAGAAACATTCCCTTCGATACACAAGGGAGTTTTTCTTCCCATTTTAATATCGAACCTTAGAATGGGTCCGACATCGCCTTTCAGTCTCCATTTTCTTTTTTTCGTCTTTTTCTCAACAAACAAAAAATTTAAAAAAAATGGCTACCGCGGAGTGTTAAGCACAGTGGATGAAGGGGAACACCTGCTCGCGCTCTTCCGTCTTGCTCGTCTCGCAAATCCCACGTAACGTTACGTGAGAACCGTTCTATTTTCCGAGCATTTTCTAAACTTTCTTTGGATGCCCGCCCCTCCCCCCCCCCCCCCCCCTCTCCTTCTCCACCGGTATGGGTATGACACACCATCACCATGCCGCCTGGTGCGTTACGGCCGGTGGGCCGGTGGTGGTCGAGCGAGAGAAAAAAAATCCCTATCGTGGGAACCTCTGTATAAAAAATAAACTGTCAATACGTTTTTGCTTGCGCGCCATTTTTTTTTATGAGAGATACCTCCCCCCCCCCCCCCCCCCCCCCCCCCCCTAGCGTTCTTTTACTTTAGCTGGGGTGTGGTATTTTAGAGTGTCTGTTTTTTAGCCCCAAGGTTTGTTTGTTTGTTTTTTCAGGCGTTTTTTTTTTTTCTTGCGTGAGTATTCGTCGTGGACGATGAAGACCAGGGGTTGAGGGGTGGGATTCCTATGGTGCCGCTTTACATAGAGAGAGAGAGAGAGAGAGAGAGCCTTCAAGGCTACTACACTCTCTTGAATACCTCGTAAAAAAAGGAACGGACCGTTTCGTTCTGAGCCCCACCGTCCCTTTCGGGCTTCTGGTTTTTTTTTTTTTTTGTTTTTAATCTTTTTGGAGGGACTTCGATGGTTCCCCGAGTGGGGTAAAAAAATACACCGGCTGGGGGTCCGTTTTCTCTCTTTATACTTCACTTTTTTTATTCATCATATATATATTGTATATTATTGTTTTTTGTTGTCGTTTTTTGTTTTGTTTTTTTTATTCCAAGGGTGGCGGCTGATGGTGGTAAACCTTGCGACAAGCACTCGGCGGTGTTCTTGACGAAGCTCCGAAAATCGCCGGGGCCGTAAAGAAGAATAGCCTGAGAGGAGAATCGGACCCGCATACACACGTATATAAAATTGTATATAATCTTATATACGATGCGCCAACACTATATATATTTTTCTCCTATATTTTGATTCGTTTTTCTCCTATTTCGCGTCCCGCGTATTACTTTTGTCACCTCGGTTTCGGTTTTAGCTCCGATTTGTGCTTCGCACTCGTACTTTATCAAAGCATTCTCCTCTGCTTTTTTTTTTTTTTTCGTTGCCTCCTGTTTTAATATTTTTCCCTTTTTTTGTTTCTTTTTCTTTTCTTTTTTTTTCTGGGGGGGGGGGGGGGTATATTTTTTTGGGGAGTTCACCGTTGCTATTGTGTCCACCCCTGTATACCTGCGGACCTCTCACCTGAGCCTATTTTCGATGGGACCCAAATTTATATTAAGAAATGGCCGACAAGAGCAAAGGGGGAGGGGAGGGTGTACTGAATGGTGGAATATTTCGAGAGAGAGAGAGAGAGAGAAATGAAGCTGGGAAATCGAAAGCGGGTGCCAATTTAACTTTTTTTTTTATGGGAAAACGTCGGTTGGAATGATTACTGGGTACACCTAAAGCTAGCTGCCTTTGTCTTCCCCGCAGTCGTCGAACGCGTTAGGACACGGAACCCCGGGCGTCCGGCGTTCGGCTCTCGCATTCAAACGCCTTCGAAGAGTCCATGCAGTGGCATCGCCTCCTCTATGCTCACAAAGCCTGGCAGTTCGACCGCGGAGCCATATAGTGCCCGGTAGCAGATTTTGGAGCGCGAGGATCTGGTAGCAGAGAGCATCCAAGAGACATTTCTCGGGGAACCTGGACGTCAGCGCACAGCTTTTGCAGCGGCGAGGACCCGAAACACACACACTTGTTCGCTAGGGAGAAGTGTGTTTCGGCGTCTCGCCGCAGCGGGGCGCCAGTCACGTGGCTCTCTTCTCGTCCTTTGTCTGCCGCTCCACCCTTTCCATTTCGGCGGCCGCTTCTCGTGGCAATCTGCCAGGCTTTATCCAGCACGCGCTTCATGCCTTCGCCGTGCTCTGGCATCGCGCTTGGGGTGCGCGGGAACGCTGAAGCATCGTTGAAGGTGGGGAGATCGCACTGGAAGCCGGACAACTGAAGATCTTCCCTGCCGTTCTCGCGTCGTGATTGACTATGCGTGTCTTTTTAACGGGACCGTGTGATAGTGAAGACGAGAAAACATCCTTTCTGAATGCAAAGCGGAATAGTTCGCCAACACGCGGAGAAACTTTTCATTTCGATATCTGAACAGAGCGACAGAAACAGATCCGTTCGACTATATTCGCTTGATTTAATATTGTTGCGGTTTTCACTTGTTTGTTTGTTTTCAATAAGCGCAATATTTATTTTGGTTTTACTAGACACTTAAAAAAGGGCTATGAAACAGGCGTTTAAAAAGCCATATAACCACCTAGAGCAAAAGAGGTCAAAAATGGCATTCAGAATTTTTTATTTGCGTTTTTTGCGTAGTTGTGTATCCAATTATGCTTAGAGTCGAACGTAAAGCTTTACAAGTAACACACTTCTGGTGAGTCTTTCAATAAAGAAGTGACGATATCATTGCTCTTTGCGAGCGGGAACGAGTAATGCTTCTTACTTCTTGACCGAGTAGGTACTTACAATACCTAGTTAATTTTCTGATGTAAACTTGCACAACATCAATGTTGTCTTGGCTTCAACTCGCGCTGCGTCTACGCTGTAATTCAGAAGCTAAAAAAAATATTGAAACTAGGAAAGGAATACACCAAATTAAACAACATAGCCGCTTTCAACGTTAAAAGAAAACAAACTAGGTATCATTATCCTTACTAATATCCTCGATGTTTGAAAACAAGAAACATCAGCTCTTCTCGTTCTGTGAACATTTCTGACCTTTGGTTTACGCTTTGTAGATTATATGTCTTTAATGGCGTCCCGTCAGCCAGCAGTTTGAAGTAACTTTAGAATACAGCTTTACCAAGTACCGATAGATACAAAGTAAAGTAACTGATTACTTTTTTTTGAGCGAGTACTGACTAATGTACTTGGTTACCTCGTTCCTAGCGTGTGCCCCTCTCGTATTACGAGGGCTGCAATTTAAGGCGCGGGATTCTCGACCGAAGCGATCAAAGCCTGTAAGAAAGATTTTCTTATCGACGCAAACTCGAAAAACTGACCCGGGGTGGCCAAAAAAGAAAAAAAAAAAAAGAAAACCCACGAGAGTCGCCGATTCTTGTGTTCCCGCTCGTGAGCCGGATAGACAATGGCTCGTCCTGCCGGACACACGGCACGCGGACGTTAGAATGGCAAGACAAACAGCGACAACGGGGGCGACTTGTCAAAGCGGCCTCGACAAATAGTATATAGATGTACGCTCTCTGCCGCTGGAGGAACAGCCTGCACGAGCGACGGTCCGGACGCGTTGCTGGAGCTATACGCGCAGGTGTCGTCCGGAGGATGTGGCATTTCTGTTTCCCTTTATTATTATATTTTTTTGGTTACAGATAGTTTGTCTGTTTTACATTTTTTTTTTTCGTCGGACGTGACAGAAACTCAGCAGTGACAGACAGCCCATGCCGGGTAAACCTGCGTGTATTTCTGTGACCCAGGGATGTACATAGTCGCCGATGGGGTGGGGGGAATCTCGCGTAGAAGTAAATATACGTATATGGTGTAGTTATACGGTGCGTCGGCCGGTGTCGCGCGGTATAGTATGGTGAATACGAAGGCGCTCTTTCGCGGTGCAAGAAAGTTGACCTTTCGAGCGGAGCAGATGGTGCAAGGTGGGGAGACTGACGTGAAAGAGAGAGATGGGGAAAAGTCCCGTTTCGGTGCCGTAATTCTTTATATCTTAGGTGTTTTCTTCTTCTTTTTTTTTTTCATTTTTCGCGTTGGTAGCAGATATCCTATGATGCGGTCACTTGTTAAAAAAAAAACGAATATATAAAAAAAGAATATATAAATATAAATGTATATATATTTATTCTAAGAATATATATATATTCTTAGAATCCGGTACCGCCGTGTAGGCGTGGTTGGTATTGTGGTTAGGCATTTCAGAATAATAATAATAATAATAATACAATCGGGTGCTGTAATTAATTACATCATGGAAGCGAAGTTGCTCACAAAGAAAAGCTCTGAAGGGCAGTGTGTCTGCATTCGGTATAGTTATGGTGAAGATGATAAAAACGACTATGATGATCAGAATGGCGATGCTGCTGGTAATGATATTCCATTTTTGGTGTTCCTCCCTTCTATCGTTTTATCGTTTCATCCCATTCTTTTCTCTCTGTCTGTCTCCTTTCCTTCGTACAGGCCCAGCACGTTGCCGCTCGGCCGTATGTTGGCGGATGCTGGCACATAAGAGTGCCAGGATGTGTTGCCGTCCCCAGATATACATATATATTTATATACGCGTATGCCATGGGGGAATACGTTTGCGCACGTTGAAACTCGTTGGCACATGTTGGCGCACTCACGTCGGCGTACATGTTCGTTAATGTGGGTCGTGGCGCACATATAGTAGCGCCAGTATTCCTATCAACACGCAGACCTTCGACGGCAAGTTGTCACATGTTCAAGCACGCTGACACATACTGCTGTCGCCACATCCACACAGCACACGAGTTGGCGTACGGATGTGATACGCCCCTCTTTATATAAAAAACGCACATACGCCGACATACGGTGGTGCATGCTGACGTATGGAGGCACATGTCAGCGTATGTGTACACACACATGTACTATAGTCATGATCAGCTTGAGAAACGCAGGGCATGTACTTTATGTTCATGCTACTTGCTAGGTGATTGGTCCTTTTGAGATTGTTATCCCCAAATGCCTCACTCTGATTGGCTGTTGAGCGATAATTAGATGCACGGGGCTCATCACGCCCGGGTTTTCTTAAGCTGCAGCACTCACTCTATGCGCCCATGTTTAAAGAAAAAGAAAGACACCCCCATGGTTGACCACAACTCGTGTGACGTAATCCGTAGTACTTACACTGTCCACTCCACGATTTCGTTTTGATGTGGTCCAGCGATCGTCTCGAGTGACCATCTGGTTCGAGGGGGAGGCCAGCTGACCGGACATTCATCAACGACGGACCAGCGCAGAATGCACGAACTGCCCCCCCGAGAAGTTACGGAACGCATCTGGTCTCGCGCGATAGATACCCCCCCCCCCCCCCCCCCCCGGATATGGTCACCATTTTGGGGGGTGATGCAAGATGTCCGCTTTCCTAGAAACTTAGAAAACAATAATAAAACTAGGATCAAACGATGCACCAAGACGATAATTCGATACGGTTGGGCGTAGATACGTATAGATGAGGTCAGGCATCTGCTGTGCTAGCCAGGAAACATTTTCTATTTGCATCTTTTTTTTTTTAAGCTGGCGATGACGAAACGGTACACCCTATGAAGAGTGAGCAAATTAATTTAAATTAATAAAAACCAAAATGGCCGACTTAAACGGGGGTGCCGGCCAATTGCGCGTTGACACTTGCGTTCAAGAGACATCGTGATTTATCGACGCTGGCTGTAAATCGGCATTATTTTCTTTTTTTCTGCGACGCGAATTGTATGTCTTATTTTGTCGGGCAATTTGTCGTTCATGCGTCCAATAGTGAGCTGTTGAATAGCGTACGACAAAGGTGTCCGTAAGCAGAAAAGTAGTCTTGTCATCACGCGCCAATCGAAATCGCTGTTTGGAGTCGACGTTTGCCCAATGGCAACGACGATATTTCTTGGCGTACGTGATTCTAAAATATTCCCTTAATTGCGCTCACTCTCAGAAGGAGCGTGAACTGAGGATTCCGCTTCATGCTTTTTTTTTTTTTTTTTTTTTTTAGAAAAGCACAATCGGGAAGGTAATAAAAATTTAAAAAAATGAGCCAGTGAAAAGGAGACAACGATAAAGAGTACAATTAAGAGAAAAAGAGAGAGTGAGAGAAAGATGGGTATAAAAAAGAAGAAATTATGGTCCTGATAATCGTGATGTTTTAAAATCCTGAGACTGGGAAGGAAAAAGGAAGAAAAATTGGGAGATGGCTATAAAAGCTGTGAACGGAATAAAATGTGTTAGCTGAGTTTGAGACGTTTGTCCTGTCCCCTTTTTTCTGTCTTACAATTTTTCTTCATTTTTCCTTCCCAGTCTCAGGATTTTAAAACATCATGATCAACATACACCAGCTGGCCTGCACCTTGACAATTTTTTTCTGATAATCGTGACTTTACTTTTCCCTCACAGCCTTGGAAATGGGTCAAACAGGCTCAAACTCCGAGAAATTTTCGGGGAGCTCAGGCTCCCGAGTTCCGCCTTGGCGTAAAGCCAGACCCATCACAGCCGCAAAAAAAAAAAAAGAAAAAAAAATAGAAAATAGCAAAAAGAATAGAAAAAATATAAGAGAGAAAGATAAAACACAGGGTAGAAAGCTGCTACCTCGTGCAAGTCGCATAAAAAAAAAATTGTTCATACTTTCTTCCACCTGCGATAGTAGTACTCGCTAGTCTCTGGAAAAGACAGGAACGAAAAGCGGAGAGGAAAGGAAGAGGGGGGGGGGGGGGGAGCATTAGTTTGAAAAAGTTGGCGGGTGTTTAAAAAGCGTCCCGCCAAAATGTTTTTCTTCCTTTCCTTTTACGAGGCACTAGGTGCCTTCGTCACTTCAGTTTCGGCGCTGTATCCAGTAGCGCCTCAAAAACAAACTCGACTGCGATGCTTGGTCGGTCGTTGTGGGGGAGAACGTTCTATAAGTTGCTCCACGCGCGCGCCAAGCACTGATGGGGCAAAAGCTTTGGCGTCGCTACCTCTGAGAGCTGTTCGGAGCTAATCGCTTATTCATTCGTCATAAGCGAAGACGTGTTCGTCTCTACGTTCGTGTTGTGACCTTGAGTTAAACCGTGTTCATTTATTTGTTTACTCCTTATAAACGTTGAAGACCGACGACCAGTTCGCGCTCATCCACTTTTCCGTCGTTTCCTCTTCTCTCCCGTTCTACCCTGTCCACCGCTGCCTTTTTCCTCCTCCCCCATGGTGAGCATGATCTTCTGCCTTGTAGAATCTCGAGCCTGGTCGTCGGCCTTTAACGTGTTCTTTTCTTCGCTATACGCGAAACCGTGCCATTTTAATCTTTGTAAGCGTAAACGAGTTCGTGTCTTTGTTCATGAAGGCGTTTATGCTCCATTTGTATGCGTTTTGAAGCTCGAGCGTGTTCATTTCTGCGTTGTAAGTGAAGAAGTGTGCATTCCTTTGTGAGCTTAAAATGTTGTTTTCTCTAGGTTATGACTGGAAACGATTTCGTGTCTTTGTTATCAGCGCAAACGTGTTCATGTTTTCATTCGTATGCCACCGTGTTTATACCTTCCGCTATAAGTGCAAACGTGTCCATTTCTTTCTCCGATGAGTCGGTATATACTTTGGTAAGTCGCAACCTTCGGCGCGGTATATGTTCGGTTTGCAGCTCCGCTAGTCGTATCTATTTTTCGCCATGACGATACGTATCCGAGGTTGTATACCTGTTGTCCGTAGCTCTAATGGGACCACATACGCCTTGGGCGGTAAAGATCCGCAACCGTCTTTCGAAATGTCCTTCGGTGCCAACCGACTTAGGAAAAAAAAATTAAGAAAAGAATTACCGTCGGTCACCACAATATGCCCTCCCCCTTCCCCCCGGCACAACGTCTTTTTTTTTTTTTTCAGCATTTCTTTTTTGGTGCGTTTTCAGTCGGTCCGGACAAAACAGTCCGTCGTCGGCGAAGCGTTTGGTCCACTTCCGCATTCGCCGAAGAAGACCGTCCGAGCCGCACGACACAGGCGTCCTAAGTACGAGCAGAGTCTCCGCGCGGTGTGACCTTAGAGCGCGGACCGTTTCACAAATCGTCACGAGTAGGCAGACCGGGCAGGCCGGAGGGCCGCGTGCGACGTCCACGTTACCGTAATTTAGTTTATCTTCTTTTTTTTTCTTCTTTTTTTGTGTGTGTGAGTTTTTTTCACATTACTCTCTCGCTCATTATTTTTTGTTTTTATTTTGTTTCGTTGACGCTTCCAATATTCGCGAATGAGATAGAAAATTTACATCACTGATCGAACATTTTGAATACTTGTGTAAATTAAACCCATAGACCCTTTCCAGAACTCAGTCTGGCCGCTTTGATCAGTATCATAATCTGAGGAATGGCATATGGTTCGTGCTAATGGTCGCTCTCTGGTTACTGATGATGATGATAGAAGTTGCAGATGCCCTGAAGCGGATGATTCAAGTCCTATTCGCTCTTTTTCGCGTGAGTTGGAACGTGGTGGCGCCACCGTGTAAGTGGCCCCCAACAAGTTCCGGTTCTGAACTAGATGGCGGGTTTTGCAGTATTTTCGAAATCATATGCACATGCTATCTTTTGGAAAGAGACGCTTATAGCACTCTCAGACTTAATTCACTCTCACGATAAAAGAATGATGAGTAAAAAATTAAGACATATACGTGAACCAGAAGCATGCCGGGGCTACCCAATAGATGGCGCCACCGTGTTGGTGGCCAAACAAAAAAGGGGCGAATACATTCGAGACGTTAATACGATGCGACCCAGGAATATAATACAAGAGCTGCGTATGCGTTTGTCTTTTACTCGGGTCCAGCCAATCTGTTGGCGGCACATAATCGGCTTTACAGTCCCTCTTGATGCATAAAATGCTATCATATTATTGTAGCAAGTTTCTTCGATCGTACACGTACACTGCCCGACGGTCGGCGTGCACAGAGTAATTTTGCATTGACAGGGCGTGCATTATTGAGCCCCAAGATATACTTATTGGTAGTGATACAAACACTAACAATCCTAAATATGTCGTTTCAAAATCAATTACTTGTATTGTACTTGAAATTCGGCATTCTATCATATTAGTTCAAACCAGCAAAAAAAAAAATGCCCAAAAGAAAACACTTGACAATTGCATTTCAGAGCAAACAAAATGATATGCTGTTCATATAAAAGTTATTGATGCCGGGTTCTTGAAAGACGAAAGTACCCGATAAGTCATCTGTGCCAACCTGCTTTGTGTTCATGTTCTGATGTCGGGTAGCTCAAAGCAAAGTAATTGTGAAATAATTGCATTACTTTCTAAAAGTAATCTAAATTGAAATGAATTACTTTTTCTCCAGTAGTAGTTCTAATTGGAATTACCTTATTTCGGACAAAGGTAGTTTGTATGTTTGTTTGTTTCTTTATTTAGACCACAGGTCTGGGAGGCTGGAGCAAAAGGCGGCAAACGTTGTAACTATAATTAAATTACACTTACAAAGTGATTGACCAAAGTATGCTGCTAGGCAGATTATATAACCCCTAACCTTTCTTCGGTATATATACACCATTTTGAACAGTTCAATTGCCTGTTAGAGGAGTTCAATTACCAATTTGAACGGTTCGACCACTAGTTTGAGCAGTTAGCTACCAGTTTGAACAGTTCCACCACAATTCCAAGTTCTGCTACAAGTTTGAAGAACAGTTTGATTATCAGTGTAACCAGTTCAGTCACCATTCTGAACAGTTCTGCTTCCACTTTCACCTGTCTAGCACTCAGTTTAGCCTGTTTGGCAAGTTCAGCTGTTTGTTTCCCTAGTACGGCTACCTGTTGGCAAGTTTTGCTGCCTATTAGGCAAGTTCGGCTGTCTGTTTGGCAAGTTCGGCTGCCTGTTTGGCAGGTTAAGGTGTTTAGGCACGTTAATGTTCCAATTCGGCCGGTTTGTTTTCCTATATCGCCAGTTTAATCAGTTCGATTTCCATTTTGCCCAGTTCACATTCGTGTATGCCGGGTTCAAAACCATACTGGGTTGTGTTTTTTTTTTTGTTTTTTTGTTTTTGTTTTCAATTGGGACGGCTTTGATGTGGGTCGGTGCTTCGTCCTTACCGGTTGTATATTTGTCACCATCGAAACTGAGAGATCCAGAAAGAAATGTAAGGTAAAAACACTTATTCTCGACTGCTGTTAACAAGCAAAAGTGACGGTGCCCGACAAAATACTGCAGACTGCAGGTCGATTAGTCCGGTAAAAGGTAAACTGCGATGGAATGTACCAGATGGCACGGAAATTTCAAAGAGGGTCTACTGCATCACAATTTACTCCAAAGGTCAGTCTAGATATATGACTATATACACGGGGACAACATTTTTTTGGCACTGCAGTCGAAGAGGCACGGGCACGCGTGCTCTCTCCCATTTTGAGCGCTGATTAAATCTGTGCACGAGCTTCCCTTCTCTCCTCGGAAATGCCAGGAAAAGTCGTCCACATGAAGAAAGAGTGAACGATTGTAAATATATGAATGAAACAATAGGTACTTTTAGCAAACCGTTACCGTGTTTGGCCCACCGCAATACCGGAACCTTTGAAGCATGTTTTTAAGCGTGCGCCCGGCCGTGATACCCTGACCGCGGGACACGCGTTTAAAAGTGTACTTCAAAGGCTCCGGTAGTGCGATATGAGAAACACGGTAACGGTTCGCTAAAAGTATCTGTTGAATAAATGAAAATAACGAAACGGTTGAACGATTAAATGGTAGGATGGAGTTGAAGAAACAAGTAAACGATTGATTGGGTAAATGTATGAATAAATGAATTAATGAATGGGTTCCAGAAGTAGAACGCTGTTCTTGTTGTCGTTAAAGTGCTACAAAGAGTCGGGGAGTCGGATTTCGTAGGGATTTATTCGGATTCATGCCCTGTGTACGAACTTTTCTTTAAGAGGCACCTCTGTTTGTTATTTCGCTGTCCTGCGTTACAATAATATTTGAAGATTCTGGGCGCTCCGATACGCAATATTTGCAATCCGCATTGACTAGCTTTATTTTAGCTGTAGGTACGATCGTACTGCGTAAAACCTGGCTGATGTGCTGCGCTCTAACTTGAACCGTACAAGAACCCTTTTGGTTCCAGGAAACGCAGACTGTATTTTTTTCGCAAGCTGAAGTTCGGCTAAAAATGCAGTTTAAATGTGGTGGAATAAGACTTGCTCGTCCAGTCGTAATTTATGCGTAAAACGCTGGTCAAACGTTTTCTTCAAATCATGTTCTTTTTTTTTTACATTTGGTGTTGACCATTACAAGAGAGGTTGATGAGCTCATTTGCGCCAGAGGGCCGACTGCGTACGCAAGACATACGCAGACACACGCGCGCGCGCGCAAACAAAGACACGCGTGCGGAAACACAGACACACAAGCACACACACAAAAATACGTGTTTCCCAAGCGGATGCACAAACGGAGAATTACAACAAAAAAAAAGTGGCAAAGCTAACGGTGCAAAAAAAAAAAAACACCTCTAAAAAAGTTAAAAAAAAAAACAATTAGACACAAGTGAGAAATCCCGCAAGCGACCGCGACGTGCGCAAGAACTCCCGTGGAGAGAGTGAAGGTTAAAGGGGGAAAAGAGAGGAGAGAGAGAGAGCTTGCGAGCCGTTATGCCCTCCGCGAAAAAATACGACCGTTCCTGCGGAATGTCTCGAGATTGTGGCTTCCTCTCCTACAGTGCACGTCGCGAGTTGGACCGTCCTCTTTAGGCAAGGACTCGCCCGTCGACTCTTTTTTATATACAGTATTATTGTTTTAGTATGGTATTCGTGTATTTTTTTTTATTATTTTTTTTCTAGATGCAACTTTTTTGTTTGTATGCCAATCAACGCTCCATTTTTTTTTTTTTTGTACGGTTTTACGTTTGACGTCTAAGTTACAACTTGGGACCACATGTTACTGATGTACACTAACCTATTCGCGAGAGCTTGATATTTGTAAGCGCATACTTGAGTCAATCACAGACTTGTTTTCTAAAGTCACGTGGCGATTCAACAAACGCGAATATCCCCAGAATCAGTGGCAAATTGTTAAAGAAAACAAAAGGCAAACTATCTTAGTCGTGCAGTTTGAAACAAATAAATGAATGTATAATTGTTAATGGATTAAATAATTAAGTACTCATTCGCCACGCAAAGGCTCCTGTGGGTCGACGCTTCCCGTAGTGAAAATAATTATATGAGCGTGTTCAATAAGTATATCGCATGAGAGAAGACGTTGTGTACAATTTAGATGCGTAGTCTATATATTAGTTATAATTGTAGAGGAAAAATCGTACGCGAAATCTTTCTCTTTTCGATACGGAACAGCTGCCGTAAATTTTCCCGTGTGGAAGAGCATGCCCGTCACGCGCTGTTTTGGGGGCTGAACAACTGAGGCCACGTTAGAGGTTTCAAGGGGAGTCAAGATGTCACACCATCGTGTCGGTATTAGAATTAGTACGTCGGCGCAACCGGATATGTTATCATCGCTTAATCAACATCAAACGAGGACAATCTCCGCGCTATCAGCATCAAACGAGGATGCAGAAAACTAAGCGTGAGGAACGTGCCCCAAATACAAGAGTTGGACGCTGCAAGATAGATGAGAAGACCCCGAATCTGGAACCTCTAGAACAGTGGTCTTAAATTCATTTGAGCCTGGGGGCCACATATCCCACACCGGAAAGGTCGAGGACCAACCAAAGATGGGGGGGGCGGGGGGGAGGGGGGGAGGAGGAGCCTGTTAACCTGCCAGTGACATCTTTAGATTTAATTTTCTTTATATGACTACTTTGGGCCCTGACCTAATGTGATAACAAGAATTAAAATGACACCGCCCGACCAACGTGCTGGGAATTTTAGTAGAACAAAAGAGCAAGTACACGTCACTCCCGTTGGTCAATTCACTCAAAAATTAACCAAGCTCAACTGTCTATATAAAAAAAAAATCAGTAATTTTAACAGTTTTCGCTTTCCTGACGATTTTTATTACAACACTCGAAGAAATACTTGTCTTTTAATCGTGATATTTTTTTTTTTTTTTTAGGGCGAGAATTCCGCGCTGGTAGCTTTATTTTTTCCAGTTAATCCTGCTGATCGAGAGCTCGCGTAACCGAGATGCACCCTTCAACGAATAGCTCGCGCTTGCAGCATAGTAGCGCAATTGTTGCACATACAAAATCTGGGAAGTAAGGAATAATGCGAAACAAAGGGCAGATGGACCCAGAAAAGTATAAACTATTTGAATACGCTAAAAGAGCAAAGCTACTTTTCGAGGGAAAATGAATCGACGTCATGACATGACTATGGAGCATGTCATCTCTATAGCGCTCGAGACATGGGAACCGGGACTCGTAGCCGGTTGCCTGCGGGCCGCGTGTTTGAGACCCCTGCTCTAGAACGACAGAAATCATTGAAATATTACTTTGTGGACATACACTACGCCATAACCAAGCGCGACATGATATTGACACGTACACACCCGTGAGCGATATGAAGGTGAACAGCCCTCTTCTTGTTTTTGACGCTTCTGCAAGTTTCGGAACAAGCTCTGTTCCAGAAGAGGGCTAGAACGCAACGTTTAGACCCCCAAGCCACGTATCCATGCACTTGAGACGTTGAGAGTTAATATAGCTTTAGAAAGCCCGAAAACAGGCAAGAAACCAGGTAAGGTGTTCATTTTCATGTTGCCGGCGGGTGTACAGATGCACCAACTTTATATCCTTATTGCAAACAGTCAAATTGCTTAAATGATTTGACCAACAAAGATATCAGAACTTATATGAATTATATCAGGCGTATATAAATACTTTTATTACCTTCTATGTTTGTACGCTCCCCCCCCCCCCCCCCTGTACGCTTGTATGGCGCTTAAGAAAGGTGATTGGAACTAAGCAAAGCAACAGAGTGGAGAGATAGCTTGTCGGTAAGAAATAAAGGAAGGTTATGTCGAATGTGAAGCGCAGTTTTACATATTTCATCCAAAGAAGAAAAGAAAAAAAAAAAAGCGGTGCACCAACACGCGTTATTTTACATCCGCTCGGTTGGAAAGCTTAAAATAAACGCAATCGGCTAAACTGAACAGCCTGGCGCATACCGTCTTCTAAATCACGAGTCGAAAGAAGTGTTGAGTTAAAAAAAGAAAAAAAAAAGAAAAAAACATTAATCACCGCTAACTAGCAGACCCAAAGGAAGTGCTTCCCCCCCCCTCCCTTTTCCTTTCTTAAGCGCCACCAGACAAGCGCACATTGGGGGGGGGGGGGGGGGCAGCATACAAACAGTAAAAAAAAAAATAGAACTTAAAAAGAAAACTGTTCTCCTTCAGTACACATTTAAACGGACCAACGTTGGGGCAGTGGGCTAACAAGCCGTCCGTTTACACTCGGTGTAGTTAGCATTACGAAAGAAGCAAACAGACAATGTATACATATATCGGGGCAGAGAAAACCCTCCCACAACCCAACTATTATTATAGGATGTATATATCGTTTCCACTTCGCTACGCTTCTTACTTACCTCGTCGAACGGCTGTTGTTTCCTCTAATTTCGGACGGACCGTCCTCGCCTCTCCCCTTCCTCTTCCCCCGAACCATCGGAAAGATAAACGACAGAACGATGTAAACGTTAAAAACAACACACAAAAACTGAGTGACGCAAAATTAAAAGGCTGTGTTTGCCGCCGCGGACTTGCCCAGGCTTGGGACGAGGAAAATGAACGGAAGGAGAGGGAAGATCGGGAAGAAAATGAACAGTAATTCTGGCACGCGCGCACACACGCACAAAGAAGTACGAAGCCTCAGCCCGAATGAAGGAAGAAAGCGTTAAAAGATAACGGTTCTTCATCATTATCTTTCCATTTCGACTCTTCGCTTTCATTCTTTCCCTTTCTTTTATTCTTTTTTTTTTTTATCTTCTTACACCCGCTCCCCTACGCCGTTCTCTTTCTTTCCCTTTCTTCGTGGTTCTCTTTCTCATTTTATATATATGTACGTTATGTCCTCGCAGTTATGTAACAGGGCATTACTCTTGTTCCTTCTTTCGCTCTATCAGGTTCTGCATTTCGTGTCTTTTGCAGCCTCCGTGTTTCTTAGGTGCTTTGTTTCTTCGCTTTTAGTCCTTGTCTACCTCCTCTTTATTCATATATTTGCCGTCTCGTTTTCTTTTTTTTTTCTCTCTCTCTCTTCGTTCAAAAGTGGCCTCTCTTCATTCGCGAATAAGCCCACTTTCATTTTGCCATCTTGTCCCTCATTTTCCGATTACCAGTCCTCTTTATCACTTCCAATCTCGGTTGTTTTTTTTTTTTTTTTTTTTGTTGTTGTTTCTTGTGTGGTCTGCGTCACTTTACAACTGTTTAATAGCATCGTTTTTGTTGGTCTCGTTGTTTTCATCATTTGAATTTTGTTTGTTTGTCGTTAATGACGGACGTTTGCTACCGATCAGTGGTTTACATCTCCCCTACCTGCATATAGATATATACATGACTGAATTCTTTTAATCGGGCGGCGGCTTGTGCCACCTAGCGCCGGTGTGTTGTTTTTCATTTTTCTTTCGTTTGACAGCACCTTTTTTTTTTTTTTCCTCTCGTTTTACATCTGCCTCGCCCACTGTTTCCTCCTTTCTTAGCTCCGCCCCCCTGTGCTGTTTGCTTTAGCCTTCTCGCGTTATTAATTGCCCCGGTGTTTGCTCTTGGAGATGAATCGCACCCGCTACGCTAAGAACTGTCGAGCTTGTATTCCTCTTTAATCGCGCCATCTATCTATCTTCACACGCTCACACCTTGCCAGAATTCTGCCATTTTCTCTCTCCCTCTCTTCATATCGTTCATTATGCTCCTCTCATGTTTCATGTTTTTCTCCTCCTGGCTCGAATTCCTATTCTGGTTTTGTGCGCTATCTGAAAAGTACAAAAGCTTAAAGGGAAGCTAAAAAGGTTCTTGAGAAAAAACGAATTAGAGGGGAATTCGGAAGTATTTTTATCCCGTGAACCTGAATACCACGTTCGTTTTTCCCGAAGATGCAACCAAACGCGAGAAAAGACGAAAACCTTCGGACCAGTCCGTCACGTCATATTCAGATCCTTCGGCTGCCAAGCTCGTGTCGCTCGTGTGGACAACGCGTGCAATTGCAAGCTTGCCAGGTGTATGCCCTCGCACTGACACCAGTCGTGACGTCTTTTTCTGGCCTTTTTTCAAAATAGCGAGAGTGCGCGTGCATAGCTTTGATAGGCGCTGAAGATGAAAGCGCAGATTCCGAAAACTTTGTATATGACGTCACGCTCCGAAGGAAAAAAACAAAACAAAAAAACTTCAACTGTACTTAAAAAAAAAAAAAAATCTGCAGTTTCCATGCACCAAATTGAAAAAAATAATCTCGATTGTCGTCATCCAGGAGGCCAAATCAGGATGATTTAATTGTTTTCTTTTCAAATACAGAACCGCTTCAGTTTCCCTTTAAAGATAAGTTTAAAGTAAAGCATTGATTTTTTTTGCAATTGTCACAACTTACCTTTTGCGCTCTTTTTATTTTCTTTCTTTCTTTGTCTTTTTTTTTTTTTTTTACTACTGGGCGGCTTGATAATGAAGGCCTACTGAATCCGTCGTCACACGACTTCACGGCGTCTTGCCGTTTTGTAACGAAGATGTATGCAGCTTTGTTTTCAAAATAAACCTCGTATGTATTTTTTTTTTTTGTCTTTTTGGTTTGAATTGTTCGACAGGTTTACGTTCGTTACCTTTTGTCGTGCCAGCACGCCGTGAAGAGTTGGACCCTTCTTCGATATGCTAAAGCCAAGACTTTTGGAGTGTTCAGAGGTCGTAACACCGAACGATTTCATTTGCCTCTTTTATTCACAACCTATGGAAACGACGAAATTTAGTATTTAAAGATCAAGGATTTCGGAGAATACATACCATTTCCCGAAAAAAAATTAAAGAGCCTGATTAGACAAGCAGGAGAGCATGCAACGGACGCTTTGTGGTTGACTGGTGCAGTTATATAAGGTATGGCCTGAACAAACAAGCGGAAAATGTCTATTACACAATGATATGAAACAGTCGGTTCTTTTCCCACGCTCTCTTCTGGATTAACTTTTTTTCTTCAAACGACTTTAAAATTAACTCCTTCTGCTCTAGCAAGGCGAAATCCGTAGAAATGCAAATTCAAGATAAGACGTGTTAACTGATAATTTCATGCCTATATGGATGTGTTACGTGGAGTCATCAATAAAGCACTTATTTCAACGTCGGTTCGTTTTTGCCGTCTGTCGAACCTGTAACGATCGAAGCCAACGTATACATGGCTTGCACGTGACGTAATTCAAAGAGCGCTCTGATGACCACCAAAGAAGAGGGGAAGAAGCAGCTCCCCTCTTACCAGGATCCTCTTTTGTGCCTCCCGGATTTGCACTTTTGTCGCTATTCTCCTCCCAGAAGATTATAGACGATTAACCCGTCACTCAAAATTCTTACAAAACCAGCTTCCCTCTCCTCCTCTTACATGGTGGTCAAAAGTATACGATGTGACGTCAGTGCAAGCCATGTATTCCTGCTGGGACTGAATCGGTGTTCAAGGATGTGAGGTGGGCTCTCAGAAACGAAAGGAACAAAGACAATGAAGATTTCATAATCTAGTTTGATTTTTCAGTACGCAACTCTCGTTCAGGTGACGCGGAAAAAAAGATGACAATTTTCTTCGAAGAAAGGGGAAAACGAACACGACGCAGCTTCGAGATTTCGAAGCAAAAAAAGGTGACGCGAAGCTCTAGAGATATCAGACGCGGGGCGCTCGCGCGGGCGCAGGAAGTTGGCCTTGCGCGAACTTCCGCCGAAGAGTTGCCTTTCCCTTCGGCCGCACTTCCGCTCCGTCGCTTCCGCTTCCGCAAGGCGACCGTTGCGCGGACAGGAGTTTTGATAGTTCGGCTACTATGCTGTGTCCGCGGTCGAGAGGGGGGTCGGGGGTCCTTTCGGGGAAGGACTGAGCGCGGCGGACGCTGTCTCTCTCGCCTTCACGCTTGCAAAAGAGATGTGAGGGAGCCGCATCATCCAAGATTCCGGTAGACGAGCGAAAACATAACTCGTAATAACCGCGGCTCAAGAAAAAAAAAATGCGCGCATGCGCATAAAGCCGCTTACTTGGTTACGCGAGCATTCACGTAGAGTTACCAAACTGAAGAAGCGCGACCGCGCTTTTCTTAGCATATATGTAAGCCACGTCGACAGTGGGACAAACCTACCGATATGACGGCCCGCGCTTGGGTGCCTCGTCGTCCTCGCGCGCTCCCTGCGATTTCTGTATACATTGTCCTTTGATTGGCGGGCTCCTCCTTGTATTCTGCTGCGTCGAAGACGCGTTTTTGGAACACTTGCCCGCAGCATTGAAGTTTCTATCGTATAGATGCCTCGAGCCAATTCAGCTCGTTTGGAAGTCACGTCGAACTTTTTGCGTAATCAGTATACGAGTCAGTCGGCGTGCCTTCAAATGGCGTCGTAATCTTTTTTTTTTTTTTTCTGGTTTCGAGGGACAATTTAAGGAGTACGCAACGGTTGCAACGGTCGGAGCTGCCTGCGGCTGTGTGTGGGGGAGGGGGGCGGAGCATCGGGGATTGGGCACGTGGCCTCTCTTCGGTCCTCCAATCAGGACGATCCGCTTAAGGTCGAGGTAGTAGTGTAGTTGTCGGGGATACTGAAATTGCACGCAATGCTTATTACGCTCAGATTGGGAATTCAGAACAGACGCACTGTTGCCTTTTGTGTGGAGCTCTCCTTCTTTTCATTCTTTCCGAAGAAAAAGATATGTAGAAAACAGGAGAAAATGGTGGTAATACTCCAGAAACAAACAATGGGAGGTGACTGTCCATCTTAAAAAATCCGAGTCACCAAATATAACCACATCCAGCCGGACAAGAACGGAAACCACACAAACAGAACCTCTTGTGCATGGCGTCCACTAATTAATTTATCTTTCTAAATTGTATTCGTCGTTCTTAATATATAGCATGTTTGTGTTGAATAACAGCGCTGTGGTTGTCCGGTTCCTCTAATCCCCCTTCGCGAATTCGTTTAGCTGCTTCTTTTCGTCAGAATCATTCTCTTGCTTTCACAACACGATTCAGCAACCAGTCTCCTTCCGGGAGAGAAAAAACATGTTAATCTGCCCAAAGAACACGTAAGAACATGCGAGATCATGCAAAAATTTATATACGCCTTATATAACTTTCATAAGTTATCATGTAAGTTTCTTAGAGAAATCAGATCGGAAAGTTATCTTTTCTAAATAAAAATTGGGTAAAATCTCTTTCAACAAAAGAAGAAATCAATATTACGCAATTTTCGCTGCGCCACGAAACTCTCCTGCCTTCTGGCTGCGCACTTCCTGGACTAAAAAAATAAAAATATATATTTTTTGTTGTTCGAAATATATTTTCTCCAAGATTTAGACGGACAACGCATTGTTCCCTGTCCAACGCCGCACCCCGCGCACAATTGCGTTTTCTCTCTCTCTCTCTCCCTCACGAAAGAAAAACGGCAATAATAACCGGAGGCTAAAAGTCGTCGAAAAGGACGGACTTAGCGAAACCTCCCGCTGCGAAGAGTGCGCACGGCGAGGAGCGAGCCAGCCAACTCGGGCAGTGGCGGCAGCGAATCGCTCATTCTTCGCCATTGGAGACAGCTGCGTTTCTGGCGGCGCTTAGCCAAACGCGGCCGCGTTAAATGCGTCAGCCCTTTCGAAACGTCAGCCCCGGTCCGCGCACACGACGAGGCGAGCACACGCACAACAATGGACCTACACACCGCTGCTCTGGCTGTTCATGCCCTCGCTCGCGTTCGGAGCTGCCTGCGGCTGTGTGTGGGGGAGGGGGGCGGAGCATCGGGGATTGGGCACGTGGCCTCTCTTCGGTCCTCCAATCAGGACGTTCCGCTTAAGGTCGAGGTAGTAGTGTAGTTGTCGGCCGGCTGAGGTGGGGTGGGGAAAAAAAAAAACATAACGCAAAAAAGGGGCAGGGTGATATGGAGGAGAGGGGAGAGGGAGACACTTTTACACAGACGTTTGCTGATTGTTGTAATGGCTGGTTGTTAGAGCGGCTAGAGTCGGTAAGCGGGTGAAAGGACAGACCGGGGGAGAAATGAGGTGACCCTCGCACTCTCACCCTTCCTCCCTTTTTTTTCTGTTTGGTTTCTGTATTTGGTTAAAGGACCAACAGATTTTTTTTTTTTCATTGGTTTGGGGGGAGGGTTAGGAAGGGTTGGGTGATGTTTGGTGAAGCCCAGTTGTCATGGTAACCCGAGGTTAGGGGGTGGAGACTTTTGTACTGGGTGTGTCAAAGGCTCCAAAAGCGTCGGGTAAAAAAAAAACAGAAGAAAAACATAAAAAAACAGTAACTTTTTTTTGCTAAAATTAAAAAAAAAGGAGTAAAGATAAAACGTCAACGGACAGCACTGGACCACAGCTTTGCCATGCTCAATGTATTTCTCGAGTTCCCTTATATTTTCTGTATTTTATTTGTATGCATTCAACCAGCGACTAACCCCCCCAAATTTTGGGGTGTTTCCTCCCCATTTTGGGGGCGGTAAGAAAAGAAAGGGTGCCTGCCCCGGTATGGTAGAGGTTCGCTCTTGTGTGGAGAGGGGTTGGTAAATACAAACAGCGTCCGAGGGGCGGACAGTGGACCCAAAAGCGGCAGTGGGGCGATTTTGGACGGGCATACACGCTTTTGCGAAGCGTTTTTTTTTTTTCCTCGTTTTTTTTTTTTTGTTAGTTTTTACCAGTTGTTGTTGGTAAGCGTGTGACGCGGCGTGCGCCTGCGCGTGCGTGGATTTCGGGGGCTTCCTTGTTGTTTTGTGTACAAACATAAAAAAAACTGCACCCCCTCCTCTGCGTGACTGTTATGTTTGTGAAAAGCGAAGGTTGCTGCCGTTTTTCTTTTAACGTCGCTTTTTTTTTTGCTATTATTTGTTGGAAGGCGCGTCCGGCACGCGACAGGCGTGTGACCACACTGGCTCCGCAGTTTTCAGCTCGACATTTGTGTTCACTTTTTTTTTCTCAGTTTTCAATAGCTTTTACGTTACTGTCCTGACATTTTTTTAAAGTTATTATTGAGGGGATTGGGGGTGTGGGGGGGGGGGGGGGGCTGTTATTTCATATGTTTATGTGGTGTATTGATCTCCCATGAATCATATATATGTAACCTCAGTCTCAATTTTTCTAGAAAACTCTAGGTGAGGATATGCTTTTGATTTTTGGACTGTATTACACCAACTTTATCATCGCTCTCATCGATTCAAATGGCGTAAAGCTTATGGGCGACAAAAAATTGACGCATCGTTTTTATCTTTTCGCTTCTTTTATTTAGTTTGTTTTTCCTACCGAATTCCCAATCAAGTTAGTTCACCGAGCTCGAAAGAAAATCAGAGCAGCACCAAAGGATTTAGTGTTACACGATGACCTGCTGGCGTTTGTCCGGTTTCTGATCGCTCCTATCGAATTCTTTCGTAACTTAGCAAACATCTACATTATACGTATATACTCCCTAAAGTGAGTATATATTACTCCCCTGAGGGATTATAAACCTGCGTGACTCCCTAAAGTGAGCGGTACGAACTGAGCAAATACATAGAACATATTTTTGAGCGCGGCGGAGCGTCTTGGAGGCACCAGAATACTATGCTGCGTGTTTCGCCTAAAACAATGCGCAAAGAAAAAAACGGCCGCTATAGTTAACTATCAAGATTATAATGCTCATAATCAACTCCAGTCTAGTAAATTAAAAAAAAAAATCCAAACTGATTCAATCATTTTCTATAATCGATGCAAAAATTACTCATGTGCATAACAAACAAGCTGCTAACCGCTGGCGTAGGTTAGTCTCGAAACAGGGTTCAAATCTAGCGTTAACCACGTTAACCGCGATTGTTTACCGCGGTGTCAACCCGTTGTCTTCGTTCTTCGATGGCCAAGTATCTGAAAGCTAAGGAACCTTCGAAAACCAATGCTGGAACCGAGCGTTGAGCCCCTCTGCAAAGAAACCCACGAAGATGAAATGTGCAAACACGTCTTTGCGAAGACCGCCTTCAGCTCTTCACCGACAAACTCAAGCAACAAGATAAACGACGACAAGCTTCACGTGAGCTTCGTAAGCGCGCTCGCAACGAACAACCGAAGTTGCGGTGAGGCGGCCCAACTTTCTTCCCGCGTTCGCGAAAGCGCGCGATAAGCTAAACTTTCGTCGCGCGCACGCAAACACACACACACTGTAAAAAAAAGAGCAAGGAAACAAAACAAAAGAATGTCCGAAAAGCCTCCAAACCCCGCCCCGGGACACCATATCGCACATGGAACCACAATCACAGGTATACACGCCTGCGCGCGCGCGCGCGCTCGAGCGAGAACGAGAAAGTTCAAAGATGGCGTCACCCTGCGGGAAAGCGATTCCCTAATTGGGAGCCAAGCGCGCACACCCTACCCTCCCTTCTGTGGAGGAACTCCGAAACCCGCCCCGCGAAGCTTGCTGCCGGCTGTTTGTGTTTACAATCAATCCTTTCGAAGCCCCGAGGCCTGTAAACAGTTTGCAGCGATCCTTATAGTAAGTCGGCGACACCGAGTCTTTGATAATTAATCTTCATTGGAAAGTCAAACGGCGGTCCGGAGCATCTTGAGAGGCTCATCGCTTCCCCGCGCCATCTGTCGATCATGAAGCGCGGTGCGCGCGCGTGCGGTCGCAGTGTCGCGCGTCACGGTTGAATTCTTGCGAACCTCGTTCCGATCCAAGCGCGCGTATGTGTGTGTGTGTGTGTGGGGGGGGGGGGGGGGGGGGGAGGGGGGGGGGTGCCTATACGGTTCTTTTGGCAAAGGCCTTGTGTTCTTTGTTTTTGCTTTATTACGCGCGACAGAGTTTTCGAACTCGGGTGCTGTTCGTGCATCAGCCCCGGGTCGAATATCGGCGGGTCGAAGTATTCTCGGAGTGCAGGGGGGTTGTTCAGGTGTGCGGATGATGCTGGCTTACTGCGTGTGAAGAAAGGGAGGAGTTTGTGCCGGGGGAAGGGGGCTGTCTTTGCCGAACTTTTCGGGAAATTTCGATCTTTGTAGAGAGCTCTGACTTCGGAGAGGAACGCCCGGGTGGAAGTTTCCCCGAAGTTGGGACGTTGCTCTTTGCTTTTGGTTAGCAGAGTTACTTGAGGGAATTCCTTCAAATTTTCGGGGGTGTCGCGAGGTGCTGAGCCTAATCGTTGCACGTCGACTTTTTACGGTGGTGCGAAATGCGCAAAGGTGGGTTTAGTATACGCTCTATGCTCCCTCGGCGTTGCTGACAGCTGACAGGCTGACAGGGCGGTGGGAACTGTACGCGCCCAGCCGGACCAATTAACCGCCTCCGTTTGATCATCTGGGCAGGCTCTCTACGCGTGTGTAGGAGAGGGAGTGTGATCACGTGGCCAGAGATAGACGTATGGCTGGTGTAACGAGCATGTTCTTTTCATCGCACTGTGAGCTTAGACGGAGCATAGGTGTTGCGTGCGTGTCCCTGGTATTCGAGTTTGTCCGTTCACTCACTCAACCTCGCTCAATCTCTCGATAGCTGACTCGCCCACTTAGTCGTACAATCCTACTCAACCCCTCACTATTCAATGAAGAACCGACTTGTCGTCTTAGTAAAATACACGCAAATTTTACAAACTCACAAAAAAGAAAAAAGCGCCTGGTCACACAATTTACAGAAACAAACTTTTCCCGAAAAAAAGAAACAGACAGAAAATGCATATTCAGCGCAGTATTTACGTTTTGCGGCCCATTTCTGCTATTCCATAATACGTGATTTTGTAAATATTGCACCGGTTTAAAGACCATTAGAGAGAATAACTTCTTGCCGGTGCCATTTTTAGCATTCGTGCGTATACGTTGCCTGCTTTGCTCTTCGAAAGTTGCTTGCCGATAAATAAAAGGTCAGAACAACTGCACAATTGCGGAACGACTGACATAGTCGAACGTGCAAGTCATTTCATAAGATAGCGAACGCTTGGCGCGGTCAATGATGGGAGCCGACGGGCCAATCAAAGAGCGTCGAAAGTGCAGCGTCATTGCGCTCATCACATTTTTCTGTATGTGGGCTCTAAAGTTCCTCCATACTTCTTTTTACAAGTAATGACAACCAATACAAATGACAAAGCACATTCCGCTGGAACAAAGTGGCGTCATTCAGTTCAGTCTCGGTGTGCGCCGCCATTCGCTTCCTAAAACCTGCACTGTCACGCAGTCGGCACTTCAAAGAATGTCACTACTCGGAGGAAGCTCTTATCTAGGGAATTAAGTGCTCTAGCCTTTTAATTCAAGCAAACGCATAAAGTGTGCCGTGACGTTGCGGTTTCAGTCCGCCATTGTGCAGGGATTCCACAGCTGCCAACGGAGAGCAGTCTTTCCAAAGGGATCTTTAAACCCTCACAGTGTTAGCCCTCACAGTGTTAACGTGAGTGCTAGTATGTTACCCTTACCTCCTCTACTTTTTCTTTCCTCCTCCTTTTATCTCCTCGTCCCCTTCCCCAGCTCAGAGTAGTCTCTGTTTTCTCCTCCTGCCCTTAACTTCTTCTAGATTAGAACTTCCTACAAGTAGCAACATTCTTTGAAGCGCCGACTGCGTGACGGTGCAGGTTTTAGGAAGCAAATGGCGGCGCACTGCAGAGGTTTGAACTGAATGCCGCTATTTTGTTCCAGCAGAATGTGCTTTGCTATTTGTATTGGTTGTCGATACTTGTAAAAGAAGTTTCGAGGGACTTTAGCAAGCAGAGGGCAGTCTTTCCTCAAGGATCTATTGGCGACGTGAGCGATCGAAAGCGTCGCTGTGGTCGGCCTGCCACGATTGGCCGAATGCTGAAAATGACGCCAGCAAAGGATTTCTCATCGAAGGAAATAAGAGGAATGTAAGAACTTCAATTTTGACGGTGTTGGCATTGTTGCTTTGAGAGCGCTATGATTTCAGGCTTTCACCATGCCCATTACAAACACCATCGAACTTGTTGTTCACAAGGTAAAGAAAGGTAACCGAACGAGGGCGCCACCGAAACATCTCGCCGCTAATACTCTGCAGCCAAAGCGACAGGCCCGAGCTAGCCCACTCTGCTGGCTTTGAGACGTGCATTTCAAGTACGAGCGCTCGTTCTGCGGAAGAACGCTTCAAAGCAGAGACATCGTGCTTTCGTGCTTGTGGCATTGAATTTGCAGTCTCAAATTAAAAAAAAAAAAAAGAATTCTGGCCGTCTTTTTTTTTTTTTTAATTTGCATTTTTTGAATACCCGGACTTTAGGCTTCACGGTATCCTATTTATTGTATGGAAATTGGAAATTCAAAATAGCCATTGAGAAAACCGTAAATGAAGATGATGCCGAACCCAGCACTCAAATTTCCGCGCGCTCTCCACAAGTGTGACGTCACAAATGGTACAGATTTTCAGGTCGTGAAAGTAGTCTAATACCCCATTCACACGACCAGCATAAAGGTCCCTTTAACATAGGTCCCTTTGCAATCGACGAATCAGCCCGCGCTGATGAATCACGAGCACATGCCACGCGCGGAGGATCACAAACTGATTCGCCGCTGGCCATAAAGGTCCCTTAGCTAAAGGGACCTTTATGATCGTGTGAACAGGGTATTAAGCAGTCTTGGCGAGAGTTTTTTTGTTTTTTTTTTTGTGATTCTCAGCGACTGAGCTTTCAAGCATCTTTTTTCCATCCAAACGTCTTGTAATCAGTAGGAAACGTGGTTTACTGCCTACTTTGTACCATTTCTGTCGTCACACTTCGCTGTTGCCAGTATGGGCTCTCGGTTTGAGAAACACGATGAGAACGAAATTCAGAAATTTAATAACTTGGCGAATTTTTTTTTTCTTTTTTCACACAATACTGGGGGGATTGATACAGCCGTGTATATTGGTGTGTGTGTGCCAATTTCGAGGCAAATCAGCGACCATAAAAAGACCGCTTTAAGGGTGAACGGATTAGGGGGAAGCGGAGGCCGAGTGTGTGAACGCAAACCACAACTCGGAGCACGTGGAGCTATAAAGGTCGCGCCGCAGAACCAGCGATCTCCTGGTTTCTAGACCGTACCCCTGCCCGTTTCGATCACGATGAGCATCGCACCGGTGTGCGGTCGTGCATCGCTCTACTGCGTGTCCACATGTGACTCTGACGTACTTCCCTCTGCGGTGGTACCGCTGTCTGCCCGGAGCATGCTCTTCTGCGCACGCGTAACACGGACTTGCACGCGACACGGACTTGCTTGTACACAGTGTGTCAGCCTACGGACCCCGGGCTATTAGAGGAGATACTGCATTGGCAAAATGTTTCCTCTATACAGGGACACGAACTTCTCGCTGCCTAAACATACATAGAACGCACAATTACTTCTTATTTTTTTCCCCTGTGTAGCTCGCGCACTGGGCTGTGATGTTGTATAAACACTGAAACGGAATATATACGTATACCCTCCCGCTTGAAAAGTGTCCAGTGCGCCTGGCAAAACGGCGCCCTTGCGACTTCCCATTGCTCGCCGTATCTGCTCCCTCGGGGCGGATGCGGTCTCACGGAGCCCGAGGAACCACCTGCATCCGTTGGTCCAGATAATCGACGCCACATCCGGACTAGCCCCCAGCGCGCCTGGATAGTGTACATATCCCGCCAGAGAGGAGCTCTTCGATATATACTGTGTACCAACTCGGAAGACCTAAAGCCGTATAGCCACACCGCTCGTACATTACATGAAAGACACGGTATTCACTGCACACATGATGACAACATTATGTGCGGAAAAACATTAACCATGTTCGAAGCATGTTTGCTTCATGCATGCGCATGTTTCGAACATGTCTGCAGTTGGTTTTTTGTATGGCCAATGTGACGGGGCCGCCATATACGAGGAAGAAAAACAACCCTCAGACATTTTCTGCACGCCCTAATTGACCGGGAGGTCAATACACCCCTTTCGAAAGTCACGTGCTCATTGTTAAAAGGTCTGAAATTCTGCACAATGGCGGTACAAGCGACACCACAGAATGTGAGACTTTAAAACTACATAAGCTAGAAATGAAGTGTCATTAGTAGAGTTTCTTAGCATCGAGCATTGAGTGTTCGGCCGTTTTGCAGGAATTCCACAGCTTCCAACATAGGGCACATCTTCGAATGGGGTCTGTTACAGTGTGATTCGATGCTGAAAAGCCGGGTATCATGCGAGGCACTCACAACTTCCGACCCTTCGCGAGTTCGCAGACTGCAGCCAGGTGACGCAAGCTATCCGAAACCCTTTCTCGCGAAAAGGGCCTGTACCCGAAGTGATTGACGCGAAGAAGATGCAATTATACGGTCGTGTAATTGCTCGCTGCGGGGCATTCTTTGCTTCGGTCTCGCCCGAAGTTGCATATATCGTACGCAGTATGTAAACCAGGTAAGCTCCTTTGACAGAGATCTGTCTGGTTGGGTGAAATGATTGAATTAAAAGAGAATTCTCCGACCACAAAACCGTAAAAAGAAGTCCCGACGCTTCGAAGCCTACTTGGCTCTCTTCGCGAATGGCTATAGGTCGTATATATGGGGCAGTCAGAGCTTCAACCTCTTCGTCTTTGTAAATGAGAAAACATTATTTCTTTTTTGTAAGTAGGCGATGTTTTGGTCACTGTTCTTGTAACGTGATGTAGACCTTGCGCGTACATGGACGGTAAGCCGCTAAGGATGAGCCCCGTCAATGTAGTTATTCATACATTCATTCGAGCTCCAGAGGAACGCAGAACTAAGCAATTTTATTTTTTATCTTTTTGTTTTTTTTTTATGAGAAAATGTGTTTTTGATTGCAAACTGAATGTACCTTCCATTTTTTTTATATTTTCGGACGAATAGTTTTCTTTTTTCTTTTTTTTTTTTGCAAATGAAGAAAAAGCATAACAACTGTCCGCCAGTGCCAAAAACTGCAACCGAAACTAGAAATCTGGCAGAAAGATGTAAGGGAGGTCAAATGTAACGAAGTCACAACCTTCGTGTTTCCGCACTTTCCCTTTACACACATATTTCCGCCAGTGTACGATCAGTTCCATTTCCCTTAATCAATTTCAATAGCACGGATCGCATGTCTGGTGGAGTCACAACTCGATCAGCGCAGTCATAAGATACCTCTGTCACTTGTCGCGCTGAAAATGCGAAACTCGCTTTCAGTGTCCCTTTAATGCGTACGCGCCTGTCTTGGCGGGGTGCCATCGGGGCGTTTTGTAACACGATGCTTTCGTTTCTCTCCTCCCGAGTACGCGAAAGAACGTCTCCCCGCAGGAATCACTGAGAACTTCAGTGCTTAGACAGCGTGAGTCTGCCAGATATTTTTTTTGCGGCATTTTTCGCGTAATGGATGGGACATTGTATTTCTAGGGGTCTTTAACGGGCATCACGTAGCGGTAATACACGACCTCACGCCGCAATGACGCTCATTCAGATGTAAACGGGCCGCGGGCCTGGGGGACTAACTTGCGGCACGAGTGTTTTGTTTTGACCGATATTTTGTGGCAATTTTTCTCAGACACTGTTATTTCTTGTAGCTTGCCCGATATAGGGTGGCCCTAGTGGCTCTAGGCACCCTATGACGTGCAAGCTTAGTCGGGGACACCGTGGTCGGGGATTGCATGCTCTCGAGAAGAGAGCTACGAAGGGTGGCGCCGCCACCATTGTCCCAGCAGAGGTCGTGTGCGTAGATTTCAGAGTGGTTCCAACTATATTAGATCAGAGTCACGTGGTTTGTGGGCCGGTTTGCGATACAAAATGGGAGGAGAAAGCGAAAGCCTGGATCGTCTGCAAACCTCTCCAAGCTTTACTCTGCTCCTCTGACCGCTATCCTTCTCGCCAGGCTGCATCCCGCGCATGCGCATTAAGAACCTAAGTGCACAGGAGGCGTCCGCCATTATATTGCAAATCCTCTTCATGGTTTGACCTGATCGTTCTCTTAAATCTAGGGTGTCCAGCCAGAACGACAAAACAAGAAAAGCTGCTCAAACGCGGAGTGAGAACTCCTAAATTTACCTTGTTTTACAGCACGTTTTTTAGGGGCGAAGCTCCTACTCTGTTTCATACTTAGCGTGCAACGCTGTCAAAGCTACTGGCGCGAGCGTGGGGCTTGATCTCGTTGATCATTTGCACGCGTTCTCGCGCAAACAAAACCATAGATGAAGCCACACGCTCGCGGCAGTAGCTTTGACAGCGTTGCACGCTAAGTATGAAACAGAGTTAGAGGGGCTAGCCATGTCCGTATGTCCGTCCGCCGTCCGGCGTCGGGTGCTCGTGCTCCTGCTTGTGAGCTCACGTGCTCACGTGTTCGTGTAGGGCAAAAAAAAAAAGGAAAAAAAAAAGATAAAAAAAAAATTATGTCCGTCCAGCGTCCGGCGTCCGGTGATCGTGCTCGGTGCTCGTGCTCGTGCTCGTGTAGGGCGAAAAAAATAAAAAAAAGATAAAAAATGACGAAAAAAAAAAATGTTTGCGCAGTCGACAGGATTCGAACCTGTGCGGGGAGACCCCAATGGATTTCTAGTCCATCGCCTTAATCACTCGGCCACGACTGCGGGACGAGTAGGGGGCTCTGAGATGTGGTAGTAACTCAAGAGCTGGGGATGTCATGGATGAAACGTTGCATGTAGCCGTTCAACGTCTATACAGGAGAGGGCGCTGCGGTCAAATGCGTATATAATCGGGTTAAACTTTCCAGCGCCCTCTCGTTTATAGACGAGAGGGCGCTGCGGTCAAATGCTCAAATGCGTATATAACCACGTTCCATACCACACATTCTCATTTCTGACATGGATGAAAACGAACGAAAGGCTCGGCATGCTGCGGCTCAGCGTCTACGCAGACAAGCACCACCAGAGCTTCGCCCCAATCAACATCATTCACCACGTGGAGATGCAGTCAATTTTTTTTTTCTTTTTTCTCTCTTTACACTTAGGAAATTTTTATTACAGATAAACTCCATTCCAGCCTAACTTGACAAACAACGAAAGGTAGTAAGCGGAAGCGTAAGTTCGTCGGCTTTTTTTTTTTTTTTGCAGGGGTTGTAGTGATGTCAGAGAGACGCCGAGCTGTGACTGGCTCCGATTGAAGGGTAGTGGGGAGACCTCAAGGCAGCTTGCTTCGAGGTCTACCTCCTATCCTTCAATCAAAGCCAATCAGAACTCGGCGTCGTTCTGACGTCACTACAACTCCTGCAACAACAAAAAAGCAGACGAACTTGCGCTCTGCGAACGGCGCAGTGAGCCAACCAGAATCTCGGAACAAGGCACGTGTCAACGTACCGTCGGCTTTCCCTCCATCTGTGGAGAACTGTCACGTGATTCGCTCTCTCCCCCTGATTGGCTCACGGGGGGGGGGGGGGGGGGGGGGGGGGCGTAGCGTTTACGCTTTGCCAAGTCATTGTACATCGAAGCATTGACGACCAGGTATTTCGGTACCCGTGACGACGTCGCAACAAAGATGAAAGTTCTTTTTTTTTTTTAAATAATGATAAGTTTAATGGTGTGCGTGTGTGTGTGAAAAGCACACGGTGGAAGCTTGGGGTCATCGTTCTTAAACCAGTGCCGTCAACGTTTACAGTAACACATTGTTCTTATCGTTGTCGCTGAAAGAATTATTTCTACTAAAGCGTTTGGACAATCGTGTAAGTTTCCCCCAGTGACGTTCTTGGTCGCTCACGTCTCCAATGCCCAAGAACGCGTTTGTGGGCATGCGACACGCAAACAAAGTTACAAAACATTGCTCATGTCGCAAAAAAAAAAAAAAAATTATGAACGACGTTAGGGGTTTTTGAGAGTGCGCACGTTAATTTTATGTTGGTCACTAACAAGATAAGAATGGCAGCTAGCGGCGAGATGTTATGGTGGCGCCCTCCTATGGTTCCCTCTCGTGACGTCATTACCGTGCGAGCAACAAGTTCGATGGTGTTTCTAATTAGCAAGCTAAAAGCTTGAAGTCATTTTTCTCTGAAACCAACACTGCCAACACCGTCAAAATTAAAGTTCTTATATTACTGTTATTTCTGTCGATAAGAAAAGCTATGCTGACGTCATAGTCAGTATTCGGCCAATCGTGGAAGGCCGACCACAGCGATGCTTTCGATTGCGCACTTCGCCATGCGGGACGACGGAAGTACCTTCCCACTTTTCACATTCTGTCAGTGAGTGCAGTGATATTTCAATCAATCAATCAATCAGTACTTTATTTCACAATCGATAGTTGATGTAAAGTGCAAAAGCAAAAAAAAAAAAGAAATATATGTCATGAGAAGGTTCCTGCAGCCCTACTGTTTGGGCCTCGGCTTCCGCGTTAGTGGGTGAGATATACGTGCATCCCACGTGGGAAAACACGGCGGTTTTGTTTCAGACATAAACTGGCTTAGCGCTTCTCCGGCTCTCTCGACTTCCGACCCAGCCGACCAAGCTGCGGTCGAAGTCCAGTCGGCCGCTGGGCAGCCAGCCGGGAGCCCGTGAGCCGCGGCCGGGAAATTCCCGGATGTTCAAAGGGCGGCTTTGAAATCCGAGACAGTACACGTTCTTTGCTCTCTCTCTCTCTCTCGCTCTCTTTTCGGCCTTTCTCGTTCTGAGACGGACTTCGACGCTTGCAGCAGATCGACCGTCCGCTCGCTGCGCAGTGCAGGACAAAGCGCAAAGAACGGACGGATGTTGCCGCCGACAAAAGCAGCCTGTTGAGAGCGATGGAGTCCAGAGTCAGTTTCCTACTGGAAAAAATAAAAGCGCCCGCAAGTTTAGGTTCTTCCAATACAAGCCACAAGCAGGCCATTGCGGTGTGCGGAGATGCCCCTCAGCATAATAGTGGACCGTGATGCAGTCTGATGATGAACGCGTCATAATAACACTACTAATTGGTAACAATATTTCTTCTAATTGTATGAACGTAAGAAAAACATCACTACTCTTCCCAGAGGTGCAGGAATTGTTCGCGAGAGAAAGGGGAAGGGGAAAGGGGGGGGGGGGGTATACATCTTCCTCGTCCGCGCGAACTGTTTACAAGAAATGTCAGACCTCTGAGAAAGTGAGGGGGGAAGGGGAAGGCCGATACCCTCCCCCCCCCCCTCCCCCCCCCCCCCCCCCACACACACACACCCTTCCCCCACCACCTTCCTGTTCGGACGTCAATGGATCTCCCTTTGATCAGTTCGAGCAATGAGAAATTAAAATTCAAATAGTTTTCGGTCGGAGCAAATCACGGTGCAGTACACATTTTGCGCTGGTAGGTTATACTAGACTCATCATTCAACATATACCGAACGGCTCCATTTTCTTTCAGCTTGCACTGATTTAGAATTCCGGAAGTAATTGGCTGCGCCTACCGCTCTGTTCCACTTCACCTTATGCCGAGGACCGCAGAGAACGTTATACGAGCCATCGTAGCCAATCTAAGGTCGTTTTGAGCGTCACGGGACCTTGGGGAGGTGAGCAACGACTCGCGGAGCGCCTGCTCACGTGGTCCATTCGCAACTCTGGATTCAAAGAGGGTGGCTCTGTACGCCTGCTGCTGTTCAACGCAAGGCTTGTGTTTCGGAATCCGCACGCACTACAACGGGCTTTCGCCGCTTCGGGACAAAAAGCAAACTGTAATTGTGAAAGTGTGTGTGTGTGTGTGTGTGTGTGTGTGTGTGTGTGTGTGTGTGTGTGTGTGTGTGTGTGTGTGTGTGTGTGTGTGTGTGTGTGTGTGTGTGTGTGTGTGTGTGTGTGTGTGTGTGTGTGTGTGTGTGTGTGTGTGTGTGTGTGTGTGTGTGTGTGTGTGTGTGAGAGTGAGTGAGTGAGTGAGTGAGTGAGTGAGTGAGTGAGTGAGTGAGTGAGTGAGTGTGTGTGTGTGTGTGTGTGTGTGTGTGTGTGTGTGTGTGTGTGTGTGTGTGTGTTCTTTTTTTTAGTGCTTTACGTTGTCGCTAGAGTCCCACGGTCTCGAGATTTCCTTTCGTAATTTCCTGAAAGCCCGGAGTATTTGGGAACCTGAGCACTCTTGCTGAATCGCATGTCGCAAATGCGGATTTCAAATATGGCTAATGCAGGCAACCTCTCACGGCCATCCGTTAACAAAGTACAGCAATGAGGAGGTCGTGATTATCACGGCTCACAAAACAAAGCAAAAGCGCACAAAGGAAAAAGATAAGTTTATAATTATTAATAATGTTAATAAAAATTGGCAGCGACGTCCTGTGAAATGGCAGCTCGGAAGTCCTGTGAAATGCGTGAAATGCAGTGTTGAAGGGGCGACATCGTTTAAATTTGTTTCGAAGACATTACGCGTCACAAGACGTAATGGTGCCAAGTTTTCAAGTCACGTGACAAGTCACGTGACGTCAATTAACCTGACGTCACGCGACGTGGTCACGTGACCTCAAATCACGCGATGCTATGTCACGTGACTTAAGGTTGCTTTGCGACTTGCCAGTTTCGGTGTTAGGATCTGGGTCACTGATGTGCAACAGGTAAAAACGTCGAAAGTCAGACCTCTGCCAGTAATGCGATGACGCGGTTTAACATTAACGCGTGCGCACACTTTAATACACGTCGCTACAACTGCTAGGACCTGAGTGTTGAGACCATGAAACAAAATGTCCAAGCAGACAAAAACCTTTGAACGGAACAAAATGTCGAACGAGTCAAAATGTCCAACCAGGTCAAAACATCGCACGAAACAAAAAGGTCTATCAAGTTAGAATGCCGGCCATCCAGCGAGACAGAAATGTCCATCGGGACGAAACGTCCAATAATGGACCTTTCGATCTGTCGGGCGGTTTGTCTCGTTGGACATTCTGACGTGCGATGCCCGCATCACGGGCCTAACGCGACATGGGGAGGGGGAGGTCAGCGCCCGCTCGGCAACGGTACGGGGACGCGGATTCGCGTCACCGTTGGTGGTGCCTGCCCCCTCCGACGGCACAAAATAGGGGTCCTGTCGCGGCCGTCGGGGCTGCAGCAAGAAGAAGGGAGAAGGGGGCACAGCGGAGACACCCGATCCAAGGGCAAGGCTCGGTCGAGCCGGCGGCGGCCCGCGCGGGCCGGGGCTAAGGCGGGAGGCCCCCGGACGTCCAAATGTGGACCTCGGCCTGGCTTAGGACGACGAGGTGGGGGGGAGACTCGAGGTATTTTTGGGGAGTTGGTGCCGCCGGCGGTCCTCGCAGGACGGACGGCGATGGGGTCGGTGCGGTTGGGGCGACGGTCGTCACCGTCGCCGTCGACCTGCGACGCGGTGGGCCGCGGAGATCGACGCGCAAGGTTGCCGATTCTTGGACCCCTCCACGAATTCGAGCAGCATCCTCTTCCCTGATTTGTGTTCCTCTTACTCTTCTTTATCGAAGCGGCCCACTATGAAAATCTTTCCTTTCTTTCATGATTCTCGTATAGTGCATGAGCTCTTGCGTTCTATTTACGAGACCCCTTTTGACTCTGTGGTAGCACCCACGGTCAATGGGTCAATAGGATCGGTGGCCGAGAGTATTAAATAGGACCTCAGGTCGGAGCACGTGGAGTGACAGCTAGTGCTGCAAATTCAGGGATATTAGGCTCGATCCGCACCCTTAGCCGTTTCGATCATTAACATTCGTATCGGCGTATCGGCATTCGTATGGGCCAAAATTCTCATCTACAGCGGAGAGACATCAGATGGCCTTTGGGGCTGAAAAACTTCCCGCCGCTTGAACAAGCACACGGCATAATCACTTTTAGTCAAGCTGGTGTATGACTTTAACCAATTTTCTCGAGACCCAGTTCAATACTTTTTAGGGCCCTTGCAGTTACAAACGTCCCACTGAATACTGTAGATGTATTCGGAGTAGCGCATAACGAACCGCACCTCGGCTGAGCGGTGGCTCCTTCGTTCATCCTAAAAGTGTAACCATGCTGTGAGCGGGTTATACTCAAAGCTACTTGGGCACCCGCGCCAGTAGCTTTGGCAGTGTGGCACGATACGTATGAGACGAGGTACACCGTCAACGCTCGAACGGAGCCGACGTAACTTTCCCGTTGCAGGAGCATGGAGGACAAGGCAGCCACAGACCCCGCTGCAGGCTGAAAAAAGAAAGAAGAAAAAAAAAAACGCATAATAAAAAACCGAGTAAACCAGAAGACCACAAGAAGTTTCCGCTCTCACGCAACTTCGGCGAGAGCGAAAAGGCGATGAGAAGGGCGAGGGAGGATTAAAGGAGGAGGAGGAAGGTCTAGCGACGAAGAAGGTTCTGGATGGCGTACACACACGACGAGGGCCCGAGCCCTCGGAATCCTACCCTCTGGTGACCCTCGCAACCGTCAAGACACACTCGCACACACGCACACTCGGGGTCAAGGGGTCGAGCGGGCCCAGCCGCCGCACCGTAGAGAGAGAGGAGGGGGTCGCGGAGAAGGAGAGCGGGGAATGAGAAAGATCCAACGCCGGAAATCAGATCCCCACGGATTCCTCCTCCGGCCGCGGTCTGCGCGTGGTTGCAGGGGGTCTGGCTGGCTGGCCGAAGAGTTTTTGCTGGCCCCTTCAGAAGAGATAAAAGAAACATAGCGGAGAGTGCGGTGGTGGCGGTGGGGGTGGAGAAGGAGGGGGGGGGGGGGGTGCAGGGGAGGGCAGGGTAGGGCAGGGGGCAGTGGCAGCCAGGCCATTGCAGAAGTGGGTGGAGAAGAAAGGGAGAAGGAAGAGACCACGGCTTTTGCTGCTGCTGCATCTCCGCCATCTTGTGTCTGGTTACATGACGTATATAGCTCTATCCGTGGACGTACTTTGGTTAACTTGGAGAGTGTACCCTTTCCCCCCCTCTTTTTCTCGATAAAACGGTGCCTTTTATCGCGCGAGCTTGCACGGTGCGTCAGCGTGAATCTGCCGCCGTCGGTCGTGGCTTTGCAAAGGAACAAAGGTCGCGATTGAGTAATTATTTTTGGGTTGGACTCGCGCCCTGCGTTGAAGGAGCCTACGCCGTCGCAAGAAGTTAAAAAGTGCAGTTTTGTTTTATGACAGTGTTTTTTTTATTTTTGAAATTTGTCGATTCGTCTGTCCGTGCATTTCTCCGCTAAATTTAGTGGAGAAATTGACCACGTGACAGTCAGGGAATCACACGACACAACGACTTGACACCGTGGCTTCACGTCACCCTGTCATGTGACCTCAGGTCGCATGACACTCATACGACACGTCACGCGACCGCGTCCTGGTACCCCAGGTCCCCTGGCACCATCACGTCACGTGACAATGTCATCCGACTTTACATCACGTTACGTCAAGTCTCGTGACAACGTCCTGTGACCTCCGGTCACGTGACGTCGATTTGCGCACTAAATCTAGCCGGGAAATTAATCAACAATCTAATCTTCTCTACTCCCCAAAACAGCTGTTTGATGTCTCGTAAACAAATTTTAATGGTCGCTCCTTAAGTATTTCATTTTATGCATGATTGAACTTAAAAAAAAAAGAGATAGATTTTTTTTTCTTTTTTTCGGTTTGGGGTCGTTGACGTGTGTAAATATCTTGCGCACGTTTTTGCTTGTCTTTTAATTGAATTCCTTCACACTTTGGAGAGGTAGACTGGCTTCCGTTATGATGATTAGCTCAACTTCATACCCTTAGGTGACGACTTTTATGCCCCCCCCCCCTCCCCCCGTACTACTTATACGAACTCGGCAGCTGACATAGCTAGCCTCCGCTTCAACAACAGGAGCTTATGTAAGTGATTTGATAACGAGACGGGGTGCCTTAGCTCCAGTATGTTCTCAAACTGCTTTAAAAAAAAAATAAGGTCGAGACGGTATCTGGGTTTTGGGGAAGGGGGCGGGGGGGTCAAGCGTGCAGAAAAACAAGAGCTAAATAACACAAATAAAATCGCTACGTAGAAATAAAAAAGGAAAAAATGCTTGCTCGGCCGGGTGAGATATATCGGCGTCCCAAGTGGGCACGCGCTGGAGACTACACCCAAAAGCGGAGATGGCCACTAATGAATAATTCAGTAACTTCCGCGGCCGTACGCTGGTCCGCCGGTCGAGGTGGTGAGCGTGACTAAAACATGCCCCGTGCTTTCGGGAAAAAATAAGAGGGGCGATATGGACACCGCGTTGATCTCGTCTTGAGTCCTCGACGCAAAATGGCTCCTTTTCCTGTCTCGTTTCGCGCCCATCCGTTCTTCGTGTGAATTTCTTTTTCGACGTTTCTTTTGGAGGCGCGGGTATAAAGTCACCGAAACCGTCCCTGGGCCGAAGGTCATTCCAGCTGTCGGAGTCGTGATTTCGTCGTATCCCTTTCTACACTGTTCTAAGGTCACGCGACGATCGTAAGTCTTACTGCATTATGGCTATGGTGCCTGGAAAGCGTTTTCTGACAGTTGTAGTGAAACGTACGCTAAAGCTTCGCGTACGCAAAGAAATTGCGTGTCGGGAGTGCGCATGCGCAGAACGCAATAGAAGGGCTAGCGTGTTGCGTATACGCCGCGCAACGCTGGGGATTTTGCGTTGCGTGCCAGCGAGCTTTGCGGGAAGCTCTCGTGAGATCTCGCGGGACCAGCGAGAGCGCCAATTTCAACATGGCGGTTACCTCGATTGCCGCAGCAAGGGCGACTTTGTGTTCGCGAGGTTCAGTGTTACGTGAAATTGCGTGGTGTTCAGCTCGACAATTCTTTCCCGGACCTACCACAGTCGAGTCAGATCGCCTTCAGCTGAAGGAGCGCATAGTGAAAATATTCACCCCTTGCAATCGCGAATGATGCGTTCTGCTCAGCGCTAAGCCCTATTCGCGCAGCTCATCGCCGACAGACAAACGACTCTTCGAGGAATCGCCGAATTGTCGCTATGCACTGGGCATCAGTAGGTCATAGATTTCTTCCCGCGATGGCATTGATAAAAGGTGCCGTTTCCACGGGACGATTGACGACGGCTTGAGATCGAATTTGGTTACGCTCTCGTACTCGTGGCCTCCGTATCCCGGAGAAAAGCGCGCTTGACCAGGCAGCTGCGGCTTGGTTTAACTTGAAATAAACTTGTTGCAAACGTTTTAATTACCAATATTTCTTTCGAGAAGCAAGGCCGTGCTCTTGGAACGCGGAATTCTACGGCTCTGGCAAATTTAACCAAGATCGTGTGACGTTTTCACTCGGTAACGTAACGCACAACTAAATTCTGTTCGAGCGGATCGTTTTAGTGTACGTACGAGCCAGCAACGCTATACTAAAACTGCCTTTTGACTGGTGTGTTTAGCGTCCTATACGGGTAGAAACTAAAGGAGAGGAGGATGTCAAAGTGCCGAGCTCTGACTAGAACCACCTACGCTGCACGAAGTTCGAACGCCAGCTACGACGATGAAACGGGCTTTGGGGGTGACCGAAAAGGGTTGGCTGCGTCCGCCCGTCCGCCTCTGAGCATGATTTCACCGCTCGAGGGCAAACCTTCGGAAGCGGTCTTATCGGAGTCCAGACTCTGACGATACGCACGAAGAACGTAACTATACGCTAATAGTTTATTCGAATAGAACGTTCCCTTTGAAGCCAGTACTCGTGGCGTTGCTTTGAGTGGAATGTTCCTCAATTTGTCACAGGGAATGTGAAGATGTTATTCTAGAGAAATATTTTTTGTGGAGTGTTTATACCTCACACGAACGCCCGCGTGTATAAGAACAAAAGCCTACGAAGTGAGGTGATTAGTAGCGTGACAAAGTTCTCCGTATTGCTACGGGTATTTTTTGACATCTGTAACGCGATCACGCATTGCCTGTAGCTGGACAGCCCAGAAGTATATGTATGGTACCGAGTTCGGGACTGTGCGAAAATTAGCGGAGGTCTTTGAGTTTACATATTTTTTTCTTCGGAAAAAAACGCACAAAAAAAAACATTTCGCTGTTTGCTGGGAACTGTGCAGCCAGAAGCAGAGATAACGTGGGTTGAAGGATATTCAACGACACCTTGACAAGGCCGTGACAACAACCACGATCCTTTTTTGCTTTGTCGTCTCGCCCAGAGGTTCGTCCTCTGCTCGACAGTCGAGCGGGGAGAGCCGGTCCAAGGTGGATTCCAGCTTTAAAAGTCCTCACACGCCCTGAGACAATAGCGACGCGTAAACAGCGGAACATCGCGTCCCCATTGATATACGTCACCGACGTCCGCCGTCGGTCCATTGTTCGTCCGACGGCGTGGACAAGGCACGCAGCTGGGCGGGCGGCGGGGGACGCTACGCGCCAGACAGACAAAGGCGTGACAGCGTCCCGTGTGAATGACGGCACGAGGCGTGCTCTCTCGATGACGTCGCAGTTGGTCAGGCGACGAGAAGTTCACTGGCTGCAGTTTGACCTTACCACCTTCTCGTATACCTCGTAGGTAACGCTCTTTTTAAATGGTCTGCGGTGTTGCTCAGATGAAGCTGCGAAATGTCCTTATTAGCAGTACCAAAAGCGCGCCAGGATTACTTCACAATGTGTCATTCTGCAGGAAGCATGTATTCGTTTGGTCAAACGGCATGAAGTCTAGTGAGCGTTGCTCTTGCAACGACATCACAGTTGGTCAGGTGGCAAAAAGTCTGGCGACTGTTCTTCGTATGTACGACGACCTATCCACCGAGTCCTCATGTTTCGTGGATATAAGGAGAGATGTCTGCTCAACTCCGCCGAAAATATCTCTCGAAACGGAATGGGGCGTTGCTCACAGGAGGCTGCGAAACATCCAACTTAGCACTGGAATTGGATGGATGTCTCGCAGCTTCATCTGAACAACATCGCAGATGTTGTTTAGATGAAGCTTTCTAGTCTGGTGAAGAAGGGAGAGCAGCGGAGCTGTAGCTTCTGTTCTCGGCGGTGGCTTTCCAGGCGGCGATTTGCTCTTCTTTCGCAAGGGAATCTGAAGCGCTCGACGCAGTGGAACTTTAGGCGATAGCGGCCTCGTGGCGGTTCCAGAACCATTCGCGCTGCTGCGCACATCGCCGCTCGTTCCGTTCCCGCTCTTCTTCCTCCGAAAAGATGTAGCTGCCTTCTAAGAGCGACGGCAGCAACCAGTTGTCTGGTTGCCGAGGCTGAAAAGGTTGCCGCGATCGATTTATGAGCGACGGCGGCGAACCGACAACTGGCAAACACAACACTCTGGACATCTACCGCCATCTGTGAGCGACGGCGGCAACCAGAGTGTTGTGTCGACCACTGGTGTCGACATTTGTTTGGTAAAAAAAAAAAAAAAAAGATTCCGTGGTTAGGTTATGCATTAGACAACTTTAGACAACCGTAGCTCTACTTCTTGTCGTGTGATAAACTGATATACCTGGTTCTTGCACTCTGGCCAACTGACGCATTCTTCTTGCAGTCTGACCAACTGGTGAATGTCTTGCAGTCTGACCAACTGATGCACACTTCTTGCAGTCTGACCAACAGATGCATGCTTCTTGCTGTCTGACCAACATATGCATGCTTATCGCAGTCTGACCAATTGATACATGCTTCTTCAAGAGAGACAGAGAGAGAGAGGGAGAAAAAAAAACTTTTATTTTCGCTCCAAGTCCGGAGTTCGAAGTCCGAGTCCGGAGTTCGAAGTCTGACCAACTGATGCACTTCTTTCTGTCTGACCAAATGCGACACAATCCAGACGGCTTTTGCTACTGCTAAGGGAGCAGTGTACCGAAATTGTATCTGGATGAAGTCTCATTTTGCGCAGCGCATGAAAACTATGCGCGAAACATTCTTTTTTTTTTCCTTTTTTTTTAGTGCGTTCAAGAGTATATAGGCCATGCCAATAGTCGCCTTCTGCTCGCTGCCATCTTTGTCTACTGGGCTGTTGCCCACTTTCCGAGCTTGCGCAGTAGCTTCCCTCTGGGAAATAACAACTGTCGCGCGCATGCGTCCCTGCAGCGAATCGATTCGAAATCTTTCGGCAGGGAGATAGCGATGAAGAGACGTATCAGCGCCGAGAAGCTGAGAATGAAGAGAAGGCGAGAGCGCTCGGGGACATCAGAACGCTGAGCTCTGGTTGGACAGATTAGTCGGTAGACCTAAAGCAAGCTGCCTATGTCTCCACTGCACTCATCGAACCCTTTAGAACGCGAAGCGCAGGCGTCCGGCGTTTGGCGTTCGAATTAACGCGTTCCACGAGTGCAGTGGAGGCAGAGGCAGCTAGCTCTAATGACCCGAACCAGAGCTCGGCGTTTTCACGTCCTCGCGCGCTCTCGTCTTCTCTTCTCCCTCAGGTTTTCGGCGCACAAGCGTCCACAAGAAAAACAACAACAAAAAAAAAGAACACAAAAAGCACACAGAAGAAGCCAGAGGAAGGGCTGCCAATCCGTGCCAAGGTTGGCGTACGCTGAGCAGCGCTCAAGCGGTACCCCAATCTGATTGGTCAACAGATCTCCGCTGCAAGAACCACCACAACTTGCAGACCCGCGCGGCGGAGGAGTCAAACAAACGGGCAGCCCCGGCTTCTTTTTTATTTTGTTTTGTTTGAGAGGACCAACCTGCCGCGACGGCCTTCTTAAGTGCGAACAAATAAAAGACAGAAGCGACAATACAGCACGGGCAAACAGACGGGCGAAAAAGATCCAGTGGGCCTTGGTCGTCGGCGTCTGTACACTGGCGACTCGGGCGGATAAACCTTTTATAGCGAGCCTCGCCATTTTGGTCGCACACCTCATATAGGACGCATGTCTCGCGACATGCGCAAGCTGTTCGCGCGTGCGCAGAACTTCCCACGCGCGCTTCGGAATCTCGGAGGCCATGTCCCACCGAAGTTAGTTCGGACTCCCGCCGCTTGGTGTGCCATCTTAATGTGCAAAGCTTTTGCGGCGCCTGAGGCTTTCCTTTCCGTCGTCTTTTTATGCCTCATGTCACGTTTCTTTCCTCGTGATTAGTTATTTCCGCGTTTTTATCGGTTAATGTAACAGTCACATTGGTCTCGGGGCGATAGTAAGATAATCGGAACTCACCTAGGCCGGGGTCACACTGCTTATACGTAATGCGAGAGGACAGTCTGCATACATATTCGAACGCGATGTCACCGCGAGAGATCGGTGCCTTCGAACACCGCGTGGCAATGAATTCAAGGAGGACACTTGGCACGCTGCATTCGAACCACGGATATTGACTTGTGTTTGCAGACAGTTTTTTTTTTTCTTTTTTTTTTTTACAGTAGAGCTGTTAAAGGCTAGTTTCTCCAGGATCGTGTCCGGTACCAAACAAATGTCGACACAACACTCTGCTTGCCGCCGTCGCTCATAGATCGCGCACACGATCGCGGCAACCTTTCCAGCCTCGGCAACCAGACAACTGGTTGCTGCCGTCGCTCATAGATGGCGGCAACATTTCTTCGGAGAAAGAAAAGCGGGAAAGGAACGAGCGGCGATGTGCGCAGCAGCGCGAATGGTTCCGCAACCGCCGCGAGGCCGCTATCGCCTAAAGTTCCACTGCGTCGAGCACTTCAGATTTCCTTGCGAAAGAAGAGCAGATCGCTTGCCTGTGTAAAGCCACCTCCGAGAACAGAAGCTAAAGCTCCACTGCTCTCGCTTCTTCACCAAAGTGGAAAAGCTGAAAGGTTTTTCCTTCTTTTTTTGTTTGTACGACGTATGGGCAGTGTGTCAGCGACTGTAGCGTCCTTCCTTCCACTCGGGGGAGCGTCACCACCGTTACTATATTTACTGGTTCATTTTCGTTGGTTTCTGGAGCTGTAAAACCCAATATGCGCCTAGAAACCAAGGGAGAGGAGGAAAGAGATCGCGTGGGGACTTCAGGACACAGAGCTCCAATTGAAACGAATAGGGGGTAGACCTTAAGCTAGCTCCTTTTGTCTCCACTCGTGAAACGCGTTAGAACTTAGAAGGCGGAACGCCGGCATCCGGCGTCTGGCTCGCGCATTCGAAAGCGTTAAGGCCGGTTCAGACACTTGCGTTTGAGTGCGTTTGACTGCGTTGCGTCGAGAAGCCTGGTTCAGACAGTTGCGTTTGACTGCGTTTGACTGCGTTGCGGCAGCGAGAAACCAGGACATCCCTACTGCTTATATCGCGTGCCAAGATGATTCCTTAAATTGGATTCCACGCTTCGTACGAAGCACAGATGTGCCGGTGACTCGCTTTCGGTTCTCGCCGCAACGCAGTCAAACGCACTCAAACGCAAGTGTCTGAACCGGCCTTTAGACGAGTACAGTAGATGACAAAGGCAGCTAATGTTAGATCTACCCGCTAATTATTCGAACCAGAGATCGGCTTTCTGAAGTCCACGTGTGCTCTTGTCTCCTCCTCTATCTCGGTTTCCAGGCGCACATCAACAGCTTAGCTCCACTTAGGATCGACAAAAATGTTTGCATACTAGCCTGCTTCAAACTTGAAAATACTATTTGTTTTTCCATCCATTATTTTGTGGTTGCTGATACTTCGATAATTAAACACAAAAAATACAATAACAAGGGATGAAAATTGCATATCCAGTTGTTTATGTTCCGTTAAATATATCTCACAATATTATAAACAAATAATAATAGTGAGGGGCTACCGGTAACTAAAATTCTATACTTTCAAAGTTCTTTTTTTTTTCGGGGAATTCTTTTAGGTTTTTTTACTGATTTAGTGATTTTATGTGTGTGTAAATTCGGTAAGTTATACCTAATTTACACAAAAAACACAGAATCTGTAAAAAAGAAATATACCCCCCCCATAAAAAAATAAATAAAAAAAATCTCCGGGACACAGGACACTATACCGGTAAACCAAGAGCACTGGACAAGACTGGGAGGCCCGTGCCTCCTGCCAGGAAACGTAGCTACGCCAGAGAAGAACAAACAGACGACCGCTTCCTTCCTTCTCCTCCTCTTTTTTCCTCTCGCCTGTTCACACACGAGAGCCGTGTTCGCGCATAGGTGGCATTCCAAAGGGCCGACCGAGGCGCCCAAAGTCCACAGTCCACCGCGGTCGCTTCGGGTCCGACTGGTTACGCCGAAAAGGGCGCAGGACCCGGGGAGAACTTTTGGGGCAGACGTTCTTTGGCTCTGTATTGGCGACTCTGGCAAAATGAACGCCTCATAGCGGCTAGAACAGAAAGCAGCGGCGGCAGGTTCGCTCTCCATGGTGGTCGAAACAAGAAGCTATGAAAGTAGGTTCAAGAACGCGCGATGAAAATCGTCAATACACCTTGGTCCTGTGGTCTTCAAGGGCATAAGCTTGAGACAACGAAGGAGAGGGAACAAGTTGCGATCGCAGAGGAAATAGTTGTCGAAGGGTAGAGGGGGGCGGGAAGTTTGAACATCAAAACTTGTAAGCGGTGTTCACGCGTTCAACTTCCTCTGCTGGCGCAAGCACGTGCAGTGCCAAGCTTCAACGCGCTATTAAAACGAAAACAACCGCGTAACTAGCACGTGCAAGCAGGCGGCGCTACCGTCGACGCGCGAGTGTCGATGAGCGAAACATAAAAGACAAAGTGTGCGCGCCGGAAGACACAATGTCGCAACCTTTCTCATTCATGGGCACCTGACGTCACTATGCGTTACAGCGACATCACGTGGCGGTTGACGGAAGCGAATGGCCGCTGGGTCGACCAGCTACATACAAAGTGTCTCGCGGTTCAAACTAACGTACCGTGATCGAAAAGACGCCGAAGGGACAACGAACGAGGCGGACCCAAGCGCAAAAACGTGGGGAAAAGAAAAAAAAAATAGACGGAATAGGGATGGAGTTTTTCGCGACTTGAGGAAGTGCTCATGGGGCTTTTGGAGATCGATTGCTCGAGCGGCCTTTTTCTTTTTCTTTTTTTTTTTCCTCGCTTTATTTTTTTGTTTTCTGATTTGCGGAGAAGGGCAGGATTCTCGAAAAGAGGAAGACGACGAAGAATCCGAGGTCGGAGCAGTTGTTTGGACAAGAAGTCACCAGCCCGGTTGGAGGAAACCCGAAGTGAGGAGGAAACGCCTGACCTCACGGTTAGCGCAAACAGACACTGGATTTACACAACGCAAGAGGTTGGCGTCTGTATGAAATGCTCGGCGCAAAAGAGACTTCTATGCGGCTTACACTGTATCTAATAAAATAAATGTAAATGTGATAATCATATGTGCCCAATGACATTAATTTGCAACAATTACAATTGCATGCCATACACGTATGCATGCATACAGGAATGTATATATGTCATACAAGCTTATGTCAAGATACAGAGCAGTGGAACGTCAAGCAAGTCAGGGCTCCGAACGGTAACGGGCGTCCTTTGCGTAAATGATGGTTTTCGGTTTCGACTTTATGTTCGCTTCATTCGTGGAATGGGAGCCGGACAATGTTCTTTTTAAGAGCAACACACTCTTAGTGGAAGTTGATAAGATAAATGATCTCATATAGAATAAACGAAATCCCGAAATAAAAACAACAGTGTCCAACAGTCCGTTAGCTTTCACATAACCCCCATTATGACTTTTTTTTTTTTTCCTCTTTTTCTTTTTTGACGGGGCCTACTTCCGCTGAACCGCATTCCCCTTTCGTCTCCCCCCTTTCCCCCCGAGAAAAACACGCTCGGAGAAAAAAGAAATATATACACATACACGAAATATAAAACGGGTGAGCAATAGGTTCGTCCTAGCTGACGCCCATTACGCAACTGACGAGCACCACACACTCGACTACGTCCCTCCGTGACCGACTATTTTAAGGCGTCGTCGTCGCCGCATCTTCACTTCTCTCTCCTCCTCCTCTTTCTTTACCCTCTTCCACCTTTCCTCCTCACCCTTTCTTTCAGTCTCCTCGTCTGCTTTACTTCGCGCCCCGAACAGCTAAGAGGCCGAGCTCTCACTTCGCTTACTCACACGCGCGGACGTGCACTCCAAAAATCCAGGGCATGCCACCGCAAAGCCCGTATGTAGTAAAGTGCTCTGGATGCCGGAAAAGTAGCGCCAGTGCCATCCCTGCCTGCTAGTCGGACACAAACCAATGCTAATTACATACGAATGACCAGACCTCGCGAGGTAATTGGATGAAGTGTTTCAGTTGCCATGGCAATCGCCAGTTTCGGTCCATTCCAAATCTTGGAATCTTCGGAAGGGTTGTTGTGAACCAGTCGCGCCAAAATCGACACGGAGCATCGTCGCACTGAGAGCGTCCCTCGTCAATATAAGCGTCCTTGGTATTGCGCTTTCAATCAATTGATCAATCATGCTTACTTTTACAAATCTCTTACAGCGGTATTGTTGTTCTCGCGTATTTCAAGACAGGGAAGTTATTCTTCGATGCCAGTCAAGCACCGCGACGCAGCATCTCGTGGCTGGCGGTGTGAATATGTGCACTTGTTTGCCGGAACGTGTATAACAAAGTCGCAGTATTCAAGTAAAAGGTCTCGAAGACGCAACCTGTCACCGGGACTTCGGATCGGCTCGCCAAGAATTAAGAGGTCAAAGAAAAACTGCCCAGTCCATGAACCAAAACGGTGACCATACGGGGAGGATCCAAATGACGTTGGTGTACAAGAACATGCTGTTTAAAAAAAAAAAAAAGACCGCGTTTTCCCAAGTCAGGTGTGGGCGCTGCGAGTGCGCAGAAACCATATTTGCGTGAGATGAATCGTCTGCGCGTGCGCATTGACGACCACAGCGCCGCCGTTGGAGCGTGACGTCAAAAAGTTGAGTTGGTGTACAACAACAACAAAGATGTAGGGATGTCGCGAACCTGCCGAGGTTCAAATCTCACCGAGTTTGCGGCATCCCTATTATTGTTGTTATTAGATTGGCTACTAGCTATCAGAGTCAATCCAAAGCCGTGAGAATGTTCACCTGACTATAGAGAGGGGAAAGCAGCGACGGCACGAGGCGCACAGTCACGTGTTACTTTCGCTCAGCTGGATTGGCTGGATAACTCGTAGAGTCCGCTGCGGTCCCATCGTAAGATGAAACGGAGTATAAATACAGGCGAAAGAGAGAGCGAGGAGGAGGAGGCTAAAGGGGAAAGGGAAAACAAACGACAACGCCGAGGGCTGACAGAAAAAGAAACGCCGGACGCCAGCGTCGCTCCAATGTCCGACGACGGATCGCAAATATTTAAAGCAAAAAAAAAAAAAAAACACACGCGTCGTTTTGGGTGAGGGAGTAGGAGAGGGAAGGGAATGGAGGGGGAGTTAGGAAGGAGAGAGAGAAAGAGGGATGGGACGAAGGCAAGCATTTGACACGTCGGGCCAGCTGCAGTCGAAGGTCTGGGGAGAGGCGGCGAAGTCGTCCGTTTCGTCGGTGTCGGTAGGAGGGGGAGGACGCCATGTGGGGACCTTGTTTTGGGCGCTGGCTCTTCCCGCTCACCCCCGACAGTCTGGTGGTGGGCGAGGTTAGGGTGGGTGAGGTGATCCAGCGGACCTGCGGGAGGAGCGGCAAGCTGCGGTTGCCCGACTGCCTCAATATAAAACTTCTTCTAGATGCTTTGTTTCGCCTTAGGATGGCCGGCACTGGGCGCCACGAGCCGTTCCAGTCAATCGAGCGTTGTGAATATATCAGGTGATGTCCACGTGAGGGGCGTAGTAACGCACGGCGTTGGATTAGTTTCGATAACATGTATACAGCGTCTTTTTATTGTAAGCTCAAGAAGAGCACAACTAGCCATGTGACGAGAGCAGTGGAAGCTTCCCTGACAGACACCAGAGTTCTTGGATGAGTTAGCCTGCCTTTGAAGGCGCGACTGGGTATCTCCGCCGCAGTAGAAAGGTTTGGGCAGTGCGATTCGACTCCTAACCTGAGTTCATTGACGTGCGTCAGGCAGGAGCGATTTCGCACTTGGGATTCCGTGTTCTCTTTCACGGTAGTCCAATGTCTCTGACTCCCGTTGAGTCTCCAGGATTTCTCTGGAAGTGTATACTGCCAGTTGAGTTGCGAGAACATCGACACTTTGGGTTCTGGGGTTACATGGTCCAGGACTTGTATCGTCTACGTATGGTTGCAAATGCAGTTGCCATTTGACATCTTCCATTCGATTGGGCCGACCGTTGACGACAAATGCACTTTGAGTCAATGGAATATATTTTTTTCTTCTAATAAGATGGCCCGCAACCCTCCAACGTGATTGGATCAAACGTTACGAATGTCAGATACCACTGAACACGCTTTACGACCAATAAAGTTTCACCGTGTGAAAAAAAAAAAAAAAAACTACCGAGAACAGGAAAGCAAGAAAAAACAAATCTATTTTTTTTTTTTTTTACAAGACAATGCTTTTACAATTGATTCCCCCTGAAGTTTCCAATAGTCCCTTTACAAAACCCCATGAAGCAACATGGATGGCCGCCATTTCACGGGCACAAAGCTTATGATTTGATCAGAGTATACTCTTGGTATACGTTGACGCAACATTCGTTTTGCGGTACGAGCTCAGCCGAATTAACGCCGATCGCTGACGCACGCTTTTCCCAAACAATGACGGACTCGAATGATTGGCGCAGCCGCTACCAGGTGGCGCGCACGTCCTGAAAAAAAGGGTCTGATTGGCGCAGCCGCTACCAGGTGGCGCTCACGTCCTGAAAAAAAGGTCTATTGCTCTCTCCACTTGACACATGTTCACAAGTTACTAAAAACGTAACCAACTTGCCGGTATACTTATGAAGCCTGCCCTCACAGACAATATTAGTACTTCTAGTACAGTACCACCTTTTCAATTGTGAACATGTTTTTTTTTTTTTGCGTGAACGGATAGGACGTTTATCAGCAGCTTCCGGGCAATTTCGAACGCTTTTGAACGTCGAAGATTTTAGAAGAGGTTGTGGTTGTGCTTGGAAACGGATGATAGCGATGACAACGTGACGCTAACCGCATAACGGACTATTTATACTCGTTGGCTCTTAGACGCCTTCTCTGTACGAGCGAAACCGCGCGTTCCCGCGCCGTTGACACGCGCGTCTGTGAAAAGGATCCTGATTAGCTCGAATAGTCACTATGTGTATAACTACCCGTTACCAGCTCCTGAGAGGAACGCGTTACACCTGTGCAAAGGCGGCAGTAATAAATGCCGGTATGCGTGCCGCTAGAAGGTGCAGATAAGGTACGATAAGCAAGACAAACTGCCAGAGAGGCCAACAGAATCGGTCTTGCATGCTCTGAAACATGTTCGAGGTGCAATTGCTTTGTGAACAGCCGGATAAAATCACTTTTTTTTTTTTTTCAAAATTTAGTAAGTCCTTTTGTGGGGTTTGCAGTATTGCTAAATAAATAATTAACTAAATTGCGGCCATACGCTGACCGACATTCCGGTCCTCGTTTGTCATTCTTGAAGCTAGAACAAAGTTGGCTTTGCACACGTTTCAAATAAAACTATAAATATATATATATATATGAAATAATAAAATACCATTAATCGCCTCAAAAGTGATTAAAAGGAGGTACCCCGTTCCTCTTTGCAAAATAACTAACAAGTGACGGGTTGTTTGTATAAATTTCCGTTCGATTTAGTCGGTGGAGTCGGTTGATCTTAGTTCCGATGCGAGAAATTTGTACCGTTTATTTTTTTTGCTCCCGACGACGAGTAAAACATTAATCGGCAACCCTAAAAAAAAAAAGGTTCATAAAAGAAACGAGGAGCGAAGGAGACGTGCAGGCCGTTTCGTCAGTATATGGCGAAGGGTGCGAAACCTTGGCGGCGAGGAAAGGTGGCTCTTTCTGGAGCCCGTGGTCATCCAAGTGTGAAGTCTTATCTTCCCGATAGACGACAGAGGCGAAGGAAAAGTGTGTGTGCGGAGGAGGAGGAGGTGTTGGAATAATCCGACTTTTTTTTTATTTTTCTTGGCACGTTCGTTCCGTTGTTTATGCTGTTGACGGGAGATGACAGCGCCGTGTCGCCACCGAGCTGTTCACGTATGCGCATCGGTTTGAGTGAGGCGACTTGAGCAATCCGGTGCATTACCCGGCGGCGGCAGGCGTCCTCTCGCCAGGGCGATCTCTGGATGTCGTCGTCGAGGCGTGATGGCCGCTTCTTCGTGGTCGTCGTCGCGTCGAGGCTTCTCTGTCGACGACGAGGTGACCTCGGTGGGTCCGCGGTTGGGGTGTTGGCGACATGACCCTGGCAGAACCTTTTTTCCTTTTTTCTTTGGTCGACCTCGTTTTACGGCTAGCTTCGTGGTGTGGCCGCCAGGTGACGCCGTAGATTTTTTTTTTTATTATTTCATTTTGATAGGTTGGAAGACGGTTCCGGGAAAAGGCTTTACGGCCGGTGCCGTTCTTGACGTTGGTAGAGCGCGTGGTGCGCGTGCTTTGCTCGCTTTGTCCGAAGTGACGAAACTCGCGTGCGCGCTACGGACCCGCCATATGTGCCGTGTTCCCGAGGGCACGGGCGCAAGCACGGACCAAAACACGACCGATATCGTGTTTTCTCACTATACCTCGTTTCACTTTATCTGCGAGCGAAGCCAAAGCTAGAAGCGCGAGACCAGCGCTTTTTGCATTTCTCCCCAGCTCGCGCGCTCGAGCAAAGCCTGAACGCACGGAGCTTCCGTGCTCGCGCTTCCAGTTTTGCCTTCGCTCGCACATAAGGTGAAACGAAGTATAGTACGACCATAACCGAAATTTTCCACAAAGTAATAATGAAGTAAGCAGAAATCTTTGTCGTCGGCAAGTTCATCCCGGATATCTTCTTTCTTTTTTTTAACTTCACGGTTTGTCGGGCGAATTTGACAGCCTTAGCACTGCAAATAGCACGCACACGAAATATTCAAGCAACGGCTCAAAGTGGCAGTGACCAGCGCACGATGTTCACACCGTATAATATCACAGTTGCTGAAGGTTTTCGACCGTGCGCGCGTCAAACTCAACTGTATTTGATATTCATTAACAAAAAATTCATAAATGTATTTGTTTTATAGATAACAGAATAGTTTGCTTTTTATGTTTTATATTATAGTCTCACGGATGGCAAAAATATCGAACCCGTTTCAAAGCTACCTCCTGTGATGATGAGGTACAGTTCGCATTTTTTAGGCGTTAGTAAAAGTGCGGACACATTATGCGTTAGGAAATATTTCACTATTGCAATATAAAAAAAAAAATATATTTACACCGCGGCTATTTTAAAGAATGTCATTCAGATAGCTGTCTTTCTCACTGTCTTGTCCTGGTCACATTGAGGGGCGGCGTCGTCCGTCTTGTATGACGGTCGACTAGACCGCCGAAGGAGAATGGTGGAGGGCTCCTCATTGATGGGCTCGGAGAGAGTTGCTGGGAGCCTGGAACGTTTGGTTCCCGGGGATGTCGATGTGCCCGGTCGGCGAAGTTGTCCTCCGCGCCTCACGTATAGTCCAGTCGGCCTCAGGCAGGTCGGCGCCTCGACCACGAGAGGATGGCGGCGGGGACAGAGTCGAGCACCTCTGATGCCTGGTCACGTCGACGGAGGTCCACCCAGCTCCTCGCAGCTTGGCCTTCCGAGTCCCTCGTAAAATCTGCTCGTTTCGACGTGATGCAAAGCCTTGCGGGCAAAGGCACCTATATATATATATATATATTTTTGTTTATTTTTTTTTTAAAGTGGTCTTCACTGAAGGGTCAGCCGTGAGCGTCGGTGTCTTCAAACGCCGTATGCGGACGCCTTCACTCACTGCGAGAGCTTATTCGCGTTACGCGTGAGAGAGAAAGAGATACAGAAAGGAAGGGTTAAGGGGGAAAGATTAGCCGATTTGGCCGCTCTAAACACACACGGACCGAGCGGTTGCTACACTCAGGCGGTCATCGCAATCCGTCGCCGTCCAATTACGACGCGGAGTAGAGGCGGCGTCCCCCCCACCTGACGCGTTAACTACGGCCCTAACGACGTATACGGCGGGGCTCCGACCGCGACAACGATGACGAAGTCGGTTATAATGACGGACAGCGATGGAGCGAGTCGTTCTCGCGTGCCACCCGAGGCGACGCGCGCCCCACGACGCGTCTCGCCGCTGCAAGTCCGCCGTACGCAGTTCCGTTCGAAAGTCGCCTCCTTCTGCTTCACCAACTGCAGCTCTCTTCGTAATCTAAGCCCCGAGTCTTCGAGAAATAAAATAACGGACGAGACGACGTTGGTATATTTCTCCGTGTCTCGGGGTTTAGATTGGGTTAGGCTTAGAAAACGCGTACTTTACTTGAAGTGCTTTCTCTGAGTGTGTGCTTGTACTTGGGGTATTTTTCCCTTTGTAGTTTCTCAGGAAGGTAGGGCTCCCGACTTCGAATTACGTTCCTCAAATTTGGTCTAGTTAGATTTGTATCACAAAATGATGCTGTGTCAACTCTATAAAGTCACTTGACTTTATCCGATATTCGCCGCCATTTCCGAAAATAACTGATGCACCCACCTACACCCCTGTGGAAATTCATACCAAGCTAAAAAAAGAAAAACATTGTATAGGGGAATGAAAGGGCATGAAGTCAGAATGCCAAGCTCTTATTGACTGATTGTAAAACAAAATATATATTGGGTAGACCTCGAGGCATCTAGCATTGAGGCCTACCCAGTTTCTTTCATTTGAAGCCAATCAAATCAAATCAAACCAAATAAAATCATTTATTTGCATCTGCAAGTACAGATGCCGGAGCCACGGACAAAAAAGGCAAACTTTGTTGGCTTGACGAGGTCAGGGCCCCGAGAGCTTGGCAGATGGTGACAGAGATGCAGGAAAAACAATCGGGGTAATAAATGTGCAAAAAACACGTCAACTAAAAGGTTAACATAGCTTAATACATATGATACAAAAATTAGGTACATTGATTTCCGATTAAAACTATAAATGTCAAGAACTCGGCGTCGTTCTCACGTCATCGCAACCCCTACACAAGAAGTAGACCACTTGCTCTCCGCAATTTACTCCAAGTACAACGCACCCGCCTTTGCTTGAAGTACATAACATCTCATCTACTTTGCACTTTACTTCAAGGTCTTTATAGATGTACTTTACCAGACAGTTTCCTAACCAGCTCACCTGCATACTTCCGCTTCTTACACCTCTCTGGGCCGCTATAGTACGTCGAACCAAGCGCAGATGAAAGGATCCTAAAATGGCTTAACGCGATTTCGTGGCGCTTCTTCGAGGCAACCTTGAACTTTGTTGTTCGAGCAACTCGCGAGGAGGAGAGATCAGTGTCCTGGAGCCACTGGATAAGATAACGACAGTTACGCCATCTTTGTGCTTAAAGTCATGGTTGCCAGTTCTCTGAAGCTTTATCTAAAATCGGAGGAAACACTTTTCCCTTCTCTAGAAATGCTAATACCAGTTCGTGACTAAAAAGAGACGACATCTCCCGAGCTTCTTGACATTGGCTGTTCAAAGCTTGGGAAGTCGCATTTTTCGATTGTGGGATATCCTCAATTGCGCCGCCATTTTGGTTTAATTTATGCCCAAAATGGCGGTGCCCACGAGCGAATCAGGGAATGGAGTGCCAATAAGCTTAAGCGTAACATAGTTAGTGGCTCTATATTGTGGCCGAGCTTGTTATAGGCAGCTCGGAGCACGTAAAGCGAAAGCTCGCGCTGCGAAAATAAAAACAAAAAAAACTTACGGGTTTCAATCTGCGTTTTCATCTGGATGGGCATCGTATATCGGTGCGCGGTTATGTATCACTGCTGTGTGGTAAGCGTTAAAGGTCCCAGGCTAACAATGGTACTGCCCTCGCAATTTTTTTTTCTCATCTACAACGGAAACGCCAGATGCCAAATGGGACTAGCATTTAGCTCTCAACAACATTAAAGGCTGCTTCACACATTTGCGTCGACGACCGCGTTGCTCTGCGTTCCGTCGTGCTGCACAGAGCCTCCCCCGATTGGCTCGTCTTAAATAAGTGTCGTCATTGCAACACACTCGGACGAGAATGTGTACCCGAGCCTTAAAGGGACACTGACAGGGTATTTATGCTCGCCGAGGTTTTCAGTTGTGCGTGACATATGAGAGCCCAACTACCCAGAACAGAATTTGCGGCTCGAAATTCGGTTTCTTTCCGCCCGAAAACCGCCGATCAAGAACTGGTCGGTTCGAGTCTCGCTCACTCTCTTTTCCGTGGTCACGGGCCGTTTTCTAAGGTATCGATACGACCACCAAATTTAATCAAAGTCGTGGGTCATTGAAGGCACACAGTCAATATTAAAAATAGAAAAAAAATATCAACCCATTTTTTGTGGCTTCAAAAAAGCTGCAAATACGTTGATACAGACAACCGGAAGCTTTCTGTGCGTTCACTGCGTAATTCTCAACATGGCGTCGTTTCGCGTATCGTGGGACTAGCACTAGCGGATGGCAGCGGACGACGGGCGTTGGACCTCTACTTCAGAACTGTCGTTCACGGTACTGGCGAATTCTGTCTTTCTTCGAAAGAGAAATTTCGGACCAATCAAAAGAACTGATACTCATCCCGTGCGACACGCCCGACCAGCAAGCCGATTGCACGAAGACGTCGCCGAGCCGTCGTCCCTTCTCCTGGCTGAAGACATCGCTCGCTCAAACGTCAAGCACGAAGTGCGTACTTCGAGTTGAATACGCACGCGTACGGTTACTTTACGAGGTGCGAATGTGCCCTATACGTGGTGCTGCTCGACTTCAAGCCGGGAGTGCATGTATTGAAGGGAAATCGGCAGCAAACTTCCGACATACAGTCTAGCCGCTGCATAACTACGCATGAAAGAGTTCCTTCAGTAGCTCAGTGGAAAGACGTCCGCTTCACACGCAGAGGGCACGGGTTCGATTCGTGGTGTGGGTGTACCTTTTATTTTTTATTTTTTGTCAAGCATCCTGCGATGTTTACATCTCTTTTTTTACAATTATCACAGAAAAAAAAAATTGTTGTGGACGATACGTCGCTGAACTAAATGGTATGGATTCCATTTTTGACACGTGCAAACTCAGTGTATATCACTTTCCACAAAATGCAAGGAGCATATGAATCGGGTAGCGTCCGCTTTCCGAGCTTCGCGTAATGGTCCTACAGGAATTGCAGCCAGCCATTGATCCCGACCCGTTGATCTTTCGGAAACTTGTGCACTCTGGCCACTTTCAGATGCAGGACATGTGAGGCAACTCTTCACGCAACATCTTGGGTTGGGAGTATTCTTTTCGGAGCTGATCACGGGAAATCACCACGGCACTCGGGCACTCACTACTAATTGCCAACACTTAAATGTACAAAACAACTCATCTTGAAGTACAAAACAGCGAGCGGAACAAACATAACTGCAAAGGAATACCACGGCGAACGGACGCATTTCGTCTGCTACGTGCGGAAAAAGCAGAAAAAAAAAAAAAAACCCGCACGGTTGGGTGTAGCCACGTGACTTCCGCCACTCACGCTATCCTCTCCACTTCTCCGTTTCGGTTTCGGTTTCGCGCAGTTGCGTTTGTTGGCATTATTAAAAAAATACGTGACTCTGTAGCAAAATATTAATTGGGTAGTATTCCGACACCATAATGAATCGCCTGACAAAAAAGGAAAACAAAAAAATTTGGGGGTGTCAGAGTCCCTTTAACACGTTCTCACGTACTAATGTTTTTTTTATTATTATTTTTTTTTTTTGCGCCTGCAAGCTTCGCATCAAAAGGGAAGTTGAAAGTTCCTCGCGGTAGAGCTGCGAAGAATATCACTCGGCTTCCTTCTTATAGACAAAGGTAAGGCGGCGCCGTCCTCCCCAATAAAATAAATATAAAGGACCGATACTGGCTGTGCGTGACGTGGCGCCGGTTACCAATAGGTAGCACCGTCGTGGAAGTACTCCGAACGCCAACCGTCTGCTCCGGCTCTCAGGTCAGCGGTTACGAGAACAAGAAAGTAAGAAAAGAAATATCGAGCAGCAAAACACGAGTGGTTAACGAAGGAATCTCGTTTTTGTTTTTTTGCTCGCGATCCCTGCAAAAACAATGGTCTTCCATTGACAGGACGAGGTCTGTCTTATATGGCCGGCCGAACGGCGTTGTTCTTCGACTAGCTTCCTCCGAAGGGCTAACGAGGGCCATACCGCCGTCGGCGGAGGCGTATAGTGGGGCAGTGATGTAGCCTAATAGCCCGTTTCACTGCTTTACCTGCCGGTTTTTTTTTCTTTTCGTCTTTTTTCTATTCAATATTTACAGCTTTAGTGCCGTTTACTGCTCGTTCCCTGACTGTTTTATTACCACCTTTCTCGTTAATGTACATCGTATCTTGTCAATCTTTTTTTTTTTTTTTTGTGCACGGGCATTGCGCGTGTTTTGTGCCGTTTTTTTTTTTTTTTTTCTTTAAGACGCGAGATCTTTCAGAAGCATGAATGGACACGGACGGACGCCGATACTTGGTCGTTTTTTTTTTGTTTTTGTTTTTGGTGGGGGGGGGGGGGGCTTTTATTTTGCGTTGGTGTTTGTTAAAATACAAGCTGCAGAAGTGTATTCGGTGTGGCTTCTGTGTATGCGCCTGCTATTCGCGAAGACTGAATGATACAGCTGTTTTCGTGTTTTTCGTGTTTTTTGTTTCTTCTCTATTTTTTTTTCTTTTGCTTTGAGTGGTGTTGGCACGTTTTCCCGAAGAAGGACACCGCCAGCTTAAACGCGGCTCCACAAAGTTCGTCTTACTCTATTTTTTTTTTTTGCTCCTATTTTCTTTTAGCGTAAAACTTGAAGCGACGCGGGGGGAAGATGCATAGTATATTTCATGAACGCACGTGCAGTATTCGCGTGAAGGTATAGCTTCGGGCACAGGAGCGGATTCGGAAAAGGGTGGGGGGGGGGTGGGGGGGGGGGGGCCGACGGGGTGGCCGCCTTCCCCCCACCCCCCCCCAAGCAAAGTCGACCCCTCCGCTCCCCCCTTCTCGGAGGCTAATTGACATGGGTAAACCCCACCGATGTCACAAAAAAAGAATGGGAGAATAGTATCTTCTCAAATTTTACACCCCCCCCCCCAAAAAAAAAAAGAAAAAAAAAAAGAAAACGGAGTTCTGGACCCACCCCTGCTTCGGCATGCTGCACCACTGTAAGAAATGCCTGCGCGTCTACTTCCCCGCAAAACATTCAAAGAGCCAATCATTGCGATATAGAAAATCAGCTCAGCGAATGATTAGGCGGAACATCCGTTTAGACCTAAAAATGAAGTCTGCGCTGTGGCATTGCGCAATGCAAAGCGTCATGCTTGCATTGCGTAATGCTTGCATTGCGCAATGCCACAGCGCAGACTTAATTTTGAGGTCTAAACGATGTTCCGCCGCATCATTCGCTGAGCTGATATCGTAGATCGGAGAGATTGGCTCTTCGAGTGTTTTGCGGGTAAGTAGACGCGCAGGTATTTTTTAGACTGTGGTTATCGGCGACTTGCGCGACCAAAAGCGTCGCGTTCGAATCGGCCTTCCAGGATTGGCCAAACACTTACCATGATGTCTTGAGTAGACCCTCCCAAATGGCACAAATTCAGTGCTATCTAGTAACTGAAATATCAGTCCGAATTGTTGTATGCTCATGGCGGATAAAATCTGGTACCTATTATCGAAGGTAGGCGTACGAAAGTTGCGGTGTTTTTCGATGAGCAGTTATTTCTCTATTTGTTTCAGTTTCGATTGTGTCAAAAAACTACCATGCTCTCTGCACAAGACGCTTATAGTTGACTATACCTCTCAATAAAATTAACATTCCATTGTCACGAGCTGTCTGGGACGTGCCGAAACCGAGCATTCTAAGCACTTAGATGACAGCCTCAAATACGTAGCGCATAGAAGCTTCTAAGTCTCGGCACGGTGACATCGAACAAGTAATACACAAGCTAACGTCTGGATCCTCAGGCTCTGCATCGGTTTCTCTCCTCAAATTCTTCCTTCACCGGCCATCAAAAAGCCGCCATTCGCATGTGCAGATGATTCACATTTAGATGATAGCTATCGGAGTGGTCAGACTGAATTTCCGAAAGAGTCTATTCTACCTTCATTAATGGAAATAAAGGAAAATTTCAGACGCTCAACTGTTACGTTGTTGACTATAAGGACTCGATGACTAAAAGCTTCCACCGCGCTTTTTACACGCACTGTCGCTATTATCGCTGGCAATCAACGATCCCGGTCGCGGACGTCACAGGTTGGAATCGTAAAAGTGATCCACCGAAACATCTCGTCGCCAACGAAAAGAGATATGTGAGACCGCGTGTGAGAGAGCGGTCCCGCGATGCGAGCCTATAAAGATCACCATAATCGGTACGCTGGAAGAACCACAATCTTGCACTCTAGGGCTTAATAAAAAATAGTGCTAAACAAAAATGAGCGCTTTAAGTATTTTATTACAATCTGTAAAACCATTTGTTAAACGTAAATGGGAACACGTCCCCTTATACGTATATCTATTTTTGTAGAGTATTTCTTGCTTGCTCCGTTTTATCTGGACCCCAGTTTCCAAAGAATTGACTGGTCTTTGCCGCTGCAGCACTGCTTCTACTTCACAAATAGGGATATTGCCTCACGGAAAGATTGAAGCGTGCGATCGGTCTCGGTTTCTGGGAGAAGTGAGCGATCGCCACACGTATACCCTTTGTAGCCAACCGTAGCCTCGGCGAGCTTCCAGTTGTACGTCTCACACGAGCTAGTAGGCAAGATGTCCCGCTTGAGAATTTGTTTGTGGCTGATACTCGAGTCAGTCAAGTCCTGAACTCACATAAAACCTAGATAGCGCAATAAAAAAATGTAAAATTTTGAAGCTTAGGGAGACTGTTAAAATTATTCTAGAAACAGGGAAATATGACAAGGTCTCATGGACGCAACGTTCGCTGTCATAAAAGCTCTTACGTAAAAATGAAGAAGTATAGCAGCAACAAAAAATAGTCAAAAGTGAGGTGATTAAAGATAGACATAACAAAACCGGACAGTCAGTGCGAAGAAGGGAGAAATACTCCACGTCTCAATGAGGTGTCGTGTATGTCTTCCCCTTTTCGTCGTCAGTTCCGGATTTTAGCGTTTCATCTATATTTGCGTGCGCAAATACTTCAATCCATGCTGAACCATAGCGTCCCTTGAGCCCTTGTTTCACACGCGCCCTCTTCCAGTGCAAATTAGTCCGCCGAATTTCGGACCCATGCGGCAAAAGCATGGTATACCCACCTCGCAAACAAACAAGCGGTAGAGTTCACCAACATGAAAAAAAAAAAAAAGGTATTTTTTTCAGGTCTTAAGCGATGTCTGAGGACACATCGTGTTCAATGATGTGTTTATTGTTGGTGTCACTCGGAAGTAAGTGGTTACGAAGTAAATTTGGGCATGTCTGTGCGCGTGTTTTGTTGGTTGTTCGTTCGACTCATGGGGCCACGTCCCACTAAAGTTGAAACACGTCACCAACTTTATGAGCGCGATCCGTGAGCTCTTAATGCGATCTTCAAAGTATCATTGCTTTATTTCTCTTTTTTTCCTTTTTTCTCTCCCCATCTCTCTTACTCTGTTTCTCTCTCTCTCTCTCTCTCTTTCACTCCTGCAGCTAATCAACGCGTCACAGTAGTATTGAAAGATAGACTTGTTGGTACGTCGGAGGCATGCTAAAAGCGCCAGAGAACAAGGACTAAATAGAGCGCATTGTTTGTCTCATTTCTTGTCTCGTTTTCTGTCGCGTTTAGTATTCCTGTAATGAATTAATAAAAATCTAAAGAGACTAAAAATAACAATTTAAACCAAACAAAACACGAACGACGGTGTGTACGCAAGCGAGAACTAGATGAATAAGCTTCGTTGGGTTCTACGAAACGTATTCTCTTTCCACGGGTGTCACCTCCTCTCTTCTCATCTCCTCAAAACCGAAAGAGAAGAGAAGAGAGAGAGAAAGAGGTACTCTAACGAAACGTCTACTACTTATGCCAGACCTCACCGCACGCGCAATTGTCAACCACGCCATTTCTCCCTGCTTCCTCACAACCGGATACTGAGCGACAGCTACTGCAGATATCCACACTTCCATATAATACGACAAAAACGAAACAAAAACACAAGGTCCGCGGCAGATGCTATTCCAGTCATTCATTGCTGCGCCAACGAGCCAGCCTTCGCGCGCAAACAAGCAAAGTGACGAGACTTGACGAACGTATCTTTTAAGTAACGCGAAAAGGTACCGGGAAAGACATTATAGTAGTCAAAACAAGGATCGTCGGAGCGTGCCTGTGGGCCAGTAGACTGATGGCGGCGACGGCTGCGGGATTCGAACTGGGTCAACGGATGCGAGCTGTCACCAAGCTGGTAGACCGGGCACGCCAGACGTCTCTATGGCGGCGGCGCTCGAAAGGGGGAAGCAAAAACTAAAAAAAGGACCGAAAATATGGATCCCTATCTCTATTGTTGGATGGGCGCTCGATGACGTGTTTGGCTTCTTTGCCCCTGGTCTCGTCTTTCTCTCTTTTTTTCGGTTTGTGTGTCTGTCGTCGGTCGCGTTCAATTTGAGGTTCCCTCCTTGACTGTCTTCTAAACACGGTTCTATTTTCACGAGCTGGTACTCGGGGGTATCTCGTTCAACTTTGTTTCTGGCTGACGTGCCAAATATGTCTTTCTGAATTTGGTGTATTTTTTTAGGCCCTCAGTTGTCACCGGTCTGTTACACAATGTCGTGGCGTTTTGTGATGGTGAAGATGACTGGTCACCGCTAATTTGCGTGGCGATATAATAATGCATTGATATTTCTGGAGGTTTGCGTGCCGATATAATAATGCATTGATATTTCTGGAGGAATGTGAAATTCGAGTTCAAAAGAAAGATCCTCGCTGGAAATTTTGTTTTTTAACTATTGCGTCTCAATTTTAATTTTTTTTTTTTTTTGTCTGGGGTGGTGTTTGGGGGAGGGGAATCGGTTGGTTCTATATTTTTATTATTACGGAACATTTTTGGCACTCCGCCAAAACATGCCACTGGTCGCTGATAACAAGATGACAAGAAAGCAAGATAAAAGCATGGTCATACATGGTAGCATGATAACATTCATGATCAGTAAAACAGTCCCCGCCGGGCAATGTGGCAGTGCACTGGGATACGTGCCCATGTGACCCAGAATTAGCACAAACAAAAATTTTCGGGAAATACGCAGGTAAAACTGCCTCGGAATTTTACGATGCCTTCTGTATCAGAAAGCAAGGGGAAAACAAGTGCGTTAGTGCCCCGTCAATGCACCTGACAGATACAAGTTTTATTTTTTGATCGAATAGCCGGAACGATGGTATTAATAGTGTGTTTGTTTCGATAACCCTTTATTTGAGAGTGCACTTCGTCTTGTCTACTGCTTTGCCCTGTTTATTCGGCGCCTTTCGCTCAGCACGTGTGACTATTTGTACCAGAGGGACGCACGAAAACACGCTCCCCTCTTTCGCAGACAGCTGGAATGCTCTCTACTTAATTCACCCTCACTGGTTCCCAAACGCTATGGAATTTTCGTCCGGTGCGTTACTCGGTTTAATACGAAACGCCTACGCGGCCTCTATGGCGGCCGCTCGCACCTTTGCCGTTCATTGGGGAATTGTAGTAGACCGTTTCCGCAGCCCGCTAAGCACCCTGATAGCACTCCGTAATCCTCCACAAGACCTTGAACTCTGCAGACAAGGCTGGCGGCGCGCATGCGCAGCAGCGGCGTTTTCTTCGCGGATACCGTAGCGGAGGAGAAAAACGATCTACTACAATTACCTATTCAGTCCATCTGCTCCGGATCGACACCTTAGCGGCTCCGACGTTACACTTCAGCTGCCTGTTTCACCGCTGCTTAAAGGGAATATGAAGCGGTTCTGTACTCGAGTAAATACACATAAATCGTCTTTATTTGGCCTCCAGGATCAGGAATATCGAGATTATATTTTAATCTGCTCCATGGAGGCTGCAGATAATCATTTTCAAAGTACCGCCGAAGCCCCTTCTTCCCGGAGCGTTATGTCATAAAGAAAGCTTTCGTAATCTCCACTCTCGCCCATCTTTAGTGCCTATCCAAGCTATCCTCGCGCACTTTCGATATTTTTCAAAATATAAAAAAAAGCTTGGAATTTCACGCGCTGCCCACACGAGCGACAAGCGCTTGGCGGCCGAAAGATCCTTTAATGGCGAAACGACTGGTCGAAGGTTTTTCGTGTTTTCCCGCGTTTAGTTACATCTTCGTTGAAAACGAACGCGATATCCAGACTCACGGGATAAAAGTACTCTAGAATTCACGTTTAACTCTTTTTTTTTTTTTTCAGGAACCTCACCAGCTTTTTCCTTTAAAGGGGCTATGCAACAATTTTTTTACTTTCCGAAAATACCGCTTAGAACGGATCCCTGACGTTAGTGACCTATGAAACACGCCTTCGTTTTTCCCCCGACGCATTAGAAGTCCCAGAAACAAATTAAAGAAAAACGAGCAGCGTTCACGCCCTCAACTCGCAGCCAGAACAAGCGGCCACGTGATCTGGAGCCGACTATATGCCGCCAATGTTGATCATAGCCACGCGCTGGGGTTGGCAAAGCACAGGACACGCGCTGAGTTCCAGACATTGTTATGGCTCGGCTATTGTCGTCGTTGCAGCGATTGGACACGGGCCACTACTCGAATGCTTCTCGAGCTATCAATTATCACGAGCCTACATCGAGTGCCCACGCAATGCTCGGGTCCAATCTATGAACCGCATTCAAATATCGTCATATGAGTGTACTGCGATCCCCGCGTTACGTCATCGAATTTTGCAAAGGAGAGATTGAATGAAAATGATCGCTTTTGTCCTTGAAATTACACCGCAACAGAGGAGTTTCTTGGCCAGTGGCATTGCATGCGAGTATCCTTGAGTCCCACTAGTGCCAGTAAGCTCGTGTAAAGTGAAAAACATTCCAATTGAATATCGTTGCACAGCTCCTTTAAGTGTTTACATAAGTGTTTACAATAGACCCTTTTCGAAATTTTGTCTGGCAACTTCAATAACTATCATCATTTAAGTTCATATTATCTGTACATGCTAATGGCGTTCTTTTGATGACTGGTGGAGAAAGAATACCAAAGCGGAGCCTGAAAATTCCAGACGTTAGTTCACTGCATTATTCTCCTATGTTACCGTGACGAGACTTATAGACCAACTCAACTTGCTGACGTCATACGACCGCGGTGGCGCTGCTGTCGGTACTGCGCATGGGCTAACGCTTCATTCCTCCCAAATTCGGCTTCTGCGCATGCGCAGTGCCCACACCTGTTGTGGGCAAAGCGGGCTTGTTTGTAAACAGTGTGTTGGTTTATAAGCTTCTACGCGCTACGCATTTGAGGGTGTCATGTAAAATCTTGGAATGCTTGGCTTCGGCACGCCCCAGACATCTCATGGCAATAGATTATGGTGAATTTTATCAAGAATTTGACTCCACCGAGCGCCTTGTACAGAGTGGTACACACCGTCGCAACTGAAACAAATAGAAAAATAACTGTGCAGCGAAGAAAACCGCAACTTTCGCACGTCTGCCGTTGACGAATATGTACCACATTCTAACCGCCATTAGCATACTAAAATTTAGACTGATATTTGAGCCACTAGATGGCACTGAATTTGTGAAAGGGTCTAATAGACCCTTTCACAAATAGACCCAACAACCTTCTAGTTGTGAGTTGTCTCGCACCGTTGATGCTGCTAAAAAATATTTAAAAAATCGTTCTACGTATACACAATTCTATCGTTTATGAATCTACAGCCCAAAGTACGGTAAAATTTCTAGGAAAAAGACCCTTTTTAAAAGTCCGCGCCGTCGCCTATTGCTTGATCACGTACTCTGAGCACGTATTGGACACGGCAGGGCTGTGTCGACGTTCGGCGAGTACTTGGATCCAGTCATTCGCTTTGTGCCCCAGGATGGGTGGCTATTCCCTTTGTAACGGGCGGTAGCTTGCGCCACCTAGCCCAAGTCTAGAAAGACCAACGTATCATTCCTCCCGCCCTTCTAACCGCCGAATTCAGAAACCTCACTCAAACTACACTCAAACTTAAGGGCCCCTCCACTTCCTCGAGGAAGGCGTGAGGGCCGGCGCTGGCCAATCGCGAGGACGGACCCGCCGTCGCGATTGGCCAGCGCCGGCCCTCGCGCCTTCCTCGAGGAAGTGGAGGGGCCCTTAAGTTTGAGTGTAGTTTGAGTGAGGTTTCTGAATTCGGCGGTAAGGCCCATTTTCTTCCCCTAGCTATCCCCAGGCAGTGTGGGATGTCACCAGGATGACCAAGCAATGGTGACCGCCAATGTTGCTCGATCGACGTTTGAAAATGGCTTATATAGCTGGCGAAAACCCTGCCCTCTGCTTCGTGCGACGAGTCCGCCCTCCTTCATAGTCGAGTACGTGCGGTTTCGTCGTTCAGAAAAGTGACGAAAAGCAAGCGCCATGTGCACGACGGGTGCAGAAAATGGCTCGTCCAAGAAGCCCTTTAATCATGCAACGGGGTATATTCGCCACCTTACTCTTGGCGGGCAGTCCTTCGGCACAAAAAAATGAGTATAGGGGGTATTCACTGGACGCCATGTTTGAGGACGGTGTTTAGAGCGCATGCTCAGAACGAGCTTACATTAATAGGCTGCTAAGATCGGCAATCTTGCTGGTGCGGAATGCACGTTACGAAAGGACCGCGGAAGCTCGGTCAGCATGCGCTCAGCAGTTGTGCGCACAGCCATGACCGCCTGTGAATAGCCCCTATTCGCGACGTTCGCGATCAAAAGCGTCACTGTGGTCGGCCTTCCACGAGTGGCCACCGAATGCTGATTATGACTTCAGCGAAGGTGTTTTTTATCGACAGAAATAAGAGGAATGTAAGAAGTTTAATTTTGACGCGGTGTTGGCAGTGTCAATTGCATCGAGAGCGCAATGATTTCAAGCTTGCACCAGGCTAATTACAAACACCATCGAACCTGTTGTTCGCTAGGTAATGACGTCACGAGAGTGAACCATGAGAGGGTGCTTCCAAAACATATCGCTGCCATTAGGGGGTATTCAGCGGTGGCCATAGCTGTGTGCACAGGTGCTCGGCCCGTGGTGGCGGCGAGCTTCCACGGTGCCTTTGCAACGTACATTCCACGCCATCAATAATGCCGGTCTTGGGAACCTATAAGTATGAGCTCGTTCTGAGCATGCCCAGTGAACAGTGCATTCAAATATGGTGTCCAGTGAATACCCCGTATACTCGCGGACAACTTTATGTGGCGTTCTCGAAGAGACGATGTGCGCGCGGGCTGAGCTTGATACGGTGCTCAAGCCCGCGCTCACGTACCTCCGGCTACATAGCTACAGTGAGTTGTCCCCGAGTACACAAACGGGAGGCACATTATAGCATAGAAAACCGTCTTGCGACCACCGCGGTACACTCTTAGTGATACATACAACAGGAGGAAACAAACAAACGAAATAGTAAAACATAAAAAAGGCGTAATCATATGATGACCGCTCCCCACCAAGCTACAAAATGATGGCAACTCGCGTGAGAACTGTACATCTTTTTTTTTTTTTTGAAGCGCTATACACCTGATTGCGCGTAAACCATGTCGGACCTCGGCATGACCCCTGCGTACCGACTTCCCCCCCTCCCCCCCCCCCCCTTTGGCAACCTCCTCATTTTCTTCCTCTAGTCTCCGTTCCATCTTAATGGACCTCCGGAGACACTACGAGCCAATCCAAGCAAATCCAGCACGGAGAAATTATCATGCGACAACTGGCCCCTGGCGTCGCTGCGCACCTCCTGAAGGTCACGTGGCACTCACATGTCACTGCATTGGTTTGAGTGTCTTTCTAGCGTCCTCTGCTGTCTAGCGCGTAAGGCGAAACGGAGTGTCGCAAATAGGCGGCGTAGATAGGTCGCCACTCTTTGCCTTGCAGCGCCTCTGCCGCCAAGCTTTCTTTTTTTCATTTTTGTTTTGCAAGTGCTGCAGTTTTAAAATCCCCACATCGTGGCGCCACTAGCATCGTGAAAGCGTCAGGCCACACCATCGTTTCTTGGATGCCAGCTAAAAACACCTCTCGACATTTTTTTTTTCTTTTAAACGATTGAAGGTGTTGTTAAATCTACCATTTTATAAATAACTGGCGTCACCTGGCGGAAAACAGGGGTTTGAAGATGCACAGTCAGTTTGAAAGAACGCGCGTATTAGCAAGGAAAGGGAACGAGGGTCTCAAGGCCCGTTCACACACTTGCGACTTCTTAAGACCGAGTGCCTTGGAACCTCTTAAAATCTCTTACGACGAGAGGACACACTGGCGCCATCTATTGGGTAGCAGTGAAAACTTGGCGGTCCCACATATTTTCTATATCTCTCGCGCATCATCCTTTCTTTCTTGGCTCGAAACGCTTTAGTCAACGTTATAAACGACAATTTTTATACGTATTACTCACATTTGACTTCGGAAATCCCGTAAAAACCTTCGCTCTGGTGAAATGAAGTTGTAGGATCAGCGCATAGATGGCGCAAGAGTCTCAGTGCGTTCTCCTGCCGTAAGAGACTTTAAGAGGTTTTAAGGCGCTTAATTGGTTAAGGAGTGGCATATGTCTGAACGGGCCTTTAGAACGAACTTGAGGGCAAAACAGATGTCACAATAGGGATATGGGGGACTTTTGGAAGAGGACAATTCAGCCGCTTTCTCGGGGTCAAAATCTCTGACGAATCAAAATGTCCATGGAGTCAAAATGTCCAACAGGTCACGTGAGGTGCGTGTCATAGTTTCCACCGAAACAAAATGTACAAAGAGGCAAAAAAAAGAGAAGAAAATGACCACCGAGTCGAAGTGTGCGACGAGACAAAATGTCCAAAGCGGTCAGAATGTCCAACGTGACAAAACGACCACTACTGGATATTTTGACCTCTGCACATTTTGTATTGTTGAGCATTCCGACCTACAGCTCACTCAGACAAACAGAACCTACTTCCCTAATCGAAGGAGTCCCCGCGCTCGCTCGACCACGTGCTCAGGTATTTTCGTACTTCCCGAACCTGCGATTTCCGAAAAAAATGGTCCACTGCCGCAGCTCCGCGCGGCTTGTGTCATCAAACTTTTTAGTGCCGGAGGCCCGTATACCTTCCGCTCCAACTCTGCCCTTCCTGCCGGACGAGGACGAGCCGCCCAGCTTATGCAAGCGGTCGCGCGCTGGGCCGTGCACGCGCATACACCCCGACACCCCCTGCCTGTACAGTCGCCGCTGCCCTCACCGAAGCAGGCCCCATAACATCGGTGCGGACACGCACTCACGCGCATGCGCATACACGCACATACATACAAGCACATACGCACACACGTACGCGCATGCCGACACACAGAGCCAAAACAAACCCCACTAAAAAAAATCAGATACACTCTTTAAAAAAAAGAAGAGGTTTCTCGTTTTGGACGTTTTGGTTGGTCGACCATAGCTGGGCCTCGCCCGGAGCCACCTTTTCTGTGTGTTTCCTCTCGTCCTCTTTTCCTCCCCTCCTTCCTCCTCGGCGTATCCCGAAGAGACAAATATTTGTCCACCCCGGCTGGCCCGAGCTGCGCGAGGGCGCACCGGCGGCGAAGCTCGGTTTTCAAGATAAACCCTTCGGACCGAGCAGCGAGGTGCTGCTGCTTCGGCCGTCCTGTCAGAGAGCACGTACCCTTTAAAAATGAAAAAAAAAAGAAAAAGAAAACGAGAAGGTAAGAGGAAAGAGGTGGACGCAGTCCTGTGTGTGCAACAGCCATTACAAATTCTCCGCCCCATTGTTTTTTTTTTTTTTTTCTTCCTGTGAATTTGCGGAAGTTACAGGAAAGGCGTCCTTACATACCCAAGCTCACGTATTCGCGCTCTACACTATCTATTTCCTACTGGAGCCTCGGTCACACTTCCTATACATATCATACCAAAACATTCTGCACACACTGTCTGAGGCCTGTTTTCTTTATTGTGTGACAAACCGTTCACATTGGCCATACAAAAAAAAAAAAAAAAAAACTGTCTGGAGCTAGGTGACACAAGCTACCGCCCGTTACAAAGTGCACAGCCATTAACATCCATCCATCCATTCACCCATCCACATATTATATGCATACGTACGCATGGAGCAAACACATGCTTCTAAGATGCCCGAGGCGTGTTCGCAGATGCTCCTGTTGTCGTGACCGTAACGAACACCATGTCTTTTTGAATATATATATATATATATGCCGCACCACGGGCAGTGAGTGTGACTGCGGTTTCAGTGAAAAACGCAGCTTACGAACTCAAGCGCGTGTCTTCTTCGCCTATTGTTGCTGACAGGGCTAGAACGGAAGGAAGGTCCTTCGGTTTTCGCCCCCCCCTCCCCCCCCCCCCCCCCCCCCAGCGAGAGGCTTCGTAAGTTTCGATAACGCTTCGGCGTCTATAGACCTTTTCTGTGTGCTCTCGTCCCCAGCCACCTAATAGGCATATCCGGTATGGGCGACAAAAAAATACTAAAACGTTTCAACCTGTAACTAGTAAAAAAATAAGTGGGGGGCAAACCGAAAATGTGTGACGGTTGCGCTTATATCCTAAGTGTCTTCTACTGGCGTGGCGACGGCAAAGCAATGTTTTCGCCCATACTGGAAGTGACGACAATTCAAGATGGCGGCGCCCTTGAAGAAAGGGTCTATAGTGTGAGCCTCGAACGTACATGACGGAAGGCAAAAGCACGACGGAAGGCAAAGCAACGTGTGCCGCAGGCCGGGCGAACCGAAAGAGACGCCTCGACGTTCTCGTATCCTGTCTCTATGGCGTCTCGTTTCCACGAGGGCGTTTGCAAATTAAACCCTAGATCGAAACACATGTTTGAGCCAGCAAGCAGCCTTGATAGAGTTGTATACACTAAGTGTAAAGCAGAATTTAAATACGATAATTAGAAACAAAACAAGAACAAAAAACGTACGGTGTGTTCTTGGTCTCGTGATACGAATTTCCTGGGTGAGTCGAAAGCGTCACGTCAACACTCCCGTTCGCACGCTGCACCCTCTATGGAACCCTTAGAACTCTCGTTGTGTCCATAAAGGCGTTTTCACCGACACCTCAGATGTTACATACGCAGTGTTTGAAACATTGCTCGTGTATATATATATAAACCATGTGTGCGCTTACAGACACACACGCACACGCACGCAGGCGCTTGAACTCGTCCACGCGCAATAATTCGAGTGCACGGGTGTACATGGTCACGCATTCAGTTTGTGAAATGTTTTGTACGTATATTTTCAATCTGGTGAATTGAACACGCTCTTGAGTTTTGTGGGATTTGGTATACTTGTGTAAAAGGGATAGAAGAATAGTGTGAATCGTGGTTTGCTTTCCTGCCAGCAGATTCTGCGGTTGCGAGAGTTTAATTTTGGAAGTGCATGAAATAAGATTGGAACACGTGTAGCGACACAAACGTCACGTTAAAAATGTCAAATTAAAAAAAAAAAATATTATATGTGCGTCATATTGTTCGTTGGTCGCACTTCTTCTTGGTCTCAGAATTTTGTTTTCCGAAGTTCTCAGTTAACCTGATATCGCTTATTTCCACTCAGAATTATCAATATCTCTTAGCGTTGTGCCAATAGCTCGCTTCCGCTGCTTCGGAAGTACAGCACGGTAGTTTGCTAAGCCCACCTTTGTTTTTGGTGTTCATAGATGACCAACGGTTAAGAGTTGAGCATGTTGGTATACATACTTGTAAGTAGATCAGCTTGAACTTTAGAACTATTTTCAAACACGAAGAAAGACGACTTCCATTCTGGTATATCAGTTCCAATTAAGATGTTTGCTGATGATTAATGCGCTGTACAATAAAATGAAAACTGATCTTGATCAAATTAATCTAATCGATAATCTGCTAAAAATAGAGCATTGGTGCGACGAATGGCAAATGATGCTAAACCCTCGGAAACCGGTCGTGATATCAATAACGAACAAAAAAAAAAAAACAATTCTTAAGTTTTGACTATTCCATAGGTGGTACCGAACTAGATCGTGTAGACAAAAATAGGTACCTATTGAGGATTAACGTTCACGAGTGATTAACGATGGAACACTCACGTCCAAAATGTTTCCACGAAAGCTAACCAGGCTCTCTGGTATCTAAGAAGAAATCTCGTAAATGCTTCGCCAGAAATAAAAACAAAATCCTGATTTACAAACTTTTGTTGAGACCTGTTCTCGAATATGAAAATATAGTGTGGGATCCATATGTACTAACAAATTCGTCAAAACTCTAAGAACTCCAACGGATTGCATCCAGGTTCATTTTTAACCACTACCGTCGCTCCCCTTCATCCACTGAACTTTGTAGACTTGCCGAACTTCCTGCTCTTAAGTTAAGAAGGATGTGTCACCTCTTAAACTTCATTTACCTACTCCTTCATGGTTTAGTTAAAATCGACAAGAATACTTACGCGGATGTGCGTTTTGGTGAATGTACTCGACACCGTCATGGCATGTATACATTAGGGAATCAGCCGTTAAAAAATATCGTTTTAAATATAGTTTCTTTCGAAGGGCAATTAGGGAATGGAAAGAACTTCCTAATGAAACCTTCGTCTTAATATAATGTTTGTGATTTCGCAAAAAAATGCATATAAAAATCATAGTTTTCGACAATATGCCATGAATCTATGATTTCTATGATGTTTGTACGTATTGATGCTGTTTTGTTAATTGTGTGTGCATGTTCTCCTTTTTATAGTAGGATAGTGCACAGATGGGTAAGTTGGTGATACATCTTATAATCTATTACCATTCACGTAAAAGCTAACACTATCAATAAAAAAAACACAAAAAAAAACATGCGTGATTAATAGTTTTTGTAGTGCTAGATAAATTCATCCCAACCGGTTCTCTTAACAGTGTCGAAACTAGGGATGACACTGCCCTATTCGATCCGAACCCTTATTCGCACACCCTCGATGTTTCGTAACCGAATGCATCGAATTAGCTCATAAAGCCTACTGATTCTGAATGTCACTGCACATACCGCGGCTATCCGCAATACCCCGCAGATATCATCGGGCTACGCCTCGCGAGCCCTCTCAACGCCCGAAGAGCATATTTTCCTCTTTTTGTTCCACATCGGAAACGGTAATTATATGATATCGAACACATGCAGCGCGCGGTCGGGGCCCGAAGCGTCTTTGGGTCGCGATCATGAAAACGCAAACAACGAAACGAATCGTTATTGCCTCGTTGCAGCTCATATATTGCTCTTTTGCTGAGTATGAATTAAGCTCACAAATGATGGATCTATTGGTCTGTTTACCATAGCTGCTCCACCGTTTGATTTTAAAGTTTGTTTGTTTTTATTTTTTTTTCTTTTATTTTGCGAATGGTTTCTGTCAACGCCCTGTCCTTGTTCCAGTGGCGTCCTTTTCAACTCTAGAATTGCCCTGGGGGAAATATATGTGCTTTTCTTTTTTAAACCTTCGATGTATTTTTTTTTTAGTCATTGATCGTGGAGTTAAAAATAATGGTCGAAAATTAACAATTACGGTTCAATAAAGACGAACACACCTTACCGCTAAGTAACCTGATAGCTTTGCGATCACGTGTAAAGTTTCCATTGTACATTTTGTTTTTATCTGCAATGACAGTTAGATTATTATGGTGTAAAGGTCATATTTTTTTTCTTTCCCGTCTCTATGTCCACAGACATCGGGAAACTAATTGCCCATATGCGGTCACCACGCCCCTGACATCGCGCTGCAAGCAGTGGTGGCGCTACAGCTTACGCAACTGCGCACGCAAAGACGGTCCCTCCAGATACTTTATTAGAGCGATTATGCTGGATACTTCTCATCTGCGGGGGTCGGAACCATGATTAGGGGGACGTCGAGACAAGAGATGGCGCTGTAGCTGCGCCGTCGAGAACCTGACGTGAACGAAGCCCTTTCGTTCGAGAGGTGTAGGCCAAGTATTGTCAACGTTCTGCTGTATCTGGCGTCACTGGAAATAAAATAAGGTGAATATTCAATACTTTCCGTTAGTCAATCTCGTTAGAGGAATCATGAAGCAAGAATGGATTCAAAGTTTTACCTACTGCACATGACGTGGTGATGACACAAGAGAAGCACACAGGAGATAAGGAACATGATGCGCGATTAATGTCTCGAAGTACGAGAAATGAGAACTATTTCTTCGTTCTTTCTGAAGGCCCGGGCTTTGTTTCGTACTTCATTTTAACTCGCCCGAACCCAAAAAAAGGTTTCGGACACCGCACACACGTTCAGGGCGCGACACTCTGGGTGCAAACACAACATCGGCAATTTTCGCAATTTTTCTTCGAAAACTTTCGTTCTTAACTTAAGAGCAGGAAGTTTTTTTATGCTGTCAGGCACAAAATTTCACCTCTTAGGTTTGTGTCTGAAATAAGCACTTTCCCCTGCTGTAATAATTTTGACGACACCATCTTGGTACAAATAGAGAAATAAAACGAAACAAACACAAAAAATCCTCGGTCACTTCTTCGCGCTATCTATACATTAGGAACTAACTGACGTTTGGCAATCCACGCGTTCACGCGACACCAGACTTGTACCGTACGCATTACAAGTAATCAAATTACTTGTAATCGATAACTTTTTGGAGTAATTTTGTAATCAGTTCATTACTTTTATTAGGCAGTAATCACAAGAGTAATCTGATTACTTTTTGAAGTAATAAAATTACTTGTAACCGTTACAATTTTTCCACGGGACACCCCCCCCCCCCCCCCTTTTCCGGCACACGCTTTTTTTTTTTTTCTGAAATGACAAACATAAAATTTGCTTTTTTTTTTTCGAACGGAAAAAAGAAAGATTTTTGCGGAGCTGTAGGAAACGAGGTCAATCCCTTCCTTTGTACAGTTTCTGTGGAATGTGCTTTTTTTTTTTTCGAGCTGGGACTGGGAGTGGGAAGCCCCAGGGAAGCCACAGTGCGTGACAAAGGCCATTCAGGGCGAAGTTTGAGGGAGCAGAATGTAGCTTTGTAACTCTTTCGTTCAAACTAGCCCCCTCACGCACACACACACAGAAATTAAAAAAAATAAAAAAATCCTTCTTAGGGTACCTACTCGCAGCCCGTAGGAGAACCAGAACCGAAGAATGCCTAAAGCGGATGCAAAATATAACAAAGGCAGTTGAAATATTTCCCCATTTCCCCTACGTGGTCTTTGTGACAAGCAATGTTTCGAGTCGAGAAGTGGTCGGGGCGATCTCTTCCGCTAATGGATACTACACATGATCCCTTTCAAATCCTGGAGCTGCTGCTCTTGTGTATAACATGCGAGCTCATCCACATGTGAATAATAAAATGAGCGACGCAAACTTTGAGCGACAATCCTTGCTCAAGCTTAACAAGATCTAGAACCCCCTCCGCCCCCCCCCCCCCCCCCCCCCCCCCCAACACACACACACACTGGCGAACGCCCGAATCATTAAACTTCTTGCAAACGAATTCTATGCTTGTGTCCGCATTTTGAAGGTGCAACGACCACGAAGAGGGAACCAGTTTTTCTTCTTCAATAGTTGTGCAAATGTGAAATATAGGTTGGAAGTAGTTCATTGTTATGAGCGCTAAAGATGTGTCTTCACACAATAAAGTAATAGGAAAAGTAACGGTTACTTCTTTAAGTAATGTCCAATTACTTTTGCCGTCGAGTAATCAAGTAATCTAATCGAATACTTTTTAGCCAAGAGTAATAGTAATTGTAATCGATTACTTTTTTTTAGTAACGTGTACAAGACTGCGCGACACGTATCCATAAGTCTATAGTTTATGCGGCCCGTTAACGGATCTTTTATAAAGCCGACAACACATGGTATACCATCGAGATCCCGTGGTCGATTTCCCTGGATTGCCTAGCGAAACCATCGTCTTCTTCGCGTTGGCGCAATATACATATTATATGTGTGCCTTATCCAGCGCTGGGCAGTTCTTACACGCTTGGGCGGTGGGCCGAAAAAAAAAAAAATCCCCACACAGGCTTGCTCAGGTGGGGCCGGACGATTGGACCTGTGACCCCCGGTTCGCAAACCTGTCATGCACACGGGAATCGCCATCTTGTCGTACCTTTAATCCGTGGACCGGCCGGCGGCGTCCTCATGCGTTCCAGGTATTCTAACGATACCGTTTTTTTTTAATATTTTTTACCCTCCTGTCGCTTGCCCTGGAAAAAAGACCGCGCGACCTCCCCTGCGCTTACACGCGTATAGAACCGAAAATTTGAATAGCAAGCACGGAGGCTATATGGGGCGAACGTAGAGTAAAAAAATAAATAAACAAAAAAAAAAACGTATATGAAGGAAGTGCAAATGTTACATCCAAAGAAGCTCCGCGGTCGTGAAAAGAGCTTGACCCGATAATGCCGGCAAGGAGTGTGGGATCACGTATGGAGTATAGGAACGGGGTGCTCCAGCGATGTCGTTGCTCTTGTGGAAGAGAGGCGGCAGCGGTATAGCTGTCTGCCGGGTTACTTATTTCTAGTGGACGTCACGGGGCAGTTAAAGGGACACTAAACCAATTTCTGCGATAGTCTATTTATGGCCATATCTCGACTATCGGCCTAAGCATCATAAAAAAAAAAACCATTAAATTCACGCGTGGCCAATTTCTCGTTTGAAATCGGTATAAAAAGATCGGTTGCGTCAGAACTATCTTCCCTTCCTCGTTCAATGGCCCAATCAGGTGTCGAATTTTACTCTGATTTTAATAGAGAAATCGGCCACGCATGAATGTATTTTTTTCTTTTCTTAGGATGCTTAGAGCCCATAGATTAAACTATGTCCATGAACTATCGCAAAAAGTGGATGTGCCCTTTTAAGGATGTCTTTAAGATGCTGAGCTATCGATAGTCTCCCGTAGTCCGTTTCGCTTTTGGTCCGACCACAGCCCACTCCACGATCTTACGCGGAGCGCAAGTTCGTCTGCTTCTTTTGCAGCGGCTATGGTGACTTCACAAAGACGCCGAGCTCTGATTGGCTCCGATTGAGTGGGTAGACTTCGAGGCACGTTGCTTTGAGGTCTACCCACTTTTACGTAAGCACGTAATCACGCCATGCTCGTTGTCTAGACTTGTATACGGTACCCTTTACGAGTAATCAAATTACTTGTCATCGATTACTTTCTAGAGTAATTTTGTAATCATTTGATTACATTTATTAAGAAGGAATCGGAAGAGTAGTCTAGTTGCTTTTGGAAGTACTAAAATTACTTGTAAGCGTGTCTATTTGTTCCTCCCCCTCTTAATGCTCTCCATCTGTTTCTGCACTTTTCCGACCGAGGAATCCTGGAACTAAGTCTACCAACAGGTCGATGGTTTACCGAAATTGGTGCGTTAAGAAGATAAGTATAGTTTACAATTTGGTGATTTCAATCTAATAATAAAGAGTACGAAAGGCCTGTTTTGAAACCTGCAGAAAAATCTTCGTTTTGAAAATCTTAAGTAATCGGAAAAGTAACGGTTATTTTTTTTTTTTAAAGTAACGTCCATTTGCTTTTCTTCTCAAGTAATCGACTACTGTAACTGAACACTTTTTAACCAGGAATAATTGTGATTGTAATCGATATCTTATTTAGAATAACATGTACAAGACTGCGTGCTGCTTGAAAGAAGGACAATATTAATGTCACCACTTGTGCGATACTGCATGTTAACTGAAGCTGGACTTGCGTATGGTTCTAATCGGTTACTTAACTAGAATAACGTATACAAGATTGCGTACTTCTTGAAAGAAGGACAATATCATTGTCTCGACTAGTACTACAATGCATGTTAACTGAAGCTGAACTTGCGATCCTTCTCTATGTTCGTTGTCACATCAAGAAAAAAAAAGTTGCATATTATTCATGCGCAGCGCGGAGTAGTTCCTACAACATTTTGGTTTTTGGAAAAAAGAAACAAAGCTTTTGGCTTTTGAAACGTGTACACCTCGATAAAATAATATAAAGCTAATCTAAGAGGCACCTACATATGTCGAGACCGGTTATAATGAAGTCGGTTATAACGAAATAGCGGATATATCGAAGTGATTTTCGATTCCCGTGAACTTCGTTACAGCCGATCTCGAGAGTATATCTTAATTCAACACATCGAAGGTGAAATTAATAACGTTCTTCGAGGAGCCAGACCGTTTTTACTACGGTTCTTGAGGTGAATGCGAGTGCAGTTAAAGGAAAACATGCCTCATTTCTGCAGGTGGGTATAAATTAGACCGGTCTAACTGGGGCATCTTTCATCCTACACTCCGAAAACGTGCAGTTGTTGAAAGTGGTTCGTGTCGTAAATAGTATAGTGACGCTTCACTAGGTCTTATTTCAATACATTCAGCAGACGTAGTTCTGATTTTTGACCCCTCACGCACTGAAACGAATTTGAGAATGACGTTAAACCCCAATGACAGACATTACTCGAAAGTTTTTTTGACGTCGCTCCTAACGGCGCCCAGAGTCTGTTTGCTGTCCACGTATTGTCAGAAGAAACATTCGGTCAACTTTGTAGGACGGCAAATGAACTAAGCAACTCATGCGGTGAGTAGTCAAGCGAACATCTCGTGGCGCACGTTCAACGATCGATATCTGCGTCACGTTCTATCGCGACAATCTTTCGCGTAACACAAAATCCCCTCTATCGTGCGACGACGTACCCTGTAATTCAGTAGTGCAACACGCCTGACCAACGCCCTGTCCAGACCCCATAATCCCGCGGAGGTAAAAACAATTTCAATAAACTTAAAATTAAAAAAAAGGAAGAAAAAAAAAAGAGATTGGCGTAACTCTGCTGCAACACCTCACCCATCTGTCCACAAACAAAGAAGGCACAAAACTTGACCCGGGCGAATTAATTGACAAAGAGGCCTTCGTAAGACAACACCGGTAGCCGGCTCGACTGCCACGTTCTCGAGCAGCGCGCGGCAAGGGGCAGCTCCAGCCAACCGGTTAATGTTCACCCTTAAACGACACCGCAGGACTGTTTGTCGTCCGTCCGGCCAGCGCAAGAAGAAGACATAAAACAACCGGTAACCCCTCCCCCCCCTTTCCCATCAAAAGAGCCCCAACAGAACCGCAAAATACACGCACACGCACAAAAAAAAAAGACAAAAAGTGAAACGCGCTCGGACCGGACCCGAAGGAAGACGGAGATAAAGACAATTAGGAATCGGGTGCGGCGGTTCCAAACCTTCGCCCGGGGTAAATCGCAATCACGGTCATAACCATTAGCCCCCCCCCCCCCCCCCCTCCCCCCTTTTTTTTTTCTCGGGAAGTCCAGGAACACTGGCGAGTCCAAGATGAAGATAAACAGAGAAAAAAAAAAATAACAACAAAGTAGGGGCCACTCACGCCCAGCGCGCGTCCATCGGCCGCAGAGGACCGGTCACCCCCTGTGGCGCCACCGATGCCTCTTGCCAGGTTGCGTCCCCCAACTATGTCCAGGCAGGAGAGAAAGCCACCACCGGTTCACGAAGTGGTGGCTTTTTTTTTTTTTTCTTCCTTCGAGGGGCAGAAGGAAACGAACGTTTGATCGAGCGACAATCTGCGGAAACGCGGAGGGTCGCCACACCTACATACCTATGTTCTCACTTTCTTGAACGATTTGTAAACAAGATGACGTAGTACCTGCATCGGGGTATGGGTCAGCTAACGGTCTTGCGAGGTTCTAGGATATCTTCGCGCGGTTAGCACCTCACCACGACACCACCTTCATTCGCCGGACTAACTTTCGTCCCGCAGCCAGCGAGCTTGCGGGATTAATCAATAAGAACGCTGAAGTACGAATCACGGAGTAAGAAGTGTGAAGAGAATGGTAAGGTAATGAGTGATTACAGGACCCGTATTCGTCCGTAAGTCAAAGCTGAAGCTGACAAAGGCACGTGGTTGGGGTCGCATCGTAAATGAATTAGCCACATTTCGCATCTCAGGGTAGGCAGAGGAAAAAGAAAATCAAGATATGAATTAAAACGAAAAAAATATGAGTATTTCTTTGCGATATATATATATATATATATATACAGCAGCTGTAGCTGCGTGTGATAGCAGCAAGGTGCGATATAGTATAGGGTCCAAGGGGCACCGTAGCCGCTCTTACTCCATTTCAAGGCCACAACATGCCCGAGCAGCAGGGTCCGAACGTCTGAATTGACGGGGCTGACACCAACATACCACCGAGCTTCTTCTTTTTTTCTTTTTTTCGACTAAGCTTCTTTTATTTTTTCTGCTCCACTCCTCTCTCTGGAGATTCCATCATTTGGGGGTCGACCTCGGAGAGTGACCCGTCCGACTCGTCTCGAGCCTTCAAGAGCCTCCGCTGGACCGCCACGTGGAAGCAAGAGGAGGGCTCTGTCCAAGAAGAGCACAAGACGAGAACCACACCGCGGCGCAAAAACCAAAGGAGGAAAAAAAAAATGGCACCACAAAAGCGAATACGACTGGGACCTTTGGCCCTTCCCTCTCTCCTCTCTCTTCCCTCCGTCCTCCACGAACGCCGACTCCGTCCACGGTTACGCCACGAGGATCAAGTTCCGTTTGCTTCTCTTCGGCAAAGGACCACTCGACTGTCCCCGTCCCCCTCCCCCGACCGCCGCGGTGCGAAAGCAAACAGTCAAAGCCCGCAGATGACCAGGGGGGGATGAAGACCAAGACTGCGAGGTCAGCATTCTGCAGAGAGTGTTTGAGGGAGACCGACGAAGAAGTCGCCCCTTGAAGAGTTCGTTGCCCCCCCCCCCCCCCCCCCCTCCTCGATTGCCCCCAAGGGGTCAGCCGTCCCATACGGGGGAAGGGACCTCCCCCCCCCCCCCCCCCCCACCCGAAGAAGCAGGCCTGGAAAGGGAGCAGTCTTCTTTTGTGGGTCTTCTGCACCGTCGCCCCGTCGTCGTCTGCGGTAGTGGACGTCTGCTTGCTTCCACTCTGGATTTTTCTCTGAAAAGTTTGAGGAAAGATGTGAAGTGGGAAGCTGGTCTTGCGAAGCGGGGACGCCGAGAAATGATAGGGTCAGGTGGCGATTTTTTTTTTTTTTCGTTCGACTGATTTTATTTTGTTAATAATGATCAGACTAGTTCGGTACTCATTACAAGTAATCAAATTACTCGTAATCAATTACTTTCTAGAGTGATTCTTTAATCTTTTAAACACATTTACTAGGAAGTAATCGTGAGAGAAATCTAATTATTCTTGAAATTTATTATATTAGTAGTAACCGTTAATGGTTTTCCCTTTCTAATGCCGCTCTTTGTACAAGTTTCCAACCAAGAAAGCATCAAACCAACTCTCCAACAGGACCAAGGTCTATCGACATTTGTGTATTAAGAAGATGACCCGTTTTCAAACAGGCAAGAAAACTTTGTCGGTTTGAAAACCTAAAGTAATCGGGGAAGTAACGGTTACTTCATCAAGTAACGGCCAATAATCTTTCTTCCGAAGTAATCAAGTAATCTAATTGAGTACTTTTAAGGAAGAGTAATTGAAATTGTAATTCATTACTTTGTTCGAATAACGTGTCGATGAAGGTGTTAAACAAGTGGCGTAGTGGTTCGCTGTTCAGGAGGTCTTGGTACTGAATCGAGACAGCACGCTTGATGAGCCCTTATATGTTATTTGAAATTGCGTGACTGATAGAGGTAGTCAGTCAGTTTGTCTTAGTTTTTGTGTGACACTTATTACAACGTACTCTCATTTCGCCATTTCTCTCCTTTGTTGTTTGAAGCACAACATGCCAAACTTTCAAGGGGACAACTCTCATGTCCTTGTCACTCGAGCGTGACGAACATTTTATGGGAGTTCTTACGGCTTTCACGTGGCAGCATAGCGGTAAATAAAGCCGAATTTATTACAAAAATTAATGACCAAAATGGTCCCTGAACTTCTTAAGATATAAAAACACGCGATTTTTTTTTGTTTGAGAGCTGGGGGAGTGGGGGGGGGGGGGGTCTTTTTATCCTGTCCTGTGCATGAGCGTTCAGGTGTTTCTTTAAATAGACGTATTTTTGATATGATCTCCAAAATTACGTTTTATAAATTGTACTAATTTTTTATTTCATTTTTATTTACGAAGTTTTGTCTCAGAGGGTCGGTTAACACCTCTTACAATATTACGAGTTCTGTTCTTGGTCATACAACGCTATTTTGATTTCAAGTATTGGTTTCTCATTTGCTGGGCCCTCGTCGGTCGCGTTATGATTGACTAAAAATACTGCGTTATATATATATATATATATATATATATATATATATATATATATATATATATATATATATATATATATATATATATATATATATATATATATATATATTCTTCGTAAAACGCTAGCGTCCACCTTGAGCATGGACGCAATGCAAGCCTATAACGAGCCCTTGATATTTTGAATATTTGTCGCTCTCTCTCTCTCTCTCTTTCTCTCTCGGCAAAGTCCGAAAAGAGCCGCACGGATCGGAAAGCAAAGAACCCGAAGCAAATTGCCCGTCCGAGATCAATTCAAAATGTATCTCTTTCTTTCTTTTTGTTTTTTTTCCTCCGTGTTTGGGACGTTTGCTCATTCGATACGTTCACCCATCACGGCCATTTTATCGCCGCGGAAGGGGGAAAAAAAACCACGACGGCACGCTCCACGCATGCACTTTAAGCGGTGTCGTCGTCGTCGTCGTTGTTGTTATTTGATGTCGTCGTTTGTGGCTGTTACGCGTCCCGCAGAGACAGCCAGGCTCGTTCGGCGAGTTAGAAGAATGGGAGGCTGGGAAGGGGAAAAGGAAAGAAGGCATCTCCGACCGAGTAGTGCTACGCTGCGGGGAGTTTCAACGGAAGCCGCCGCCGCCGCGCATTCAATTTTGGGTGAGCGTGTGAGCGGTGCTCTGTTATTTTCGCCCTCATGCCGTGCGCCTTGTAAACAAGACGAGGTGGCGGTGAATCGTCGGCGTATTTGCGTTGCTGCTTGTATTTATTTTGACGCTCGGGTTTCTGTTTGTTTATGTTGGTTTCGTATACATCTTGCCGTCACTTTCGAATCGGGCAAAAAATTAAGAAAAAAGAAACGTATGTCCAGAACGTGTTCTACAGTCCAGTGAGCAAAGCTGGCGCCGAGTAAAAGGCGATTATTGGAATGGTGTATGCGACGAAAGAAATTACTGATAACTGGGAATCTAATATTATTTTAGTTTGCGGCGTTAAGAAAAACACTGAAACTAGTAAAACAACATTTTTTTGTACGTAATTAGGACAGGCATGTTTCAAAACAAATGTGCAACAAAAAAACATTTTTTTTTTTTTGGCGGGGGGGGGGGGGGGGGGGGGGGGGAGAGAGAGGTCTAATATGTATGTTACAATACAAATTTTTAATTCGAGGGGAAAAACCGAAATTGTACCCCTGTGGGATGATTAATGATAGCGCTCGTACACAACTAGTGTGCGCTCTGAGGTCCAACGAACTCAGAGCGCACTCTGGTTGGGTGCAAACGCTATCATCGTCATTTCACGGGGGTGCAATTTCGGTTTCGGCCGCAAACCGAAAAATTCGTATTGTAGCATAAATATTGGGCAAATTATTATTTTTTTTTCCGACGAGCATTTATTTTGAAACATGCCTCGCCTAATTAGGTAGAAAAAAAATTAATTTTCGTTTTCTAGGTTTAGTGTCGTTTAAAGAGCGGTTGACTCGGCGGTCGCTGAACGTTTAAGCGTTACTTGTGACTTTGTATAAACATTCGTCGCCTTTTTGCTTTACCTTTGGTTGGATATCAATCAATAATATTCGACGGCGAAACGGTACGATTATTCGTTGCGCACATTGAGGAAGTTGTGTTAAGAAATACAGAGATATGGTCGCTCCAGGTGGCTTGCATTTACTGACAATACGTGGCGCGAGTCGCCGCCCTATTAAAAAGGTACAGCGGCATTTTGCTCTTTCTACGTTCACTCCTAATGAGCTGACTTGATGAAGCGCAGGCGGTAATTTACACCGTTTGTTTTTCGTTCCGCTCGGAGTAATGGACAGCAAACGGTTGTAATCAAGGTGAAGATATTTCTTAAAACTCTGAAATTCTTCTTAAATTCGTCGATCCGTCCGTCGCTGCATTTGCCCGCTAAATTTAGCGGGAAAATTGATGTCACGTGATCTAAACACCAATTAAATTTCCTCACTACAGATAGTGGGTGAAATGCAGCGATGACATTGATAAAACAATACAGGTTGTTTTGAGTCCTGGAATGACTGGTTAATGTTTTTTTTTTGTTTTTTTTTTTTTTTAAGAAATTGAAACAATCTCCCGAAATATAGCATTTCATGTGTTAAAAAAAAAAAAACACGCTGTCACCTTTTTTTTTTTTTTTTTTTTTTTGCGAAGAAGCGCGACATTGCATGTGATTATTTCTGTGTACAGAAAATCCGAGCTCGTGCTGTCGGCGTGCAGAAACCGGTGTTCATCGGGACGGTGGGACTGGTGTGTCGTACAGCCGTCCTGTCGAAGACGCGGCAAGATTTACGGATTTCGCCGGGACGCGCGCAAGTGTAGCGCGTTTCGGGTAGCGATGACAAGCGTCTCGAAAGACGACTTCACGCCGACAGGCACGTTCAGCCGACGCCATCTGTCAAGTGCAGGTCGTGCGCTCTCTTTCGAGCCACGTGGTTTCAGTTCGTTCCGGATCTTCCGAATCTGCCGAATTCCTCTCGACACGTGACACGTGACTTCGTTTTTATTTATTTTTTAGTTTTTTTTTTTTTTGAACATGCCGCTGGTGACGGTATCGGTCCCGGTTCTTCTTACAGTCGACTGCAGTGGGCGCTATGAACCATAAAAGACGATTCAAAGCCGCGTAACTGCCCCCTGGCCTTTGGGCTGGGGGAGGGGCGAAGCGATGAGTAGCGATGAGTAGTCACGTGGCATACCTACAGAGCGCTGCGGTACATCATCAGGTGAAAGAGAGTATTCGCGACTCCAGCGAACTATAGAGGGCGCGCTGCTCAGGCAATGAGAGGTCTGGATCACCACTGTCATTTGCGTACAAATATCTGATTAATATTAAAATAACCTAAAAACTATAACTGGCCTTTTTGGTGCTAGATATAGGCACGTGCCCTGAGAGGACAAATCAAATGAAGAAATGTGTTACTTGTTTTTTATTGTTCGCTTTATTTTTGATTCTTTACTTCCCCTGAAATTGCACTTCTCTGAAAACGGGACACTTAAACTTCCTTACCGTTGTATCAAAAATGTTATTTTGTTTTCTCAAACACTATATTTTCCGAACGCTCCTGCAGAAAGAAACGGTGGTAGCTACAAACATGTCGTAACTGATAATTATATTTTCCTGTTTGACGCAATAAAAGGTAATATGTTATTGCCACAATCTCAAAATAGATCATATACAAAGCGAGCTGGATTTCCCACGATCTTTCCGTAAACGTCGACGTTACGACATCGGCGCTTTCTGTCGCCATATGTGGATGGCCATTAAAACGCTACTCAGTCGCGCGATTATAAATTTCCAACCACTTCTGCGCTTGACTGGCCAGATCTGCCATCCCTGTTTCATGTTGGAACGTTGTTGTGATCACAACAGTTAACTTTGTTACATCGGTGTTAAAAAAAAAGTGTGACAAATTGCTAGGCAAATGTGTTGTTGCATACGTGAAACGAGCTAGCATCAAAAACGCTTATATATCATTGTTTAGCAGCACGTCTAGCCAGTTCAGCCAGACGCTTACGTTCACAGCGCTCTTCGTCAGATAATTGAACACGTGGCGCGTGTACACTTGAAACGATAAACTTGATAATCTTCCGAACCTTCAAACCCACTCCTCCTCTCCCACCTCGCCTACCTCTCCTCCTCACTCTACCCCTGGACACATGACCTCCCCGTTAACCAATCAGCGTCGAGCACCTTACTCCTCCTCTCCAACCCGTCGACCAATCAGTGTCGAGCCTCCCGGCCACGCATTTATCCAAGCTTCATTTTCGAGGCTTCACGAAAGGCCGAACACTTAACCAAAAACGTTCCACCTTAAAAAAAAAAAAAAAAAGAATAAAGAAAAGGTTTGTGTACGTTTTGTTTTGCAATATATAGTTTTCCTCTTTTTTGTTTTTTGTTTCTAGGCAAAAGCAGAGTTGTGTTTGCGACTTTTTGTGTATGTGTCGTTCTTTGCTTACCTACAATCTCGGGAGTGTAATCGTATATTCGCGAAAACAGTGTTTGTGTGTGTGTGTGTGTGTGTGTGTGTGTGTGTGTGTGTGTGTGTGTGTGTGTGTGTGTGTGTGTGTGTGTGTGTGTGTGTGTGTGTGTGTGTGTGTGTGTGTGTGTGTTGTGCGTGTGCGTGTGTGTGTGTGTGTGTGTGTCGTTTTCCACTCAAATGGTAACGAGAGATTTGAACGTATCTTCGATCCATCGCACCAAATTAAACAACACTCTATCATTGATGGTCTACCCAGAAATTAAACTTCAGCTGACAATGCACTGAGAGGCTGCCTGTTGTCACTGACGGCTTCAGAAACGGAAGGTGCGGCGAGTCGCGAACAACCAATATCAATTCAGAACCAATGATAGTGCGGCATTTTTCTCGGTAAGAACGTCGAAGAACGATCAATCCCGAAGAATGAAGCGTGAACATAAGAAGTCAATCTCCGAGTTGCTTAATGAAAAACGGTGCCCTGCAATTTCTTTTAAAGTCACATTTTTTAACTTCTATCAGCTTTTAAAGTTTCACCCCCGTAACTAAAGTTATTTTTTTATATAATTATTTTACACCTGTTGGCACCATCTCAGGTGCGGTTTTCTGAACTTCCAAAGACATTTATCTCAGTTTCACTTTTTGGCGTCAAATCTCGGTTCATGCAAACTAACATTTGAGGGTGATTTGATCCGTGGAACCATTTTTTGAAGGTTTTTTTAGCTTAAAGTTTGTAAGGTAAGCGACTGTGAATTTACTTTTCTGCATTTTCATTCTATTTTGTTACAAAAAGCGACACTATCTTCACCCTAATGCCTGCAAGAAAAAAAAAATCTTCACCCTTTTTTTATTATTTTTTTTTCGTAGCCGTGTGAGGCTGGTTGCTATACTGTATGTTTCCTCAAAATAAATGGCAATTATAATCGCCCTTCTAAAATTACAGTTTACCTCAGGTGTTTCAGTGTTCATTTTATGTATGTTTTTTTTTTTTAACCCTTTTGACGATAAACTTATAAACTTAAAACTTTGCACGTCATCCTCTTTCCCAGCTATGAATAAGCCCTGCAATTTTGAGACGAATAAGGCCAACGCTCAAAAAGTTTGCCTTCCTGAATACTGTCCTCGCTTAAGTAATCACTATCAGTGTCTGTAAGCGAGAAGAAGAGAGAAAGAAAGAGAGAGAGAGACAGAAAAAAAGACCGAGTTAAAGAAAAGGAAGAGAAGGTGCGGAAACTATTCAAACCTGCCTGTTATGTTTAGTGTTATGTGAGTGATTGAGTAACGCAGTGCTTGAGTATACTTTGTTTAAGTTGTAATTAGATTTGTTTAGTATTTCTCTACGACCTTGTATACCCTAGGAGCGGCGGCGTGCTTTTTCAAGGCAGGGGGTTACTCTGCGATGCAAACGCCCCGCTGGAGGGACCATGAAAGACGAGTCTCCAGTAAATCACTCGCTCCTCCGCGGTTTCCCCGTGCAGGCAGCCTGTTTATTTTCGAAGGGCGAACGCGTCTTCGTGGGCCGTCGTTAGGAGTACGTATGCACAAAACGCCTAAAAACCCGCTCACTTGACGCAGCCAACTCCTTCCCAGAAACTTCTCAGACCTAACAGAAAAAGTAAAGTTAACCCTTTGAACTGGGCAAGCCGAGTAACAAATTTTGGCATTGATTCTTTTTTTCTTTTTTTGCTTTGTATATATGTATGTACAGGGTGTGTTTTTTTTTCAGCTTAACAGATTTGTTTTATAAAAAAAAAAAGCCACGAAAGCTACACTAATGCGGTTTGAGCAGGTGAGTTATACGTGTAATAATGTAATAATTAACGTTTTATATATTAAAAAGAACACATGGTTATAATTAGAAACTTGCTGAGCGTCATCGAAAACCACTTATCAGAAAGACGTGTAGCACGTGGGAAGCAGGGTGGAGCTCTTAAGTTATCGTCAAGTTTCTAATTGAAGCCATGTCTATAGTTTCACTAATTAAAAAGTTAATTAACAAATTTTAGTTAATTATCCGACTTATCGTGACGATTAGTCCCTTATACTTTGTCCCCCTGGCCGTATAACTCACCTGCACAAACCGCATAAGTGTACTTTCACGGCTTTTTTTAAAGCAAATCTGTTAAGCTTAAAAAGAAACACCCAGTATATGTGTGTGTGCGTATGCGTGTGTATGTGTGTGTGTGAGTGTGTTTGCCAGCCTAGAATAACCCCCCAATAAAATGTGTTAGTTTCCTTACGCTTGTAAACAAATGGATGAATGACATTGATTGGCTAACCCAGGAACCCACTGCCGGTGATGTTTTACCTGTAGATATTTTTGTGTGGTGATTGAACACATGCGTGAAAATTTTGAGAACAACATTTCGAAATCAACTATGTTTTAAATATGAAAAAAGACGACGTTTGTTATCGGAGATAGGGGGATTTGAATATACTTGCAAAAAATAAAACTGGCAAAAGCACTTTTATTGAAGTTTCCTCAAATATTGCCGAAGAGCCGAACAGCCAACCCATCTTTGGGTATGTTTGCGAGCGGTCGGTAAGGACTAGAGACAATTCCGGAAATGGCCGGTGCCATTTTCAGCATTTGTAGCGCATATGGCGTGCTTTGCTCGGTTTTCGAAGCGCCGAAACGACGAACGTGCACGATCACACCCCGCTGGACTTTGATGTTGTGAACATTGGAGCGGCGTCCTTGGTGACGTAGCTGACTCGGTTGTGAGATAATGCAACTGCAGGCCTCTGCAATGTGGAGGCAGCTGAATGCGGCAATAACGTCTTCACTACGTCCACAAAAACATTTTTTTTCCCTCCTTTTCAGTCGTCTATCTTTCCGCCAGTCCACCACATTCAAGAAGCGAGGATAGCCGAACTCTGGCCTAAAATTTTGATAACCCGCTTTTTCCTCTTCTTTCCTACTCTCCCCTTCCATTTCATCGACGACAAATAACGAAACACCGATAAAATAAAACTACTAAATCAAAGCAAAAAAACACCATCCGCACCATAATCATACACCGAAGTATGCACACAACCTCTCCACTTTTTTTTTACTTTTTTTAAATATCCCTCTCCCTTACTTGTCTAATTTTCATATCACTCGGCATACGTGCGAACCCACGAGAACATAATATCGCGAATATGTTAAAAACAGGAACTTTTGTGCTTGCTTTTTTTTTCTTTTTACGAGCTAAAACGAACGTAGACAAAAATAAATAAATAAATAAATAAAAGCGACGGAGAGGCTACCACGTCCCGCATACATTATTTCCTGGAAGGACGGAGTCGCCTGCCTCATGTCGAGAGGCGCCTGGGAGTACGGGCGGGTCCACCCAAGTCTCCTCGCCGTCCTTCCCCATGCGTCCATCCTCCGCTCTTTTTCCTGTCACAGTTATAGATCACGGTCAAAAGAGCACTGCCACCATAAGTGAGCCACCCGCTTTCCAGTGGGTGTATAGTTACCATTGACTGCTTAAATGGCCGGCAGTTGCTCGTGAAGATGATTTAGCAACAAAGTAACAGCAGCCGTTGCGTTACGATTCATGATCACTTACTCAGATCCAGTCTCGGTGGCACGCGGCTTAGTGAGAAACGCATTTTTTCATAGCCGGTTCATGATCCTGAAGCGCTACAGGACTTGTCAAGAAAGAGTAGCCAACCGATTCCCGAGGCAGCCACCTTGGTTGACTTCTTTGTTTTCTCGTCTTGCTTTTATCTTCTTGTTCATGCTGTTTCTGCGAACCAAGTTGCTCGAATTCTCTTAAAATAAAATTAGGCCCTCAAGGATGCCCATGGTTGCCGACAGGGCGTTCTTTTTGTCGCGCAAAAGTTGACTGAATTTCTGTCAACTATGGGGCTTTTAAGCTCCACTAAGGTTGCCAACAAGGTGTACTGTTCCCCCTACTTAATATTCGCCGAAAAAGAAATTGTTCCGAAGTCCGACAGGCTATTTTCACAGGGTGTTCTCCTTTTGTGTGCGTGTGTGTGTGTGGTGGGGGGGGGGGGGGGGGGAGAGGGGGGGGGGGAGTCTTTTGTGAAACCCACGGCAAGCCTTTACGCCGCCGAGACGTGTTGAAAAGCAGGGCTCTCACTGCAGTTCATATCCCCGATAACAAACTGCAAGAAGAGTGTACACCTATAGCCCATAGGGCAGTAAACAGGGGGCGCCTCCGTCGGCGGCCAGTCAGCGCGATTAGCGGTCAAAAATGTCAACCTTGGGCAGGCCATGCGACCGAACTACTGGACACGAGCGCTGCGTCACAGTTCGGCATGGGCGCTCGGAAGTTCGTGCTCAAGATCGGGTCCAACGTGATTGCTGCCGCGGACCGTCTAAGAGTCGCGAGAACTCCCCGTAACATGGTGCTATACCGTATTTACTCGAGTAATAGCCGCATTGTTTATGGAGGAAACCTGAGCACAAGGCTTGCCAATCACCGCGATCGACAGCAGGATTCCAGCGGTTTACAGGACAGAGATAACGTCTTCGCGCAAAGATACCATTTGAAGATTGCATTTGTATGGAGAATCGTGTTCTCGACCTAGTTATTCGCTATGTTATTTACGCGCAATGTGATGATTGGCTGTATTTGTGTTCTGCGGGAAAGTAGACGCAAGGGCCTCATTCATAAATAGTGCGGCCATTACTTGAGTAAATACAATATCAGTCAAAGCGGGCTTCGTTACCCTGCCGGTATAGAACACGTGCCCGATGGCTCCTGGGGGGTTTGGCCTTGGTCTCGAGTGAGAGCGAAAGCTTCCACGTCTGCTGATCGGATACGGTGTTACGGCTTTCTGCTCGGCGCGCGTAATTGAAAACTAGCAAGTTTTTGGCCCGTTTGAGACCCCACGATCGAGCAGTATTCTGGGTTTAACAATACAAGACATGGCGAGAGGGATCTGGCTGCCCTCACGATTTGCTTCTCCTGAGTACTCCTGGATCCACCGATCAATGTCAGGTTGTGAACGACAGCAGAACAGCTCGAGACTTGCGAAGCAAGCACGGGTTCTCAGTCGCTTCGAACGTCCAACACCTGGCGATTACCAGAGACACGCATATACCGAAGACACGGCGTTCACTGCAAACATGATGGCAGAGTCACCTACGGACACGCCTTAGTTCATGCATGTGTAAGCTTCGAACGTGCCTACAGAAATGTTTTGTGACCAAGGAGACAGGTCCGTCATACTAAAAAGAGACAGGCAATGTACGCAGACTGACTTTTGCGCGACGTATTATCTGTGTGACTGCGACTCAAAACTCTGGATATCTTGGCTCGCTCCGTGAGAGGCAAATGAGACCAGAATCGGACCCCGGGTGAAGTTCCCTGTATACGTGGAGATCGGTCGGCGAAGACCGGCCCCACCTGGGCGACCAGAGGCGCGACCCTGTCGCAACACCTCGGCATCCGAGAGTCACCTCGGCGCGAAGCAGGGCCACGCGGTGTCGTCCTTGTGCCGCATGGGCCGCGGAGCGTTGCAAGCGTGTCATCGGATCGACATCCGCCCGACGAGCCGCCCGACGCGGACGCCGGAATACATCTACGATGCTAAAGAGTTCCCGGGAGATGGGGCGCGGACTGCACGCCGGTCCGTCATCGCGAGGCCTAGCTGCGTCGCCGACCTCCGGGCCTCGACACCGCCACGCTGCCGCCACCGCCGCCGCGGGGATGGCGCAGCGACGGGCGCGGCGGACCGTCGAAGTGCCGAGGTCGTCGTCGTCGTCGTTGGCGGAGGTTCGATGATGTGCGTCGTCGCTGTTTGTGAGCCTCTCGCTCGGGTCGGCAGTGTTGTGCTTTCAAGGTCGGGTCTCTCGAGAGGTCACCGCGACGGGGGAGTTCGGGACCTTGGTCGGCGGAGAGCAGTGACGGTTGGACGCTTTCGAACGTGGTCGGGTGATGCAAGTTGTTTGGGGGAAAGAGAGAAAGGGATGGGACCGAATATCTGTTTATGCGTAGTTTTGTGAGGAGTGACGCTGAACACTATTTGCTATTGTAGAGCCTAAGTTTTTTTTTTGTTTTTTTTTCTATACCCTAATCACTTGCAATTAAGTGGACTGCACACAAAGGAAACAAATGAGTCGTTCGATATTTTGACAGCGCGATGTTAGTCGACAGAGTATAGGGTGACAGTGTTGCGAGCTGTTGGTGGTAAATTTGTCCAATGCAGAACGACTGTTAGCCTGAAACGTTCAACGTGCATCGCGCAGCAGTGATTATATAAATTTACGCCGGTGTACGATGATCACCCAGATCGAAACGGGCACGCAGGGGTGGGGTTTCAGTCCAGGATTCATTACTTTGGTACTTCACAGACAATGCCAATTTAGTAAAGGAGATGAAGATGGGACTAAATGGTGTGGTAGCCATATTGTTCGACGCGATTGTATAATGTGTACGAGATGTTTTCGTGTCGTTTCTTTTTTTTTTCTTTGCGGTGCACGGATTGGAGCGGTTGTATCTCCTTGTTTTGTGTGACCAGGCTGTAGACATTCCGGTTTTAACCCAAACACACCTGTAAACATTCTTTGGTTTCGACAATACAAAAGTGGTGAAAAAAGGAAAACGTTGATAAACATCTGCTTGCGTGAAAAAAAGAAAGCGGAATCAGCTAAAAACTGAAAAACACCGATTTCTGGAAAAATATTTTCTCCAGCTATACACAAACTCATCTCTGTTACGTCACGGCGCGGTGGTGGCGCGTCGGGCGCACTTCCGGTCTGGGGCTGAGGGCAGAAGTCCCCATGCGAGATGTGTATTCCTGCGTTGTTTTGAAAGGAACCAGACAAAAACCTGCCTTCTCGTCAAAACGCCATGACTGGGGCTGTACCAAAAGAGTCGACAAAGGTTTAAAGGCCAGTTTGCATGTGCTCGATTCGTCCGAGAACGTGGATATGTGCCGTGAAAAGGGAAAACCAGACGCCGTCGGACCACGAATGCTTGGCCGGGAAGCACTTTGGATTGAATTCACGGATACTTCTGGTCATCAGATTTATTTGTTTTGTTCCAACATGAACGCGGAAAAACCGCGAAGTTCTACGGACTACCTGCGGACTACGTTCAGTGCGTCTTCAAGTTCTAACGGCCGCTTGACTGTTCGAACTGTCGTCTGCTATTTTAGACGACACCGGCCCGTAGACCAAGCGTGGGCCCGGTACTTGCGATAAGAAGTAAGTGCAGGCCTCAAAAGACTTAAGTTTGAAGGTTGGTAAGCAGGCTCGATGTAAACAGCAGATACAAGGATATATTGATAATTGTTACCAGTGGCCATCACCGACTTGTTATGCCTGATTCACTTGGTCCGATTCTGCTTAAAATTTTCAGCATCGACGTCGACCATCTCAGCCATACGGTTCACGCTTTTTTAGTCCGATCGACGTCCCGACTGAAAATTGCGAGCGAAATCTCATCATGCAAATTATGCTTTAGCCTCCATTCTCCGGCGTCCATGCGGAATGAATCGTCGCATGTCACATTATTCACGCGAAGTTTTGCGGTGTAGCGAGCCTCGGTAATTTCACTGAGACCGCTGAAGTAATAAAACCTTACCAGAAAGACGTAGAATCAACAATTCGAACGCGAAAAAGGGCAGGGGGACTCACACCGACGCCGACAACATCGTATTTCAATGCTTTGTTTATGGGCGACGGCGATCTTCTTGCCCACACCCCCATCGCGCATGCGCGGCGCCGGTGGCGTCCGCTAGGGGCGCTCCGGTTTGTTTGTAAACATAAGTTGGTGTATAGGACTGTTTTTTGTAGAAACATTCCGTCCTTAGACTTGAAGTCAGTTTTTTTATCAGATATGTTCACCGATAATCGCCGTTTTTAGCGTCACTCTGAAACAAATCACCGAAAAACACCAATATGTGAAGGAAAAAAAAAACTTTCAGCCTTTCCACTCTTGTGAAGAAGGAAGACCAGCGGAGCTGTACAATGGAAAGTAATGGCCGGCCGCACAAGTCGGCAAGCCAGAGTGAAAAGGCTGCCGCCATCTATGAGCGACGGCGGCAACCAGATACGTGGCTAACCGCCGTCGCTCATAGATGGCGGTAGGTGTCCAGAGTTCGGTGTCTTCGTTTCTTTGCGGGGGACACGATCCTGGGGAAACTAGCCCTGAACAGCTCCGCTGTAAAATACCAAGAAACATCCGCCGATTTCTCTTATCAATAAACGCCGAAAAATCTGCGGTGTAAAAACAATATTTGTAATACAGCAGAAAATTTCAGGAAAATTTCGGTCAAACTAAGGAAACTGTTCTGTTAGGTTAATACACAGACAAAATTATCGGTTAAAAAACAGGGCTTATGTTATTCTTCAATAACGCAAAAAATTGGTAAAGAACCAGTCTAAAGATGCTTGTATTACCGGTAAAAAAAACTGAGTTTTATCACACTAAGAAAATATCGTTTCTACTTAAGTAAGCACTCTACAGAACGCACCGTTATCTGTCAGAAAACAGAGCTTATGCTATTCCGACATCACAAATATTCTTGGTGAGTAAACAAGGTGAACAAAGTGAGATTACTGTAAAAAACAAAAACAGAACATTCTTAATTTCTGCAAAACGGATGATCATTAAACGAGTGAACGAAGCCATCGTTAAAAGAACCTATTTTATGAAGGAATTAAGCCGCCCTCTGTTAATTCACAGTACAGCCGCAGCGATAGCTGCGATTTACACTTTTGTGGTGCATTTGTAGCCCATTACAGTTCTCCGGAAGTGCGTATTAGTTTTCGGCAATATACGGGTATAGTTTGTTTTTAAATTGAGCAGATTTTGATAAAGATAGGCTGCGGTAATTACATAAATGCCGTCTCTTTCCTGTGTGTTTTAGGGCTTGAAGAACGTTGGATGGGAGAATAACCCTCGCGGTATTTGAGTAATTAACTAAAATCGGACAATGCGTATAGCTTCTAATAGGAATCAGCGTTGCTACTGCACCTTTAACATGATTCAGTGAAATCAACATTAAAAGTAAATAATGGGGCATCAGCGACCACAACGAGCAGAGTTGTCACTTGTACCCAAGGTTGATAGTGCAGTGAATTCTATGTGTCCTTGAGCTCAATTCCAGGCAGGATCCGTGTTCTGCTTTATCACTAGCTTCTAGACTGTAGTCACGTGACCCTAACCGGAGACACGATTAGCCTAAAACATGCATAGCGCCTACCCTGCTGTCAATACCGAGTGAACATACAGCTCTTTGAAGTCCAGCTTTTGAACTTTTAAAGAAGCTGCCCAGCTCGAAAGAGACCCAAACCGATGCGAGTTTGAAGATACTATGTTTTACGCCGTATAACCCACATTATAATTTTAAATAAAAAATAAGCGCGACTATTTTTTTTTGCGCGCGATGTTCACAAATAAATAGATAAATAAATATGTATATATATTTTTTACCAATAAATTAAAATTATGTGTACACTGTTAGGTTCGCGTTTTTAAATTTCAAATTTTTTTAGGAAAGAGTTACACATAAAAGACACCACTGACAGCACATTGTCCGACTTTCAACACACGATGAATCGCAGAAGCTCGCAAACGGAAGGTTGCGATGCTGCGCGAACGGTTTTTGAAAGATGCTGCGTAGGGTACTCCGGGCGCAACGGCTTCGCAGCCGTTCGAAGGGAACAGTATTCGGGACGACGAAGTAGCGTCTTGCATCTTCAGTAAGCTAACGGTTCGTGTTTCCCCGCTCAGTTTAGCGGGGAAACATGAACAAAATTAGTTTCACTGCTAGATTTAGCGGAAAAATCGTCGTCACGTGACATACGTACCAATGCAATTTTTTGCTAAATTTAGCGGGGTGGTTACACCGATGGCGACGCCGACACCGCTTAAAGGGGCCCTGCAATCATATTTAAGCGTCTACCTTTTTTGCGGTTTCCTCGTCTCTTGGGGTTCGGGCAAGCCAACGGGCACGGAGAGAGTGACTAAATATCAGTGCGTCATATTTAAACCGGACGACGCGGAAACCACCTCCACCGACGAGGGCGACCCGCGGTACCGAAAGCGCGCGAAATGTGACGTTTTTGGTCCTGGGCTTACTACTGGTCAGAGCCGCTAAAAGCTTTTTTTTTAGTCGAGATACAAAATATAAGTGTCGCGAACCGTTTCAATTATGTATGAAAGTAGTTTTTGTTCAGTATTTTAGATCAGAAAAGAAACAAATGCAGTTTATAAAGTACGAAACAAGAAATGACCCGTCGACATACCTGCCACCAAGCGGCGGAAAAAGCGGCGCATATTAGAAAGGGCTAGTGGGATGAGGCGCCGACGAACGCCGAGCGTAGAAAGGTCTCGGAGCGGAGAAAGGCCATTTGGCGGTATGGCAGCGCGAAGTGGCTCCCGTTAAATTAAACTTGAGGAAGAAAACGAGAAGGGACGGACAAACACAAATGTTTTGTTTGTGTTTGTCCGTCCCTTCTCGTTTTCTTCCTCAAGTTTAATTATCCCTACCAACCCGCTCGTTCTGTCCCTGGCTTCCGTTCTGTACTGATTTTTACCCCGTGTTTGCTGTCATTTGCGGCCAATGAAGTGTTATGCCGAAATAGTCTTTAATCGCGCAGCAAATGCAATGCGAGCCGCCCTGGCCGCCCGCTTCATACAGCCTATCCAACACACGCTTTAGTGGCGCCCTCTCGAGCCGTCGACACGGAGTGCGGCAGCCGTGAGCGCTCGATGAGCTCACTATCTCTCCTCTAGTTCACGGCCACTCAAGCCAGGACCTACGACGTCATGAAGGAGGTTATTTTTTGCTTGTTTTTGTAATTCTAATTTGCCTATAACTTTTAAAATAAAGTGAATTTTGCGAAAAGAAAAGTTTCATTAAGTTACTACGTTCAGTGCGCTTAGGTTTGGTGGAAATTAAAAAACAGTAAAAAGTCATTGCAGGGCCCCTTTAACTCGGAAACGGGCGCCTAAGACCTGCGATCTAAAATCCATTATTTGATTAACTCGCTTTCCACTTATGCACTTCGTCATATTGTCACACATCAAACCTACAACCAAATTTCATTTGTCTTTCAATCTTCAATATGCGCAATTGATTAATTGGTCCAAATACTTGGAATAACTTCACTTTAAGGATGTTAAGAATAGTTAACCAATTACATGAGACTCATGCAATATAGATCAATCAACTAGTGTCTTGGCGAGTACATATGACTAATTGCTTGCTCGACCGAAACGGGCCCATATATCATTATCAGGGGCTATATTTACACGCGTATATGGCGATATATGCCCGTATTTACGCACTTATATGGCCACATCTGGCAGTATTTGCCCACATTTAGGTAGAATAGGGCCGTATTTGCTCCCATATATGGTGGGATATGGCCCTATCTGACTCCTTATATTATCATATATGGCCGTATACAAAATTCATCAGGGCCATATTTGACATTTTCGTCCGGGCGGCCTTAAAACACGTTCGGTCCGGGCTCGGATTGGGCTCATATATAAAATAAGTCGGGATCGGGCCGGTTCGGGCCGAAATAAATATCGGTCTGGTCGGTCTCGTGCCGACGTTCACGCACCCTAGTCGGACTCGGGCCGTGTTTGGGTCAGGATTCTATCGGGCCGCGACGGGTCGGGCCTTAAAATTCCGTCCCGATCTTTCATCTACGTTGCATTCTCGCGTGGCAATAAGGAAAGCGAGTTGAGAGGCAGAGACACTCAAGGACGATTAATACTTTCGCCACTTCCTATCAGCTCGCACTACAAATGTGGTTCGTAAACCACCTGACCCGCGAGAGTGCAGTTGGAAACACCCTGAATTATTGACACGCCGGATAGTGTGACGTAATTGGTTGCCATATGTGGGACCATTTTCGCTGCATGGTTTGACAAGTGGCACCATCTTATGGGGAATCTGTGCATCTCTGAGGCGGCCCGTGGGGCCGCGATCCTTGGACCAGATCTCGATCTCCAATCTTCGAGCGCCGTTTGGAACTTTTGACGCAGCGCTCGTGTTCCATTGCTCGGTGGCATGGCATCCCAAAGTCGCCCTTTTTGGCCATCAGCCGCGCTGACTGGGAGCCGTCCGAGGCGCCTCCTATTCATCGCCCTGTGGCTATAGGACGGAAAGCACACGAGTTGAAAATGAGTTCCAGGCGCCGTAGTACAGACCTTTCCAGCGCTTCTCACCCGGGCGACAAAATGCTGAGTCACTGAGGTATGGACGGATGCGCAGCGTCAGGTATACTGCACAACAGAGCAACAAGAACAGAGCAACAGCAGACAAAGACGTCAGCGGACAGAAGGTGATTTTCGAAAGGTCTGGCCACGCGGGTCCGAGGAAGGAATGAATCATAATGACGAGGACGATGATGAACAGATATGCTCCTCCGCAACCTTTAGTACTTTTTGCAAACACCGAAGCAAGAGCGAAAGAGACCAACACGAAAGAAAAGAAATAAAAATAGCAATTCAGGGCTACTAATATCCCAGGAAACGTTTGATAACGACATCGTTTCTGGGAGGCAGCGATCGCGGACTGACGCGGCGCAAATATCGACACGCCAACGCCGGAAGTGCAACGCCTGACCGGAAGGGGCGACGTACGAGTGAGAGAAGGAAATACTAGGATGGGGGAGAGGGAGAGGGACAGGGGAAGGGGGGTAACCTGCTCCGCGCACGCGCACTGCTCATCTATGGGAGTGTCCGACGCATCGACCATCCGCTGGACATCCGTCGGTGGCAGCCGCGTCGAGCGCGCCCGGTAGGCGTAGTAGACCAAAATCGATCTTGCGTGGAGACCGACTTGCATTGGTCGCTCGCTATCCAGCCACCTCCCCCCCCCCCCCCCCCCCCACCTCCCACCTGATGCCTCCTCTCTCATCGGTACCCTTTCCACCACCCCACATAACTTTACTGTAGGGACAGTGACAAGGATTGTTAGATGGAGCCTGCTATGCTTCGTAATCAGAATGCCGAGATGTCGAAACGTTAGGCACAATGGCCTCGGCGCAGAGAGGGAGCAAACAACTTGATGGCATGTTTCACCCCTTTATTTTTATTTTGTTTTCTCCTTCCGATTCGTTGTCGTGGGCGCGGCTCGCGCATTGTCGAGAGGCGCAGGTTTTGGGCGTCGATCCTCGGATTTTGTTGTTGCCGTTGTTGAGTTGCTCGCTATTGTCCAGTCTGCTGAGGGATCGGTCGGTTCTTCGAGGTGGCGACTGGGCGGAGCTGTGGGTAATACCCCGTTCACCCTTAAGCAGACTAAAGTGAGAGAGCTACGCTCTCGCCGGGCCAATCACCCGCCTCCCTTTCATCGCCTGACCCCGCTCTCTTCGAGTAGCTATGGGCGGGGAGCGACTGCTCCAACGAGCACGTAGCTTCTACCACTCAGTAAGCGTATACGGCTGCGTGGTGACTGTCTACTATGCCTTAACACTTCATAAAAAAAAATAAAAAAATCAGGAGTGAAAATGTATATTTAGGAGGCTGTGGCCCATCAAAATGGACTCACCCATGTGTCTTAATTACCGAAATCTGAGTTTATTCAATTCTGAAATACGTTATTTTTTGTAAAGTTGCAATGTTTCGTATACTTTTGTATATAACGAACTTCCTTCTCTAAGCCATTCTAATATACGCCCTCTGCGAGCCGTCATCTTTTTCTACTCGAATGTTTTGAGTGCAGTCGCTTCTGGATTGGTCATTCGGCTCCCATTGTCATCTGCGCTCTTGACTCAAGGTGAAACTAGAGTGACTTTAGGTGAAACGAGGTAGAGACGCTCTATAAGCGGCCGCGCATGAAATTTCTAAAGAGTACCGGGGAGCCAATCGCTGCGAGCTGTAGAGTGAAGTCGGCAAATCAAGAGACCGCAAATACAAAACAAAAGGCTTGCTCCGCACAGGCTTCCCTGCCTTATGGTGAATTCCACGGGTAGATCCGGAGCGCATTCCAAAATACACGAGGGAGGCAACATTCTGCTCCGTGGGACCCGCTCCAAATTGACGAGCGGAAGATGAACTCGCATTTTTGGAGCGACCCGCCCGCGAGACGGGGTCGGCAGGTTAAAATGGCCGCTGCTCGAATTTGACAAGCCGACCAACGCCTCAGCCAACTGAGCTTTCCGACGACCGGTCACAACTGTCACTATTTAGCTGCAGAAATAACGCGCCACACAGACCAGGCGAAAATATCCGTACCACGGAGCCCGTGTCACAAATAACGAGGAAGACGTCCGCGTTCGCCACCGTCATACACCTTTCGGCCGCCTCGAAGCGGCGGGGCACGCACAGCGATCGACATCGGTGGAGTTCAGACTGCTGGTAAGACTTTAATAAACACAAGGAGGTAACAAACCATCACTTGCACGTTCGTTGCCTTATTTGTTCTTGCTGCACAAAAACACGCCGGCGGCATGCTTGCAGTGTTAAAAAGTAAACAACCAGTGGCGGCACAATGAACAGGCCTAACCTTGCATCTGCCTTCTTCGGATTTTCTGCCGCTCTTTTTCTCGTTCTTCCTCTCACGATCACAGATGTCAGCGCTTACAATTTGCCACGCTCCAGTCCTGGCTTTGCATCCCTGATCTACACAAGGTGGAAGTGTTCGAGTCGTCACAATCCCACGTAAACAACCGACGTCGACGCATCCGAACAAATCCAAAAATCAACAGCCCGGCCGGTTCGGCAACCTCGCCGCGCATGCGCAACGCCGCGTTAAAGGAAATGACGTAGAGCGCTTCTGTCAACTTCCGCCGAACTCCCTGAAATCCCAAGGATCAAGCTCAGCAGGGTTGGAGGCACTCCACGGGGCGGCCCTGCCCCAAATATGAGTGTTCCATTGCTGTCACTCTCTCCCGCGGCCTTGTTACGGCGCGACCAGCACCAACACGAGCAAGCAACGTCCGTCCAGAGTTCTCATATAGGTTATCGCTTTATAATAAAGCCTGCGATGCACAGCGTAACTGTTCACCTGGTCACAGTATGCTCAATGTCGCCTCGCAGACTTAATTTTTAGGTGTGGGTTAGCTTGAACTTAGTGAAACGCGCGTAGAGGGAACGTCCTTTCTACGTGTGTTTATGTAAGTTTAAGCTGACCCGTCACCACTATGTACTAACTAGCTCAGCTAAAGTCGTTAAGCAAGTTCAACGATAATAATCCACGGAGAAGGGGAACAAGGGGGACAGAGGACATACGCAATTGCACCGTTACATGTTTTGCATTGACATCATAACCTTAAAATACAGGCAGTCCACCCTTGTTGGTATTAGACTGGTGGCAGCTGTTAAAATCAGTTTGCTCTACTGACGTCTAACCAGTGGTTAGCTTAGTTGGTAAAGCGCACCACTGGAAATGGAGAGGTCCCTGGTTCGATACCAGTAGCATTCGGATCTTTTCAGTCGCGCACCAGTCATCTAGCTGTGTCTGGAGATTTGTGTTTGTCCTCTGTCCACTTTCTTTCTTTTCTCATTTATTATTATAGCTATTCTTGTCCAGATCGCTTGCACCTTTATTTTAATTGCACAAGCAAGCTCATTTTTAATCATAAAAAAAAAGGATTCTCGGCATCGTCGTTTGCCCAGGTCTTTCCGTAGCTCATAGCGATAGACTCACCGAGTCACGTGACTACGAACGTAACACCAATGTATTGATACGTCATATTTCTTGAGAAGATAAACAGAAACGAAGTTCCTTTCGCAGAAAGATATTTTGCGACGCTTTAACTTCTCCCAAAAGTGAGAAGAAAAAAAAACAAAAAACGCAGCGTTCGTTCTTGTTTTTTTTTTTTTTTTTTCTTTCTCCCCATTCAGCAACGTGCATATTGGAAAGATGTCGGACCTGAAGAAGGGAGGGGTTGTTGCTCGCATCTTCCAACGTAACTGGATAACCTCACTCATCCCTGAGATAAATGAAACCTAGAAAGTTTAAGTACTTTTCATGTACACGTTGCGTTAACAGCCCAGCGGATTCCTAAAAAACGTCCACGAAGAACTGAACAGACGAGTTAACTTGCTAAACAGGCTCCTTTCAACGATGCACTCTTTTAGTGCAACTAGACTTCTACTATACTCAGTACGAGTAATCAAAATAACTCTTAATCAAAATTATTTTTGAAGTAACTTTGTAATCATTTGAATGCATTTATTAGGAAGTAGTAAAAATTAATCCGACTACCTTTGCAATCAATAAATTACTCGTAACAATTACTATTTTTCCCTCCCCTTCCTAATGGCGTCTTTTGTTTGTACAAGTTTCGTATCAAGGAATTCTCGAACCAAGACTCCGACAGGAGGATGGTTTACCGAATTAATGAATGAAGAAGATAAGTGGTTTGTAATTGACTGATTTTAGGCGGAGCGCAAGTTCGTCTGCTTCTTTTGCAGGGGTTGTGGTGACGTCAGAACGCCGAGCTCTGATTGGCTGGGATTGAAAGATAGTGGGTAGACCTCGAGGCAGCTTGCTTTGAGGTCTTCCCACTATCCTTCAATCAGAGACCAATCAGAGCTCGGCGTTTTTCTGACGTCACCACAACCCCTGCAAAAGAAGCAGACGAACTTGCGCTCCGTATTAATCCAATAATTGGACACTACGAAAGACCCGTCTTTAAACCCGGGCACAAAATTCTGTTGTTTCGAAAATCTGAAGTGATCGGAAAAGTAACGGTTCGTGTAACTGCCTATTACTTTTATTTTCGAGTGATCGAATAATTTAACTGATTACTTTTAACCAAGAGTAATTTTAATTGTAATCGGTTACTTTTTTTTTTTTTCGAGTAACGTGTAGAAGATTGCTCCAAGTGCAACGAACGCACTGGGCGAAACCCGCGGTGGAGGGTCCAAAGAGGTACTGGTGTAATTCACGCACGGGCGACTTTGGACGAAACCAACAGCGCTACATTCGCCCGCGCCGGCGGCAGACAAGGCGGGTGCCGACGGAAATTTTTCGAAGCTGCTTTAATCCGAAACCACGAATGCCGAGCGTGCAAACCGCGCATTAACTCAGGCGAACCACCATCTTTTTTTCTTTTTTTTTTTCGCGTATAATTTTTACGAACGTTATACTTCGCGGCAACCGCCACGAAGACACAAAAATGTAAAGAGAAAAATCAAAAACAAAAGAACCACTCGAACCCGACATACGAGTTAGTTAGCCAGGGGGCAAAGTACAACGAGCCCCTCCACCCTGTTCATTTTGCGATACAGGCGAGCGAACATTTGCCTCAAGCTCTAATGACAATAGAAATAACGAGAGAAAGAAAGAAAAAAAAAAAAAGACACTGGAAATTTGAAAAGAAAAATAAGTGCGAGTTAGTAGCCGTATCCGTCTGTTCCGTGCTCGTAGTTAGGGGTATGTGTCTGTCGGATTTCGTCCAGTATAGCTTATCCTCCTTCGCGAAGCCGAAAAAACAAAAAGATATAAAACAAAAGAAATGCAAACTTTCCGGCTGTTCCATCACGGTCGGCTCGGAGGCGGCGTTCTTCTTTTACAAAGTGTCAGCGGTCACGTTGTTCTCCTCTGGTCCGAGCCAATAAAGCGTGTCTAATGCCGGCGGCAAGCCTCGGCGCTACCCTCGGCGGAAACCCGCCTCCCCCCCTTTCAGCCATCCGTCAATATTATACAAACTACGCAGTCACGACCGGATAAACTGACCACGCGAGCGCGAGCGCTTAGCCGCTTGGTTAAGGGAACGTTTGCTTCTTTGGTCGTCGAAGGCGGCTTCACTACCTTTGCCTTTATTTCTTTTATATGAAGTTACGAAAAATGAATTCGTCGTATATTATGCTAGCCTTTTGGTTTTCGTTTGATCGTCCAAGCTATACGTAATACAAAGTTGCATATTGACGGGTGCGTGAACTGTTTCTCCCTTATATATATATATATATATATATATATATATATATATATATATATATTGCTTTTTTTCTTTGTTTATGTTCTAGAGCAAAAGTGGTTGGTGGTCTGTGGTCAGTGGGATTGACCTTAAGTGCCTTGTGAATCATGGGCGAACATACAAAGGTCCCGATACCGAAGAACAAAATGGCGAAAAAACTATTCCAGAAGCATGAAAATTTTGAACCGAGATTGAAATGGAGACCTAGCTGGTAACGATAAATTATGTAGCTAGCACTGCGCATGGACCCAAACGCCTTTCCGAAGAGCGAAGTATCTGCACATGTGCGAGTCAGGTTTCTGTACATTCTCTAGCCATTCCTCTGACGGCACTTCGTGACGTGACGCCGAAAACGTAAGCTCTCGTTGCTGCATAACGCGATAGATGGCGCCGGCCGTAATGCCTAAAGCCAAATCTGTCAGCCGTCACAACAAAGCGGCGTGCAACGGTACGCCTTTTGACTTCAACATATAAACAAAGAATGTCATATCCGCTAAGCCCTTTTCCAAGAATCCCCCCCCCCCCCCCTCTCTCCTCTGACTTCCAAACGGCTTGCTCTGAGAGCTCGAAAACTGTAGGGGGCTGTGGTCCCCCCTTCTAGGCTTTTAAAACAAACTCTACGCGTTCTGCAGTACGAGGTTCAGCTGTGGAGGGCAACACCATGCGACGCGGATCAAGACGTGACGGGCCTTGCACCCCCACTTGGTCACGTGCAACCAGACGCGACGTGTCGTCAGCTGCGTCGTGCGACGTCTTGGCAAAACAACGCCGATTCTTGGAGCAGTGGGCTCGACTCAGAACTGGACAGTTGCAGAAATAATAAGGAGAAACCAAGTCCAGTATTCATCTTTGATGTCAGTTAAGGAGACGGTTCAATGCGTGCGATTCACCGCTCGCACAAAGACAAAAATAAAGGCAAAAATTGAGAAGGAAATTTATACTTAATAGAAAGGACTTCGTGCTCCCACAAACGTCAATGAGTGTATATATATATATATATATTTATACAAATAATAACTCACGATTAACTGTGATAGTAACTCCGAATGAAAAGGGGGATATGTCACTGTTCCTAAGATCCTCTGATGACAAGTTAACTGAGGCCCACCCGTCATGGTCATTTCAATGCCATGCAATTACGATAACTTTTCATTATTTGTTGAATGCCGCGCGTGACCGACAACGTCATTTATATTTAACTGTAAGCCACTTATGATATTTCATTGAGTCAACAAAAATGTTTTGCACAAAACCTCGTTTCATCTTCAATTAAGGTGACGCATGATGACACCGACCTCCCTTAGAGCTTAAACCCCACATCATTTACTGTCTGTGACCAACAGCTAAACAGAACAAACCTTTCATTCCGCGGGTAAGATAGCTACGAAAAGTCAAACAAACATATACTTAACCCTCCTCCCACGCCCCCCCCCCCTTTTTTTTTCAAGAAAAAAAGAAAAAAAAAAAGATATGCGAAGTTAATAAAACATTTAAAGCATGCCGACATTCGGCCATAAAGCCCTCCCGAGGCAGCCAGCAGCGCCAGCTATCAGAAACGCCAGCGAGCGACATTCCGAGTCCAAGCCAGACCATAAGTCAAGCGGGAACCGCCGCCAAATAAATAAAACAAAAAAACAAGAGAGTGCGGGGGTCGTCCTAAACTGTCTCTGTTCTCCTCCGAGCGAGTACTCTCCTCGACTCGCGTAACGGAATCCACAGCAAGGACGGGCCGTCCAAATTTGGAATCCACACTCGGGGCTATTCGCCGCCTCTCCACCGCACAAGCGACCCCGAGCCTCGCGCGCGCTGTCCCCTCGCCAGCGTGGTCGGGACGGCAGCGACCTCTCAGACCCCCCTCCTCTTCGGCGCTAAAAGACGTCCGACGAGAGAGCTCCAGCCCTCATCCGGGGCCCCCTCATCCGCACGACCCCTTGACGCGGGCCTCCGCCGTCCGTTTTTCCCAGAGCCGGGGCCCGAGCTTGCCACCGCCAAGGCGACACTGGACGCGGACTGCTGCCGCGACGGCTGCGGCGCCACTTGGCACAGCGCCATCTAGGAGAGGTCGCGGCAGTCCGAGCGCGCAGCGGGCGCCGTTGGGGCGTGACGTCACGGAAGGGACCGATTCCGTTGTGGCGCCGCTGTGTGACTATTGGTGACTTCTGTGGTTGGCCTAACTAGGGCTACTAAAGAAGTTAGGCCCAGGGTGTGGATCGTATAGGCACCCGATTTCCCAACTTTCTCGTCGTCGCCACCATTTTGTTGCTCAGTCGCAATAGACTTGTTGCAAAACGTACAGCGCCGTCTACGGCGCCGAAATCGATGCCGGGAAGTCTAAGAACAGTAGCATTCGACGGAGGCGACGGAAAACATGAACAAGAGCTCAAAGTACACACACGCGAACACGGGATAGCGCTTGTCCCGTCTTCGTGTTCCAGTCCATGTGTGCCCTGTTCGATATTTATTGTTCACTACATGCTTATCCAACTAGCCTACCTTAACATCTTAGCGACGAAGAAAACGGTCAGGCGAGCAACTGCGCTGACCTCTTTCGCTCTCGCTCTCTTCCGTGTCATGTGGAAGATGCTGCGGGGGCACAGAGGAGCGTACAGAACTTCGCCCGTGGATGTTTGGGGATTTTTTGAAAAAAGGTCTATTGGAGGACAAGATTTACGGAGGCTTAGATACGGTGTCAGCAAAACTCGGGCGATATGTTTTGGTCCTTCGAGGGCTGTTTTAACATTTCTGGAGAACGGTACAGCGTTTCCGGCGATTTCAAACAAAGCTTCGGATAACAGGCTAAGTGTCGTTATTCTAAAACAGCATATTTAGTGGATATAGACAGAACTAGTTTAGAGCACAAGGCTGGCATGGCTCGTTCGTCTGTGTGTAAGGCCAATCACATATTCTTCGCACCTGCCGGTTCAAGTGTACGAAGCGGTGGAGAGCAGATTCGAAAATGAGTGCAATAATTCCTGCATCTTAAGCAGTGTGAGCGTCTAATTTCACAAAACGTCCTGTGCGAATGGCGTCAAAGTTATCTCCGAGCCACCAACGTCTCTAGATTAGCTCAGTTACGGAACTGCCCATAGATGCTGCAGCTGCTTCCACAAGCAGAACCCCCCCCCCCCCCCCCCTTCCCTCCACGATCCGCTCCCGTCGTTCGACGCGCCACCGTTTTGAAACGGCTGCTATGGTAACTGCAGTGTATTGTGTGGAATACATATGTTTTGAAGCGCATGATGGCGCTTCCCCCGTACTCTGTAAAACACAAACTAAAATCTAGATGGCGCTTCAAACGACGGGAGGCGGACTGAAGGGGGTGAGGGGGAAGAGTTGCACAACTGAGCTATTCTACTCAGGCTGCCAACCATTTTGAAAGTGCTTTCACGGTAACGTCAGAGGTATGGGCACCTGTGCTCTCGCGCAACTTGAGCGCCGATCTAAGATGTCAAGATGTGCTCGCGCACCATTCACTATATTTATGAGGGGCGCGTGCTTATATTTCGACAGTGCCTTCTTATCTTTGAGCGCTCGTGCGATCAAAACATTCGGCGAGCCTCGCATGCCGAATGTTCGCTGGCGCCGTACACACCTTGATTGTTGTCCGCGCGGTTTTGTCGAAGTCAATATTATCTAATGATGCGGTCTTCCGCTCAACACCACTAAAATGAAAAAGCGTCCAATATCGCTGTTGGAACATTAAAATAGTTCGGCAATGCATACAACGCTTTATTTTTTTCTCTCTCTCACAACAGACCTTATTATTCTGTGTTCTTGGCGTTTACAGGGTTTGATATAAATGCGTTGAGTCGAGAAAGCGTTTTAATTACCATAGTAATTTGTAACGCGTGCGATTGGGCAACTTACTAAGCAGTGATTGCATCCGACAGACGTGCTGTGCTCGGCCAACTGCCTCCCTGCAAAGCTTAACCAGCGTCGCCAGACTCTCAACGGCAAATAAACGCCTTGGCGTATAAAAATTCACAATGTCAAACAATATTTTTTTTTTAATAAAGGGATCTGTTGAAAGCTTTGAGCCTCACCGATTAGGACGCTGATGTACTACGATCGTGGGCATGCTGAGCTGCATACTTCATCGCAGCAAGTGGTCGGGCAATCTGTTGTAACTTGTAGTAGGCCATGGACTCATAGTGCCTCTGACTGTACTGTTCGATACTTAACGAAGAAACATGCTACGAACCAGCGCGAGAAGACTCACTGTATCATTTAGTTCACGTTGTTCACTTGACCACGTGATTTTTTGTGGTTCATAATACGTTGGTGTTTGAAGGTGGGCATGCCATCTTACTTGCGCGAGCGAGTTCATTTTGGCATTGGCTTCCTGTGAACTTCACAAGATTCGGCTCTCGTTTCACTGCTAAGTAAGAACGTTCCGCTGTGTTAGACTAATTTAACTTACTTGGACCCACGCTTACGCTTCCAAAGTCAACGAACGTTGAGCGCCTCGCGTTTGCAGACCTTCGCTGCGACGAACATTGGAAGTTTAAGTCGGCCCTCGTATCTCGGCTAATGGCTTAGAGGCGAAAGAACTCTGCCCGAATAAAAATGCGGTGAACGCCGCACCGAAAAGAACGTTACGTATACATCGACAAATTAAACGACAAAAAAAAAAGAAAAAAAAAAAAAAAACACGTGGCACATGTGGTGGCCATGTCTCTTCCTCCGGTCTGCGACAGCCCGGCGTTCGGACGACATCGCGACGTACGCCAAGAGCGTACACCACATCCATCGCCCCCTCCCCCTCTCCCTTTTTAATTTCCACCGGAGTCAACGAACGCTGACAGTTACGCACATGTGTCCAGAAGAAGCACCGCGGAGGATGCGGGGGCCCCCGCCACTCCGAAGACGCAAGAGGGGGGTTGGACGGGGGGGGACATCTTCTTGGGGTCTCCATCCTCCTGCGCTTCTGCCTGGGGTTCGGAGCGTGAGAAATGAAGGGAAAGAGACATCATCAGAGAGAGAGAGAGAGAGTGAAAGAGAAGGAGAGAAAGAAAGAGAGACGAGGAGCAGAGAGAGAGAGGAGAAAGAAAGAGATGGGGGAGAGTAGTCAGGTCTGCCTAAAATGGAGCAGACGCGAAGAGAAGTGGAATTGACCGCGCGGAGGTGCTCGTACCAAACGCTCCAATAAGTATCTAATTCTTTTACCTTCCATAAATAGAGTCATGTCACGATGAAATGTACCTCGGTATTATGGATACCCCCTATATAGACAAAATATTCGGGCACGATCTCAATAAATACGTGCATTTTTGTTTTATCACTATCATCCTTCGTTTCAGCTCAAATCCGGACGCAGTCGACGTTACGAGCTAACGGAACGAATCAAACCGCGTCAGAAGCTCAAGTTACTAGGCCCTCCCTGAACACGATTGGTCCAGCGATGATAGAACAGGTACATAAGCATGACGATTACCATGTTTGCTGCGTCTGGACAAAAACAAAAATTGGCGATACGAAATGTATAGGCTGTAGAAGGTAAGCGCTCAGCAGAAAGGCCGCCATAATGGCCGCTCATGCGACGTACATGCACGCCATGTAAAAGTGGGGCGCGGACGACGCTAGACTGAATGCTCTGGGCCCCTACAATCTTGCCGGCGTCCAGTGCCATTATTCTGGATGCTAAGGCAACACTGCAGCCCTGGGAAACTACGAATAAGCAGAGTCACGTACTAGAAACCATGGCTAAAGAAAATATAAAAAAGGCGTCTCCACATTTCTGAGTTTAGGGGACATTTTTAATAATTTTGAATAAGAGCTCGGCGCTGTAAACAACTTCAGCGACGAGCGACGGTCAACACGTGTCTTACGTAAGACAAGGTAAGACGGCTAAAGTCGAGTACAAGTAACGACCCAGAAAAACAGCCAGGGCTGGGAACAACTCGGTTCCTTTAAAGCGATTCTAGGCAGGTAAGAAAAAAAAAAAAAAAAGACACTAGCTAAAAACAAAAATTACGACAAAGTTGTTTTTTTTACAAGTTTCTTCTTTCTTGTCGATGATTGACGCTGGGTCGTCATTTCCTGGGTCCGTCGTCGGCCGGTACTTAGTTTTTAGGCGACGCGGCAAAGGTGCGAAGGAAGATCGGAACTAAAAGGTGGAAAAAAACAAAGAAAGAAAAGAGAGTCGCGAGGCGCGTGCATAAATTCGAGAGGCCCGCGCGGTAAGTTCTGGACGCCTTCCAGCAGCGTGCCTCGGAGGAGCGCGGAACGCTGTTCCATTCCGCACACGACCGAAGGGAAGGCAAAACGCTCGAGCAACCGAGTCATCGTCGTGTTGACAGGAGCCGCTAAAGGTCGCTCGCTGTCTCCCGAGAGCTGTCCTCCCGACTGACGCTGCTGCCGCTGCTGAACGCTACCGAACAAGTAGCGTTAATAGACCTCTTTGCCAAATTACCCGCGCACCGAGGAAAATATTGGGAATGTGCGGTGCGCACCCGCTGCTCGTGCTCGCCTCGAATCGAAGTAAATGACCAGAATAGCCGTTGACGCTATTCTGGCAGGGTGCAATAGCCAGAAGAAAAATATACTCAGTAACACCCGAGACAACTGCAAAAAGAAGGGGGAAAAAAAACGCGTTTTTGCACCTAAGAAGACGTGCTGCGCGAAGTATAGTTCTGATGAGGTTTGATCTTTTAAATAAAAAAATAAACGATGCATTTTGCGCGTGACGCTTGCACGTTCTAATAAAAAACACAAATAACCGATTTTAAACGTACAGACAGTTATATTAGTTCAACATAGTAATGAAAAGGTTAATAACGCTCCACGAAGAACCAAAGTTTTTTCTATTTTTTTTTAGTAAAGGTTTTTGATAGAATATATGCATCGCAGAAATATCAAACTTTGTTAGAATATGACGCTATAGCGGTTGGTATACACTCAGAAATAGAGGGTGTAGTACTTACACCACTTGTCCCATATATGACACCCCTAAACTGCATTTCGACGTTCAGTCCACTAACGTCGAACTGACGATATCAACTTTTACGACTCGATAACTGTGTGGTAAAACTTACTAAATAGCTAATGTGCGTATCCAAAACTACATTAAAAAAACAAAACAAAAAACATTACGTTTTGGCAGCAGGGCCGATAAAACCTTTAGTTTTTCCTGTAGTCTTTAATGCGTGCATTAGCTATTTTAATAAGTTGTATCACTAGACTACCAAGCCGCCCGTGAAAGTTGGTATCGTCGGTTCAACGTCAGTGGAGTGAACGTCGAATTGTAGTTTTTGGGGTGGTATATATTGGGACAAGGGGTGTGAGTACTACACCACCTGATTCTGAGAGTGAATTAAGTTTGAGAGCATAGCATTACGTTAATGAAAAGATAATTGAGAAAGGCGTAATTATTCAATGAACCGATGTCCACCTAAGCCAAAGATCATACAAACAAGAACTGACACTGTAGACGCATATGGTAATTATTCCAGCGAAAAACCTTGTCAGCAAGAAAGGGCATACTGTATTCTTCATGCTGACAAGTTTTTTTATTTGTTTTCACTAAAATAGATGTTGCAGGCGCCCAGGATGTCATTTCTTGTTTTGACGATATTAGACTTAAGGCGACGTTGGCTCATAGAGAAATTTCGTTCCTCAATTATCCTTTCATCCAGGTAACGTTATTAACGTCATCTTCTTAAAACTTTCGTGTTCCATCCCAACTGCAAGTGCCAGATTCTCACGGAGTTTGTGCTTTCTGCGATGCATAGTTTATTAACTCGCTACTTTTTTCAGTAACGTATACCGTATTTACTCGAGTATAACCCGCACTATTTATGAAGGAAACCTGAGGGTTCGCTTTTCCGCTGCACGCGGATTGCCAATCACCGCGATCGACAGCATGATACCAGCTGTTTACAGGATAGAGATAACATCTTCGCTCAAAGATGCCATCTGTGAAGGTTCCATTTGTATGGAGAGTCATGTTCTTGATCTAGTTATTCGCTATGTTATTTATGCGCAACGCGATGATTGGCTGTATATGTGCTTTGCGGGAAAGTAGACACAAGGGCCTTGTTCATAAATAGTGCGGGTTATACTCGAGTAAATACGGTAGTAATGTACTCGTTACTTTTTCAAAAACAATAGTGTGTAACGTACTCACGTCACTCATTTCAGGTAATGGGCAACGTAGTATGCTCCTTGTTACATCTTCTTCACAAAACATAAAAAAGTACACTCAATTTGTTTTATACTTTTTTTTTTTTACCTCAAGTCCAGACGCGGACGACGCTTCGAGCAGATGGGACGCATCACTGAAACGAAGTGTATGCGCCAAGTCATTCATCACTGCAATCATTCCACGTATCTTCACAATTTTGCCTGTCTTTTCTCCGCTCGAAACGTCCCATTGTAGAAAAACCCTAACGCCCACGCCCTTTGTCTCGGTGTCAAAAAATGATGTCACAAAAAAAAAAAAAAAGAAGCGCTGTTACCGTCAATTCATAAATAAAAAGTCACGCAAAACAAAAAAAAAAGTAACGTGCATTACTTGTTATCGGTAATGGTAACGCGTTCCTTTTATTTTGAGGTGACGTAGGTCTGTAACGCGTTCTTTTATTTTGCAAATAACGAGTAACTTATTTCGCTACTTTTTTTTTTTGTAACATCTACAACATTGATGTTTAGACATAAAAGTAAAGTATGCGATGGGACATCGAGCTAGATGTCGACACGTAAAACCTCATGCTCTGTGTCAGGTCGCAGACTTCGCTATTAAGGGTAAACGTATTTTCGGTCTTGTCCGCCAAATTCGCTTCGTCGATCGCAGTGACTATGGCGCTCACATTTTCTCCCAGAAAGGTAGACACGTAGGCACATTTGAAGAGTGTACACCCCTCGGTCCTTCTTTCGCTGGTTCGCTTTTTTTGTTTGTCGTTTCGACCAATGAGAAAGCCGATGTCGTTATCACGCTCCAACGAATGAAAGTCTAAACGTCCAAAAGGGGTGGGCGCCTTTTTTTTTCCAATGAGGCTGCATAACCATAACTGCTCGATTCCTCTCTAGAGTCTCTCCCCTGTCATTGACTAGGGTGATTAAGGAAAGGCCAACGATTGGTCTTCAGGGCCGGTAAAAGTACGGGGAGAGTGGGGTAGCATTAAAAAAATAAAATAACTATTTGGCCAATCAGACTACACTATCAACGGAAAGGATGATCATCCCTGCTTTTTGAGCTGCCTTCGTGTAATAATAATTAAAATGACGAGGTGTGAGCTGACCTCAGCTGCAACGACAGATATATCGGTAGCTCGTTATCCCCACCACTCTGGCCTCTCGCCAAAGTGAGGAGATATATCGGTAGCTCGTTATCCCCACCACTCTGGCCTCTCGCCAAAGGTGAGGAGGGGGGGGGGGGGGGCGTTAAACGAGGCCAGCGTCTCGGCCCACCGCCGTGTTTGTTGTATACCTGCAGCCCCGGAGACAGGACCCAAGAGGAGTTCGACGACACCCCAGCGCAAGTTTTCGCGCAGAAAGCCGCTAGAAGCGAACTGTTGGAGACGCAGCTGCGTTTTTCAAAAGATTTATCGCCCGCAAACTTCGCGTTTTTTTTTTTTTTTTGTATGTGTGTGTGTTGTGTTTTTTTATGCTCCGCTTGCCTCGCGTACGTTAGTTTCTTTTCCGGTCTTTCGTTTCTAAAAATAAAATAAAAAAAGTTTTCTTACGCTTTGTTTTTTATTTCTTTATCGTCCCTCTCTTTCGTTCTCGTTCATTTTGTTCTCTTGTTGAGGAATGTAAAACTTCATACTCCTCGACCTAGTCTGGCTCCCATATTCTTCGACACAAATTTGTTCTTGTATCCTTTTTTGACTATTCGTAATGTCGTTCTTTTCGTCTAGAAGGTCTTAGTTTGTAAAGCAGTCTACGTTTCTCGTCGCTTTTTGTATACACCGTTGCGCGAATACGACTTATTTTCTTTTTTCAGCCCCGCGCACGTCTCACGGTTGACAAGCCAAACAAACGCGAGAACGGACAATAAAACAAAAGAAAAACGACGACGACACGCGAGACTTCGAAAATCGATACGTCTTGTCGTAATACGCCTAAGTGAATTTGTGGACGTCCCTCGCTTATTACACGTAAATCGAATAGATGTTAATTAAGCCTTTTTGTATCGTTCGGCAGGTTTGTTACCGAGAAGTAAGACACACACACACACACAAACAAAAAAAGCAACATCTGCCGGTCCGGGAAGAGCCTCTTAATTACAGTAATACGCTCCAAGCCAGAACACTATACCACAACGTGTACCACAGCCGTAGGAAACCTTTTGATGGCGTAGAAAAAAAAAAAAAAGAAAAGGTAACGCAAGAACCAGCATTTGAATCTTGTTATATTTCGAGATCAATCTCATTTGTATACCTGTCAGACGAATCTATCATCGATTTCCTCTGTTTTCTTTTTTGTCTCTTTCTGTTACCGACGGCCCTTTGCCGTTCGGTTTTTACAGCGTAAGCAGGCAGCAAACGGAATTGGTTGTCGAAGCCGATGCTACAAATTTATTGAGTCGTTCTTTTTTTTTTTGCGTTTTAATAGCGCAACGACTTATATTTCTGTTACGCCAGTGTTGTGCAGCTCGAACTGAATGACTTAGTGAACTAAGGTTGATATTATGAATGCCCCATCTTGTTCACTGTCGTGTTAATAATAAAGTGAGAATGTGGGACAGATTAGAATCTCGACGCTGGTTCGGAACGCCCATCATAAGTTAATAGATTCGTTGTGAATTTTGAGATAATTTTTTTATGGTGCAAACTCAACCTTACTAGGCACCCTGCGCATCCTAAGAAAACAAAAATTACACTTGCACGTTGCCTTCTTTTTGTTTTATTCAAAACGCTACTAAACATTGCGTTGCGCTTCATTTTCTGAGACGTATCATAGGAAGAGGCGTGCCGCCGTATGTTTGGTCGCGTTTTTAATTAAAAAAAATGAGCCCATGATTGCAATGTTTGGCTCTCTAGGATTTTTTAGGGCTCCTAAATTTGACTTGCGCCACAAAAAAAAAAAAAGTTGTCAAAATTGCAATTTGGGCGAGTTGGTCGAACAAGCTACCGATTTCTCAGCGCACAATTGTTAGCACACACACACACAAAACGCAACATGCACACCGCTCTCAACTCACAACGAAGCTTAGGTGCAAGGAGATAGTATACGGAAAAGGGCGACTTGAATTGTATGTTATGTTTTGAGTGTGTGTTAACTGTGCGCTGTGAAGTCGGTAGCATAAAAAGAAAACCGAAAATTTGAAAATAAAATTTAGTATTCTTTTTTGATAATGGTGCAAACTTTACGAAACAATCGAACGAGTAAATTTGTCGTTCGTTTTTATGGCGGTAATAATTTAAATAATCCTTACTTAAAAAATAAAAAAGGTAAAAATATTGCTAGTGTTAACATGGATGTAAAGGGGAGGGGGGGGGGGGGGTAACGACCGAGCAGCGCTTTCTATCAGAATTCATCGGAGATATTTCCTTGCCAGGATAGTTAGCGGGGAAAGGATGACGTCACGTGACATTGTGACGAAACCTGACATCACCGTGTCCCTTGCCGTCACGTCACGCGACACCGCGACGTTACATGGCACTTTGTTTGACGTCATGAGTTAAGACCGAAACAAGCAAGAAAACTCCGTGGAGGGCATAAAGATATCGCTTTAAAAAAAAAAACGATAAATAAACGGGAACAGTTGTTTAGTTTATAGCAGAGTATAAAAGCCTGTTTTAGGAAGTGACCGTTCTTTATCCACTAAACCGAATCGTGCAACAAATCCCCAAAGGAAAAAGAAAAGAAAAAAAAAAGCAAAGTATACTCCCCGAAATTTATGTCCGAATCGAAACGGCTGCGCGGAAGATACTATGTGTTTTCCGACTGTCGCAACCAGATCTGACCCCTTATGCGCCAACTCTCTTCCCCCTCTTTTTTCTTTCTTTTTTTTTTCTGTCTGACCACGGTAGCGTGCGTGCACCACTTTTTGTTGTCCAATTTTAGGATGTTTTATTTCTGTTTTCGAAGAGCCACTGGCCATCCGGCGACGTGTATAGAGCACGCACTATACGATTATATAACGCACTCCAAAAACCAAGAAAAAAAGAAGATCGCCGCTCAGATTACGCGTCGGACCATAGAACTTACAGGGTAAATCCGCGAATGCGAGATCAACGCTATATGGAGCCGCTTTTGGGAAAGGTTCTAGCGTTGTTGATAGGGGAGAGAAGGGTAAACGGGTCTTGGAACACTCGAGTTCAGATGCGATCGGGTTCCTATATACTGCTTCGCGCATACATACATCCCTGTTACCTTTCGTCTCTTCCATGATTTGGCTTTTTTTTTTCTTGGTCGCTTAGTTGGTTGTATCAGTGCTTTAGCTTACCTTCCCGAGGACGGTTTAGAACGTACTGCGGTATCTTTGCGTGTATTGGTTCAGACTATCTGACATTGACGATTTTATGCGTTCATTCGTTTGGTTTTTTTCTCTGCCCTACTGCCACTATAAATATTTTCACTGTGCTATTTACTATTCGTAGTTGACGAGAATTCTGGACACTGCGGTTTATGAAGAGATCTGTACCGTATTCAGCATCTGCCCCTCTCGGTTTTTTTTTTTTTTTATGTTGCGTTATTGTTTGCTGCTTTCTTGAGTGTTTTTCTTTTAAGATTATACTAGATATTTTAATTTTATTCTTATAGTGCGGACTGCATTGGTTTTTACGTTTTGGTCGGTACTGTTACGATTATTACTGTTGTGTTTTGGGGCGTTTGTGTTATTGCTGTTAGGTCCGAGCTTGATTTACCTTATCAATTCCAAGGCCGCGGTAAAAGAGCCGGGCCGGCCGAAAGCAGATGCGGTCTGTCCAAGCTTGGTATGGGCGAGACGATTCGAAGTAAGTACTCTAACGGTCCGATTTCCGCGTTTCGCGATTCCGACGTGATCGCCATTCGAAGTGGGAAACGTTCGAAGCACGCATCCGCGTCCCCGGGCCTGTGACTGCCCCCCGGCCCAAAACTCAAAACAAAAATTATTGATCAAGTAATAATAATAATAAAAAAATCTTTCAAGTACCGCGCGCGGAAATTAAGCGTTAACGGGGATATATATATATATATATATATATATATATATATATATATATATATATATATATATATATATATAGGATAAAGTGGCAGAGAGGGATATCGACGATTCTTTTTCTTTATTTATTTTTGTTGCTGAGTGGATATGTTTGTGCTCAAATATTAGTTAATAGTTCACCGTCGCTGGAACTATACGGCTGGCCACAGGAAACTTCATGTTGGTTCGTAGGGATCTATGGAGTTGTTCACGAAAAACAGAAAACTTTGACCTAGATTTTTTTTTTTTTTTTTTTTTTTTAGTGGCGGGATGAAAATGAGGCGAAGGAGTTGGTGTGTAGCCCCTTTACGAGGTTTTCGACCTGCGAATTTCGCGCGAAAATATAAATTTCGATATTTAAATCGCAAATATACGTTTATCGACGTTCAGTTTGCCAAAAAGAAGCGCGCGTAAATCTGTTTCGTTGTGTGTTTTCGCAATCTTCGGCACCCCGCACGATGAGACACCCGAGACACCGTCCCAGCCGCACTGCTCCGCGTATAACATCACACAAAAGACAAGGCTGTTCGCTGAAGATGTGAAGGCAGGGGCGTGTGCGAACACGCCACACGCATTTTTCTAGCTTCCGTACATATACATGTGCGCTTCGAACATGTGTGCACACAGCTTTTAAGTTTTAGAGCGCAGCTCTTAGGCGCCCGTTTCCGGGTTGAGCGGCGTCGCCGTTGGCGTAACCACGCGTTGCATTGTGGGACGTTTCCCACTAATGACGTCACTCGTACTGCTAACTTTAGCCGAAAACATTTCCCGCTGTAAAATTGACGTCACGTGACTTAAACACCAATTCAGTTTCCCCGCTAAATTTAGCGGGTAAAGTTTTCCGCTAAATTTAGAGGGAAAATGTTGATAAATTTCCCACTAAATTTAGGGTGAATATTTCCCCGGTAAATATAGCGGGAAAAATTTTCGCTACATTTAGAGGGAAATTTAGCGAAAATTTCCCGCTAAATGGGAGGGGGCAGCAGGGGGACGAGGGCCATAGCCTCCCCTTCATACCCCCCCCCCCCCCTCCTCAAGAGCTGCTCTCCAATTCGGCAATACAAAAAAACTGTAAACAACGTTTTTTTTGTTATGTTGTTTTTGTATAACCAATGTGACGGGAGTGTTTTACACGGAAGACACACGCATCGGACAGGGTGAAGTTTTAGGAAGCCGTTTTCGACACGACGGGTCCTCCGGTACGCACTGCGCATGCGCTGCCGCAGAAGACTCGCGCATGCGCAGTTCGTACATGGGAGGGCCCATCGTATACCGTATCGGATGTGCAAAGAACGGTTCCCTAAAACTCCCTAGTGTCTGCAAACTCTCGTTTTGTTTACTCGTTCTTAAATTCATTTACTTATTCAGTTCAATATTTCGTACATCCGCATGCGATCTTCCGTGTACGAGATGAAAAAGGAGCTCTCCGAAAAAGTGATACATCCCTGTTTTGGTCGCAGAGCTCCCAAACGTGTAATTCAAAATCAGCTGCCCCCCCCCCCCCCTTTTTTTGTTTTGCCCTTTTTTAATCTTTTTTTTTTTTTGTTTTCTATTTAACCAAACTCACAAAGCGTCCAGACCGCAGGAAGTTATAGAAAGGCGATGAACGATCGCAACAGGAAAATTCTTGTTGCTCGCTGCGTTTTACAAATTGTCCCCTCGTCGACACGCAACTAAAAAAAAAAACAAATAAAGTCACCGTTCTGGCGCCATGCATTTCTGGTTATGCTAATGCGAGTTATAGCGCTCCGAAATACTACTACTACTACTCGGCGAAGAGCTACAAAACACAAACTCGAACTGAAGAATTTTCGATCACGGTGAGACATCTCACCCATCGATAACGTCACCACAAAAAAAAAAAAATAATAAAATAAAACAAAGTTTACCGTGGTCGTTTGTTTCGTTAACGCGACCGGTATACAAATTGTAACCTTCCAAACCAGACGTGGCCCATTACTCTTCTTCGGAAACGGTAGCGTTGTAGTCAACGTGAAACTCCGTAGCGGCGGCGATAGGCATCACGGTCGTGATAGCAAGAGCATGATAAGAGGATGGCTTGGGTGAGAAGCTCATTTGCCTTTAGGAAGTCTTTCATGCAGATTTCTTTTACTTAATTTTATTTTACAATACTATTAGTTCCTGCAACGGAGACTATAGTAAAAGTGAGCAGAAAGAAATAAAATAAGCAGTAATAGAGACGGAGAAGATTGGTAGTGTACGTATCTTGGATATAGATGAACATGACCTAACGCCGGCTAACGCCGGGCTCACAATGCATGCACATCACACAAAAGACAGCCTGCGAACTGATTCGAACGCAAGTAACATCGTGATCCGTTTTTCGGATGCCGCACGGCAACGAGTTCAGGGAGGAACTTGGAACGCGGCATTCGATCTACGGATATCGCCGTGACTGATGTCTGAACACTGCCTTTTGTATGACGTACAAGCAGCGTGACCCCAGCTTAAAGCTCTGAACAGTCATGTTGTCTTATACATTCCAAAAACAAAACACCTGATAGTGTTAAAGGGAAACTCAAGTTTTTCGTGTTTTCTCGCGTTTAATTACATGCATTTTCGGAGAAAACGAACGTGATATTCAGATTCACGGGATAAAAATACTCTAGAATTCACCTCTAACTTGTTTTCTTTTTTCAAGAACCCTTTCAGTTTCCTTTTTGAGTGACACAGTAGATGGAACAATTATAACACAAAATATATTCTAGCTACAGATCCCGACACTTTACAACTTCAGAAACGGTGCATGGGGCAACAGCGCGTTTTGACAGCGCATTACACTCCCTTATTCTTTATAGTAGCTGCTTAACGATAATTACTAGTTGGACAGACACGCCACAAGATTTTTTAATTGGGAATATGCGCCGAGAAAGCGAGGGAGAGGAGGAGACGAGAGCGCGGGGGGGCGGGGGGGATGGGGGGGGGGGGGGGGGCATCAGAACGTCGAGCTCTAGTTGTTTGGGCGCACAGCGTACATTGTTATCCCGCAATAGGTGCCACACTGCTTCTCGGTAGTATCGCGGACAATATAAGCTAAAACACTTCTACGTGATTGTTTTTTTGTTTTTTTTCCTTATCTGACAGTTTTGGAGAAAGTCTTGGTCCGAGCTAGGAATGCCGTGCGAGGTTGAGTTCCCGTACTTCGGACGATTTAACAGATTAAAAAATGGTTTGTGGGGATCGAAGACGCACATGAATGTCGGATCGGGGGTCCCAGCTCATATTGTCTGCGGGGGTATAGACATGGAATGCCTGAAAGCCACCAAATTACGATGAGAAAAAAAATAAAAATATCCCGAACACACATCCAGAATTCCGGGACCGGTAGAGTAAACATCCTTACAATAGGGACCTTTTGCAAACCGTTGCCGTGCTCCGCGGACTGCACTACCGGAGCCCTTGAAGCATGCTTTTAAGCGCGTGCCCCGCGGTCACGGTACCACCCGGGCGCGCGCTTAAAAGCATGCTTCAAAGGCTCCGGTAGTGCGGTACGCAGGGCACGGCAACGGTTTCCTAAAGGTCCCTATTTAAGCTTAGCTGTTACGTCAAACATTATGATACTGAATTGTTTCTTCTTCTACTTATTCATCTTTAAAAAAAAAAAAAAACAAGAGCAGGGAAATTAGATACCAAGATTTTGCTCGTGAACAGTGAAATGTATCTGATCACCATTGTTATTGCATTTTGTCGGAGGACACCCGCACTTTCTAGTCTGAGCGTCCGTTTAACATTTCGGTACAACACACCCACGCTCTTTTTTTTTTCTCTCTACGTCAGACAAACGACCATATCCCCACATGAGCACAATCTCCAGTTACAAACATGCACAAGAAGAAAAAAAAAAGCCAAGAGACGTCCTTGAAACACACAATGCCACCACGTGGTCTTACTCACTCTCAAAAAGGGACCCGTGTAGCTACTACGGCACACCTTCAAGACCTTGCAGGAACCACTCATAACACCCGAGACCGGAGCACACACAACTTCTCAGAACTTGGACAAAGTACGCGCATAAACACACCCAACAAAACGCCGAAGTTACTCAACAGTATCGCTCAGTCCCCAGCAGAAACGACCCTACCTTAATGCGTCTCACCTGGAGGGCTTATGGACACTAGCTCACTCCCGAAACCGCACCCAGAATCTTATGAATATTTCGACCCGTACACGTTTATTTAAACTTTTAAAGGAAACGGAACATCCAAGACTGACCCCCCTCTGGACAACTGACCCACCCAGAGACGAATGCAAATGTAAAACGCCGCGTTGCACAACGAACTGACCGCAGGTCCTCCCCGTAGCAGACAAAATGTTTTCTTTTCAATACCGCCCGCAAAAAAAAAAAGTGCTTAGATCCGACAGAAAAGAAAATACTGAATGGAGGTTGTTGAAAGAGACATCACAATAGCTTGCGTGGGTGGATCGGACGGACCCCCTTTTTTATTTCTCTGACACCACTTTCTCTCTCTCTCTCTTTCTTGTCCGAGGTATAAAGCCCACGTTACTGACCAGAGTGGGGCGAATGTGGTAATGGAAAACCACTCCGGATCAGGTTTCCCTTTTTAAACCGTGAACGCGTGTATTGAAAGCTTAAACCGTTTATTAGAGACTAGCCTTATTATCGCCGCTATTTTTTTTTCTTTATATACGCGTATGCCAATGACCGTCTGGCGATAGGTTATTACAAAGAAACTCGCTACGAACTGTTGATCATTGAACCGTGTCAGTAACTTCTCGCGGATCACTGCCAAGTCAGAGATAACAAACTCAACGACGCAAGAGACAAAAGTGAATACTCAACCGATTTACGCACATACCTAATCTCCTTGGGAAAGTCGCGTATTCGAGTTAAAACTTCCAACATTGCGATTGCTTCAAAGACAGACGAGATTCGGCTGTTTGGGTACTTCTCTTAGTGCGAAGCGCATTGAACATTTTAAAGTATAGTAACTTCGTAACCACCTATACTTGGCAAAACATCTTTTGTTTTTTTTAGATATGCTATTGATTATTTAACCGTTGTCTCGGTTGTTATGAATTATGTGGTTTGAGTTGACGGTTGCCATACGTAGTGCAAGTTCGTCTGTCTGTTCTTCACGTACGTACCTCGTGCGTTGTGTTTACTCGCCAAATGCACCCGGGTCGATTTGTTTACCCCCAATCTCGCCCAATGAGGGTGCCCGCTTCGCAAACATCGTCATCGCGCCTTTCCCCTGCCTGTTCTCCGTCTTGCCCTCCGATTGGCGTGTCCCGCTTTACGTTCGACGCACCAAAGACGCACATCGGAACGCTTGCTTTCCGTATAGTATATATGTAAGTGCGCCACCGCAATGGAACGTCCGACGAGCAATGTAACGCCGATGTGTCACACTGCAGCTCACACATCATAACACGAAAGACACGGAGTTTCTCTGGAGACGTGGCGATGTAATTATCTGCCCACGCGCCCCAACTATGATCAACACATGTTTGCTTAATACATATATGTATACTTCGAACATCTCTGCACAGAAGTTTTTTTTTCTATACGACCAATGTGAGGACCGTTGTACAACGAAGAAATTCGCCTTAGGCAGTGTTTGCAGATAGAGTTTTTGTATGATGTATACGTACTGTAACCGCGGCCTTACTCTCCAGCCGCGTGTCTGAACCCCGACATACTAACATAGAAATCTATACCGGCAAATTCGAGGAGACACGCGAAACGCACACGGACTCTCCGCAATAACGCGTCCGTCGGCGCAAAACAGCGTCCTTGTTTTGGGCGTGGAATTTTGGACGAGTCATCATTAATGACGCCTTAATTTAGCGTCCTTCGGACGAAAGGACGTTAAGGTATGTAGTGGTCACTCCACGACACGCGTACAAATGCTTCCCAAAAGAGGGGAAAAAAATAAACACCCTAGACAAAAACGCTGTCTTTTTGTCAGCGTATTCGCGTGAGACGTGTTTTTCGCTGTCCAGTTTTCCTGCAAGGCTGACGCCCCGTGCCTCTTGTTTCCTTGCAGATGAGGACGACGCCCTGCTATCCAAAGAGCCCAGCATCAAGTCGTCGCCACCCGTGGACGGCGGTAAGAAATATTTTTTTAAGAAACAAGCCTTTCCACTCTCGTGAAGAAGGAAGACCAGCGGAGCTGTACTCGATACACTGTGTGCTTCTTCTTCGTCGTCGCCTGTTTTTCGCGCTGTTTCCTACGATGAATTCCCACCAACGCGCCCAACTATCCATTCTTCTATTATAGCTGGAAGGGTTGGTGCCATCTACGAGCGACGGCGGAAACCATACTGGTTGTGTGCTTGCCGCCGTCGCTTATAGATGGCGGTAGCTGTCCAGGTAGGTTTGTGTCGACATACACGGACACGATCCTGGGGAACCTAGCCCTTAACAGCTCCGCTGTAAAAATAATAACGGAAACGGACTACATCTATGGGCTGTGATGTCCGCCTATGCGAAAGCGCGAATTACGAAGTTTTGTTTGGTAACACAGAAAACCAGAGCACCTCTTTGTCAACTTTAGTTGTTATCAGCAATTCGAGGGGCTCCCATTGAAGCCTCCCTAAAAGACGACAGAAGAACAGTGGCGGTGATGCCGTCAAGCCGGAGTCCCACTGCTCGTATGTAACGTAGAAAATACAATGTGTCCGCGAAACACATGACCAACAGAATTGTTGGCGGACTCACCTCACACATGTATGAACGAATATGTTCTGTCATACATATGTTATATACGTTGTGTGAGACGTGTTTGCGAACACTTATCTCTAAACAATGTAGCTACTCCTTCAGCAAGGAAGGGGGAAAACAAAACGATTTAGGGTTTTCGGAGGGTAATGTTAGATGGGACGTCCAACCAATTCCAGATTTTTACCTCTAGTCGGGGCCAAAGGCGTTTTAAACAAAACGCTGTTTATACAGTTTGAAATAAACTGTATACGTATATAGCCAGCCGCCATCGCATGATTTCTTTCTTTGCTACATTTAATAATCTGTCTCGTGTTTTCATAGAGTAAGTTAAAAATGTACCAGCTTCTTTTTATCTCGAGTGTTCTCTTTATACTTAAAAAGTTCATCCTCGTTTACACAGCGAAAAAAACAACAAAAAGAAACCCACAAAGGTCATAAATAATTTACTATTTCTTTACTGGTTCTCTGTAGAGAATGGGAGCAATTATCCTTAAACGACAACTTTATCGTGAGATGGGGGCATGTAAATATGGTTTCTACGTATAATAAATTCCCTTAAAATTAAACAAAATTTATGTCTTCCGTCGACCAGCCACATTAACTTTATGTCTTCTGTTATAACTTTATTGCGAAGAGATGATATATTAACGGCGTAATGTAGTAACGCACGCTGGCACGTTGCAAACCTAACCCGCGATACTGATCACGCAGGAAATCTGAATTGCCTATGTCAGCTTTAAAAATATGTGCTTTTTATTTTATAGTTAGCGGGTTATTTTTAGCATACCGTTCGCAGTGACTCCATCATCCCCCTCTCCTTTGCATCATCATTCTTCGCATTCATAAATCCAGCCCTTCATTTTGTTTTTATCTGTCCCGCGGATTACGGCGGCTAGCAGGATTATCCGATCTCTACTAAGTTCCCTTTCCCCTTTACGATAAACCACAGAGGGCGCTAGGAGCCGATCAAACCAATCCAATGCCACATGAACGTCACGTGTCCTTTGGAATGGTCGCAGCGACGCGCCAGGCGCCTAGCCACGTGACACGTATGCACAGCGTTAGGCATGCTGGGATGGCTCGTCGTAGCGTCTCCACTTCGGTCCACCGTAAGATGAAAACAGAATCGATCACTCACGTAACCGAATCGTCCGGCGGCGGTATACGAATGGATGATAACCGTCGCTAAATTGTGTTTGCTCGCCGGGTGCGTACTCCGACGAAGAAGAGGTCATCAAAACGGGAGAGAGCAGTAACAAAGTCTCGCATCCGGGGCTGTTTGCAACACTGTCACGTCGGTTTACGCGATCAATCTAACCAACCGCGAAACAAACCGAGACCGGAATCTGACCTTCCTTACCCGAGCAATCGACCGGCCGACGCAGCGCTAACGTAAACCAACTGTACGCGATGGGGTTCAGGGTCATTTCTCACCGGGACCTTGCGCTGGAACTTTATACACATCTACCGGTTTCCCCGAGCATCTGATACAAAAGCGGCGTTCAACGTGTTTTTTCTTTCTTTCTGAATCGGCACTGTGTTTTCTTGTGTCTCAAATAAATTATTCTGTAGGCGTATACCTTTAAAATGTTGCTCCTATGAGTCGCACTCTCGTCCGGAGCTATTTTGAGTGTGAGGTCATGGATAACTGACCGCTAGGAACGCGAATTTGTCCTGTTATATGGGGACGAAATTGGTGCGAAATCATTTTCGCCGAGGGCAAATGGACAGGGCTTTGCAACCAGGGTTTACCGAAAAAGAGAAATCACCAAAAAAGTGGCATTCCACCGTCTACCTTTTTCCTTAGCAAAGACGTAGCCTAACCTTCTGTAAAAGTCGACCGAACCAAGCATCCTAGCGTTTCATCCTCCGCCGACCCCCCCCCCCCCCCCCCCCCAAAAAAAAAAAAAAAAAAAAAGTTTTTTTTGTTTTCTTTTTAGTTCTCAAAAGAATTGCTTTTAGGCACGAAGTTTTTGCTTTTTCTTCCGTATTTACACACATTCTGCATTCTTCTCGTATTTTTTATTGAAACAAGCGCAAATGGCTCGACCTCGGCACAGCGTCGCAGACCGGTACCGGGAGTGGACTGTCCACGCTATCGCCTCTCACCCCCCGGGACCCTCCGAGCGCCTTGACCACATTCCTGGAGGAAATTCCCCCCCTGGTCTAAGGTCCCCTCCAGGTTTCCTCCTCATCCTCCATCCCCCCTGCTCTTCCGTCCTTCGCCATTCCGTCACGTGACCTGTTTCGTGGGCATCTTGACCTTAGACACCAGGAGCGGTCATCTTCGGGTCTGGACAAAACGGAGAGGGTCTACAAACATTGACGAGAGTAGACGACGGTTGACGAGGCACTTTTGTCTAGCTTTTTCTGGCGGATTCCTCAATGTTTCCCTCAGGCTGCGGGGGGGGGGGGGGGGGGGGGGGGGGGGGCACGCATGGTGTTTCTGTGTTGGTAATATTTAGGGGGTATTCAAGCCAGATTGTAACTTACAACTAGGTCGTAGGTTTTCCGGTGTTTATTTATATAGAAAATCGGCGGATATTTCTCTGTATTTTTTTTAGTTTAGTTTTAAGTTATCAGTGTGTTTCGGTGATCTGCTTTGAACGGGCGACAAACACAGTTAGTATCAGTGCGAAAAGCTTACGAAGAGCTATGAATTTTTAGTCTAAGGGGGGAGGGTTTCGACGATACAGATTTGGAACGAAAATTTGAAGAAACCAATGTATTACGGTTTTAACAGATTTTGTATGTTTGACAACAACGGATGTTTTTATGTGTTTTTAAGTTTTATGTTTTGTTTTTCGTATTTTTGACATCGTTGAATGTTTATCTATGTGTTTCGATGAAAACCGAAAAGTCTACAGCCTACTTATCACATATCGTTTCGTGTCTTCGGGCTTTTATTTTTCTTTGCTTTTTGGTTGTTTTCTGGAAAGTTGCTTTTTGCCCACAAATCCGGTGTATTTCGGTGTCAATGCATACTGTTGAATGAGAAAGAAAAATCGGCAATAATTAAGACAATGTTGAAGAAACGCAACCGTCCAAAGTCGCGTTCTCGTCACCTATAGTGCGAATGGTAACCTAGGTGTTTTCAACCCGTTGGCGCTGTATAGTGACTACACAAGCACAACTCGCTTCCCATGAAGTAAACTGCGAGTCCCTGAGAAAGCATAAACGAACCAAGCGAGAAAAGGCGCCGATGAAAGCTCCTCAAAATCATCCTATCGACTCTGACCCCATCAGACACGTCTCTCAAGACGAGACGAAGATGGCGCACAAAAGAAAATCTAATCAGCAAGAAACAAAAGGGGAGCGCGTATCTGATCGTCCTCGACAGTGAGGTGCATTGAGCTCTCGGCGCTAATGTTGCCGCTAATGATTCCGAGGCGGAGTGGCCAGGAGAGGGCCGACACTTTCTTCTCCACTCTTTCTTTACTTTGCTATCACTATCTTTCTTTCGGCGTTTTCTTTCGTCTGGCTTCCGTGTCCCGCGGCGCTCTTGCACACTTCGGAAAATGCCTGCGCGTCTACTTCACCGCACGACATGAGGGAAAGTATGTTTTGCAGTAGTGACCCCTTACAGTGATATTTTGAGGTTGCGTGTTTCTGACATAACAGCGAAATTATTATGTTGCGTAAAACAAAACAGCAACTTTTGGGGCGCGTATATTGCATCAGCTGGGAAATTAAGTTCATCCAGTTTGTGACGTCACAGTCAGAGACACGTGACGTGCTCGCAGGGAAATGAATCGTGCGCCGATTCTTGTTAAAAAAAAAAAAGAAAGAAAATGCCTTCCCTGCGCCTAGCTAGTGTGCAAAATTTCTTATTTTTAATTTTTTTTTTTACAAACAATGATTTGTTAATGCGCTGCTTATGCATGGGTGACGTCATTTCATTATGCTGGTGGTCATTTCTGTTCGTACTTGCCCAAGAAAAATAAATTTGATAGTGCGAAATGTATGCTGCAGACTGTGCGTGCTCAGCATCAACAACATCGAAATAATGCTTATAATAACCATAAAAATAATAACTTTATTGCAGTGTTGTTTTTTTTTTTAACTCATACAGTGCATTTTGTTTCACGATGCTTGTGTGTGAGACTGAGGACAGGCCGCGGGTGTGACAACGGCCGCTGGTGTGAAGTCAGTGCAAACCGTGCATGGCGCTTCGCGCAGATAGAGGCGCTTGAAATCGTTTCAAACCGAAGTCGAAATGCCCGCGCAAAAGAAACACTAAGAAGAGACATGTAGGAAAAAAAAAATAAAAACCATGGGAAAAAGGAATTTGATTACAGAAAAAGAAAGGAAGTCAGAGGATAGAACCGGGGTGGGCACGGCAACAGTTCTGGTGACCACCTGCCCGCCCCCGTTGAGCCTCTTGGACGGTCCTTCAAAGAAAGAAAAACTCATGCAGTTCAACGAGTGGCCGTTTCCACTTGGGATCGCCGTTCGCCCATATGCAGACTTCCCGCACCACCTGGGTGCTTGGTTCGCGGCGTCGATGCAGAGAAAACGAAGATGGCTGTTTTCTAAGAACCTCGCGTCTTGTCACTCATCGGTTATTGCGGTCGAGCTGTTTTGTGTAGACCCATTTTCTTTTTGCGGAATCTGTTAGCAAATAATTTGTTTGTTTTGTTTTAGTTTGTGCCTCAGTTAGATATCTATTTATTTCCATTTATGCAGTTTTTTTTTTAAGTTCGAGCCCACTTAACATGAACGTGTAACTAGAAGATTAGCATGGAGGGGTTAGATTAGTAAATATTATTTCATTAAAGAAACAAATTGCGCGAATGATAAAATCGAGACATTTTATTTCTGGCAGCTCTATATATATCTACAGGTACTTTTGGTGTAACTAACCGAGGACACTTAAATGAAAACAAAAATGAAACCTCGAATAAAACAAATGGTTACGTCAGTACCTCCTGCAGTATATTTAAGAATAACTATAATAATAAATAAATCCCTATTTTTAGTAAGCCCACAAACAACTTTACAGTCCATATTCTGTGACACATAAAGCAAACTAGAACTGAGCATTTTAGTTCAGTTCCACGTTTGGCTTAGGGCGCGAAAGCTTAGGTCTTGAAGGCAGCGGTCTTTCTTTATGGCTAAAAATGATAAATATGAGTTCTCAACCAAATCCAGGTCGATATGCTTACATTTTCATGGCTCCTCGTGGCACGACCTTGCACTAGGCTGGTAGTGTCATATATTATTACAGTATTAGAGTGATGTCATAGTACCGCCAGGGAGTTAATGCGTACAACCGGCTGGGAAGATTAAACTTAAGAAACATCGGAATCAAGTCGTTTACTAACGACTGAATGTCACTGATAAAATAAAAACAAAAAACCATCAACTTGTCAGCGTTGCTTATCTTAACGGATTTGTTAAAGTAATATCTTGGTGCCTTTTCCAGTCGTTGCAGTCGCACTCGGTCAGCAAGCGTGTGAACCAACCTTAATTGTGCCCCACGTTCCCTTTCATCCGACATAATAATCAAGCGGAGGAAAGCTTGTAACACAAGTTTTGTAGTTAAGGATCTATATATTTTATAATGTTCGGCGTTTGAATTACGCTATCGATTGCAAGTGTAATAAGTAGACGGTGTTCAAAAACCTTTCTTGTTTTTATGAAACAACATGTTATTGGTTAGACCGAAGGGGCCAAAAAGAAGCTGCCGGTGGCTGGGGACCCCAAGAAAGAAAACAAAATCAGCCATGTCGGATAGTGCGATCCAGTGCAGAGCATACATGGAACTTTTGTTTACGCTAACCGACAAAACTTTTGCCCCAAAAGCCCCTTAAAGACGACATTCGCCAGCTATTACGTCCAGGACACCACGATGTTTATGTAATGGTGCCCTCTGACCCGCGCGGATTGGACACTATACCTTTCTTAATGCGACACGAAAGTAAAAAAAAAAAAAAACACGAGACGTTCGTTTCTTTAAGAGCACCGGCAACAATAACTTAAAAGAAGACTGAAAGAAATATGAGGCGTAGAGGGAAAAAAAAAGAAATGAAGTGCAAAAACTGAATTAAGAAAAAAATAAATAAATAAGCGGCGCATATAAAGAAGGTACGCGGAGGGTGTGAAAGCAAAATGGCCTTGGAGCCTTGGACAAACGGGAGCCTGCCGAGGGGAAGGCCGACATCCTCGCGAGCATTGTCCACTCGAAATGTTCGCGTATTAAAACAACCCCGCTTATTATATTTTTGTGCCTAAAAACTCGAACCCCAAGAAAGAAAAAAAAAAATGTTTTCTTATATAATACGCAATGTGTTTTACCTGCAAATTTTGTGACTTGTTCGCCTAACTAATTTGGAATACTCGTTGCACTACGGTGTGACCTGCTGCGCTTAACGCGAGTTTGAGCCTATGCGGACCGACAGGAGGTTCTGACCTCATGCCGCTACGGTGGCGCTGGTGTCGGCGTGGCGCATGCGCTGTGATGCTTCGGCTAACTGGAATCCGCTTTCCGCGCAGGTGCGGGAAAGCGCGGACTTTTTTTCTGTGGCCTATAATGTGCCTTTCTTTTTTTTTTCCCCTTATACGCGCGCCCGGGTTCACTTCACAATTGTCACACCTGCGCCAGTAAGCGAAAGAAATTCGCAAACCGTCCAAAGCGCTTTTTTTTTTATGATGACTTTACGAAGAAACTTTTTTCCTCAGTCCCGTCTCTATAGCCACTCCACTAATCGCCTTCAGAGTGCCGGCACCTTTGTCTACTGGGCTGTAAAACGCGTCCTGGGCATGCGCAGTAGATCTCTTCCGCGAAATACCAAACGCTTCGCGTTCGTCCACAGCTGAGTAACTCGGTATTTTTCGCCCGGGTGATAAGTGCTCGAAAAGTATATATTATATATACCCTTCTATTCTTAATCTTGGGTATGTCCGAACGGACCACCTTTTTTGCCAGTTATTGTCTACTCGTCTTTTTTTTTCCCAAACACGGACACATTAGGAAATGAAAAGGCAATGTTGGGTATAATATCCGGAGTGTGTACATTAACTGGAGCGGGGAGTGTTAAAGGGACGACGTGTAAGGTCATCCGTCCCTTCCTAATCCTGAGGTGTGTACCTAAGGCGGGGCCGTTTTCTTCCATCTCTGTTTGACTCATCCCCCTCCCCCTCTTTTTCCTCGCTTTTTTGTTTTTGTTTTTGAGCTCGTTTTTTTTTGTCTAGTTTATTATAGATATATACAAATAAAAAAACTCCTTGCTTCGTCGGTATTTTTTCGCTAAATAGGAGGTCAAATGTTAGCGGTAGCTGTACTGTCGAGCTCGCAACATTTATTCGAAATACCTTAATGTGATGATATTTCTGGCGTTTTTGCGTTGGCACATCTATTAATGGTTTTAGGGTGAAATATGTACAATAGGCGTCCTATATTTACTCCCTCTAAAGTTGGAAACATTTAAGGTAATTTTAATAAAAGCCCCAATTTAAAGCGTTCGCTTAATACGCTAATTTGTTAAAAAAAAAAAGTGTATGCACCTAGAAACTCCTAAATCACTTGAGTCAAGCTTCCACGTGCCGGATATAAAAAAAAATTACTAACACAACTTTCAATAGCATATATATTTGTTAACTTTTATGACTGGGAGCCTTTAGAAATTTAATCGGTGGTTTAGTCTCATACCTAGCCAGAGTTTCTCTGGTCCTTTTAGCGAAACATCCAAAGAAAAGCGTCGATTAAAGTCAAAGAAACTAAAACAAACACGTGCCGTAAATACTCGTTGCATTAAAAAAAAAAAAAAAAAAAACCCAGGCTTTTTTCTTTGAAGGCGAGGACATGAACATGAGCGAAAGTCCTCCAGCTTCGCCTCGGAGCCCCTGTTTCTGGCTACTGTCCGAGCAGAAAGGAGGAAGAGGTCGAACGCGTGTTGTCGTCTTCGACTTCCCTGGCACCTGTCCACGGGGCTCGCCAGGACCGGGGTCCCGCCGCGCTCCCTTTCCTAAAAGTTTTCCACCGTGCTCTAAAGCGGGTGACGGACGGACGCGGGACGGAAAGGTGCTCCTGGGCGGATTGGCTCTGCTCGTGTGACCGCCCGCTAGCCTCGCCTCTCGAGTCTCGGCATGGCCGGCGTCGTGTTCTCCGCTGCCTGCCCGACCGCGAGGGACGGTGGTGGGGGTGTGGGGGCTATTTCGGCCTCCAAGGTGACGCAGTAGGGGCGACGGGTCCTCGCCGTCCGTCGTCGAGGAGCGGGAGGGAACCTCGATTGGGCGCGGACGACCACCTGGAGACGCCGACGACGTCGCTGCTGGTGCGGTTCCGGAAAGGGGGGACGGGACGCTCGTCGACGACGACGAGGAGTTGGTGTGTTGCAAGAAGTAACGAACTTTCCACAAACCATTTAAAACGAATTCGCGAAATGCATGCCTTTAGCAACGCATATGTTTAGCTACTTTGGTTTTACCCTGTAGTCGTCTCTTTACCTCATAGACGAATATAATGACACCTCATGGAAGTGTCTATGCGGCGAGCAAGTCGTGTGCTTCTTTTGCAGGGGTTATGGTGACGTCAGAACGACGCCGAGCTTTGATTGGTTCTGATGGAAGGATAGTGGGTAGGCCTCTAAGCAAGCTGCCTTGAGGTCGACCTAATATCCTTCATTCAGAACCAATCAGGGCTCGGCGCGTTCTCACGTCACCCCAACCCCGGCAAAAAGATGCAGACGAACTTGCGTTCCGCATACTCCATTTCCCATTAAGCGTGGCGCGGTACAGTGGTACCGCGCCTGGGTATTTGTTTTCGTTGTGAAGTTTTGACGGTGTTTTTTTTTTGTTTTTTTTAATTGGCTGCCCCTGGACTGCCGGTAGATCGAATAAATAAATAAAATAAAAAATAAGTAGAACCGTAACCAACGCTTCGATTCGAATGGGCTAATCCAGCAGCTTCAAAGTGCATTTTCGTGCAGCTGGTTGTTTTGGTTCGTCTGCTATCGCTGATTAAACCAATCGCGCACAGTCATACATGTGTACTGATTGCATGTAAACAAATTACTCGTAATCGATTACTTTTTGGAGTAATTTGTATTCATTAAGGAAGTAATCAGGAGAGTAATATGAATACTTTTGGAAGTACTACAATTACTTGCGACCGTTATTTTTTTCCCTCTCTCCCCTTTGTAATGGTTCCCTTTTTACGAGTTCCTTACCAAGGTATCCTCGAACCAAGTCTCAGGCAGGAAGGCGGTTTACCGAAAATGGTGGATTAAAAAGATGAGTATTTTCTCACTCGGTGATTCTAATCCAAAGATGGAGAGTATACGAAAAACCTACCGTGTTCAGACCTCCAGAAAAAAAAAAAATAAAAAAGAATGTGTCGTTTGAAAAAGCTGGTGTGATCGGAAAGGTAACGGCTACTTCTCGAAGTAACGGCCGAAACCACAGCTGTTTTGGTCACCAGAGGCCCGACGGTCACCAAAACAGCTGTAGTTTTTGTCATCGTTGTTAAGGAAACCGGTTGTCGTGGCTTTTCCTTTTACTGCCAAGGTTATCAACGACGCAGTGCTATTCAATTAGAACCGATATTCCCACACCCTTAGTAATTACACCCTGTCGTAAGCGACGATAACCTTTGAAAATATCCTGGCGGGAGGGTTCAGTTGTTTTCATTGAATTAGAACGACTTGAAAGCTTTTCTTTTTTTATTTTTATTTTGTGACGCTTTAAGCCGAAGGAAAACTAACCATTCTCCCAATAATTGCTTTCCGAACGCTGTACAAATTATAATGGCTCCGGGAATTTCTGTAAATATTCGCGCGGTATCATTGTGCGAGTAACTGCAAGCGCGGAACTAATGTTAACGAGTTTCATGAACCACTCCTATGAAGGTTTGTTGGCTTCGAGGAGAAGGTCGACGCCACGCGAGCGCACGGATATGCATAGTGATAACAATCTCTTAGGAAAGTGGGATCCATTGTGTTGTTAAGACTGTCGAGTAATGTACCGATAAACACCGGCATGAGCGGGGTAAATACGTACACGCATGTGGGAGTGATATAAAGAGACCCATGTGGTTGTGTCTAATGTACCGTCCCCTTAACTACCCTGAAAGTTTCGGATCAAATTGCCTAATTTGATATCGAGGTACATATGGTGACACGGTTCACTGGAGACGACACTCTGTATTCTTCGAGCGGTTATGAAAGGTCACGGTCCATTCCTAGCTGCGAGGGGAATTACCGACCCCTTAAGCTCTGGCTCCACTCTCAGTTTGCTCTTGGTCAATAAAAATCTGCATAATTATTTTTAAAGTAAAAAAATAAAGGCAAGTTTGGGTTTAGAACGTCCTGTTTTTGCAAACCTGATTGCGTTTCTGTCCGTGCCGCTAATCGCTATCGAGCGCTGTGAATAATATATATATATATATATATATATATATATATATATATATATATAGATATATATATATATATATATATATTCATTAAGTATGTTAAATAGAATTTGTTGGTGAGTTCATGTGTATATTTAGAGTTGAGCTGGGCGTCGATCAAATTCTGTAACCCGATTAGTCATCACCCTTTAATCGATTAATTAATCGAATAATCGGTTTCTTTCATTCCCATGCATAAATTCAAAATTAAATGTTTTTGCCTTTGCTGATTATATGATAAACGGCGCAGTGTATAATTTCGGATCTTAAATCAACCTTCAGGTGTTGTTGAGGACAGTAAAGAGGCGCCAACACTCACGAATAATTACTTCAGCCACGGAGGCAGAGGTTCGATGATATTTTCCGGCAACAGCAAACTTCTTTGATTGTTCACAACACTGTCTCTGCTGCGCTAAACAGAAATTCGCACGGCGTTGAAGTGCCTAGGACCCGTATAACTTTCTTCCCTTGTTTGGAGTGACAAATCTCGGCTCCCCAGTTTACTTTAGGTCGAAATTTTGCGCAAACGTTACCTTCGTGCAGATGTAGTCGTCCATGCCTGCGTGGTGAAAGCGTTGAAATTTAACTTTCTCTTTGTTAGTCAAAATTTAACCGATTAACCGATGGAAAAAATTAATCGCGATAAAAGCATTAATCTATTAATCGGTATGTTAATCGATTACGTGCCCAGCCCTAATTTAGAGTGATGTGAAGTTATTAACACGAGCAGCAGGTTTCAGTTTCCGCGCCCGAAACACTCGTACCAGTGTCTCCATCTGTGGAAGCTTCTTCGAAGCACGACTGATTGGTTAGAGGAGCTCCCGTCCCGGCGCAGCTGTTTTTATTGTACAGAACATCTCCTGCATTTGGCGTTCGCTTGGGTGTACGAATGGACGATGTAGACGTGGCGTCTAGAAATCGCGCAACCAAAACGTAATTTAAAAATTATCCAGCTTCACTGTGTTTGGATTGTTTCCAGCCGATTAATACAGAATAACTTTCTTTTTACCTCTTTTAGTTTATGTACCTGGTTAAACTGCTAATTTTCAAGTACATTATTTGTACGGCGCTTTTTTTTAAAGCTGACTTTAATTTCAACTTTGCCCTTGTCAATTAATTGGTTTCGCAGTACTCATAATGGTTAATGAAAGGAACATATGAGGTAAGTGCAACATTGAGTTAACTTCCTGTAGAGAGTAGACCAGCTTTTGATACTTGTGACGGCGAACGTTTGGATGCTAGTGCCGGACAAAGAGTGTTGATCCAAGTACGGCATAATATCCATCATCATAACTGTCATCGTCATCATCATTAAAATTGTTGCTGTGTTCGAGCTTACAAAGATTCAAATGTCCGCATGATGAAGAACAATTTGTTTTCGAGCCTTTTTATGGTGGAAACTGAATCCTGCATAAAGTGCTTCCATTTATCTCAGAAAAGTGTAACACACTGTCACCCAAGAGTCAACGACGTCACTCACCGGCCAACTAGACTATGGTGTTTTGCGCACGCGACAACATTGACACAACGAAGTACAGAAGCTCGAAACGGAGAAAAATGGGACAACATGCAACGCCACCTGTCGGAAGCTGACCGAACCCTTCTTCGTCGCCGTTTTCCCTCTTTTCCTTCTATATATTGCTGGCAGTACGTTCTTTAGCGTACGTCACAAAACGTGCCGCCACGTGTTTAATTACGGTCTTCCTCATTACTATTCCGAAGCGTCCGCCACCGCACCTGAGTTAGTTAAAGCGGAGAGAAAAAAAAATATAAAAATAAACGAGACGTCGCTAACGCCACACAGATGGCGACACGCGCGTGTCAACCGGAAGGGACACTCGGCTTGCTGACACAGGCAAACCGTGCATCCATCCGAGCCTTCTTTTTTCCGATAGTGTATTAATTCTATACCCGCATGCGCTAATAGCGTCCAAACGACCAGTATTCGCCACAGATGCCGCCGAAATGGACGACGAACAAAGAAACCAAAGCGAAGCACAGAAACAACGAACGAAGCTTGATTGCCTATCTAGCCGTCGGATGGTCTCTCCCTCTCCTCCTCAATTCATTTCGCCGTCACTAATACCTTCCCTTCTCTCTCCCGCCCAAAATACGGTCACCCATCTAATGAGTCGAAAGGCGCCATCTGTTAGCGCTCATCGTCCCTAATTTTGGCGATTTTCGCCAGCGCGACGCTGCCCCGCAGAGGCCGCATGCCGCTGCTCCGCGTTTGGAAAGGACAGCGGACAGTGGCGAGGAGGGAATTAAGGAGAAGGTGGACCCAACGGAAACCCCCAGCTTTCCCCCCCCCCCTCCCCTCGCCCTCTTCCTCATTAGCCGAGGTCACCTGCGACTGACCCTATTTAGAAACTACTAATTGGAGTATAACCAGCGATAGCACCTGTGTAAGCAAGGACCCGTCACGGCCGGACGACTCCGTTTCGCGCCATTCTTTCTTTTGTTGTGCGCGGGAGGGAACAAGCGGTAATGGCCGCGGCAGACCGCTTGCAAAACGCTTGTTTTTGGTTATATATACATTCTTTTTTTTTTTCTATTTCTGTTGCCCGTGTACGTGTCTGCGGACGGGGTGTCGCCGCACGTCCGGCGCCGAAGCTCGCCCAACAATGGCGCCCGCTCCCGGTCGGCGGTCACCGTGGCCAATGGGGCGCGAGCGTTCCGCATGGTAGCGCCATCTAGGGGCGTGGTGCGGCCGTAGCCTGGTCTAACGGTCAGGCGGATGTAATGATCCTAATGACGGTCCTTTTTTTTTTTCGCAACACGCAGCAGATGCGCGGTGGTCAGCGGTGCGAGTAAAAGCGGCCAGTGGACGCATGTGGGGGACGCAGCTGGGTGGTGGCGCCATCTATTTACGCTTTCGAAATTTTGCGGAGGGCGCGAAAACAATATGTTTTCTTTTCTCGTTGTTTCTGTGAAAATCGCGGAGGTTTTCGTATAGTTGAGTTAGGCTTTATTTACAGTGAGGGTTCATTGAGCTGTGACGCGTTTTAATAGTTTCGCTAAATCGAGTATTGGGGAGGAAAGATCTGCTTGAGTGGCTTTCATGTGGTTTAGTAGAAATAAAAACGCTTAAGTTAAGCGTTGGTGCGATGAAACAACATATAGTGTGTTTTCTCATCACTCAACCATCTGTCCAACCTTTAACGTTGCAACGACCAAAAGATAAATGCAATTATGGTGACGAAACAAACCGATATTGTCCTCCTGGCCGGAAGGTCAACGGTCAACGTATTAAAAACATAGTTTTACATGTGTCCATAAGAAAACGTTCGCCTTCAATATCAATGTCACCGGCAGCAGAAAACAACAAAAACGATTTTTTGATTAATGGTTTAGTTATTGTTAATTCTTCTTTTTGACGTGTTCATTCTGTTTTGTAACCTGTTGAGTGTAGGGTGACGAAGGCAATCAGCACGCTGTTTTAGGCTTTTGAAGGCGTCAAACGTCACACCGAGGGTATTAAAAAAAAATATAACACACGGATCGGTGCATCTTCTGGATGCAGTTGCCTTTTCAGAGAGGCCGCACATAATGTCATAGCGTTTTGTTGGATGAAATCAATTAACACTTTCACTGAGATTCTCCAGTTTGAAATTTGGTGCAAAAAAGCTGGCCTGTAGATGGTTCCACAAAATCTTCGTAGTTATAAGTGAATTAACGGAGGACTATCCAGCGGCGACGGCGTGTGCTGTGGTCGTGGCTGATTTATGGATTTCTAGTTAATTAATTAGATATAATTAGATTCATACAACAATGATACTACGACGTTTGTTGATGACCCAGTGCGTTGCTTCGGAATGCACACCACGCATGAAAATTTCCGAAGCCGTCCTCCACGCATGACATGACCTGTCGATGACCTACGACATCGGACTTCTTGGCAACACTACTGAACGGCCTCTTAAGAGCTTTTTTTCTTTTTTTTTTACGTGCCGAGACCGAAAAATCTTTATCGTAGTCACATGTCCACAAATATTGTGATTTTCGATCAGTTATATTAAGCTTAAGACCCTTAATAACAAGGCGTATACGTAAGGCGAAGTCTGCAAGAACAATTTGTTGTTTGACCTTTCAGTGGTATACAATTAGCGCTATACCGTCTCGTCGAAGTATTTTACGACGTTCTTAGACCAATGAGACAATCCGTTATATGCCGACTTGCGTATTTGTTTTTCTAATTTTACTAGATAGCTTTAAGCTTTAGATGCCACGCCCAAAGTACGCTGCTAGGCATGTTGGAAAAAACCTGCCGCTACGCAGCCGCCTGCGATGAAGTCGTCCCACTTCAGATGTGTTAGAAAGGATGACTTCTTAAAAGTGAGCGCCGGGGTTTACCTCAAAAGAGAAACTGAGAGACATAGCCTGAATTAGTATAAATATAAGTTCATGAAATATATATATATATAGCTCGATCACTACTAGAAATGTTCATATCGCCTTCCGCTAGTAGAACAATTTTGTACCATACGTTGACAACCATGCTTCGTTGTCTGCTTTATCCTTCACTAAAGTTTAAAGAGGCTTTTTACCAGGAAGCGCTCCCACGCTTCGGCAAGATTAGTCACTCAATCATAATTCTTCCCTTCAGAGTAAGTTCAGCCATCTTGGTTTTTAAAGTCATGGTCGCCAGTTGCCAGAAGCTTTGCGTGAAATCGCAGGAAACGCTTTCTTCGTTCTCCGGGCAGAAATTTCTCTAAACGGTCCGCAACGGAGCAAAACAACGTCGCCCGACCTTCCCCACACCGCATCTGAAGCTCGTGAAGTCGCAATTTCGAATCATACCTATCTCCAATCGGTTCCGCTCTGCGCGAAGCGACCTGATGGCACCCCGAGAAGACAATCGGGAAATACAGCGCGATGTCCTAAATGCCGTATATTTAATGGCTCTATACAACATCCACCACCACACGCTGTGAAAGCACATTTTGTGTCGTTTTGATGACTCGACCCTATCCTAATCGAGTAGTTATCAGAGTGAAGAAACAATCTATCCAAACCCTTCCCTCGAAGCGCTCCAATTAATGGGGCAGTTTTAGTATAGCTCGTTCGGACACCTCTAATAGCGAAACACGGTAACGATACGTTAAACGCGCAAAGGTGTCTGCGCTGAGTATCCGGTTATCGAAACGATCTACTAAAACTCCCTAATAACGTTAGTTCATCGTGTTGTCTCTCTGGGTGCACGACGAGGTGAACAGACGCACGCGCACGACGAGTCGTTCGCCGGGCAACGAGCGAAAAATAGCTCGCGCATCCGAGGCTCGTTCGCGCAGGCCGCCGGGTCGGTCGACCGCGACCAAGTTGCAGCAGCCGCAAGGCCACACGCGCGGGACCGTGCCGCTGTACCTGTGTACGGTTACACGGTGTGCTCCGCGTAGAGATAGTACGTCGCGCCGTCCCACGCGCCGTCGTGCTACGCTCTTCGCAACTGTAGAGAGCATGGATGTAAAAGAGAGGGAGCAACCGAAATCACGGAGAGCGTTCGTAATGTAATGGCGGAGGCCTCTAGCGCCGATTGATCGCAGGTGCGCATGCGCAATTGCGTTCTCGCGGGAGGGTGAGGAGGGAAGAGAGCCGAAGACTCTTGCGGACGATCGACGCCTTTGAGTCCTCCTCGCAGCAGCTCGCAGTACAAAACGCGTCTCATAAACCACGTGGGCCCAATCGAGCGGTTGGAAATACACTGGGATCCAGGCACACCACGCAACTCCACGGGAGGCGACGCCGCCCAGCGGAAAGACGCGAAGGAGAGAAGCGGGTGGAGCTGCGGCTTATTCAAGTGCGCGGACGAAAACTGGCGTTTCCTGGCGGCCAAAATGTCAAACGGAGAAAACGGGAAACAAACGCACGATGTGTGAGTTTCAAAAAAAGAATACGCAGCGGCGGCGTCTTTCGCGAACGCTGCACGCATTTGCGATTCAGTGTGATCGTGGGTGTTGCAAGCGCCTGTGGCTGGTTAGTAATAATAATAATGTTTATTTATGTATGCCCAAAAATAAACACCAGGTCTTCATTTTTATGCACAAACAAAATAGTACGGGCAAAAAAGAAAAAGAAAAAAGAACGACATACTGGAGTCATTTTGCGGGTGCTTCTTGCCCACTTCCGATATGCGTATGTTTCCGGAGCAAGACTTTAATGTTTTGCGCCATCAGCGAGATCAAATCTACACGCGTCCGTCTATGAGAAATAGTCGCTGGTAACATTGTCAGATTTATTTCGAGCCCATGGGGACAGAGCGATCGGTACAATATTAGGAAGTACACGCGGAGTGGCAGGTTCCCGGGCCCTATCCATAGATGGCGCCAGTTGGTTGCGGCGGACTCGGTCCCACCCAAGCGCGGATGCGTGACGCAGACTTTAGAGCTTTGTCCTACCGAGGGCGATCGAACACGATCATATTTTTCCGCCAAAAGATAAATCAAGGAACGAGAGTGCGAGTGCAGTCGAACTGGTTATGAAACGTCTCCGTGTCTCGGGGTTTAGCTTATTTTAAATTAACATTTGTGACAACTTAAACAATCTTCTGCACAGCTTTTCTTTTTTTTTTTCTTTTTCTTTAGAACAGTTAATTTTTGGCCGGTTAGTCATACTCGACCGAATAAAGAAAACGTTGATAACATTGTGTATTCAAGGTGTTTGCATGTTGTTTGTCGTTCAAGGCAGCGGTGGATACTGGCTCTGGCAGGCGAGCTTGTTAAGCCTAGTGTTTGATCGTTATGAAGTGTCATTCTGCCCAAATAACAGGGTACTGAAACATACATGGTTTCTTCGTCGTTCGGTTCGCCACATCAAATTAACACGCACTAAAGTGATTAAAAAGAGCTAGATAAATAAATATCGTTTTAACTATTATATTTATTATTTCTATATAATTGTCAATTATTTAAATATAAATATTAAATAGGCGCTTGTCCAGTCTCCCCAATCAACCAGTCCTTGTTATTTGGGTGCTGCGTGTATTTTAATATATGAAATCAATAAGCCTGCTCCTTGATTGTGATTAAATATTTCACTTTGTACTCGAGTCATTTAAGACCGAATCTCGCGCCGAGAACCACGTTGTGTCCGTCGCTCTGTGAACCATTTTGTTTTGACGGGACATTGTTTTATAGTTGGCTTGTATTTTTTTTAAAGAACTAGTTATTGATGCTGGGATTATTTTGCACCTATGGTACTTTTATTTTTCCTCTCTGTATAAATGTATGTGCCCCCAGACAGATAAAGAAATAAAGAGAATTATTTTCTGTTAATATCAAACTCCTGTTGTTGTTGTTGCTTTTTTTATTTGCTCTCTAGGTTACTGTATAAAATACGTTAAATTTAAGGGTTTTTTTTTTTTTTTCAATAGTATTTATTTAGTTCGGTCCGAGTCAGGCTCGATTTCAATTCGAAACAACTGACTATTTTTCGTACCGCTCGCCGCGAAGGGTTCGAATTCCGGTTCAGAGTCGCTCCGAGAGATGGCGCCACTTGTAGGCGTGGCGCTCGCAAATCGTATGACTGTCGCGCTGAGAGGGTCGCGGAAAGGTGCCAAGCGTTTGGAAAAGGGTGCTTTTTTTTCTCGCCTTTTTGTTTTTAGACAGGTATCGGGAGTACGAATGCTGCATCATTAACTCCAGAAGCATTGGCACGCCGTACTTCTGGAAAGCGCTTTCTTTCACTTTCACAAAAACTATTACGGTAGTATTATTTTTTTTTTTTAATATTGTTACAGGCTACCTTCTTTCGATGTATATTTATTGTGTAGAAGGGATGGTGGAGATCAGAGACGCCACGAAATTACTGCAGTAATGTGCAAGTTAAAGAATCGTTGTTTTTTTCCTGATAATTATATATGTTGGAGAATATAAGCATGGATTCCGTGACTGGTCACTTCGAATAAATAGTTTCGTTGCTACGTAACCTTTTTTTTTAATGAATTAATGGTTTTAATTCTGCATCTGAATAACACTGATGATGCATTTATGATCCGAGACACCAATTACTGTTATTTCGACTCGCGGTGTCGGCGAAGAAAACTAGGAAGGTCGATTTTGGCGAAATTCGTTTCAACCAAAAACATTTTTTTTTATTTTCAGCTGTTCTTTCTTTTAAGCGTCGTCGTTTTTTATCGCATTTCAACAAATGTCTTATCTAGCCATGGCTTGCCTCACTGAATCGACTAGCCACTGCTTGCAAACCGCTGCGCCACCTCATACACGGCTCCAACGTCGTTCAGTAGGAATAATAGCGGCAAAAGATATCCTTTTTTAGTTCATTTTATCCAATACATATCATCGGGTCCGTCTAAGCCGCACGTCGAGCAGCTGTGCATTCAAGAGCCAGCCCGGCCATCACCGTGATCTGAGAAACGCTTTGTTGGAGAACAGTCTGGCAGCTCTGGCAGCTCTCTGGCAGCCAACGTTGGCCTTAGCGCGCCTTCTAAAGCCGTAGCCACACTGCCTCGTATATCGCGCAAAAGACACGGAGTTTCTCCGCGGACATGGTGGCAGAGTTATCTGCGGACATCATGCTTCGTGCATGCGCATGCTCCGAACGTGCCTGCAGACAGTTTCTTCATACGACCAATGCGACAGGACCATCGTTCAATGAAGAAGCAAGCCTCATACAGTGTCCTGTTCTTCTTCTCTCTACCTTGTGCGCTAAATACCTCAATATGGTCAAAACACCCATCGGGCCAGAACACCCATCGAGTCAGAACATTCATTAGGTCACGTGACACCAGAGTCAGAACATCCATCGTGTCAAAACATCCATCCGAGTCAAAGCACCCATCGATTCAAAACGTCCAACGAGTCAAAACATACATCCTCGACAAAACACCCATAGAGTCAGAACATTCATCCGAACCACAACATTCATAGATTCAAAACGTCCATAGAGTCGAAACACCTACCGTTAAACGAGATTGCCCCAGAGTAATAATGAATGTAGTTTCGCATTGGCCATGATGTCACGATGAATTCTTTGGCGCGGTCAATGCGATATACGGCTAAAAAATGAACTATTTTCTCGCCGGATGTGAGCTAGCCATAAGAGCCGCAAATTCAGTTATCCACAGCTCGCGGAATTCAGTATTCGCTAATATGTCCGCTCCACCCAATTCGTGAAGAACTGTATAGTAAAAGACCGTAGAAAAAGCAAACTCGGTGATAAAAGTCGGTGTTGCAAAGTCTTGTTGCGAGGCGCACGCTGCCATGTTAATGGAGGTTCGTTATGTTATGGCTTGCCGAAAGTGAAAATTGGCTGGCGGAGTGATATTAAATCGCTTGAGTGGCTTTGGTCACAGAATTATGACCTTATTCTGGCTCGACTACTTGCGCAGACTGAGAGATCATTGTGCACTTTGCTGCCCCACCTGAACTGCTCTCTTCAAATAAATACGGCAAATAAAAATGTTCAAATTTTAATTTTTATGATATATCTAGCGCGTTCGTTTTGATTAAATTGCTAATATTCCCCGTCCCCAAATACGTAAGCTATTACTCTTCCTAAGCCTCCTCGCAAGAGATCATGTGCATACCCCAAGATTACAAAAAAATAAAGAAAAAGAGTCTTGCAGTAGGGAGGTTAGTATAAATCGTTTTCGTACGTCCGCTTCGCTCACCGCGTTACGGAGTCATCCCCACTGCGCATGTGTGTCCCACTTGAATTTAATGCGAAGCAGGGCGCCACGACCATATTGTAGTAAGCAGTTTTTCTACGCCCCGAGTAGGTACAACAGTGACAAAGTGGGCATAGTCACTAAAGGTGTACTGGACACTGATGCAATGATGTACATAGAGCCACTAAATGAGCTGCGTTTAGAGTATCGGCACTCCGTTCCCCGACATTGTTGTGGGCGTCGCCATATTGGGGCTTGTGCAGAGCAGACGCAACTGCAGACCGTCATGATTCAAAAGTGTGACTTCCTCAGCATTCGAATCGGTGTTAGGAAGCTCATGTAATATTGCTTTTCTCTGTCGCGGACTCTTTAAACATTTGTGGAGGACGGAAAAGCGTTTCCTGTGATTTCAGGGAAAAGCTTCAGATAACTGGCAACCATGATTTTAAGCCACAATATGGCCAAGTGTCGTTACTCTGAAGCGTAGCTTATTTAGTGACACTAGATGTACACTATGACTCATATTGTTTCATACCCTACAAACTTCCATAAAATAATTAATGTTTCTTTTTTCATAGTTGATTTAGGTCCATCAGGCAACTCATGTCGTGAGTCCCTGTTTACCATGCTCTCAAAAATCGATTAAACAAACCGGCCGGCTTTTCACGCAGAACGATAAATCATTCAACGAGTCAAAACATTCATTGGTTCTTGTGATAGCAGAGTCAGAACATTCGTGTCAAAACATCCATTCGAGTCAAAACATCCATCGAGTCCAAACGTCCATCGAGTCAAAACATTCATTCAAGTCTAAAGATCCATAGAGTCAGAACATCCGAGTCAAAACGTCCGACGCGTCAATAGATCCATCGAGACAGAACATCCAGTCCGCGAATGAATGTTTTGACTCCATGGATGTTTTGACATGTTGGATGTTGTGACTCGTAATCTACAGACAGATTCCTCAACCGGAGCCCGCACTTACTACGTGTTTTGGGGTTGATTCCACGGAACGCCTTTTCATATCCGGTAAGTCGCGTTCCGCCTTGTCGATGATCAGCGTCTACCGATCGTCGACATTGGCTTGTACGCTGACGAATAGGTAATTGCTGATCATCTCCATTGTCTTGAATGCAAACAAATAATTAATTGGCTTTGTTTCTTTCTTTTTGGCGTTGGTGAAACGCAGAAGCATGGCTAGTCGCTCCGTCGACGACCTTACTCAATAAGTTCGACTACGGACAAAGTGTGGTCCGCAGAAACCTGCGCTTACTACGCTTTTTTTCCCCTGGGGCCATATTGGCCACCGATGAGTAGGTCTTTCGAGCGCCGGATAGTCGTAATTCAGAATGAAGACTGATACGTATAAGAATACAGTAGCCGACGATGCTCCTTCGCATTGCCGACTACTCCATGGCAGACGCAGTCGATCATATATATGCGTGAGTGAGGACTCAACCGAGTTGGAAAACACTGCCTCCGGGCGTACGTAGACATGGGGCATCATTTAGTCAACATCGCGTCTGTCGATACTTCCAGCCGGGAAAAACGTCTAGCTTTTCCCCAACATTTCAACGTCACGGACACGACGGCGCCCGCCGGCGACTCTTAACAATGAGCTCGAAAGTCCAGCGAGGATCAAATGCGCGGCAGAGATCGCCTCCGATGCCCGGAGACCGCGCCGCTTCAATGTCCCCGCTCCCTTACCCTCGCTTTCTACTCCTGTATAGTGTCCGTTTTCGGTCGGTCCGTTCCTGTGTGAACGCACTGCAAGTCCCTTTGATCGGTCAGTCAGTCGACACCCTCGACGGTGACGTCGTCTCGGGGAGCTTGTAATGTCAAATCACTTTTTCGCTTCAGTTTTTGTTTTTTTTTCCCCTTCGCTTTTTACTAAAAACAAAAAAAAAAATATTTTTTTTTTACACTATGCGTTGCATAATTGTGCTTACACAGTTCTCGTACGTCATACAATTGACAGTCTGCAGACCAGTCTTGAATAGTAACGCGTCACTGTAACTTAATTACTTTTTTTTCCAACTTTTTAACCGCAACGCGCTCCCATTTCGAGATATAACTAATAACTGTAGTTCTATGAATTTTTCTGAGGTAACAACGAGAGTAATAATGTCAACTTTATCGTTAGTTTCTTTATTTTATTCACCGGTAGGATATTATTGAACGAGTGCCAATTTCATGTAGCCATTCTTTGCACCTTTCAAATAATGTGTTCCGAGACATTTGTAGTGTTACGTTCACCGTGTGCCAACTTTGCTTGCATTTTCTATAATAAACTTGGGGAAAGGGGGGGGGAGCATCTTTTTTACTTTTTTTTTATATGTAGTCTCAGAAAAAAGTAATTTAAAAGTAACACCATTACCTTTTTTTGAAGTAACGGTAACGAAGACCGTTACTTTTGAGACTCCTGTTCTCGCCCCCCCCCCTTCTTCGTCGTCTTTCTCCCCCCTATAATCTCAGGGATTCAGTTCATCACGTTCAGTCACCACCAGCTCGTTCGCGCCCAAACTTTCTGTTGGGTAACGAATTACTTTTTCGTATAGGGAAAGCTCTAATGGTAACTTCTCTACTTCTCCCCGAAAGGTGACTTTAGCGAAATACTTTTGTGAAGGTAACTTACCCAAGACTGCTGCAGTCGCTGTCCGAGGCATGTCTCTTCCTTCTAAGACGGTCCCTCGTATCATGCTTGAGGTCTGTCCGCGAATAATTCTGTCCTCATGTCTGCCAGGAACACCGTTCTTTTTGCGTGATGTACGAGGCCTCAAGGTGTCACCCCATTCATTTGAGGTTGCGGGTGGGGAGCCCGAAATAAATTGTCTAAGATGGTCTCCGTAGGTTTGCGAATTTAAATCGGCAGCCCCGTGTAAAGAATGGACGCCGGTAACCTGACCCTTGCTCAGGTGGTTAGGCAGCTTAAAACCAAATCACTCAGTGCCAAAGCCATACCACTGGACAACGGTGGGAAGCGGCGCACAAAAAGTCCGAACCTTTCCCCAGGTTAAGCGTGAGAACTTGCCGCCTTTTTCTGAGGGCTCGCTTCGCCAACACCCGCCCCCCAGCCTCCTCACTTGTGTGGGCTCTAAACCTGCATTATAGATATTACAAAAGGCTTGAGAGGGGGGGGGGGGGGGGCGCTATTAGGCAGGGGTAACGATCCCAGCGGGACCTCTTGAAATGGCGGAAGGTGGAAAGAAAAACGGAGGGGCGGTGCGGGGGCGTTGTAATTAGGGTTGGGGAGGTACAGACGCTAATTGCTCAAATTTAAAGCAACCTAGGGCCATCGAGCCTACGCTGCGTGCGCTGTCTCCCAGCTTTGGTGGGAATGCTTGCGGCACGGGTTAGGTTACCATCGCGGCAGTTCGGTAGCCTTCACTAAATGCAGTTCTTTTTTTTCCTCGAGTTTTTGGAATGTATACTCGCAAACCGGCGTGAACAAAAGACGAATATAAATATCTGACGAAAAAACCGGTTTCACAGGTGGTCACGCTTATGTTTCTTTTTCTTCTGATTCTTTTTTTTTGGTCTCTGCTTTTTATTTTTACTTAAAGTAATGGCCATCTCTTTATATTAGACTCTCCTGCTGTTCCGTCGTCGGGGGCTCAACTGTGATCATGTTTCATCGGGGTTGTAATATGCCCATGTTTCCTCATGCCCCCAATTACTCTTCTGTTATTGTCACTGACAGATTAACGAAACGCAGCGCGTGGTGAATCCCGAGCACCTTATTAACTCTCCGCAGCCAATCAGATTACGACAGGAACCAGTGCGAAGCGCAAGTTCGTCTGCTTCTTGCACAGGGGTTGCGATGATGTCAGAACTCCAAGCTCTGATTGGCTGATTGAACAAAATAGTGGGTAGACGTCAAGGCATCTAACATTGAGGTCTTCCCACTATCCTTTCAATCAAAGCCAATCAGAGTTCGGCGTAGTTATGACGTCACCGCAACTCCTGCGCAAGAAGCAGACGACTTGCTCTCCGCATAAGAACGCCCCACAACGAATCATGAATCAAGATTTGTGAACGCCATGAGCCATGTGCACTGCCTCTCTGGAGCTGTCAGCGGCTGTTGGCGAGATCGAACTACAGGGGGCGCCCTTGTCCAGCTTGTTTTCTACAGAGCTCGGTGTCTACCACTATTACTAGAACACCTCAGTTGGGGAACTCACCCTGGAAACATCGACTGCTCGCGTCCACCGAGACCACACTAGACATGATTACAGCGCCGCTTTTTAGCGGCGAGTCAAAACGGGAAAGGTGCTTTATATAGCTGCTTCGAGATGGCTCTGCGAGATGGCGCCACCTCCGGCCCTTACGCGACTCGACTGGACCGGAGACCTCCCCCTTCAAGGTCACGTGACCCCCCGTGGTCACGTGACCCCCCCCGGAGGAGATTGAAAGATGAGGGGAGGAGGAGAAGGAGGAGGATGAGGAGGGGTATACCCTCCCCTGAGTACCCTTCCCTCCTCCTCCTCCTCAAGAGCTGCGCTCCAATTCGGCGTTACAGGGAGTTGTAAACGGCTTTCATTTTTTTTTTTTCAAAACAGGCTCCCGTGGCAGTTTCCCAACTGAGTTCGTTCTATACTCTGTTTCATACTTAGCGTGCAACGCTGTCAAAGCTACTAACGCGAGTGTGGGGCTTAATCTCGTTGATCGTTTGCACGTGTTCTCGCGACAACAAAACCACAGATGAAGCCACGCGCTCGCGCCAGTAGCTTTGACAGCGTTGCACGCTAAGTATGAAACAGAGTATAGTAACGTTGGTATTTACCCAACACGAGGCCTATAGAGTGGATTCTTTACGTCTTCTTCCTCTACCGAGTGCAGCGCGCAGATTGTACGCGAGTGCTGAATACGCGTTCTGCTGGGGCTCACGTTAAATTAATTTATTTATTTGTTAATTTATTTACGTGTTTATTACACTCTCAAAGACCGAGCAGGGCACTTTATAAGAAAAAGGGGGGAGGGGGGAGGGGGGGGGGGGAGAGATCAAAGCCCAAATAGGTACGAATCAATCATTATGTACTGCTACCAACATTAGTTTAATAAAGGGACAAAGAAACGCCAGATGCAAGTACAACAGTAAAGAACAGATATAAAAGAAACATAATTATAATCATAGTGAACATTATTAAGTTAACAAGATGTCATAATAACAACCGAACTAGTCCCTTATGGAAACAATGAGGTTAATGATTCGCGAAACAAGATGCTGTCAGAAACGTCTACGGTAGGATTGGGAAGGTCGTTCCAATCAGGGATGTCGCGGAACTGCTGAATTGGTTAATGCATTCGTTGTTCCGGTTAGACACTTGGAACTTCTGGTGGTTGTGATTCCATGAGAAGAGGGACAGAAACACCCGCTTCATCAACCCCTCACCTTCGTCTGCATGCTCCATTTAAACCATCATCACCATCTTTCATTTTTTTTTTTAATTCCTCTGTGCAATACCATCTCATCATCATTAGATGCGTCGCCACAAGCCTTCGCAGTACGGCTTTTGCGCCGCCGCGGCTCTCCTAAACCAAAATAAATATCAATATCAATATCAAGAACTACTTTTGTCGGCGGGGCTGCTGACAGAATAACATATTTCCATGGATTAAGTTTTCAACTTAGCCGCTAGAATCGCGACGGTTGGTTCTCTTCGCAAATAATTGTGCATACCATTTCGGACTACCAAATGAATACAGTTCAACCACCAATGTCTGAACTTCATCGTGACTTTCGCGAAACCATACAGATTAAGTTTTCCTTAACTCTTTACGGTTTGGTTGTAACGCAGTTTCCAAGTTCTCTCTCCAGTGTCGTTACGGCCGTAACAATCGGGGAGTATACATTCAAACTCCACAACAAACAGATTTTTTTTTTAATGTCACGTACGGTAGGTAATTATCTGTAAACATTTTGGGAACACCGTATGCCGATGCATCATGGGACCTTTGAAGTGATCATAATCCGCGGCAGCTGCAGCGGACTGCATGGTAGAACCTGGAGGGAGGGACGCTGTACACAACGTCGATTTTGTGTCTCCATCTATTGTAGACTATACCTGTGACATCCGGTTCCGTTCCATTTCCCGAATGCGGTGATGAACCGACGCCGAATGCATTTAATTTCCAATTCGCTCAAGAAAAAGAAAAACAAGGGTACCGAAAACTTTTTACTCTTTCAGTACGTCAGAGAGAATAAGTTTTGGATACGCTTTCAGCGTGAAGGTGTATTTCTTTGTAATTTTTAAACTATTCATATCTTTTAAAAGTCGCTAATTTTTCTGATCAATGACAGTTTGTTCAGAGGAGAGTCTTAACTGTCAGGCTAAGCCTCTCCTGCAACTGATTTAAACCCTGCAATTGATTCAATTACAGTTACTACTGCGCCTTCTATTGGCCAAGTGCGCGACCACAACTGTGGCTGTGGTTGACTTTCTAGGATTGGTCAAACGCTCACTGTGACGTATTTAGCGGGAATAATTCTGCTCTCACCGACAAAAATAAGCGCTGTGTCAGACTTTAAACTTCAAACGCTTTAAGAACGGGACGACTCCAAGCTTTTACCGCGCTCTTTACAACCCCCCCCCCCCCCCCTCCTCCCCAATAAAACTCGTTTTCCCTAACTGATGATAAGTAGTCAAGATCACAACTCGTGACGTCGCGGCAAGGCACATCTTGGTCTTGACGTCAAAGATGGGGGCCATATAAGAGGACATCTCGGCGCTAACAGATGACTTCGTTGAGGATCTCGACTCATTCTGCTTTAGGATGTTCTTTAGGATATGTGCTTTAGGTTTGCTCTAGAAATCGCGTGAAAGGCGCTTTCGTGCTGCCTCTCGTACGTGATTGTCGGGGTCTTTTTGCTGTACTCGTGTCGCTGCGGCCCTCTCCGCTCAGCGCGGCGTGCTTCCCCTTCCCGATAGACGCGGCGGCGGCGAGTGGGAGGGGTGAGAGAGAGATAGAGACAGATCTGTAGCGCGGCTTGCCATAGGTGACGTGCTCGTGTGAGGGGCGACGGCTATAGAGGGTAATAGAGTGGCGGCGCTATCCTTCTCCCCCCCTCTGCGATATCGCGGGTTTTTGCGTATGAACGCTGCTGGATTTTGCCCGAAAGGGGCACTAACTTCTACCGTTGTAATAAAAAAGTTCGGAAGTCGGCAGAGCTTTCGGGGCCGACAGAAATAAGAACCATGATATTGCCGCCTGCATGGTCGAGTGGGAACGGACGTGGCTCTCACGCAGGCGTCAGGGGTTCGATGTCTGGCGCAGGACATTACCTTTATTCATTCGTTCTTCTCAGTACTTCTCGAAGATTGGTGCTTACTTTTCCCCCGAATGCTTATAAGGAGTCCAGCATGGCCTTGTCGAGTCATTCTCCTTCTAGCCCGCTGTCACCTAGAGGCTCATTCTCTTTCTTTTTTTCTTTTTTTTTGTTTCTGGCAATTGTTCGCCGATTAAGCCTTTATTTTTAGTTTTACGTTTGTCGATGCTTTTCCATCCGCGACAATATAACAAACTAGAAAGCGTTGGATCACTTGTCACGAACAGCAGGCGGGTACCCCTGCTCGGCTTCTCTTGCTCTTCTGCCGCTCCTGACCATTTCTCATGCCGCTTGAATAGTTGATGGGAGAGCGAACTTGAGTCGGCGAGAGGCGGTCGCGCTCGTCGTCCGACACACCTGAAAGCAGCAAGAGACCCTCGTGGCCTGACACCTCCGTCGCCTCGCGCGTTCCGCCGCTTGAAAGAGACGCGTGCCCGCGGCTTCGAAGAACGGACCTGACGTTCGCGCCGTGCCTCCCTTGATTTACGAGCTGAACTTTTGCTGAATGTTTTTTTAAAACGGGCTTTACGCACGCCCGAGGAAGCTAGCTGCATGCAAGCTGCCCCCGGAATATGTATACGCGCACTCACGACCGCAGAGCGAGCGCTCATGTGCGGGACGCTGTTAGGTGCACGCGCGAGCTCTCGCGGTTAGCAAACTTCGCAGTGACAAGCAATCAACTCATTTTGATGGTTTTGTTCCGCTTATTTTGTCTTAAACGTACCCTTAACTATGTGTGTTTGATGTGTGACTATGAAATACGTGCGTGAAGAGTGTCACGAAGAATGAAATATTTTTCTTTTGTTTGGTTTTCTTAGAGAGTGACCGCTGTTATGGGAACGTGGGTGGCGGGTGGGGTATATGCTACGTACCTGAAAATATTTAGATTGTTTTAGATTTTTTTTTTTTTTTTTGGGGGGGGGGGGGGTGCCAAGGGGTTGGGGTTGATTTCTTGCGAAGGATATAAGTCATCGTCATTTTGGAAAAATAAAAATGTGGAAGTGTTGCGAGTCGTCCTTTTGTTTAGAGACCCTTGTGCGAGTCGTTTTGGTTTTTGAAGAGGCTGGAAGGAGAAATGAGATGGCTTCAAAGTAAGGACGTCGTCTGTTTGAGGCAAGCGGTAACCGAAAGGTTTTTTTTGTCGCTTCTATGTGTCCTCTTAAACCTTTAACGTTTGTCAGCCGCCCAACTATATAGCGGCGCGCGACACTTTACGTTAGAGTTTAGAAAAAAGTTCCCGAGTTGCGAAGAACCGCGCTTGCCTCGGAAAAAAAGAAAACAAAAAAGTTTATAAATTAGAGACTCGGGTGGAGTTTTATGTTCAGTTTTATTTGACAAAGTGGAACATTCGAGTTGCCGGGTTTCTCGGCCGAGAAGTCACTTTTTAAAGGGGTTACTCTCACAAGAGACTCACTTTTTGAACACTTTCGTTAGTACATGAAAAAAAAAAAAAAGATAGGGAGGGTAACTAACGTATGCTTGAAGCATCTGAGGCATCTGAGGACAGCTTTGACCGCACATGTGGTCATTATTCACGTGTGTGGTAATCAGCAGCAGCTATGGACAGATCACCCTATCGTCGGCTTGGAATCATCTTGTTTTAATGGTGCGAGAGGGAATATGTTGAAAGCTCGATGTTAGCAATCGCTCGACAGCAACACGCGCAGTTATGGCGGCATAAGAGCGCGCGTCTCTAGTCGCGTTCAGAGCCGTATATTGGCTCTGGTCGCGTTTATTGCTGTTTGTTTGTGCGTTTCTCGCGAGTATTGCTGCAGTGCATATACGAATGCACGTGGTGACGGGGGCCTCACCCGCTGCTCCTCAGTCGCCGATCCCTACCTGGCATCCATGGTGGTAACGCGGTGTGACAATCGCACTCCCTAGTTTGTTGATGGCTATACGCTTCACACCACCAATTTTGTTCTTCTCGTCAAGAACGAGTAGAAATGACCACCAGCATGCTGCAGTGACATCATGTGCAAACCATGTACTTCATAGCTTGCTTCATACGCCATAAAAAAAGAAGGAAAAAAACGAGAGTTCAGAAGCCCCAAGTCGCAGACCAGAGACCAGTGTTGGACAAAATACTCGATAAAAGTATTTAAGTTAAGTTACTAAATACCTGCGTCATAAAGTATTTAAAATACTACTCAAGTTACTTTCACTGTAAAGTATCTTGAGTAGAGTACAGATACTTAGAAATGTATTTCAGTTACTTTTGAAGATACTTCCGCATTGCTTAATTTTTATCAACGTCATTGACAACGGCAGTTATTTAGCTACGCAAACCTGGGTTACCAGAATGGTTTATTAGCACGCAACAACAGAAAACGAAAAAAAAAGTATCGTAGGGCTATTTTATGCAGTCCGACTATAAAGAGCAAAATATTGTCACGAATGATAAATGATGACGCGGCGAATAACTGAAGAAACTAAACGTTTAATGGGGCGAACTTGTTCCCAAAACAAAAGAGAGAAAGGCTAGCGTCGCAGGCGTCCATGTCAGCGAAACAGCAGGATCGACCGCTGGGGCGAGGCTGACTCCGGACCCCAAATCGGAGCACCTTTTGTACCCGCGTGTGTTTCTGGAACATTCGGCGTAGAAAGTTCGGCGCGTAGAACTTTCGTAACGCAATCAGACGACAAAATCCTCGAACTTACCAGAATGTCAAGTTGAGGAATAAATAAAAGACAAGTCCGCTTTCTGGTATCGAACCAAGAGCCTCCGCGCGAGAGCCTCCGCGCGAGAGCCAAGCGCGGTAACCATCCGGCCACGCGCTCGCTGGGCGACGCGCGTGGCAGTATCACTGATAGATGTTACAAAACATTTCTGGGACAACAAGAAAGAGGTCGCTTTAGCTATTGGGGAGAAGATCAGACCGTGGCGCCGCAAGCGGTTAACTTTAGAACTAGATGGATGAGGACAACAAATACAATGGCTCAGCGCTCGGCTGACTTAACCGAACGCGGCGTCAGCGTTTGGCTGGAGTTCGTGTTCTCCGGTGAGGGGGAGGAGGGGCTCTTTTGTTACCATTCCGGCCTGCATGAACGATGCAGCATGCACGGTCCTCAGCTAAACACAAAAGCCGAAGTGGGTCAAGCTCGCATCCTCTGAAGACTTCTTTCGGGACAGATCCGGCACCTAACGTCATGGATATTCCCACAAGGCCTGTAAGCACGTGCACAGGCCTTGTGGTGGGTAAACACTGAGGTGTGGGGACAACAAACGGGATAGAGCGCCTCGCCGATAGTGACATCGCTGAATATCACATCCTGCGGCGCACCTTAGACGCATCGTTTAACTACAATCCATATTCCCTATACGGGGAGTTCACTATAAACGAACTTCAGACACGGATATGAGTGAATGGATAACAAAGAGAACCCACATAATAGCCACGGCACGTCACCCTGCTCGCAGTTCGTTTCCTGTCCTGTTCTCTGCTCAGTGTTCGCGAGAGCAATAAGCGCCGGGCTGACAACACAAAGAAAAAAAAACCTTGACGTTTTGCCCTGGCGGGGTCAAATATACAAAAAGCAAAATAAAAATGTCTACTTTTTTGTGTGTCCACTTCTCATTTTCTTCTATTTGTTATTTCTTGACACTTAAGTCTGCCTTGTTCTCGTAGGTCGTTTCCCGGTCTGCTTTCGCCTCCGGGTGGCATCTTTAGTTCCGTAAAACCACACCTTTAGTTTGAGGATTTTTTGGGGGGAAACAAAAGGCGCCTTTGGGAAGGCGAGGAGAGAACCTTTATTGTACGAACTTTCGGCTGAAATATGAGTCACAGTCGGCAAGAAAGCGATATTTTTACGAGCTCAATCTAAGTCACCGTAGCTAATCGGAGCTAGCAACAGGATTCGGTTGCTCGAAAGAATGTTCACGTTTCCTCGTGCCACGCCCACCCCACTTCATACCGAAAAACTCGGAAAATGGCGGAATGTCAAAATGTATTTAAGATAATGAGTACAAGATACTCGGAATTGTAATTAAGATAGAGTATTAAATACTCTCTATCAAAGGTATTTGCAAGATACCAAGATACTCCAAAAAGTATTTAAGATACAGTATCTTGAGTAGAGTATTTGAGATAGGCACAAGTCTGCCAGAGACCCCAGTCTTTCTCGAGGGCAACGGTCCCTCACTCAGCTGTCTTTCTCTCGTCGTGCTATTGATTGGAAGGGCTTCTCGGTGTCGGCGGGCGTCGGCGGCCTGTGCTGCGGCGAAGCGGGGAGGCATGGGCCTCCGTAAATTTACGACGACGGCGCTTCCCGGGAGGAAGGGCCGCCCGCGTCCGAAGGTCCGAGGCCCCCGTCATCATCAGAGCGTTCCACATCAAGGGGGCTAATAGAGACCGGATGCTTTCGTTGAGCCGGGAGGTCAGCTGCGCTGCCGCGGAGGACATTGCCACTCATGCGGGCCATCAAGCAATTGGCGACCCGCCCTCTCCCCTTCGGCCACCTCTTCGCCTCCACTCTCCTCCCCCCTCTGCAGACGCTCTCTCTCTCTCTCTTCCCCCACTTCTACAGTGCCCCCTACCCTCCTCCACCGCGTGGCGGACTTTTATAAGAGGGTTCATCATCGTGGTGGATGGCCGTTCCGGTGGACACGGCTGTCGAGTCTCCTTTCCAACCGACGCAGCTTGGGCAACGAACCGTTTTTTTTTTTATCGTATTTGTCTTTCTGTGTCCATTTAACGAGGCTATTGATATCATTTGCGCCATTTTTAAACTCCTTCGCTTCGTCTAATTGTAATATCTATGTTAATATCTGTGCCAACGTACTGCAGCTCAGACCACGCGTGGAGCGAAAGCTTGTGCTGCGAGGACCCCAAGAAACTCCTGAACTCAATCGCCATTCCTGCCCGTTTATATCTGAATAAGTATCGTGCCGGCGTCTGTTTCTGTAATCACTACTGTGTGACACGCGTTAAAGGCCCGTGTCCAGCAGTCGTACTCCACTGGATAAATGTATCATCTACTGCAGGGGCACCCCATTGGTGTCGACTAACGATCCGTTCACCATTAGCTGAGACTGTGTCCAATGCTACAAACACGACAGCACGAAGTCGCTGCTTTGAAAAGTTCTTCCACAAAGCGACCACTCGCGCTAGAATTTCGCGTCTCAAAGCTAGGAGCACGGGTTAGCTCGCGCTTGTAGCTTTGGCTGCACTCTTGGCATAAGGTTAAGATGAGTATTCGCGGCGAGACGTTGAGGATTCGCTGCCTGGTAGAATTTTATTTTAAAACCCAGAGTGAGGATACTCAACTTCCTCTGCTGGTGCAAGCACGTGCAATGCCAAGCTCCTATGCACTATAAAAATTAAAACATAACCGCGTGGGTAGCACGTGCACTACCCATAGTGAGGAAAACAGAAGCATCCCTCGCGAACTTCTCACCGCAAATAGCGTCCCCCATTGTTTAAGCAAACACAAAGCACAATTACTTTTTTAGATTAACGCAGTTGTAACCATAGAGTTAATATAATGTACGCTAGAGGTTCAAGTGGCGCTAGTGTGCTGACGCAAATTGAAGCAGACAGCAACCAGTCCAGAATTGACTTCCGGTAATGCCGGAAGTCAATGCTATGGGAAAAAGTGAGTGCATTTTCTCCCTGCGCTGGATCATAAAAGCAAATATCTCAAATAATCCGTACGTACTAGGTAGTTTGGAACATTTCTCAGTCAGGCCGACGAAATAATTGGTCAGTTACGGCGTTTTTCTTTCAAAATCATTGCATTAAATACGGTGCTAAAACGGCTTCGTACGTGCATTTATGTGCACTGTCGGACACTGTTAGCGCGAACACCACGTCGGCGCTTTTCAGCATGAGGGATATACGTGCAAAAACGAACGAAGAACATCTGGAAATTAAGGGAGACGGCAAGGACTACGCAGTAACACTGGATCAGTAACTACCCGTGCATGTACGATCAAAATAAATTGAAGGTCACTTAATCTATTCGGATTTCAAATAAGTAAGTACCGCTTTATTCTTTCTGCTCTGAGCAAAGATGTTCGTTCTATGTTCAAAATATCACCCGCGCGTTTGAAATCTTTGAGAACAAGTGCCCGATAAAAGCTGCCCCGGCAGAGAAAACTATACGAAGAGACACCTTTCATAGCCCACGGACTTTATTCTCTACGGTTTGAATGTTATTATCCGCTCATGCACGACGGGGTCATTTTCACATAGTGACAGGACTGGCATATTAGCGATATATAAGCGTCACCGGAATGCTGGTGAGCCTTGAACACACTCTATATTCCTTTCGATTGTAATTTTGCTTTGAATCGTCGCTTGTTTTTACACACCTGCTGCGGAACACACGTTTGGGACTGAAATGTAGCGCAGTTAAACATCGTTCACTGATGAAGAAAAATGCGCTAACTAAAGCAATTAAACGTTTACAGTGTTGATCAAGGAACATACTATTCGGTACGACCCAAATAACCAAATGTTCCGTGTTATTTTCCGGCGAAGAGAGAAAATGCACGCACGTTTTCCCATAGGAATGCACAGGAGCACCGCAAAAGTAGACTGGTTGCCGTCTGCTTAAATTTGCCTCACGGATGTCGCATAGACACTAGCGCCAGTTGAGCCTCTAGCGTACATTATAATAACTCTATGGTTGTAACATAAGATGTGCAGTAGAAAAAGCACCGAGCTGTGTTAAAGCTCGTGCTTCGAGCACGAGCATTTTATTTTCGATGAAACTTCGGGGCACGCGCAGCCTAATCACGACGGACGTAGGGTGTACTAGAACTGGGAGGTGTGCTGACCGCGTCGGCATCTCCATAGGAGCTGGGTGTTGAGTGGCCCAATCCTGCCTCAGGGGCCTGGGGTGGCGCTGCCAGTCAGCGGGGCCAGGAGGCCGGTCAGGCAGCGTTTAGAGTGGCTGGCTTTGGGTGTGTGGTTGTGGCTATTTCATCTTGTTTTGTGTTGTGTGGGAAGCGGTGTATTGTTGTGTGGCTGCTAGCTGTGCGTTAAAAACAAAAAACTCACGACGAAAAAAAAAAAAAAAAAAGACGAGGCGGTGCTGGTTTATGCCGGGGTGCAACGTAGGATACAACGCATGCAAAGAGGAACTCTGCTTGTTTCGGACTCCCAGCAACGCCTCTCTCTTCGCGGAATCTGATTGTCTGATTTCAAAGAAAAAAAAAAAACTGATGAAGACAAACTTTATGGTCTTTCTGCACGTGCGACAACCGCGCTGGAACTCTCCGAGTGTGGAGCACGAGACAGCACGAGCCCTCTCCTGTCCGGCCGTTTGCCTCCCATGGTGAGATCTATCTATTCAGTCTACACATAATAGGATGTTTTGACGCCAGAACAAAATTTAGGCATTTAATGGTCTGGAGATTGTACAGCTGCCGAAAATATAATTAAAAGAGCTTTGGCTCTAAAGTGTAGAGGAAATCATCGCATATAATATCATACTCAATTTTCGCCTTTTTTAGTGTTGTTATATAAGTGATTGACCACTCCCAAACGGCATTTGCGCTTTGAAAGTAAGCCTCTGCCGCTCGCGCAAGGCAGACGTTTTTTTACAAGGGTCTGATATAGAATGGAACTTCTTCTTTCTCTCAACCTAGCAGACAAAAATAAGCGAAGAATACGACCATTTTCACGCCGAATAAAGTATATCTGCCGCGACCACCAGGCCTCTGTCAGCCGTCGGGTGGCCGCGCTCTAAAGCCCCTCTATCCTGGGAAAGGTGCCGCCATTCATTGTTGTGGAAATGCTCGAGACACGTGCCGCGCGCCACTTCTGGGAAGAACATGGCGTCTGAAATCTAGCTCAGTGCAGCGCTGTGCAGCCATGATCTTCCCAAGGGCTGCACGTTGCACGTGCCTCGTGCATCGACGCACCTTGCGCTACTTTCGAAACATGAAGGGGATTTACCGCGCTCGGTCCCACAGTGCCCACACCGGCGTGCCCGCACATTGCGACACACTGACGGCCGCCGGACGGCGCACCTCCTCATTCTAGTACACTCTAACGGAAGGCAAAAAGCGCGTGTTGGAGTTGGAGCTTCTCCTGGAACAGCCTCTTTCGTTCGTGTGGGGAAGCACGTGCAACTACAAGCCTGCCAAAGTTACATCCACACGCATTATGCACGTCTACGCACGTATGGCCTCACTACGATTGACTACTTCGGAAGGGTGTTATTGGCGGGGGACCGAATTTTAGCTCCTTTAGTGGCCCTAGCGAGCACTTTCTACCAAAGTATATTAATATTAGTTTCCTTACCACGCTCCTGCTTGGAGACACTCTACGGTCGCGTGTTGAGGCTTTGTTGCGCTCTGTGCATGCATATCGCCGTGCGGTGATGTTTTCTTGCTGCTGGTTTACTCATTCGTGTCTGTTGCGTCCGGAGCCGCCAAAACGACAGCAACGACCGGAACAACTGCAGGACCCACGATTGGTGCACGAAGCTGCCTTTTGCATTGCTTGGCACGTCGTGTAGTCACCGGCTTCTCCCGGTGACTTTGTCGTTGCTGTCGTTTCGGTCGCTCTGAACGCGGGCAACGAAACTATCTGGACCAGGCTTTAAAGGGGTCATGAAAGGGTATAGGGTTGGAACGTTCGTGACTTTGCTGAGGCGTACTGGTCCTAGTCTTGCCCATAGTATACTCGCACGGACCGCCACTGATTCGCAAGCTTCTTTGTCGCGGTGAAATCGCGAGGATAAAATGGGATTATTTTTTTCAGTCTTGCCGTCGCAAAGCTCGATGACGTAATTGTGGAATCGAAACCACCCGCCGGACGACAGTCGAGCGCGGCTTGTGCATTGGACACGAGAACTGCGTGAACAGTCGACTTCGGCTCGTAACAATCAATGCCTCGGCGGACACTGAGGGTAGTGGCTTGTTTAAAACCACAGCGGCGATGATAATAGCCCAACTCTAAGAATGCCTGGAGCTCAGCTCGTCAGCTCGCGTTTTTTATTTTGCCGACCCCAGCGCGTGGCTATGATTAACGTGGGCGGTAGGATAGTCACCAGGCCACGTGACCGCTTGTTCTGGCTCCGAGTTGAGGAGATGACTATGCTCATATTTCTCGAATTTTTTTTTTTTTTTTTGCGACTGCCATTGCTTTGAAAGGAAAACTAAAGCAAGCTTATTCGGGTACTAACGATAGGGAATAATTTTTAGCTGAATTTAGCGAAAGTAGAAAAATCGTTTCCTGCATCCTTTAAAGATCTCATCGTCTATTCATTTCCTCTTCATCTTGTCTACTCCTTATTGACCACGCTTCTTGACGTGACGTTTATACTGTATTAAAGCATGAAATGCTTTTTAGCGCTACTCGTAATCCCACAATTGTGCCCGTCCGTCCGTCCATGCACTTCCCGCTAAATTTAGCGGGAACATTGATTTCACGAGACCTATACACGAATTCAGTTTCTCAGCTAAAGTTAGCAGTAAAACTGATGTCACGTTACCCGACATCCCGCGAAATTTGGCGGGAAAGTGGCGTCACATGACCTATTAGCCCCGTGCGCGACCGAAAGCGTCGCTGTGGTCGGCCTTCCACGATTGGCCGAACGCTGACTGTGACGTCGGAAAGGGGATTTATCATTGACGGAAATAAGAGGAATGAAAGAACTTTAATTTTGACGGTGTTGGCAGTGTTCCTTTGAGAGCGCAATGATTTCAAGCTTCCACCATGCTAATAACAAACACCATCGAACTTGTTGTTTGCAAGTTAATGACGTCACAAAGGGGAACCACAGGAGGGCGCCACCAAAACATCTCGCCGCTAATACACCTTGGGGAAGTTGATGGACTGTGACCTATACGCCAGTTCAGTTTTCCCGCTAAATTTAGCGGGAAAATTCACGTCTTGTGGACAAAACATCAATTCTTTTTTTCCGCTAAATTTAGCGAGAAATTGACGTCGTGTGACCTGTACACCAATTCAGTAACCCGCTAAATTTAGCGGGAAAAATTCACGTCACGTGACCTGACGTCAAGTGGCCTATACAACCGTTCAGTTTCCTCGCAAAATATAGCGGGAAAATATGCGTCACGCGACACCCCAACTACCTATGATGCATTTCACGCATTATGGGACTTTGAAGGGTCACTGCCAAATTTCTTTCACACACCTTCTTTTTCTCCAATTTGATGTGGGCCCAAAACCTACGAATCCTTCTCAGCAATCCACGAGTTTCGAAAGTGGCACCTAACCCCCCGGTTGAAGCTCCGCGACGTTCTGGCGAACCGAGGTCACGTGGCGTCTTTAGATTCACGTGGTCGGGGCCGACGGTTCGTGCACCTTTCGGCCGCATCGGCGGGTGACAGCGAAGAGACGAAAGGAATCGTTCGAGAGTCTCGAAACGTTGCGGATAAAATAGTAAGGTCCATCGTGCTGCCACCTAATAGCGGTAAACTGACATCTCTATATGAGGTACACTGAGAAATCGGAGATAGGGGGAGAGAGAGAAGAGAACGTGAGTCTGATTTACGTCTCGAAAACTCCATTCCCATCCTATACCTCGAGAAAGAAAAATGGGAGGGGGGGGGGGGGGGGGGGGAGAGAAACAAAATGGCCGTATAGGTGTGTAGCGGGTGTCACGGAACGGCGTCACGACGCCCCCTCGTGACATACGCCGCGGAGAGAGGGGGGCATAAAGAAAAGGAGTCGAAAAAGTGTGAAATAAACTTTGTGCCCCTGTCTGGCGGATGGCGTATCAACTCATTCCGTTTTCGTGGTTCGCCCCCCGTCCCCGGACATTCCCGAATGTTTGTTTTTTAGCAGTCAAAGAGAGGAAGGAGGATGAAGTCCGCTTCGCTACGAGACGTAATCGTCAAACGAAACTGTCTTTCTATTTATGATTTTTTTTCTTTAGTAATTTCACTTTCGGTTCTATGGAAGCGTGTTGTCTGGGAGCCGTTGCTGGGTTTTCGGATCGTAAATTAGGCTCTATAGGATTGCGCGACGCTCCGAGACGGGCGAGCCTACTTGACATTTCGCACGCGGAGTCGCCGTCGTCTCAACTTTTGTTCTCCGTTTATATTTTTTTCTCAACTTTTTGTTTATTATGATATCGGTGTTGTTGTCGTTGTTGTTGTTGCTGTTAAGGTTTTTTTTTTTTTTTGCCTTTCGGGTGTTGTTTTGCTTTAGTTGCTGGGCGACGCTCATTGCTTATTTGTTGTAGTCGCCGTGAATTTAAGAAACGCTGGGCGTAGCGAGCCCCCTAGAGCCTCATTATCACTCCGGAGGAAGCGTTAACATAATTACCCGGGACCCGCGTTTTTTGTAGCTGTCACTGACTGTATAGACCGGTGGTTCTCAAATGGGGGTCCGCGGACATTTTGGGGTCCGCGAAGGCATTCTAGGGGTCCGCGAAGCCCTGCCTCATCAGTCAAGCCCAGAAACAAAAATTGTCTTTTTTCAAATCGAGAAGAAATTATTCAGTTTCGGGGCGAGTTTTCTCCCGTGTATGTCAATAAGAGAGGTCTACTTCACACTAGCCCTTAGTTATATCCATTTATGAAATCATTATTTTATTTAAACTATACCTTTCCTCTCCTCTCACCACGAACGGGGTCCTCCATCATTTCCGCCGATCCACAAGGGGTCCGCGAAACATCGATGGTTGAGAACCACTGGTATAGACCAACTCAACTCACTGACGTCACTCCACTGTGGTGGCGCTGCTGTCGGTACGGCGCATGCGCAAATGCTTCGCTCCTCCCGAATTTGGTTTCTGCGCATGCGTAGTGCCCACACCTGGTCTGGGCAAAGCGGGCTTGTTTTGTAAACACTGTGTTGGTATATATAGTCGCTTATAGTCGCCAAAGTTACGGCGTCGTGGTTCTTCCGGTGCCTTCTTTCGGCTGCTGTAAACAGGAGCCGTAAACGTACAGCATACAAGAATGTTACATTCTTCACTATAATGAAAAAAGGCGCGAATGATGACCGCTGTCGAGACGGAGAGGGATGCAGAAACCCCCGAATTTAATATAGGCTTTTTGTTCCCTCGGACCACCAGGTACGTAGTATATATGATTCGCGTTACGCTATACGCCGTAGATTGTCGACAACAATGAAGCGGTCACGACGACTCTAAAACAATTAACGGCGACGTGCCCTATGTATACCTCCCTCCGCCACGAAATCTCGCGGGAATCTCGTGAAACGAGAAACTTCCCCGAAAACTCGGTCTACATGTTTTGTTTTGTTTTTGTTGTTTTTTTTTATTCCCGGACTTTCTCTCTTCCTAGCAAGTTCCGTTTTCCTTCTCCCCTTTCGTTTTGAACCTGCGAATCGCCGCGCAGCAAAAGGGCACCGATTGGCTGTAACCTGCACTCTGCTATTCCCAACAAGTCAGTACAAACACTAGCAGTATAGCTCTAATTGAAAGTAAAAAAAAGAAAGACTGAAAAATAAACGCGATTTTTGGTCCAATCAGGGACGAGCACGATGAGACATTGCCACGCCCCCTCCACACGATCCGCCAGGGAGTAAACTCAAGCTCTTGGGAGACAACAAGCTAACTATAGGGTCCCAGTTCGAGTGCAGGCATACACCCGCACCTCCTGCTTTCTTCCTTTTTTTTTTTTTTTTCAACTTGATGTAACTTGATTTAACCTGGCTCCAGAAAAGATGGGGGTTGTTCTCCGGATCAATTAAGGCGAAGAAGAGTAACGTTTTTCAGCGTTAATTCAATTAAACGACACGTTTTCTTCGCTTTTTTTCTACACTTCAATTAGGTTTTCTTTCTTTCTTTCATTATTTTTTTCTGGTGCGCATTTCTTTTGATTCGTCTTGGGTTATTCTCAAGAGGCATCGTCGCCTTGCATTCGATCGTTCAAGCTCTTGCTACCTCTTCTTTTGTTTGTTGTCGCTACTTGACGCCGTCGAAGTTTGGCAAGCTAGGGTGGAAGAAGCAAGAACCGGAACAATAGTAAACAAAATCGGAAGTTTCCGCGTTCAACGAGTTTGCCCTTCGAGTTTTCGATTCTGCCTTCGACGGAGAGACGAACACTGCGGAGAAGTGTCGTGTAGCAGCTCACGGGGGAGATTGACTCAAATGAGTAGCTCAAACAAAAGGGTTAAAGGACAAAAAGTTCGCGAGGAGGAGGGGGCTGGAGGGGAAGGTTGGCTGCAAATTGCTTCAGACACCAAGGTACAGACTTCGATTGGCCTTTCTGTCCTGTATACCTTTAAAAAAAGAACAAGAAAAAAAACATTTCAAACAAAACAAAAAAAAAGAATATCCTGAGGGTACCTACGGGTGTTTGTGAGTGTTCTGCTACACTCCACGAACTGCGTAAGCAAAGCTCTTGGGAGAAGACTGCAAGGACGCAGCGTTACTTGTGGGGCTGGGAGGGACTTTTCGGTCCTTCGACGAGAACCAAGAACAGGCGATGAGCTAGGCCTAACTGCGCAATCTCCGCTTTTCCCTCGAGGAATCCCCGCCGTTAATTTAACCGTACATCGTAGGCGAGTCGCCAAGCCCCGAGGCTGCGAAAACAAGAACAGCGACATCGAGGCTCGTGCGGGAGCATGCCTGGAACTTTTCCTCGCTTTCCTATAAGCAACAAATCGGTTCCGTTGAGTTCGCTTCGTTGTTCGCTGAGCGTCCGCTAATTGTTGCCAGGCTATCGACGCGCTGCCACCCACTTTCTGGGACCGATGAAGCCAGCTCGACCAATCGAAGCCGTTATCCTCGAGTGACGTCACTGTGTGTCCTACTCTCCTATTGGACGCGAACCGCGCGTGTTCAACTGATTTGGATTGGCGTTTAAGCTCCGAACGTGGGTGGCTAAAGCTTTCTTTTTTCCGTTTAGTAGGGCGTCCGCTACCTTATTTTCGTAGTTTACCTCCTCGCTCGCCGCGTGAGCTTACAGTAAAACCAAAAGGAGGAGGTGCTCACTCGCTCGTTACGAAAGCACGAACTAATTTTTGTTCCCAGTTCTCCGTCGTTAAGCCTCGCGGTGCTCGGAATTCTCGACGGAATGCTCCGAAGCGCGCGGGTGAAGACGAACCTCTGCAATCGCCTCTAAGCCGCGCGGAGGCTTTCGACGGACTGGATTGGTGGGCTACAAAAACCAACTCCACCCGCCCCGTATTCCCGTCTTTTCACCGACAACAATAACATTAATACCATCAACAGCAAGGAAGCGACAAAAACGAAACTACTAAGCCACCGGTGTACGCCAAGCAGCAGAAAGCAGAAAGTTATTAGACAAGCAGCGATTTAGGAGTTGCGCCGCCCGTCGCCCCTCGATTTGTCACAATTCTCGGAAAAAGTTCTTCCTAATAAGCAACCGACGTTTTGCGACCCCAGCGGTGCCGTCGCGAAAACAACGGCAATATTATTAATAATAAGGGGAACAAGAATGACGGTAGCGAAGTACCGTCAGTAGAGGTACGACTAAGAACTACGGAAGAACGATAATAAAAATGAGCGAGTCCACGAGGCACCGGCGAAGAGTGAATTTGTCTGGGGCCGACTCAAATCCTCAGGGAATCGCTGGCTTAGAGTTTGAGTTTCTTGCGCGGGAGGGTAAACTGCGCTAAGAACCGGCGCTGTCTTCTTGATTGATACAAACCTTGTTTCGTCTCTTCTCAACTAAAAACAAAATAAAAAAAATAAAAAGATGGGCATTATGAGTACGACAGGGAGAAAGAATAGCGCAACGCAGGCTGGATGTCATCTGACGAATGTGCAAATACGGTTAACGATGAGCCGCGCACAAGGTTGGCGCTTGAAGAAGTACTTTTCCCGCTAAACGCGCCACCCGGGGAGAGTGAGGTGGTGCCTTCATTTAGCATCGGCCTGGCAACTTTGATAACTGTGTTAGGAACTTATTATTTGCTCCTAAAGTGTGATTTGGTGCAAGCAGGAGCTGATCCTGGACCCATAGGCAGACTTGGTGTAGCTGCTCCAATTTGTCTTTGCATCCTTTTTTTATGTAAATAGTTCTCGGCATCTCAAAATTTTGTCTTCATGTTTGAAGTTTCCGACACCAAAGACAGCGGAATTAAAATTCGCAGATCTTTTTATTTCAAAACTGTGACAAGGTAATGATTCGTCAAGGGAATAAATTAGATTGTTTTAATTCAGTATTTAGTTATAACGGTTATGTTAGGAATAGCGAGATGAGCAACAACTTTCCTCGGGGAAACGATCGTGTACGTAGTTCGAGGGATCGTTAATTTAAGCTACCCTGAAACGTTATTCAATAGAGTTATTGATTATTAGTACCTTTTCTCGATCGGTGGTTCCGCGAACTATCGAGCCTCGGCGCCATCTTTGAGGCTTCTCCACCGTCCCCGCTCTGCCTGAATAACGCTCTCCGCTCAAGTTATTACGACGTTGTTTTTCTAGGATGTGGTGGAACGTTAGGTCTTTCCAAGTAAATTATATTAGCAAGCCTGGTTTAGAAAGTTATGTTGGTTCGCTTCAGAACTACCTAAAGGACACCACGAATACGGTCACTGGGAAAACTATTTGCCGCACACAGCGTGACCAGCCATATAAGAAGTAGCCTCGTGAAAAAAATCATTTGTCCCGTGTCTTTATTGTTGCTGTTGTTGTTGACACAACCGACACAAATCTGTGAAGCTGCCCTATCCAGCCGTTAATGCAGTAATGGAGACCTTCGTATGTCCACCGTTCACCCTTAAGCTAAGACTAGAAGCTCCGCCTTCAGCGCGAGCCTTCTGCCCTTACTAACACAAGTGTGAACGTGCGGGCAAGCGCAAACAAAGCACTGCGGAAGCCAGCGAGCTCGCGCTGAAGGCGGAGATTCTAGTCTCAGCTTGAAGGTACGGCCACACTAGCGGCAAAACGCAGCGGAACGCGGCGCGCGGCGTGCCGCCTACCCGCGTGGAAAGGTCACACCAACCCGCGGTTTGCCGCCGCGGCAGTCACGGAACAGCTCACAAGATCTCGCGCTCTCTCGATGGTGACGAGCGCCTGCGAGATTCTTCGTGCTTTTCCCTTCGGCTCCGGCGGCTGCGCTCGTCTTCTCCATCGATGGCTGACCCAGAGGACGACCTTCACACGATCGTGAAAGTTCTAATTATCGTGTGCTCTCTAGAGTTGCGACGTCGCCGCGCGCAAAAGGGTTGAAGACGCAGATTTTGGGTACGCCCGGCATGGTGTTACCGAAACGTTGAAGGGCAGACCGGTGCCTTGCTGCCTCGACTTTCCTGAGCGAGGCTCATGGTGCAGTAGTGCGGCATCGTAAGGGGATCGGTGGCCGAGTGGGCTAGCGCACACCAGCTCGGAGCATGTAAAGCGAAAGCTCGCGCTAGAGAACCCAGGGGTCCTGGGTTCAATCCCCACCCCTGTCCGTTTCGATCGGGATGAGCATCGTACTGGCGTGCGGTCGTGTATCACTATCTGCCTGATGCACGTTAAAGACCCCCAGGCTAGCGGTTGTACTGCACTGCCTAAATTTCTCGTCTACAGCTGGGAGACTCGTCGCCCGTTGAGGCAGACTACGTTTTAGGCTGTATAGACATACCCACAACCCAATATTTTTTTAGTGTGGCATCGCTTTCCCATAGCAGCACTCTGCACGTCACCTGAGACATGTGTGTCGCCATGTTTGAAGCTACGGAAGGAGGTTGGCTTAACGTCGGACAGGCGGCGCGCATATCGGAACTAGATATATTCCACGTTAACACGATGATTGCAAACGAAACCCGGACACGCCAGCCTTATTTCTTGTTCGCTGGGCGTACCTGTTAACCTCCTATCCTACAAATAGTTTTATAGACGTCCTTCTCCGGCTGTGTCGTTCTACCTGCCTTTGAATATTCAGAGTGGTGACCGTCAGCTTGTTGCTGAGGGAAATAAAGTAATTGCAAACCTTGAAATTACCGTCAGTTATAATGTGCTTGTTTTTTTGTTTTCGTTTTTATTAATTGTTTCTAACTTTAAGTGGAATAGGTGTCCGGTGTCTTTTCTTTTTTGTTCGGGAAATAAATTTACGCAGAATAGAAACTTTCAGAATGAGAGGAGTAGTAGTAGATGAACCGGACCGCTTGAATGTACGCGTCACTGTTAACTGTGACGCGTTACTTAATGTGGTAACGCAGTAACGTGCTCGTTACTTCTTTTTTAACACTAACGCATAACGTACATTACTTATTTACTTATTTCAAGTAACGGGTAGTGTAGTTACGTTACCCGTTACTTCTTGTTCGAAAACGTTTTTTTTTTTTTTAATTCTATTTCAACTTTTTTCTTTTTAGGCTCTAAGTCATATCAATTCTTGCGTTTTTCGAGTTTTCATTGCGTTTTTCCTCGTGAGTTTACAGGTAGAACCGAAAAAAAAGATGAGGTAATGAAGATAAGTTTCTGCATGGACGTAGTTTTTCTTCAAATATGGCGATTACGCATGCCTGTAACGTGAAAAGAGTAAAACGCCTTAATCCTAAAAAAGTAACGCAAAACGGTAGTGCGTTCCTTTTATTTATGAGTGACGAGTAACATATTTCGTTGCTTTTTTTTTGGTAACGCCAACAGCGCTGGTACAACGCAGGAAAATGTTTAATGAGGAGATGCCGCATGTAAGCTTCAAAAACTGCATGGATATGCACTTTTTAAAGTGCATGTATGCACTTATGAATTTATATTTATCGATTCCTCCATTCAGGGGATACATTTTCCATGTTACTTTGAGCCTTTATCTATTATTTTATGTAACAATTGACTGCAGAGAAGATTCTCGATTAATGCATTATCAAGGACTACTGACCGAACTGCCTATTTCGCCCACATCGGTTTGGACGCTGCATGCATGCTCTATTCATTCATTCATTCATTCATTCATTCATTCATTCATTGCTTTATTTACACATTTGTTTTCAAAATATACAAAAACTGTTTGGACCCATAGCCGTTGAGGCAATGGGTCCAAAGAGCGCTCCCAGCGAGCTTCCCGGTGAGAACCTCGCTGGCGGCGCTTCTGTCTTCCTCACTCTGTGTAGTGCTGGTGCTAGCCACGCGATTACGTTTTAATTTTCATAGTGCATAAGAGCTTGGCATTTCACGTGCTTGCACGTGCAGAGGAAGGTGAAGTATCCTTACTCTGGGTTGTGAACAAATTCCGCCACCCAAACTTCTCGTCGCGAATAAGGAAATAAAGATATTCAGAACAGCTCGTAGTGCAATAGAATACAACCACCTAATTCCCCACTTCCACCAGGCCTGTTTAAAAAAAAAAAAAATCAATACAAACTAAACGAGTGATACAGCAAATAATCAGTCTAACTTACCATCATGCCGCAATATGCTTGGACCTATACTGGTCGGATTTAACGGTGTTTGTAACGGTAGACCTAACAATGAAACAATCCAACAAATATTGACTAGGTCAAAATAATCTTTTATTTATCGTACAATAAGAGGTGTGAAATTAAGCCTACTTATCATCTAATCAATCAATTCTCGATTGGCACAAAATATAAAGGGGGAACGCAGGAGGCGTGCACGGCTAGCAGATAGGTCTATGACACTTCCGCAAGGGCGCCTATATGCTTGCCAACCTCGATCCTGAGCACACCAAACAATACAAGTCGTTTGTCCTGGACCGTCCCGTTTAAGTGTAATGTATACTGATTTAACGCGTTTTTTTTATCTTGTGAAATGTTGTTTTTATTTACTGATGCGTTTGATTTACCTCCCTGATTGTTTAGTTTAGCTTGGTCCTGGACCCGGCACAAGCTTCATTACTATGACTGCAAACGGTGGTTGTGTATTTATAATTGTATCTAACTATAATCTAAATTATACGAATGAATAAATGGATCAATGGGAAATCGGCGTGCTTCAATTATACCTCTAAGATCGCGTAATTAATATTGCACAGATAAAGAACTACTGCTTGTGGAAGTTTCCATAATGTGTGTCTGTGTGTGCTTTTAGGAGGGGCAGTTTTGTACAGATTACTTGAAAAAAAAGTAATCTATTACAATTGCGATTTTTCTCGCTTAAAAAGTATCCAATTAGATTATTTGATTTTTCGAGACGAAAATTAATTGGCCGTTACTTGAAACAAGTAATTTTTACTTCTCGATTGCTTCAGATCTTGAAAACGAGATTTTTTTTGCCGGTTTCAAAACTGATTTTACGTACTGTGCGTTATTGGAGGAGAATCATCAAATTATGAACTGTGTATCTTATTAAAGACCGACCGACCAGTTTGCGCTTTCCACTTTTCCCCCGCTTCCTCCTCTCCCTCCTTCTACCCTGTCCACCGTTGCCTGTTTCCTCCTCCCCCATTCTGAGGAGGATATTTTGCCTTGCAGAATCTCGATTCTGGTCGTCGGCCTTTAAGCCACCAATTTTTGAAAACCATCGTCCTGTCTGTCAAAGATTTTGTTCGAGTATTCTAACTTCTACGAACAAAGCGCGCCATTAGAAAGGGGAGCGGAAAAGAGATACGGTTACAGGTAATTTTAGTACTTCCAAAACTAATCACATTACTGTCGTGATTACTTCCATATACAGTATATGGAATCAAATGATTACAGAATTCTTCAAAAAGTAATCGAGTGCGAGTAATTTTATTACTTGTAATCAAAGCACTGCTGTTTCATATACTTTCAACTACTTTTTGTCAGCTAGTTTTTTTTTCTTTTTTTTTTTGCCTGTTTGAAATTTCTAACTGTGCTTCTGAACAGCGATTGTAATAATGGTTACCGTTGATTATTCAACTTGCCTTTGAAAGTACTAGCATATATAACGCTTTCATTCGTCTGACTTACTAACGAACATTTGCAGAACCTCGTGCGCGTCTCTCAATCAAACGACGAGCGTGCAAACGCAGACAGCGATACCCCTCACCTTCGTGCCTACTCGTTCCGTAGATCCACGTTCGCCCACTCCCTAAAATAAAGGGGAAGAAAAAAAAAGCAAGTGTCTCAATCGCCCCGAGCAATGCATCCGAACCGTTCCCCTTCACACCCAAACTCCCCACCATCCCCAACTTAAAATTTCTCGGGAGCATCGCTCGTTTTCACGATGAACCTAATACCGCGCGCCAGCATCCCTAAAACTCACACCTTGAACTTATCGACGAGAACGCGGGAAAGCTCATCGCCCGAGGCGGCGGCGGAGGCGGTGGCGGCGCAGATACCGTCCTCGACTCACGCACAAGTCTCCTTTTTCGCGCGGGCTTTTTCCCTAAAAACCAAAGACTGCGCGTCCTGCATCGACACGGGGGAGGGGAGGTGGTAGGCAGGTCTCCGTCCTACTTATCACCATAGCAACAAAGAAAGAGATAAAGAGAAGCAGATGATGAACTCGGAAGGGAAGGGTTGGACTCTGCCGCGCGGGATTACAGCCTGGAGGGACCGCTTCGGCGTCAGAGGAAGGAACAAAAAAAACAAAGAAAAAAAGGAAGAAGGACTTTCCGTAGGGAAAAGATGGGGAGGCGAATGGGGACAGGCAAGAGTGAGGTCTATGCGCCTTCTGTTGTTGCTTCGGCGTTCCGCTCTGCTTTCGTTGGTTCTTCTTTTTCCCGACGCGCCTGTGTGTGTGTACCTGGAGGCTTTTGCCCGTGGCGAGCACAGCTCGACGAGGCGGCGTTCGGCCTAACGAGGATTGGGGAGGAAGAAGATGCCGAGGGGGCTCTGCTGCCGCTGCTGCTGCTGCTGCTGTGCGCGCTGGGAGGAAATTGGAGACGAACTTGGAACTGGTCGAATAAGAAGATGATGGGGGAAAGAAACGGAAAGAGAAGGGGAAGAACTCGAGGCTGAGTGTTCTCCTCGTTTGAAAGGGTTCTCCTTTCTCGTTCGTGGACGTGCGTCGTCTGGTTTTGATGATGGTTTGCTCAAGTCTTGCTTGGTCGCGCTTGGTCATGGCCGGGTGGGAGGTGAGACTGGGGGAATTTTGGGGAGATCGAAGTTCGCGTATTAGCACAGCGGGATGAACACGTCTTAATGGCGGTCTTATTGGTTCGGTGTGTGCGTATGGACTGCCGTAACGCAGAGCGGAGCTACGCTCGGTGAACTATATATATGGACAGAACAAGGACGGCATGTGTCGCGAAATGATATGCCAAGAAATTCAGGTTTGGTCCAATAGGAACGCGTATGGCTCGTCCAGCTGAATTGCCGGGATATTTTGAAGCAATAGCTTTGCATGGGAACCCGCCACGGGCCTTTTTTGCTCTTGTTGGTCTTACTGCATGACGTAACAATGTCACGTGACGTCACTGTGTCACGTGACGTCCATATTCCTGCTAAATTTGACGGGAAATTGGCGTCACGTTTCAAGTTGTGCTGTCACGTGACATGGTGTAGCGGTGTTCTGTGATATTGACATCCCATGACGTTGAGTCATGGGACATCAATTTTTCCTCTACGTCTAGCGAATAAATTTTTATTGCGTCACATGATTTCATAGTGTCATGTTACTTCACAATGTCACGCGATCTAATGTCAAAGTTTTCCAGCTAAATTTGAAGAAGAAATATATTCGGTAAATTTCGATAGGAAATGCGCTCGAAAACTCTTACCAAGTGACCTAAACTGCATTTGACGGAATGTCCAATCCAGGCGACTTCTTCTTTGTATGTTTGTGTGTTTGTCGGCGTTAGGAGTCGGTCGCCTGTTGGCTTTGTAGGACCGTCTACTGCGTGTCAGGACGTTTCCTGTTAGCTATTATGTAGATATATTTTAACGGAAAAACAAAGCACTATGATTTGTTTTCTGTCGTTGTCGCTGTGCTTCTCGTTCGATGTTCCAAAGTTTGCTTATGCGTTTCGGGCGCAGTCACGCGCATTCTGGTTTAAATCTGGAAATTTATTGTTGCAATTCGGTTAAGTTGTGAACGATTCGACCAAGCAACTTTGGATGAAACAGCTCGCCGCATCGAAATTCTTGGCAAGTCGCTTCATTGTAGTGTTGTTTCTAAGCCACATGAAATTAACTCGCCTAGAGCGAGCTCAAAAATTAAAGTAGAAGCCTAAAAAACTACTACTAAAAAAGTGTTCATCTTTTTTTTGTTTGTTTTTTAATTCCGCTTTTTAACGAAACAGCTACTTCTTTCAAAGTTTGTTTCGTTTAAAACAAAGTAAGGAAGCACTAAGCATATGTTTTGGGGAAGACATGTAAATAGAGAATGCATTATTATTTTTGAGCGCGCATTCAAGCATAGCCCGAAAGCTAAAGATATTTAAAAGCAAAACTTCTGAGCTCACGCGAAAAATCACGCTCACTTGTATAGTTTTTTTTATTCCCGACCAATAAAACTCGGAAAACTACTCGGATCATGGATTGCCAGTTAAGCAACTGAAAACTTTTTTTTTTTATTTTTTTAGAGAGAATGTACTCGGACTGTTGCAAAAGTGTGATGCCGTCTACACTCTAGAAGCTTTTGTGTGCTTCACCAGAAAGCGTTCTCAAGGCCAATCATAGATCTACCACCTCTAATCAGTTTAGCTAACGAGAACGTCGAGCTGGATCATAAGCTCCAGTGACCGCGCTGCCTGATGCCTTATTCACATGCTGCGATTCCGCTTGCGATTTCGCAGTTGCAACGTCGCTATTAAGACATAAAGAAAAGCGCGGTGGAAGCTTAAATTGTGAGCAAATTCTTTTTTAAGTGAATTGGGCTTAAGTGGCAAACAGCTGTTCACTCGTTTTAGCCACCGAGATCGCGTGGCCATTGATTGGTGCATGCAAGTAACTTTACCTCTCCTCGTTCGTTGAAACGGCGAAAGGAATGTCAATGTGTTTCAAGTGCATCGCGCCAAGCTCCGAGAGCACTGGACGCCATATTTCTGAGTGCTTTTTAGAGCGCATGATCGGAACGAGCTCGCATTCATAGCTTGCCAAGACCGGCAATCTCGATAATGTAGAATGCACGTCGCAAAAGAACTGTGGAAGCTCGCCATCAGCACGCCTTCAGCAGTCGCGCATACAGCTATGGCTGCCAGCGAATACTCCGAACAGCTTCCGCGTATTCGCACGAAAAAAGAGAAACGATATCTATTGTTAATAACTTTTGAGCAAAGTGTGAGGAATCGGTAGTCGTTTAATGGGGGAGCAGTCAACTCGCATAAATATTGACCAGTACGAAACAAATCATGAAATCCTTCCCCTTGGACGCCAGAAAAAAGAAGTTCATCCTTAAAGTTTCTCGAAGTACGATCATTTTATTTTTACTTCAGCGGGAAACACTACTTAATAGTTATCACGTATATTGTGGGAAGGAATCATTGAAATAATTCGAGAAATTGGGATAGTGTTCAATATGAAAGTGTGTACTGCGTTGCCTCGATTTTTGTATAGTATTATACTACACTCGATGAAGCGATATGGTACCTGCCGCATGATGCTCTTCGAAGCTAATCGGCGTTTCTTACAATCTGAGGATGATAATATGAAATGCAGCTTTCTTCTAACTATACTCTGTTTCATACTTAGCGTGCAACGCTGTCAAAGCTACTGGCGCGAGCGCATGACTTCATGTATGGTTTTGTTTGCGCGAGAACGCGTGCAAATGATCAACGAGATCAAACCCCACGCTCGCGCCAGTAGCTTTGACAGCGTTGCACGCTAAGTATGAAACAGAGTATAGCTTGCGCTCTTCTCTTTTTCTTTTCTTTGTTCTTTTCGTTGTTGTTTTTCTCCCAGCCCGCACGTATCCTTTCAGGAAACAATTTACTTTTCGGAGATGTTCGCCCGACATCTACCAAAATAATTGGGCAACTAATAGAGCTCACGATCGTATTTCGTTTTTATATAACACAACAACCTTTCGAGGAAAACAAAAAAAAAAAAAGAAAAAGGAAAAAGAAACTGCCGGTGCTGCGCCATTGGTACGTGGAAGCTCCCCGAGGTGGCGCCACCATGTCCCTCGATCTTCCATGTCGCCCTCCGCCGCAGAAAGATGCGGCGTGCACTGAAAATGAAAGTGAAGGAAGTAAATTGGCATGTGATTTGGCGATAAGATAACATTGTCTCGCACTGTATATTAGCGGCGAGATGCTTCGGTGGTGCCCTCCTATGATTCCCTCTCGTGACGTCATTACCTCACGAGCATCAAGTGTGATGCTGTTTCTAATGAGCATGGTGGAACCTAACCAACGTTATCAATACCGCCGAAATTGAAGTTCTTCCATTCCTCTTATTTCCAGTCGAAGAGAAATCCTTAGCTGACGTCATAGTCAGCATTTGGTCAATCATGGAAGGCCGATCACAGCGACGCTTTCGATCGCGCACGTCGACAATAGGCGTGCCAACAAAGTGGCGTCTTTCGGCGTAAAGGCTGTTTCACAAGCTGGCGATTCTCGTCCGAAATCGGTGCGATTTCCAGTAAATTTGCGATTAAAATCGCAGTCGCACTGTCGCAGCGGCTCTGCGGCTGGTTTCCACCAAGTTGGTATTTTGTCGCAGAGTCGGTGCGATCACTTCATCGTCAACCAGCCGTTCATTAGCCAGCTTTCATCCGCGATAGTTGCGTATTCGAAAATAAATTTATACACCTTAAAACTTTTGGTTTAAATGCTTAATTATTAAAAATTTCTAGTTACACATTGTATTTGTAAAACATCTGTGTTTATTAAGACGTTTTTGTTGTATTTTAGGCAAAGTCAAACGCGTCGCGTCCGTGTCCGAACAGCCGGCCGTGCCGACAGAAATCGCGCGGTTGTTGGAGCGTGTGAAACCAAACATTGCGATCGCACTCGCTGCGTCGGCGTGCGCGCAAATAGATGTACCGGTTTCTGTGAAACTGCGCGCGTACTTCATACCTTTAAACTAACATAATTAAACTATTAAGGTTGTAGTAATCGGTTACAATATTGGTAGCCACTACTCCTCGAGACACTGAGTAAACTTGTATACGCGCAAACACAGGGGACGAACACGAAGGAGTGAGCATGGACAAGCGCAACTTTCAACTTAGTTTTATTCGCGGCCGAGCGACTGCGAAAGAAGAATCCCCGGCGTGCCACTCCATCAAAATCACTGTTGATACAGTGATTTATTTTGGAGCAACCTGCGACTCAATTCAGTCGCAATCTCTTTCTCAAAACTAGGTTGAGAGGTGCACACATTTACGTGTCGCTCTCTCATCTCCGTGTCAGGGCTACCTGCTTCTGCCGTCTCGCAAAAAAAGCTCCAGCGCGCGCGCGCTGCCTTCCGTCGTGCTTCGGCTGTACGTGCGCCCGAAGGCTGGTTCAAACATTGTTTCCGTTTGAGTGTGCTCAAGTTCGCTGCTTGTATCTTGAGATTTTTTTTTTGTTTGTTACTTACGTCTTATGGAATTCAGGGCATGACTTATTAGGACGACGCGTCTCGCGTGCTTCTTCGGCCTTTTTTTGTTTTGTTTTTTTAATTGGCGAATGTCGCAATGTCAGTGGTGGCGAAGCAATCAAACGGTGCCCGAGGCTTGCCACACCCTTTCTTTTTTAGGCTGTCGGTTACCATGACTCGATTCCGGCTTTTGAGGCTAACTTTTTTTACAACAACGTAAAGATTCTCGGGATAAGCTTTGTTGTCGACAATTTAAGTACAAATACTTGCCGACAATTTAAGAAACTCAAATAGAGTCTTATACTGTAATGGAATATATTTCCATTTTTTTACGTCATTTTCGTTACGACAACGTAAATATGTTCGAAACAAAATTTGTCGACTCGTCTAGCGATTTAACGACACGGATATTTTTTTCCACACGCCGATTGTTAAAATATTATTTGTCGTCATCTCGTTTCTTTTTTTAATTATTAGCGAGAGTTTGAAATATGAATTATTATCGGCCAGGATTTCTAGGCTAACTTTTATTCCCATAGAAAAAGGTAATTAAATTAATGTAATTTTTATTAAGGCAGACTTGATCCGGAGAGATAACTGAATCTACATAAGATGACGGATAACATATCAGTTTAAAAATCTTAACCCATCTAGCCGAGTTATTGGTAGTGTAACTAAACAAATAAATAAATTAGTTTTAGTTTTAAATACAGTGAAAAAAAATTATAAGAAAACAATCCACTCACTGCACCTGTCAAGACTGCAAAAAAGCAGAAGGGTATATATATATACCTCACGAAAAAGCCATTTTCACACAGGCGCAAATTTTCAACTCCTTGTGTAGAGGAAGAAAGGTTCTTGTGCATGCGTGGCTCTTTTACGTGCAGCGACAGTGCGATGTAAATCGGTGCGGCAACTGGTACTGGCGATTTTCATCGCGTTTTTTTTTTTTTTTTTTTTTTTTTTCAGCCTATTTTCACTGCTTTATGTTTAGACCGCCAGGTGCTGTGGATATCCGATTTGCTCGAGAAGGCCCGCGAGCAAACCTGCCGCCAGAGCTTTCTGCTCTAGCCGCCAGGTGCCGTCGATTTCGCTGTAACGCAGCCAAGGGTGACTCTGATCGCAAGGATTGGTCTCCCACGCTACGGCGCACTACACGCGAGTTCCGTAGGCGCTAGCACCCGATGTTCGTTGCACAGCGCACGAGCGCAATCCGCTCGGTTTCTGCTCATAAACGACGTAAAAGTCCTAATACGCATATATTTAGTCTTCTTTCCGAGTAACACAGGTGTACGCATTTTTAATTCAAACAAAAGTTGTGGTGTGTTCTAGTTCATGTTCTTAATAAGGGGCACCCAAATGGATTCTGTAGTTTTCTTTTTATAACATGATAACTCAATCTACGGGCTCGAGGCATCCTTAAGAAACCCGAAACTACACTCATGGGCGGCCGATTTCCCCTATTAAAATCTAATCAAAGATCGTGATACGCCCCTCTTTGTGCGCCTTGGAGCACATAGCAGGAGGCACCGTCAGACGGCTTTGTCAAGCAATAATTGCCGTATTACGTCTCCTACACCCAAACGATTTAACGTTTTTGTCGAAATATACTGCACAATGCGCCTAAAAAGAGCAATGATAGTAACGTTCGGCGTCTCTACGCAATGAACCAATTTCATTGGTCAAATTTTATCGGGGTAATGGTGATCACAGAATGCCCCCCCCCAAATGAAAGATAGTGCCCGTGGATGTATATTTATAGCTGTGAGTTTACTAAGACGGCTTGCCATCTAGAACACGTCAATTTCATTTACTAGTTCTCGACAAACAATATGCCCCAACAAACAATATGCCACCAAAAACAAGCTTCTACAAAAACGCTGTAGTGCCCCCTTCATACCAACTGGAGCGTATGAAACGACCTAAGGGAATATAGATTCCGCACTTCCGCTTCCGGTCAGATGACAGGATGCCGCTAGGCTCGCTGTGGTGGTCCGTTTACCCCTTCAAAGTTGAGGGGCGCGGTAGAAGCACAGTGCTCATTGGACCAGTCACACGTCCTCTTTGTCCCCGTGATCACGCTCACGCCGATACCCTTGACGCGCAGAGAGCAGAGTCAGGTGACGAAGGCCTGGCGGTTGATGGGCCCAATGAGCGCGTAGTCCCCACCAGCTTAGCGATGAACGCAATACGCAGAGAGCAAGTCGACTGCTTCCGAGTCCTGCACAGGGGTTGCGTTGACGACGCAACGACGCCGAGCTATAATTGCCTTTGATTGAAAGGGTAGTGGGTAGACCTCGATGCACGATGCCTTGAGATCTACCCGCTATTTTTTTTTTAATCAGCCTATAAGAGCTTGGCATTTAGACATCATCGTAACCCCTGTGTATACAGCAAACGAACTTGCGCTTCGTGTAGTTTTGAGATAGCGGTCACACTGACGCTAAGCGGAGAGCAAGTCGTCTGCTTCTTGGGCAGGAGTTGCGGCGACGTCAGAACGAGGCCGAGCTCCGATCGGCTTTGATTGAAAGGATAGTGGGTAGATCTCAATGCTAGATGCTTCAAGGTCTACCCGCTATTTTTTTTTTTTTTTTTTTATAGCCAATAAGATTTTGGCGCTTTGACATCACCTCAACCCCTGTGCAAGCAGACGAAATTGCGCTCCGCATGGTGCCTGGAACGCGTCTTCCACTGGTGTGTTTAGCGTACCTACATCGTCCATACATCCAAAGTGGTCCCGAAGGGGCAACAAATGACGTCTCAGAAGCCGGAGTGTCACACTGTAGAATGTCGCGATCCTGGTGGTCAATCGTAGAAATGCCGACGAAAAGCACGGTTGAACGCGAGTGTTGCTATCGTCGCGGCGTCCCAACTCCCGGCTGCCGGAACTTCCATGGACTGTCAAACTAGAGAGCCACCTGCAGCAGAGCAGGCGTCTGCCACATACGCCACTGCTTGCTGTGACGCCGTCAGGATCGCGACCGGCGCCACCGTGACACTTGTATGACGTCATCGGGCGGAAACGGAGGGACCACCATTTTGGACGCTGTAGACACACCAGTCGGAGACGCGTTCATGGCACCATTACTGACGCTGCGACATATTTTCAACTTTGTGAATGCTTCTCGTAGAGCCGCTGCGATTGCGAGGTTTGTCACAGAGCGAGATAAATCGCACTGCTCACGGGTAATCAACTCAGCATGTGCGAGCAATTAGAGTGTGTATGATTATCTCACAGTGTTGCCGACTGATCCCATTGATCGTCCCATGCGCGACCGAGAAAACTCCCCCCTCCTCCCCCCCCCCCCCTCCCTTCCTCCCACGATTATCAACCAAATCCGTTATTCGGAAGACATGTCGTGAATCGTTTTTCTTCGAAAACCCTCCCTTAAATGAATACACATACACCATTTTAATGACGTCACGTTACACCAAGTGTAACGTGACGTTATTGTTATCGTTAAAGTGATTATCACTTTTCTTTTTTTTATCTTTTTACCTGCATTTAGTCTTCTTTTTTCTTTTCATTTGTGCTATGGGCGCTTCTTGTATCAAATTTTGTAAATACGGTATTGTTCAAAGCTTTTACTGGAGGTATGAACTGCATCGTTTTGTTATATGTCGTTCCTCCCTGCCACGGCCCAGGGGCCAGCAGTATGTATAAATAAATAAATAAAAAAATAAAAGGCGTGACGTCACTATAACTGCGCATGCGCAAATGAATTGCTCTTCAAAACATAGCACCAGTGCCTACTGCTTCTGCGAGCAAACGCGCTTCCTTGTCAACCGTGAGTGCGCCTACGTAAATACGTGTAATGTTACAGCGAGTATGTAATTTTATGCACTCTTGGTTTATCAACCGTCAGTACATACCTAAACACGTGTAATGTCGAACGACATATTCTGGAGAGAGAAAATCATGCTCGAGTTTGCGGCGCAAACCGCGGACAAGCGCGACACGATCATGTTTGTGGGGGAAAAAAAGAAAAAAAGCGACAGGGGACAAAAACGGGGACTAGGCGACAACGTACACATCGCGACACTGTTAGCGCGAACACGACATCGGCGCGTTTTCGCATTTTACTTCTAAGTAGTATTAGCGAGCACGAATTTTTATCGCCTAGATTATAGACCTAAATCAGCTCTTTCCGTAGCAATAATAACTTTGATGACATCCTTTGGTTTCAAAAAGAAAAACTGGAAAAACCGGCGATCGCTTGTTCGCGCTAACAGTGTCGCGCTCTGTACTTTGTATAAACGTTGGACGCTCCTGTCTTGTAGACGACGTCATTGCAGACGTTCTAGATAATCTAGACGCTGTTTTGTGATGTTGTATGCGTTCTAGGCAATCTGTATGTTGTCTTGTAGTCTTTGTAAACGTTCTAGATAATCTTGATGTTTTTGTCTTGTAGACGTTCTACACGATCAAGATATCTTGTAGACGTTGTAGACATTATAGACGTTCTTGTCTCGTAGACGTTTTAGATGTTCTAAAAAAATCTAGACTTTGTTGTTCCCTGGAGGTTGTATACGTTCTAGTCAATCTAGACGTTGTTGTGTGGTAGATGTTTTAGACGTTCTAGATAACCTAGATGTTTTTGTTTTGTAGATGTTCTACACAATTCTAGATGTTGTCTTATAGACGTTCTATACAATCTAGATTTCTTGTCTTGTAGACGTTTTAGACGTTCCAAAAAATCTAGACTTTGTTGTCCCCTGGACGTTGTAGACGGTTCAGACAATCTGGACGTTGTTGACCTATAGATGTTGTAGGCGTTATAGATAATCTAGACGTTGTTGACCTGTAGACGTTGTAGACGTTCTAGACAATCTAGACGTTTTCCTGTCCCCATCTTGAGATATCCCGTACATCCGGGGTTGTTGTTTTTTAGCTATACACGTACCGTTTTTTAGGACTATAGTCCGCACCCGGTGCACAGTCCGCAGGGGAAAATTTGAGGACAAGAATTAAAGTTTCTGCCTAGATAGTCCACACCCTTTGCATAGTCCGCACGCCGTGCATAGTGCGCACCAAGTGCTTGTCACACAGAGCGCACGTTTCACATGTCTGCAGTATAATCTCACAGAGCAGCTTGAATCATAAGTAAATCAACATTAATATACTCCGCCATTCATAAAATCCTTCACATCTTGTCGCAGTGAACGATCTAGAAAAAACAAATCCTTGTATAGTCCGCACTTGTAGCTACTCCACATCGAGTACAATTTCACCTTTTACACTTGTATAGTCCGCCGACTATACACCAGAAAATACGGTTTGTTCGTTCCTCATCTTTGGCTCGTTATGTTAAATCACCACGAGCAACTCGTGAAATGCCTCGCTTCCGAATCCCTTAGTTGTTCCCAATTCGCACGTATAATGAATCTCAGAAATGTCAAATCATGTTTAATCCAAATTAGAAGGCGGCTATCAGTTGGCCCAAAATTGTCAATCGAGTATTATCCATCGTCCTTTAGCATGTAAAACAACTAATTTCAGATGTTTAACCAACACGCTCTCCTAATTCTATCTATAAACGTTGAAGCCGGCGAAAAGAGAGCGTCAGCGCGGAAGAAACACGTCTAATTTCTTAAACTCCTCGTCACACTTAAGCGATCACTCACCTAAGCGCGTACTTACAACGACTAAGCCAAAAAAAAAAACTTGTGATAAGTACACAAAGAGATGTCCACTCTTGGTCACGCTAAGACCATCCGGAACGGAAACCGACGAGGAAGCCAACGTGCCCATGAGGAAACGTGTGTGGCGGGAAAAGGATTGTAAACGCCGGAAAAAAATAAATGGGGATAAAGAGGGGACGGCGGACATTGGGGGACCAACAAACACGACAGTCACAGCGGGGTGGACAGGCGGAAAAAAGATAGCTTGTTAAAAGACGACGTTAAAGCCGGTAGCTACAACGACCAGAGGGAAGGGAGGAATGACGGACCCCCCTTTGAAGGACCCCTTACACCCTTACGGGCCCTTTTAGGGTTCCTTTCAGACCATCTCATTGTGCCATTATGGACCGTTTTGCTCTTCCCTTTGACAAGAGGAGGCGGCGGCGCCGAGAGCGGACACCAGGACGGCACTCGGCAAGACAGGCTAGCCGCGGGTCAGCGCTGACCTCCAACACCGGCTAGAGATTTATGGGTCCACGATGCCGGATGGCCAGTGGCGGAAGGAAGAGCTCGTTTAACGAGGATGAAGGGTTGAAGAAGGGTATCGACGGCCGTTTAGGAGATCTTTGGGGGCTTTTTGTGGGTTTTTAAGCGGGGGACGCTTGGGTGCCGAGGTCATTCTTGGAGTTCGACGTCCCCCTCCGCCGAAACCACAGCAAAGGTGTTCCGCCAATGTTATGGCGCTGCTTCGGAAAGATTCGTGTCTTCGAAATGGCGTTTGGACATACGCTGAAGCATTGTCAAGAAAAAGGTTTCGGTGTTTCTTTTGGGGTCGTTTGTAGAGGGCAGGCGCCAGAGAGGTTTCCTGGAGCATAATGTCCTGTCGAGACCGCAGCCAAGGCGTTTCACCGACCGGTGGAGTCGTCGGATGGTCTTTAGTTAATGTCCGGACGTCGATATTTTTTTCTCTGCGTTTTGGATAATTCTCGAAGACTCGAAGTGTCCAGAGAACGTCCCTCGCTTGTGGGGGTTTTGATGTGGTTGTAAAGGAATTTCTGAGGTCGATGGACGCGGAATCACCGGTGAGCTTCGTGCCAAAAGAGGTTTTTGAGGTGTCGCCGACGGGACTTGTGGAATGAAAGCGCCGAACTCGAGGATACGGTGTAGGTCGACAATAATATTTTCTTTTTAGGCCATTGACCGATGACAAATCGGCGAATATCGGCATGCTCTAAAAGATGCGCGCATAAGCAGCAAGGCCACCACAATGCCAGCCGACGTGTCGTCAGTGCCAGTCACGTATAGGTCAACTTTTTGTCCAACAACAAACACGTTTTTCTATGGGAGCTGTAAGCACTACGCGTGCCCATGAGCTCATATGCACATCCGACGGAAACATCTGATACGCAGCCAACTTCTCACCATGTACCCTCTCAGTCGGACTAGAGCATTTTGATCTTCCCGAGCGTTCTCAGCCCGTCCGGTCGACGGGTCACGGCCGGGGCCAGCAACGCGTAAATAAAACGACATAAAACATACACACACACAAACACACTGCCGTAAAACGATAAAAACAACAACACAGGACTTGGCTTTGGTCTACTACACAACCGCCACCCCAGTCTCTATACTTGCGTTTAATTCGATCCGTGACTAAATAACGCCGGCTCCGTGATATGTTGAGGGGGGGGGGGGGGGATAGGGGGGGGGGGGGTGGGGGGGGGGGGGGGGGGGGGCCTGAAAACTAAAACAAAAAGAAATGAAGGATAAAGAAAAACAGGGGGATGGGGGCAACCTACAGGTCGGCTGACCGATCGAGTGATTTCGGGGAACAGCTGTGAGGTGGCCACATTTGGGACCTTGCATGGCGATTCCGGTATCTAACACCCGCCCCTCTTTTTCTATTTGTTTTTTACTCTCTTCAGCAGTTTTGGTGGTTTTTTTTTTCGTCTCTACATCGTGATGAAGAGAGGGGTTTTAATAGATTCCGTCATGATTGGGGGAGAGAAAAACAGCGAAAGGACGGTTACAGTTCCTGTTGTTCATGGTGCTCCGTCCACCCTTGATCTGACAGCGCGGTAGAAGCTGCGTACTCGTTGGACCAATCATGCGCTTCTCTTTGCTCACGTAATCACGCTCCCCCCAGACCCACCATGCGCAGGGAGCGGGGTCAGGTGACGGTAGGGGAGGGTGTTGATTGGTCCGGCGAACGCGTAGCTCCCACAGCGCTGTCAGCTTATGAGTGTACACACAGAAGCGAGAAGAAAGGAGGTGCGGTGGGAGAGAAAGTGGGCGAGGTGGTTACGAAAGAGGGAAGAACGAAAAATGAAGCGGGGGGTGGAGGGCGCGTGGCTCGAACGATCATCTGGCGGAACCCGTGAAAACTGGGTCACACACACAACCACGCAGATGTGATCCGAGAGCGGCGCGCTCTTGCGTACGGCTCTCCGCGTCGAGATATGTGCGTCGGAGCGCGCCGGAGATGCGCTCGCTGGACAGCATTCGCTCGAGGGAGAGAGGAACGGGGGAGGAGGAATCCAGAGTTTCCGTATAGTTCGGTCTGGACAATACGTCGCCTTGTGTTGGTGCTAGAACAAAATAGACCTCTTCCGTTCTCTCAGTATTATCCTGAGTGAATGTGGCGAAGATAGCAGTAAAACGTAATCTGGAGCGCAAGTTCGTCTGCTTCTTGCGGTGACATCAGGACGCCAAAGCTCTGATCGGCTCCGATTGGAAGGACAACGGGTGGACCTCAAGGCAGCTAGCATTGAGGTCTAGTACCCACTATCCTTCCAATAGGATCCAATCAGAGCTCTGCATTCTGACGTCACCGCAACCCCTGCGCAAGAAGCAGACGAACTTGCGCTCCGCATTGTGTTGTGGGTTTGTTTAGAGTGGGAAGTTCGTTAGCACCAATCGGCGTCCATCGTGTCTAGCAGTAGGTGAGAAATTTAGCCAGTGCTGTACTACACTCCTAGTCCGGTGGTCATTAACGTGTATCGCGGAATGGTGATATACACGACCGTCGACCGCACGCCGGTATACAACGCTTATCCAGATCGAAACTGGCGGGGGTGGGGATTGCGGCCAGGATGCAAGGGTTCTGTACAGGGCGCGAGCTTTCGCTCTATGCTCTCCGAGCTGCGTTGGCGTCGACACGATCGCCCACCGATCCCTTTGACAATAGTGAGATCACGATGTGGGGTTGGTCGTAATTTCACGAGCCTCATACCCAACTGAGGAAATTCACAACGTTTCCACTATATTCAATAAATATAACGAAAACACTGATGCAAAGCTGCGCGGGACGCTATACGTCATACACCAGTCTCGTGCCGCCGTCAAATTCGAGCCTTACCACTTTTTTTTTTTTTTAACTTGAAATATATGACGCACGGAATGCACGAAACCCTAAAACGCTGGCTGGGAAGAAGCCAAATGCAGTTAATGAGGGAGGGTAGCAAAGGCGCGGCACGGGATGCGGAAAGGCTCCGTCACTTCCGGTGACGTCACGAGTCTTTCATGGTGGTTGTCTGGTCACCAGATGGGAACGGTCCTTTTTCAAACGCCCAATCTAAAGGCCCCCGTCAAGGATTGAACTCATCGTACTCCTAGAGACGGAAAACGGCCTTTCGGTACAATTCTAAAGATTAAATAAAACCATGGGCAGCGGAGAAATCGCGACTGCAAAGGGGTACACGAACACACCTTCCATTTACAAAATTCCGTTTTCTGTTGTTGTTTCTTTCGCCCGTAATGCGGAAGTATCTACTACAGTCATTGACAGCTCAAGAAATGTGGGGCGGGGCCTATTATGTTAATGATTCTCGCTTCCTGGTTGGTTCATCGGCGTTCGGTTCGGCAAATGCCACACTTTAATTGGCTGAGGAACGGAGGTGCAGGGAACTTGCCACGATGGGCGCTTCTTAAGATGTCGATGATTCGAGGTAGCAGAATACGCTTGAAACGATACTACAGTCAAAACAAACAAATAAAGAAAAAAAAGTATATTTCGCCCACGATGTGCGAAGGAACGAAAGCGATAGATGTAGCACGGTCGCTCAATGCGGGTGGAAGGGTGCCGCCATCACCTACCCGAGGACGGAGGTTCGACGTGGTTAGTTCTTATTGCCGTCGTGGTTGGCGTCGTGAATGCCACTGACGATCGCCACGAGAGCTCGGTGATCCGTGAAGTAAGTGGGTAACACCCATTTCACCCTCGCCGACAACGGACGAGGTTGAAATCTCTACCAAAGGGTCTCCCGTAAAAGTATATCGCTTTAAACTAATGTCTGTAAATCCGTGTCGGCGGTAATGCGTTACAGGTAACGGCGTTAACGGTGACGTAGTAGCGTTCTCTTTACGTTTTCCAGACAGTAACGAATAACGTACTTCCGTTACTTATTTCGAGGAACGGGTAAAGTAGTTACGTTCCTCGTTAAGTCTCATTTCCGAAACTTCTAAACAGCGCTTCTAGGTACCGAGTCGTATGTATTCCTGAACTCTTCCCACGTACCTTCAAAAAAACAACAACAACAAAAAATTAAACCTGCGTTTTGACGTTTTACGTCAAAACAGTAAACGTTTTATTTCATAAAAAGAGTAACGTAAAAGTTATCTGCGTTACTTTATATTATAAACGATAACGCGCTCCTGTTACTAGGGAGTTCCCCCCCCCCCCCCCCCCCCCCGATAACGATGCTCGACACTCCGCCGACGCCTTTGCGCATGCGTCATATATTATATCGGGTATCGTCATCGAAGGTATCGGAACGATCAATGAAAACTCTATATTTTTCAATAACGTAGGTCGGCAACCCGTTCTTTTATTTGCAAGTACCGAGTACAGTGATGTCTCGTTAATATGGACAACTCCGTTCCCGTAAAATATCGTCCATAATGTGAGTTGTCCATAATCACGAGACAAAAATGCATGTATTTTCCCAATGTGTCCCCGAAAGTGGTGTCCATATAGCGGGGTATCCATATTAACGGGGTCCATATTAACGAGACATGACTGTAACACTGCTGTAATGACAAGCGCCCGAAAAATCATAAAAGGGAGCTTGCTTTTTTTTCGCAGACCGTGATTTCATAGAGATACTGATCTAACTTTTCTTTCGAAACTATCGCGTCATGGTGACATTTCTAACGCGGCTTTCCCCCGTGGTTTCTTTCGCAGATAAGAGCGACAGATTCGTTCGACTCCTCGAAGATGGCGACCGCAAGCCCCTGCAGAAGGAACGTCCGAACTGTGAGTTTCTGGATTGCTTTGCTGTGGGGTGCCTTCCGCGGGAGCTACACGAGGCCAACACTGTTCGCAAACTCATAAAAAACACATCTCTCAAGCAACCTCCTACGCCTGTACGTCACCAACATTCCGCGAAAAAAAAAAAAAACGTTTCTGAACAAGTTGCTTTTTGGAGGATTTTGCTCAAAGCGGATTTCGTTCTGTCGGCGGGCAGGTCCCGGGTTCGATACCCGGACCAGGCGGATTTTTCCGGTCGCGCACCAGTCACCTAGCTGTGTTTGGAAATTTGTGTTTGTCCTTTGTCCCTCTTGTCCCCCTTCTCCAGGGAATATATTCGTCTTTCTTGTCCAGCTCGCTTGCATCTTTGCATTTAATTGCATTCTAAACAAATCGGTGTCTGTTTTTTCGTGAGTGTCCATTAAAACGAGAACTTCTGAGAGAACGTGGATGGAAAGCAACCAGTAAATTTAGTTAATGAACGAGCCAAATGTAAGGGGTCACAGTCACTGGCAGTTTAATAAACTCGGGGTGTGGCTTAATATATTGACGCATCTTACTTCGTTATTCGTTCTTTGACCTTCTCCATTTGAGACGTCTATGCGTTTATATTTTCTCTAAAGTGATCCCAGTCTCAAAAACTATACTAAAAAACAAGCAAAAAACTGATAACTTCAAGGGAAGAGTATTTAAACCTAATCAAAAGTAATCTGAATTCTTTATAAGAAAATGCGGAGAGGCGGCAAAAAAACAATTACGTGCCGAAGATATTTGAACAGTTACCCGAAGAGATCCTTAAAATAAAATATACTAAAACACTCGAAATGTCAACAAAAAAAAATTAAAAAAACACAGTAAATGTAAAAAAAGAAAGAAAGAAAAAGAGACATACTAGGGACATTTTTATTTCGAGGCCAATTTCTAAACTTTATTTCTTATGGCACGAAACACAATAGAGACTTCTAGTAGATCCTTTCGATCACTCCGAAACGATACTTGGTACTCCACCGCCTCCTTTTTTCGTGCATTTATCGTATCGTTAGAGGGTATAGTTATCGGGGCTATCGGAGGTATCGGAACGATCTACTAAAACTATATAGCGTCAATGCAGATCGTTATGGTTTCACCATAGCGTTAGTATGCGCACCTATAGTTGTAGGTATACACCACTCGTTTCTGTACTATTGTCGTTGCGAATAGCGGAAACAATATGAAATATTACCAAAAAAAAAAAACGATCCTGTTTTTTTTTTTTGTTTCTTTTCAACGTCCAAAGTGTGCTTTTGTTATATTACCTTGTTTGTTCCTATACCACTACTGCCGAGTCCCACACGGAGGCCTTATTGGGTTATCTAAAAATTAATTTGTAAAGTTTAAAAAAACAAACAAAAAAAAACGTAGTCAGTTGCATGTGTTGTCTAGGTCGAGTTTCTGGGTCTACCCTGTAGATGTTGTTTCTAGGAGGCTTAGGACCTGTGGGAAGGTGACATGGGACATAGTAGAGTGCTTGACCCAGCTGGCAATTGAACTAAAAAAAAATCGTCGCAATCAATCCGGACGACAAGAATGGAATTTGAGTTTATAGATTCCAAGTTCCACGCCTCGTCACTTAAAGAGTAACGCCGACAGCATACAATTCCAAGTTTTTGTTATCTTGTTAGAGTTTAGGATACACGTTGATAAAAACGATGGATAAGCGGTTTGAGTGACCTTCGTTCGGACCATACAGAAGAACGAGGAACAGCACTGGTTGCCCTAGAGGCTCGAGAAGCTGAATTCTGATGATTTACAGCGGAACCGACTGAAATTGGCAGTATAGACTGCGAATGTTCCTTCGCTCCGCACCTGCTTTTCGGTTTGTAGAGACGCGAACGGAACGTACAGTTAGCGAACAGCCTGAAGGCGAATATTCATTCACTGAGCCTGAAGGGCTATTAGTGTAAGCACTTGGAATAGTTTGCTATTGTCATATTCATTCTTAGCCCGTATTGTACGTGTTCAAGATGTCTTTGTTAGTATAAAAAAAAAAAACTTGTTAGCAAAAAAAAAAAGAAGTTACAAAAAGTGGAGTGAACGCGAAAATTGAAAGATATGGCATGGTAAAAAAAGACGTTACAAAACATGTATTTTGATAAAAATATACCTGGATATAAAATGCTTGGAACAGGTCAGCGACGAGGCTAGGGACAAAAAAAGAAGGAGTCAGCGGGAGAGATTTTTATGTGGGAGGGAAGTCGTAGGGCTCTTGCGCAGGGAAGCACTGAAAGACAGTCAGACGTATCAAGTGGTCGTGGCGGGAAGGATAGGGAAAAACGGGCGACACGGAATGAAAAGGTGGCCTTTTATGGGGAAGGAGGATGCTAAAATAAAACGGGGAAAACGGATCTATAAAAGAGGAATGAATCGAGTGGAGGGGACGAGGACCGTATAGACGGAGGTTAGAGAGGGAGAAGGGTGAACGAAAGGGTATACCAGTCTAAATGAGAGATGGGACGGGGGAGACAAAGGAAACCAGAGGGTACGCAAAATAGAGTTTGGGGATGAAGCAAAAAGAAAGAAAGCACGAGTCGAGTTGTAGCAAGATAGAAAGAACAGAAAAAAAAAAGAAACAGGTTCCAAGTTTGAAATAGAAAGAAAAAAAAAACAGCAACTAGGTAGGCAGAAAGTAGAGTACGCAAAGATGGAGGGGATGGGAGGGGGGAGTTGGGGACTACGGGAGTAAGGGAAGAGGTCGACGTAGGCGACGGTTAGGGAGACCGAGGACGGCTCCCTCGCATTTGCATTTGCTTCGTCGTCGTCCTGCCTATTATGGCATTTATTGATCGGCCGGCATCGGACGCTGCCGCCTGCCCGGCTTCTCTGCCCCTCCGCGCCTCGTTCGTTGCCCGTAAGAGAAAGAAGAGATCTCTTCGTCCTGCCTGCCGGCCTGCCCCCACGCATCCGCCCGCTGTCGCTACCCCTTTCCTCGTCTGACCCGCTCTTCCCCTTTTAAACCTTTTTTTTTTCTCTCTCTCTCTTTCTCTCTCTACTTTTCGGCCGTTTTGCATCTTTGTCGTTGGTGGCCTGGATAGAGAATCGGGAAAGGAGAGGCAGACGAGGAAAGAATCGAGAAGGCGAACGACGATCCTGGATGCCGAAGGTAAAGGGGAAGACGGAAAAACGAAAATGGTAGGAAAAAAAGAGAGATGGGGAAAGAGGGTGGAAACAGAGATGCGCCGATTTTGCCGCTGGTCCCTCGTTCGCCGACCTGGGGGAAGAAAGGAGTAGTTGGGATCACCGGCGATGCGAGTGAGCGAGGTGCGTTCGATGCGACGGTCGAGGCAGGAGCCTATTCTGTTGTCGCTTGTTGTCAGCTTTTTTTTTTTTTTTCGTTTGCTGGAGAGGCATTTCACTCTCCGGCGAGTGTACCGTGCTTTTCTGCTCGTTAGCGTCCAGCTCGCCTTCAGGTTGCGTGTTTTTGAATCCTTCGTCGGAAAAGGGTGGTTACGAAGACAAAATTAACAACAACATAAACAACAACAAAACCGTTTCAGACTACGAACTTTATCGTGAACCGAGCTTCTGAATCTTGGCTTGAATATTTTCAGCCTTTTCTTTATGTATATATAATATATGTATATCGACCAAAACACAAATCCAACAACGTCCACGGTGATGACAATTTGAGTATTAAGCCTCATAAATGCCTTCGGTACCGAGCACACTAGATGTCTGCATTCACCTGAGAGACAAAGAACAACGCAGAAAGGCGATCCTGGATTCCCTAGTGGAGTTCGTCAAAACGTCCGATATTCCTACCTTCATCTAATAGCGCCATTGTCGTCCACTCTCCGCCTCACAGCCCCACACACCCCCATTCACTCGTCTCGGGGAACACCACTGATTGACGAGGATTTTCATTCTCGTGCAAAGTGCGTGTTTTCGGTCCGTCGGTTAGCTCCAAATACCGTGGGCGTCGACTTTTCGTGTTTCCTGGTGACTGTTGTGGGCACCCGTTCTAAACCGGAATCACGATGTGCATCTCACTCTGAGGCACGGTTACCTCAACCTCCGTTATATCGGCTGTAATGAAAGCTGATAAATTATATCCGGTCGAAAATACTCCAGGATCGAATTCAAGAGACGGGTACGCACACCGGAAAAGTGAATAGTTACAAATAGACATTCGGGAAAAACACAACCTCCCCCCGCTCAAGGAAAAAGGACTACCACGTCACCCTTTGGCAGAGTTGCGGGTCACGCGTTACAATTGACTATGTCACTAATAACGGATTACGTTTTTCGGTAACGTACTGGTGAGAACGTGAAATGACTAACGTGTAAAGTAATTCCGTTACTATTCTATGGTGTTGTCTATCAAATTACGTTACGTAACTCTTGACTTCCGATTAAAATTAGTTACGTTATCGGTCCGTTTATAGCTTCAACGCGCTATCGCGATATCTCCGAATTTTACATATGGGATAAACAAAGCGTAAACTTATCATTAAATCGCTCTGTAATCGTTTAATTGGTGTTCAAGGTCGTAAGTGCGGTTTGTCCCTGCCAAATACTGAAACCCAAAGTAACGCAAAGGTAAGGTTCGCTAGCTCGTTATTTTTCCGGGGCTGTAACGAATCGCAGTAGTTTGTTACTTTTTCACGAACTGGTGAGCGGCGCTGTTTCTTCACTTATTTTCGGTATAACCGGACACAACACTGCTCTTTGGCCGTAGTCGTTTCACGACATGCGCAAGCTTCCGAATGCACGCTTTTCCCGTGTGGACTCTATGCGTTTCTACGATGACGTTCTTTTGTTATTGTTCATTCTTATAAATAGATGAATATTATTACACCATGACTCTGGGCGTAACATGTTCTGAACACATGTCTTGGAATCCTCACGTAACGTATGTTCACAAGAAACTGTGTACAGTCGTGGGAATAACGAATAATTATAGACATATTCTTCGAGCAAGCATTAAACAACTAATTTGCACTTTTTTATTCACTTGTCTGTTTTGCCCATCTAGTTCGGGGGAACGACCCCAAAGGGAAACTTGGACAAGCTACGACTACTACGGAAAAAAGCTCTTAGAATAATTGAAAACGTTCTTGTGGTCATCACTCTTATCCTCTTTTTGAAAAAGCAACAGCATAGAATCATTGATTTTTCAAATATGTATTGTTATAGGTTAATTCAAAACTATCAGTTATCCATAAACAAAAAAATAATAGAATTATTTTAGATCTTGCTAAGCTCGAAAGTACCCATTACGCTATCGGGCCCCCTGGTGTATTCCCACCGGTAGAACAGATTTGGGTACTCGAAGAACGCGTTACAAAACATTTTGTTTTCTCGCGATATTGAATTATTTTCTGTAAATAGTCACACCATCCAAGAAATATTGTAATATAAATGCCCTATTTATTTTGTATAATATAAAGCTACATAAAAGGTATAATTTTGTACGCATTTCTTTATGTATGTATGTCTACGTCTGTATATACATGTTCATCTTGCCGGTGCCACGGCAACCTCGTAATAGGGATGCTGGAACTCGTCGAGCTGCACTCCTGCAGCTTTTTTTTTTTTTTTTTTCCAGCGCTCTTGTCACAAGTCTATTGTTTGTGGCAAAAATGAACTGATTTGATTTGATTTGATTTGAAGTGTCGTTGGAAGGGAGGAAGAGACCCTTCAAAATAAGAAGAAAATGAGATATAAAATACAGAGTGAAGGAAACTTGCGGCGCTGTACCTTCACGAAACAAGTTCGACCGAAAAGTTCACCCATAGTAGGGAGGACGTGCCAAACAACGACCGCGCATATACGGGTCCGCAAATTTATTGCCACTCTACGGGCGCCTTTGTATGTTTCCTCGAGGGAGCTGCGCTCGATGACCACGACCCTGTACGCGGCAAGACCTGTCTCTCCTGGTGTACGTAGTAGCCCGCCAACAAACAAAAAAGGAAGCTCGCTAATAAAAATAAAATGTCAAAAAGTAGCTTCTTTTTCTTCTTTTTTTGAGGAATGCGGACTGACCTCCCAGGGTTTTTGGATGGAAGCAGTGTACTGCGGGGAGCCGCCATCTTGGAAGATAGAAGGCGCTATGACACTGACTCTGGGAGAAGTTGTGGTTGTTGTTCTGGTCGGTGCGTCTGTCTAGGGATGGGAGGGCTGGGAAGGGAGAAAGTGACTTCCGCTATGAATTATGGGATGCCGGTGGCGGCGGCGGCGGCCGGCCGGGTGTTATGACCGAGGTAGCCAGAGCGGTAAAAGCGTCGTAAAAGCCGGGACACGGGAATCGGACAATGGACAAATTTGTCCGCGCTATACCGAGACAGGTGCGGCGAGTGGTTTTTGGTTCTTGAACGTGACTTATGGCGACGAGCTCCTCTCTGCCCTTTTCTGTTGTCATTTTTGTTTTGTTCGGTTCTTATGCTTTTGGTTTGTTATATTCATTCTTGCTTGATACTTTTTTTTTTCTTTTTTTGATGATTTTACGTTTGCATTCTTTGCCTCTTGTTTCCTTCGTGTTGGAAACCAATGAAAGCTTATCGTTCTAGAAAGAGAAAAGGAAAAAAAAAAATGTTTCGGTATCGCATGCCATGTTTCTGACAAAGTCTCAAACTTGTAATGACTACTAGCGGCACTAAGTTCGCAGCATCACGACTGTTAGGGTGTCAATTTTATATTGCCTTAAGTTGTTTTTTTCACTCTTCTGTGTGAACAGACGGTGGTTCGAATAGGCTCTCGACTACCTTTTTCCTTTAGGCTTGCGTTTCCAACTTCTTACGTGAGGTTTTTTTTTTTTTTTTTTTTTTCTTGCATGTTTTTGTTAAGTCTTGGCCGCCAAACAACAGCATGTGGTGTTCGGCATCCTCTGGCCTCTTCGTTGCATTCGTATATTCGAGTATTCCCATATGCTACGGGTATAAAGTCAAGATATACTACAATACGGATGTCATTATAAGTACGAAGATAGAGGGATAATGCTCCGTGTCGTGATATACTTACGTAACCGACTATACCCGAAAACGTACTTCTATACGGGAATATCAAAACTGAATACTAGCTATAATGAAATGTCCATTAGTGTTGACGAAAGATCGCTCCTGACGCTCCCACGCGGTTATAACAATGGAAGGGGGCAACGGGCGAACAAGCGCATGAAAGACTTAGCACATGGCCGGTATGACTAATAATGACAGTACTATACTAACATGAATGTTTCAGTAGTGTCAGTAAATCGAATGATCCCATATAATGATAGAACACAACTTCTACGAGTATGCCATGTTTCGCTGAATGTATTCTTTGCTACGTTGACTGTTGAACTGTTGGGGGGCAGAGACTGTCAGGCTTCACGCCTTTGTCTCTGCCCCCTGGGCTGAAAAACCTGCCAAACAAACAAAGAATGCACGACACCGTTAGTGCGAACGCGACAGCAATACTTTCCTGCATTTTACTTACGTTATTGATGGTCCCCAAATTTATTCGATTGGATTATGGTCCTCATTGAGGACTTTCGCCATTGCAGCGGTTTTTATAGCCACCGTTCAATTTTAGGAAAGGAAAAAAAAGAAACGGTGATCACTTGTTTGCGTTAACAGTATCGCGCTGTGCGCGTCCAAATGACAACGATCAAGTAGGATATGGGTCCAATATATGCTACTATATCCTTCTTTTTTTTTTTGCACTAAGGGTTTAATGATGACAAACCTGACGTCAATCTTAATCTCGGATTGCCATACTACGTAGATGCACGCAACCCGAAACGAAATAAAATTAAAAGTAAAACAAAGATACACCCAATGTCCGTACGTTCAACGCACATCACCGATCGAACGTTGAAAGGGGAGAAAAAAAATATATATATATAAAAAAAGACTAATTCTCGCGTCCATTCGATGCAACGAGAATCGACGAGAATGAACGCGAATCTCGCCTCTTCTCGATGCAACCCCTTTAGTACCTGCCTCTTCAGAACGTAAGGGAAAAACAAACGCACAAGCACAAAAGGAGAGGCCAAAGCTAGAAGAGGGATTCACCTCTACACCGAAGATGCAAAAAGAGTGGAAAAAAAAAAAAGCAACAAAAAAATCACCGTCAAACCGTCCGCGAGGCCATATTGGACCTCGAGTCTCACCGACCAATAATAATGAAGCGAGCCCGTCCTTTCCCCCTCTCCAGGGTGCTCTAAATCCTCCTCTCCCCTCCTCCACTTCCATTTTGATTTTGTTTTTGTTTTTTTTCGTGCGTGTGTTGTTTTTTGTTGCTGTCGATGCAAGAAGCAGCGACAAACGCCCGGGGCGTTTCGCTCTACCTCCGCGAGATGGCGCGAGCTGTTTCGATGGCGACATTCCCGGTGACCGAATTTGAATAGACGAGGGCCGCATTTTCGAGCACCATCGAAGGAGAGGCGAAGGCAATAAATCGAAACTACATACTTTTCAACTATCACGTGCGGAGGAGGGGAATATGTACTCTTAACGAGCATTGTTCCGTGTAGTACGCTCGTAGCCGCGCTCGCACTTCGGGTCATATTTTTGTGTCTGCGTGTATGGATGGACTACACTCAATACACTGGAAGTACACAATGGTCCTTTTCGCCTCAAGTAAAAAGGAAGTTTTGCGCATTGTTCTTACTCCGCGCGAAGTAGTTCTTACAAGATTTGGTTGTTGGAGAAAAATAGAGATGCTTTCGGCGTTTTGAAACAAACCTCTAGGTCTTGATAATAAAACGTACATCTAATCTAAGAATACATATACTTTATGTTCTTATATAAAATGTGGAAATTAGTCATGCTCCACGTGGAGTCGGACTCTTTTTTACTACGGTTCTTCAAGTGAAAACGAGGTTAGTTATGTACTTCTATGAAACTAGAAGTATTCGCTTGAAATGTATTTTGAGAATACTAATATTCTCGTTCAATGGCTAAAGAACGCTATTTCGTGTTCTTTTGACGTAGTTTCTTTCTTTAGACCTTCGCGGCTGGCGAATCCGAGCCCCGTAGCTGCCGCCGGCCCAATCAGGTCGATTGGGCGTAAACTCTCCGTTACGTTTTTATTACGCGATAAGTATATTGGAAATATATACCTTCCAATGTGATCTCTTTTTTTTCTCTTTATCAGAAAAACTATTAGACTATAGACCAAGTGAACTCACTGACATCACGTCATTGCGGTGGCGCTGCTGTCGGTACTGCGCATGCGCATGCGCTTTACTCCTCCCGAATTTCGTTTCTGCGCGTGCGCAGTGCCCACACCGTGGTGTGGGCAAAACGGGCTTGTTTAGAAGCACTGTCTGGTGTATACTTCGTGTCACCTTAAGACGCAACGAGTTGACAGGGAGCAATCAAACAGCATCAAAAGCGCACCATCGTGGTGTCCGTCATGTTTCAGTACGTGTTCTATAGGGAGTATTCACTGGCGGCCATAGCTGTGTGCGCGAATGCTGAACAGCGTGCTGATGGCGAGCTTCCACAGTTTTTTTGCAACGTGCACTCCGCACCATCAAGAGTGCCGGTCTTAGCAGCCTATTGATGTGAGCTCGTTCTGAGCATGCGCTCTAAACAGCACCCACAAATATGGCGTCCAGTGAATACTCCCTATTGTCGCTGAACTAATGATAAAAAAGAAAAAAAAGGCCCAGTGACTCGCGCTTTTGATGCTCCTTGATCGGTCCCATTAGGTCGTGATTGGAGAAAACACTACTGATAACCAGGAGTACAGAATAAACCAGGGGCCCGCCCTAAACTCGTCCAATATACAAAGTTGGAGCAGAAAGCTCGCAGAGAGCGCCGATTGGATGCCGGCGGCAAAAGCGCAAAGTCATCGTCGCGATAGTCCGATCGGTGCGCTCCAGTGAACTTCGGCCCGTAAACATATTTCTGTTAGTAGGGACTTTCAGCAAACCGTTATACCGTGTTCCACGTACCGCACTAGTGGAGTCTTTTGAAGCATGCTTTTAAATGCGCCCCCGGGTGGTTACCGCGTGACCGCGGGGCGCGCGCTTAAAAACATGCTTCGTAGGCTCCAATAGTGCACTAACACGCGGAACACGGCAACGCTTGGCTAAAATTCCCTATTATGTCTACAGCGAAACACCGTGTAGTTTGTGCGACGTATGGACCGTGTGACTCCGGCGGTCATGGTCGTTTATTGCGCGAGTGGCGGCTAAGGGTTGGGAAACTAGGAATTACAATTTTTTTATTTTCTTTTTTTATTTTACACCATAAAGAAAAAGAAGTGACACTTTATTACTTTTCTCAATGTGGGCAGCCATACTCAAAGATCCCGTAAAAAAATATCTTGAAGGGAATCTACGCCTGCACCTGTCATTATGGGGAGTGTAAGAAGTAATACGAGTTCTCGCCAGCAATTTTATTACGTATTTTTTCCGATGAGGCGCGTCCGCGTTTCGGCTTTTATCCGTTCCCAGCAAAGCCGGTCACCCGCATCGTTCTCTATATACGCTAAAAGGCTTCACACCTGGACCAACAATCTTAAGAAACTTATAAAGCATCAGTAGAGCCGGTTATCTTAAAAGGAAAGTGCAACAAACAAACGCGAGGAACAAACGAAGCTGCAGGCCAAGCTGGAATCACCTCTTTTCAGGGATCGGTCAGCTGCCCATAGACGCCGCCAAAAACTTGCTTTCAGAGATGAGGGCGTCACACAAACACAACAAACACACACACACACACCGGAACGGTTGCTGTGCATACGACATCTCCGTTCACGCAACACGGGTACACGGGGACCGTTCGTCGCAGCGCACAAATTGGGGCCGACAATTGAAAGGGGTGTACGAGTACCCACCCTGCAAAATAAAAAAAAGACGGCGGGTGTGTGGAGTAGGTAGGAAAAAAAATAAAAAATAAAAGAAACTGGCTACTACAGCCTTCCGGGTGTCCGGTTGGAAGTTCGTGCGGGGTCCGAACCCCCCTCAGAAAGACAACAACGGGTTTGAAGGGGGTTACGGCAACACGCGCAATTTCTCCGACCTGCATGGAGTTCGCCATTGTAATGGCACACAGCATGCTCGCGCGCTCGCGCGCGCGCGTGCTGTTCTCGTGCCGAGCACGCGCTGGTGGAGAGAGGGTGGATGAGTCCCGAACGCTTTGAGGGGCCATGGAGGGGGGTCTTGGTGGGAGTCCCGGCTAGGAAAGGGGTGCGTTGTGAATGCTTCGACGGAGTTGTTTTTTTATTGCGTCATGACAAATAACGGCGTAACAATGGAACGGTCGAGTGTGGACGCTGTGCCCGTTCATGAAACGATGGAGATTGGCTGAGTGGACTTGGCTCAGAAAACGCTTCTCTGCGTATATCTATTTATTCATTTATTTATCGATGGATTCGGCAATACGTAATGTCCGTTTTACACTGGTATATGCGAATAAAAAATTCAAGTAAATATATACATATATATATATATACTCGATGTCGACTTGCGAATGGTGAAAACTTTTTTTTTTTCTTCTTTTATCTGAGTCAACACGTGTGTATGTGGGATACAACTTAATATGGAATTCATTGAAATTATTCTGGATTCGATTCGGACGTGTGAATGTCTAACTTCTGAAGTTTTCGAAATGATTCTATCTCCAAAGGTACCTATATAATGAGCACCGCATCGTGGAAGCCGTTTCGTCGAACGCCTTCTTATTGCACACCGTTTCATGGAAGCGGTTTCTTCGAAAATATTTACGAAGCGACGTTCGGAGTTTATCACAACAACCGCCTCCCAACAGAGCGACACGCGGGAAACAGTGTACGCCGCAATGGAGATAAGAGCAACCCTTAATAATAGTCATCACTTCACAGCGCAATGAGTGAATGCTTGTTTTTCTTACGTTAACGATCTTTATCCGCATATGGCTAAACACGCGTGTCTATTAACGAGGATAGTAGATGTCTACCCCACACGCTGTTTACAAAACTAGGCCGCGTTTTCTGACACCGGCTGTGGGCATTGTATAGTTCTTACAAGATTTGATTGTCGGAGGAAGAAGCGATGCTTTTGGCGTTTGAAACGTATAGGTCTTGATGAGATAACACATATCTAATCAAAAATGTACTTACATCAATCTCAACTCTCCACATAAAGGAAAAAAATTAGTAATGCTCCGCGTACGAGCCGGACTTCTTTTTACTACGGTTCTTGAAGTTTCTGGCAAGTTGAACTGGACTTTTTGTGCACGCAGCGATGATTACGAGAGCCCGTGATAAATTCTGCTCGCCCTGGAAGACGTTATGTTGGTGGCGTCCTGACTCTACGCAGCCCACGATGTTCACGTTTCTTGGTGATTTGTTTTTCGACGTCCTTGTCGTCTGATGCCACAACCTCGTAGGCTGCGGAGTGACAGTATATCACGATCGAGACTCCTCACTGTCAATGACCGTAGCAGTAAATGACCAGATGTCTATATTTGTGCACTCAATTTAATGAGCCTAACAAAATCGGTCTGAAATGTCACACTTGCACTCGAAGGAAAACAAAATAAAAGAAATATAAGGAAGCACTTTGTAAACGCTGTCATCGTAAAGCCTAAAAGAGTATTTCTATAGCTAGAATGGGTAGGACAGCACCAAATTACCACTTTAATGGATTCCAAAAAATGAAATTAAACGAGAATGATTGTTGCGGCAAGGCTTCTCTGTATTTCATTGCCCCTCTCGATATGTCCTCTACGCTGCTCGCCTGTATAAAGAACCCCTAATCAAACAAAACGTTCACCACCACTAAAACCCGTGCCGGCACGTCTAAAAAAAATTTTTTTTTTTCACGGTACAACCAGTGTGACCGGACCCCAGCTCCCCAAATACGAAAGGGTTCTCAACAATGAAGCGGTGGACAACGAGCTCTTATTATACGAGAATGAGAGAAAAAAAAAAAAGAAAAGCTGAAAGCCGACCAGTGGCCCCTTACCTTTTATCATATATGCCCCGTTGAAAAAAATTAGCGAGATGGGGGCGACTCTGAAAACACCGGAGAGACCGCGGGAAAAGCGGAGCGATAAAAGAAAAAAAGCTCGTCCCCGCAAATACGGGTCCTCGTGCCGAACAAAAGCAAAAGAGCGACCACCGGTCGCACGACCGCGTGGGCTCGCTTGCCACGTGTTCTCGCTGAATACATAACCCTTTGTTCTTACCCTGCTGCACGCCATTTTTAGATCTAAACAAAACAAAAAAAAAAACCTCGTAAATAAAAATCGGGAACCCGAAAAGCGAATCCCTTTTTTAGGGAAGAAAGGGGAACGATGGGACACAATGGAGGGTTAGTTAGGGCTAGCGAGCGTCGGACAGACCGGCCGGTCGGCCGGCCCGCTCGTGTACTCGCGCACGACCGAATGTTAGGCTTAGCGTTTTCAGCTAAGCCTTACGCTGAACCACTTTGAGAGGAAACGGTGGTGATACGGGGAGATGGAGAGAAGAGCCGTAGGAAAACCGGCTACAGACCATTGTCAACAACGCCTTTCTTTCTTTTTATCTTTCTTTATAATTGCGGCAACAGAGACGAAACGTAAAGAAGCAAGGCGCGTGTTGGGTGGGTGGCAAAAAGAGGAAGCAAAAAAAAAAAAAAATGTTACGGTGCTTTTCCCAAAAACCAGTTTAGAGCAAAAAAAAAAAAAAAAAAAAAAGTTTTGTCCACGCGCACATTGTCATCGATGTCTAATTTTTTTCGAGATGTCCCGCGCTAGTTAGTATTCATAGTGATAATGAGAACGAGACTGCCTTCCTTCTCCCTCTTTTACGCCATCGAAAGTCGTAATGGTGCTGAATGCGCCACGTGGCCATTTGTAATGGGCGTAGCGTTAAAAAAAAAAGCTAAACATCCAGAAGAGAAAGCGTTAACAATCGGTATATTACGAATAGCGGTTCTTTAAAATTGATACAGCGTGACCAATTTTTTCGGGGAACCGGCGGAGTCGGTCACGTGGTTTCGTGTTTTTAGAAAGGGTCTGTGGAAATTCGGAGCTCTGGCTGTTGTGTTTGTTTCCGTACACGATCAAAACCGGGCACTGATGCGAGCTTTCCACCGATTTGAAACCATCTGCTTGATCCCGAAGAGAATGTATATATCGCAATACCGTTTCGAGAGTGTCGCATCGCGATGAACAGCAGCTGTCCGGTAAGTACCGGTTCTGACAGCGCTGTTTGGCCCGAGTAGTGACCTTGTGAGTAACATGGGGAAAGCGAGCGCGGGCTTCTGCGGTCTGCATCGGTAATTACTAGACTGTAAACCACCGGAGGGAACATATTACTTGTATTTATAACTAACTTACTTTTGTACACTATTTATGCTTTATACTGAAACTGCCGTTCTTATTGTTAAGAACGATAACCTTTCTTATAAACACACAAATTCAATGAGCAGCCTGCAAAAAAAAAAAGTGATAAAGATTGTTTACGTAGCCACTGTTCATACACAACAAAACGCGATCCTATAGGAGAGAAAAGTATTTTAAACACTTTTCTCTGGTAGTGCGATACCACGCGACTCTACAAAAAATAAATACCTGAACTAAACATTATACAAATTGCATCACACAAGATATATAGTCCTAGAACAGAAGTCCCGCTCATGTTGCATTTCATATTCTCGCTTTCCCGGTTCTTTTTGGGGACGAAACCCACGGAGCTGCTGAAACTAAATGAAACGACGATCGTTCTTTCTGCTCGGCCGGCAACCAGCACCAAAAGCCTCAGCAATTAAAACTTATAAAAAAAAAAAAAAAGTTGGGACAGTGTGTTTTTGTCTTGTACCTTAACTTATATCCCGTCATGCCTCGTGGTTTAAGAAAATCGCTCCTGGTCTTGCCAACTCCGACGTGACGTCGCGCGACGTGTTCACGTGACGTGACGTCGCGCGACATGACGTGACTCGGTGTCAACTCCGACGTGACGTCGTTGACACCGCGAGTCGCGTGACTCCGCTACGTCGCGTAGCCTGGCGTCACACGACGTGAGGCCACGTGACGTGTCGTGCGCACGCCACGCACGAACACGAACTCCGAGTTACCGTACACGTTAGAATGCAATTCTACATGCAAAGCGCTCGTGCGCCGCGCATGCGCACAGAAAACCGTTTTCCTTTCTAACGGCAAAACGTGCGCCCGTGCTCCGCTCCTCAGCCAGACGCTGTAACGTAGCGTCACAACCTCGACGCAATGCCAGAAATACTGGTTTAGATAGCATGCAAGGCGCATTCGTGCGATCATGCTTCAAAGTATGCAGGCTAAACGTACGATTTCTAAACATTCGTAGATTCTATATAACAACAAACTTGAGAAACGTTCGCGAAGCTTCCGTCAGATTTTCGGAAGAACGTTTGGACGACATTCATGGATCAGCCGGAAGCGTTCAGGAAGCGTTCGAAAAGTGTTCGCCATGCGTTCATAAAGCGTTCGTAAACCATTTCAAAATGTGTTGTTTTTTTTTTATTTGGCGTTGGGTGTTAAAGGCGGCGTTTGTTTCGGAACGTCCAATAAACAATGTGAAATATGACGGAGTGGGAAAGTAGGCTTCTACACTCTGCACATTAAGGGGAGGGTAAACATTTCCTTCGCTACGCAATTAATTATAAACAAATAATGGATCGATTCGCGCGGACGGCGGTTAGGAATGAGCGACAGGCGGGCGCTCGCATGAATACAGATTGAGCGTGAAAAGCCTCTTTATTAAAAGCCCGTGATAGCAAATATGCAACAAAAATATGACAAAAAGGAATTCAGGAAACGCAGGAGAGACAATTTTGACCCGCTTTAATGCGCAAACGAGAAGTTAAAATGCCGAAGAAAAAAAAAAAAGAAAACATAGTATGAATCGGGAGAGCTAACAGGATACGTGGCAGAAAAGAAAATACATCGCGGCGAAAGCCGCAATATGCAAATGAGGCGTGATACCAGGACAGAATGAAAACGTAAACGGCGGGGGCTTTGAAAGAAGTAAATAAGGACGTAGCGGTAATTGATTCGGCGCCAAAAAGAAGAAAAAAAAGAAGAATTAAGGGGATCCATATTATACAAGGTCGAGACGAAAATCCTTTTATAGGTTTCTTTTTCTTTTCTTTTCTTAGTCTCTTATGTATTATTTTTCTTAATATAGCGATGAGGAGCAAAGAGTGGGAAAAAGGAAACAAATTTCGCTAATTCGTCGAACAAGAAAGAGGAGGTTATAAAATGTAGAAGAAGAAAAAAATAACAAGTTTCATTTTTTTCTTCCCTCTTCTTCATTTGCACACTCGTTACTTAAAGAGTAGCGGAAGTGGCTAAGTCCGAACGTATACATTGAGAACATAATCTGAATAATAATTTGTATAAATAAAAAAAAAAATCAGCCGATCAAGAACTAGCAAATTGAGTGTGTGTGTGTGTGTGTGTGGGGGGGGGGGGGGGGGGGGGGGCAAGAATCTCGGGAAGTGTAATGCGCCTTCGTTTAAATTACGATATATAAAGTAAACTTTAGCGAGTAAGAAAAAAAAAAGAAAACAAAGGACGATGAAGTGAATGAAACGCGATGACTGGATTTGTACAACTGGTAGGGAAGTTAAACCTAATCGAATATGGAAAGCATAGAGAATTTTTTTTTTTTTAAACAATAGAAAGAATTTGTTTCTTTTCGTCCAATTGAGTTTTTCTTTTTGTCCGAGACAATCGTAAATTTACGGTTAGTCGCGCAATGAGATTTCCGCGGAGCCTAAGCTTTCGGCTTTCGTCCTGCTCCAACTACGGTTAGTATGTACACATACCACGTTATGTGAAGTTTGGAAGTGAAAAGGATGGCTGGCAGGTCGAGTGACATTATCCGGCAGTCTTGGTGTCTGCCGTTTTGAGTCACATATATATACTCATTGCCAGCAATGAAATACCTATCTTTTACTTCTTTTCTTTTCCATCAATTCTAATTCGTATTTTTTAATCGACGCTGTACTGTCGCATCTTTACTTTTTCTCCCTCTTCTATCTAGTGCCGCACGCACTAGAATTGCATTCTATACTTCTCCAATGGCACGGGCGCGTGTAATGTTTGACTTCGAGCGCGTGCGCCTAAACTAATTTCGCTGAAATAGCCGTGGCGGTACACACTGAACGTAATTAGTTCGTTTGCCAATAACTTTTATTAGCGTTCTGTCCGTCTCGTATAAACGATTTCGTTAATCGCTCCCTGCGCGGGCGCACTAGCTTTCTTCTGCGCAGTATCGGACGCCTAACTGATAATCCAGGAAAGGTGTATACGACGCGAAAGCTCGTCTGCTCCGCACACGGCGCCAGGTGCGTTCGTGTTTCCGTCAGACGCGCCCACGTGTTTCTCTATCCGACTTTGACCGATGCACCAAAGACACTTCTTTTTTTAACACTTGCTCGCCGTACAGGAGCAGTATCTATGCCCACTAGTTATCTTCACGCAGTGTATCCCGCTGGTGACGTTACACATCGAGAAAACCAAGTCTTCCGGTCTATAATTTTTTTCGCGAGCGTCACCGTGGTCTCTTAAAATGTGTTTTCAATCAGGATGGTGCTCTCCCCCCACCCCCTAAAAAGAAAAAGACATGCAGCCGCCCACGATAAACACCAGGCTTCGTTGCTGTTCATTTTTTTAATATGTTTCTTCAAAAGGGTAATATACTGCGGGAAGTGGATATCGGCATGTGCACAACAACCCTTTGTGCCCGATCCTGTCCCGGTCAAGAGGTGTATCTACTACGCTGCCTAGCTTTCCGAGTGGAAGAGAGCAAAAACCTCCCTTCCGAATTATTTATGGGGTCTAGACACGGAACCTTCCTTCCGCTCGCTGCTGCTCAGCCCCCAAACCGGAAAGACTCTCTAACCCCATTTAGGAGCGAAGTCCGTTCTCGACGAGGCCACAGAGCGACCGCTGAGGCGATCGCCACGACCACAACAATATAAACTACAAAGATCGGCCGTAAAGAAGAAAAAAAAAACTGTCTCGTTCGTAAAATTTTAACCGCAGGTGATCTTCCAAACGCGTATAAAAAAAAAAGAGAAACGACAACATAGAAGATAAGAACGATATCGATGGAAGGAGCAAAGAAAGGAGCGGTCAGGACTGTCCGGTGGCTGTAACCAACCGCATCGAGAAAGTTAAATCGGAATAAAAAGACGTCTACCCCAAAATACATGCGAGAAAACAACCTATGAATGTAAATCATGTATAAAAAAAAAATGCTCGCTGACGTTCGGACGTACGGTCGTGGTAGTCGGCGTGAAAGCGACCGACAATGGCACCCCCTTGAACGATTCGCGGCACACAGACGGCAGTCAAGAAGGCAACAAGCGGTCCCATCGGGATTCTACAAACAACAACATGACAAAAAAAAAGGGGGGGGGGTACATTGAGTTACATCCCCCCCCCTTCCCCCCCCGCACACTTGCGACGGTTTGGACCGTCAGAGAGGCAGGGGTGGGGGGGGGGGGGGTAGAGTCGGGGACCGCGGAAAACTGACCATCGGAGCATTTCCTCCCACGATATCCCTTGCCGCCTTCGCTTGTCCGCTTGTCATATCCAGCACAGGGAGTTTGGGAAAGTGGGGGGTGTTATAGGGAAAGAAAAAAAAGGGAGCCAGCCAAGAGAGAGGGGGGGGGGGGGGGGAGTGGAGATAACTGGCCATGCTTGTCGGCACGTCGTTGACCGCGGAAGCGATCTGACCTATAATGCGATCAGAATGGCCAAGCGTATAATAGGTGTTGAGCTCGCGTCGAGAAGAGGGGGGGGGGGGGGGCCATGGATGATTGCGGGGGTGGAACACGGGGCGCGGTGTATCCAACCCTGCATAGAAGTGTGTTTGTTTGCAGGCAGACGTCGCGGGGCACTGCTGGACAATGAAGAATGACCAGCGGCTTTTTCTTTTTTTGTTACTTCATGGTGGAGTGTCGCGGTTTCCTCGACATTTTCGTATTCAGGCGCGATTGTGCCGCGCGTAAGAGAGGGAGGGGGATGATGTGGAGCGGAGAGGAGGCTACGCGGACAGCAGGCGGATGTGGTGGTTTTGACTCGGCCGGCCACGCGGTGGTCAGTGCTTTCACTGCTGTATTATGTTTTATTTACGACCTTCTTTTTTATATTGGCGTCGCGCTGTGTTTGCGAACGTGAAACTTGCGGGGTGGGTGGCAGGCTGAAATCAGAGCACGAAGTAGGCTTTCTTACGTTGGATCTACAAGCAAATCGGGATGTGCTTGTAACTAAGTATTCCCGAAAAAATAAAAAGAAACACAGAAAGAGTTGAAGCTATGTGAGATCAGTTTCAAAAAGATGTGGCTTATAAGCAGTCATAAATGTCGCCTGCTTTCCTCAGTGTTCCATTAGCAGTTACGCCAGGTATCACTCTGTACCCTAGTGCAATCAAAGAGTACTTCGTCACGAGGGAAATGTACTATGCTTATTAGGGTTGTGCGAATATTCGAAATTTCGAATAGTAGTTTCGAATAATACACTATTCGATATTCGCTTCGAGAAGAACTGCACTATTCGCGTTTTTCAATGTGTTGATTGCGTCGGGTTAGCCCCGTTGAGTGCGCTTCTTAGCGAGCACCGGAGCACTGCGGAGAAGCAAAACCCGCGAAAGCGAGCTACGCGGGTGTTGCTTCTCTGCATTACATCGGTGCTCGGTAAGAAGCACACTCAACAGGGTAACCTGCCGCGATAAACACTTTGAAAAGTATGAATATCGCCATTGCGTGCTTGGAAGAAAAGCATACATTCAAAGCGGGATGGTGCACGTGTGCCGTCTGCATTTGAAAATAAATGGAAACTTTGTGAGCGTGTATATCTACATTGTAGTAAAAGTTTCAAAGTTAATCTTAGTGTTATGCAAGAGTATACTATGTTGGGCAGAGATGCCCTTACAGCCTGCATTCATCATGCGCGATTCATTCTCTCTTAACTCGAGATTAAAGAAAGAACATTTTATATAGCAAGATTTGTAGATTCACTCAATTGGGTATAGTTGGCCATCTCTATAGGATTCATTTTATGTGAAATCTGTCGTTTACTTGCCATCCGAAGACATCATACCTTCTTAGTTCACAGTTCGTAAATATAGATAGATTAAACTTAGCTTGTAAATGAACAAGTGGAACAACCTTCACAAGTTTAGCTGGGTTTTCATCTAAGCATTACGCAATGGTAGTGAAAGGTGTAAAAAAAACTATTCGATATCCGATTCGAAAATATTCGGCCAAAACCACTATTCGCTTCGAATTCGCTTCAAGCTCAAAATCCACTATTCGTATGAGACTAAGCTTATGCTCCCAAAGCTTCTTATGCGTTAAATCACCTTCTTTATCTCCTGGGTGAGCTTTAGATATGAAAGTGCGCAAATAAATAAATGGTCAACATTATTAAAGGTTTGCTTTTAGGACCAAATACAAGAGCGAACAAATGTTGAAGAAAGTCGCAGAACGTGCGCAGTATTGGGGACGGTCACACAGAATTAGAGGGACACTGACAGGGTATTTATGCTCGCCAAGGTTTTTATCTGTACATGACATGTGAGAGCCAACTGCCCAGAACAGAATTTACGGCTCGAAATTCGGTTTCTTTCCGCCCGAAAACCGCCGATTGAGAACCGGCCAGTTTGAGTCGCGCTCACTCTCTTCACCGGGGTCACGTGCCGTTTTTTATGGTTTCGACACAACCATCAAATATAATCAAAGTTGTGGGTCATCCAAGGCACACACACAATATTAAAAAAAAAGGAAAGAAATTCTAGACTCATTTTATGTGACTTCTAAAAAGCTGCAAATACGTTGATTAGAAAAAAAAAGTTGCACAGTCACGTGACTTCTGCCAACTCTCTCCTCCTGAGTCTTCTTCCTCCCAAGTTCAGTTTCGGTTTCGGTTTCGAGCAGTTGCGTTTTTTGACTTCCTTAAAAATATGTGACGCTGTAGCAAAATATTCATTGGGTAGTCTTCTGACACCATAATAAATCGCCTAGCAAATAATAATAAAACAAAATTGGGGGGGGGGGGGGGGGTGCCAGTATTTCCTTAGCTTTCGATCGCATTGAAACCATCGCATTGTCACCCAGGACAACATTATTACAGTGAAATTATTATTGTGATAATTAATAATCGACACAAAAGGATACGTCATTCTTTCTACTAACTCGCCGGAACCTGCCTTCATGCCATATTCGAGGAGTTAGGGCCGGGGCACTGCACCATTGGCGCCAGAGTTCCGCGAGGTCGATATTCAACGAATTTTACTCTCCGACAAATACGCACAAAAGACGCCTCTATGGCGACTTTTTTGACACTTTCATATTACGGACACCCTAAGAACAGAGGCTTATGTCACCCAACGCTGGCGCTCAGGCACGACCTAATTGCAAACTATTAGCTTAGTCACGTTGCCAAAGGAGTTTGTGGGACGTTCACACTACAAGGACTCGGCCCCTACGTCAACGATAATCTGTTACGCCTACAACTTAAGTAAGCCTGTCCGCCAAAAACACACGTAAACGAAGGAAAAAAAAAAAGACGCTTATAATTTACGCGCTTGTTTCAGCCGTTTGCATTGTTTCGCAATCGCTCACACGTCGCCTTTCGTTTTCCCCTTCCTAGCCCAATTTCTTCGCCGCCAGGCTGCTGCTTCCTACGCGTTCCCTGCAGCCACACGCGCACACTCGTACTCGTGTTTGCGCACAAAACACACGCACAAACACGACGCAGACGTGAATGAAGAACCGACAACACTCGCACACGACAACTACACACACGCGCGGACGCGCGCGCGCATACGCCGGGCGACAACAAAATAAACAGGTGCACAAACACAAGCAAGTACAGTACGCTCAAAAGACGATCCGCTCACGTAAACGACGCGAGTGAAAAGGCAGTTCGCGTGGTGAAATCGCTACTCGCCTTTTTGCTTTCCCGAGTCGTCCAAGGCGGAGGTGCGCAAAAAATAAGAAACGATAAAAGGCGCGTGTAGCGACGACGACGACGACTACGAAACAATGAAAGTTGGCCATCACTTTACTTTCTACCACCCTCACATCCGGAGGTTGGCGAGGCTGTCAGAGCCAGACCAGTGGGCAGCGGCCACGCTCCCCGGCAGCACGCGCGCGTTCACTTTCCTTGCCTTTTGCGCGATGACCTCGGCTCACTAAAAGGATCCCAAGCAACGATCCAGACAACAAAAAAACCGAATGGCGGAAAGGCGATCCCGATGCTAAACCGCCCCCGCAGAAGCGGCCGCCGCGGCCACGGCAACTGGATGACGTGTCCCTACCAGACGCTCCTCAGCACCGCCCGGGCGTAGTCCGCAATCCCGGTAACCGTAGCCACGTCGAAGGGGCATCGTTTTGCTTGTGCCTGCTTGCGGGCCGGTGCTCCTTCGTCGCTTTTGGTTTCTTGCTGCTGCCCAGGTGGTGTGTTCTTGCCCACTCGGTAGACCTTCGTGACCTTGTCGACCTCGACTTGGGGGAGAGCCCGTTCTGCCGGCGGTCTTGGTCGGATCGGGGAGCGACGGTGGTGGTGGAGCGGTCGGGTTGCGAGGTTCGGCGAGCGTGCCGAGATGGCTATGGGAAGGGAACGTCGCGTCGTGCCTTTTGTCTTTCGCCCGCGCGTTCTTGTCGTTGGTGGGGTTGTCGCGCGAGGGTGTTCCGATGGCTTACTTTCGAAAAAAAAAAAAGGGAAAAACTACCGCATGCGCGAAGTGGCGTCTTTCGTAGGCAAGCGGTTTAGAGAAGCCCCTTTTAGCGAATGCCGTTTCACCGACCCCAGTTTATCGAATCCCTTTACAGGGGGTATTCACTGAAAGGTCATACTTGAGGGAGCTGTTTAGAGTGCGTGCTCAGAACGAGCTCGCATTAATAGGCTGCCAAGACCGGCAATCTTAGTGGTGCGGAATGCACGTGACGAAAGAACTGTGGAAGCTCGCGTTCAGCACGCGCTCCGCAGCCGAGCACACAGCTATGGCCGCCAGTAAATACTCCCTATAAACGTTTTCTCTTTCCTGTCGTTCTCAGTCACGAGGGTTCCGTATCCGTATCTGGTATGCGAGACGGAAAAATAATAAAACATTTCAACCTGGAATATGCGAGAAAATATAGGTGAGGCAAAACAAGACTGTGTAACAATCACGCATTTTTGTAAACAACTTCCAGCGGCGTGGAGAGATCAAAACAATGTTTTACAGCATACCAGAAGTGACGACATTCAAGATGGCTGCGCTCTTGCGGGAAAGGTGTATAGAGAAACCCAGTCTAGACAAATAGGCGCGAACTTCCATTTAGTAAATTGGGCCGCCGCCAAGCGGCGTGTATGGATGGGCCATCTAGGTTAACCTCTTTGTAATGAGCCGCCACAGTCTGTCGCCGCGAAGCGGCGTAAGCGGTGGAGGGGGGGGGGGGGGGGCAGCTGGGTTAACACGGGCCCCAGAGATCCACGCGCGAAGAAGGAGAGCCTTTTTGTTAGCCAGCGTTCCCTTTTTTCTAAACGGCGTTTCTCTAGACTGAGGCTTCACTTTGTCTAAATCGAGCTTCGATAAAACGTGCCCGTTCTCTAAAACCTCTTACGATGGAATGGCATTCGATGAACCGTAGTATACCGGCGTCTTTGGTGTCGGCCCTTCTGGGTTTTGTCGGGTCCTTCGATGGCGAAGGCTGTGTCGGGTGAAAGTTGGCGGTGTGACAGCAAGTGCTGTACGGGAGCGGTGACTCTAAATTTGACCGTTGTTCCTCTTCCGCGTCGTAATCATGACGAAGTGGTGCGTGTTGTGTGACAGATCTGCCGTCACGCGAAGTCTCAGTAACACGGTGTCTCGCTTAGAAAGACACTGGGTCGCCGAAGACGCCTATTAAACTTCCAAAACTCGGCCTGCGTGTGAAGTAATGTTGAGCATCCGCCGGGGCACCCAAGGGCCAAGCGTCAGCAGCTTCCCATTGACACGCGTTATACTCCGCTTACACTTAAGATGACAGTGCAGTGGAACAGAATCCCGAGCTCTGACTGGCTCCGATTGGAAGGATAGTGGGTAGACCTCAAGCAGGTAGCATTAAGGTCTACCCGCTATCCCTCCGCCAGAGCCAATCAGAGCTCGGCCTTCTGACGTCACCGTAACATCTGCGCAAGAAGCAGATGAACTTGCATTTCGCATAGCTTCCACTGACCGCACTGTCGGCTGACGAAGGACAACGCCAAGACACCGCTCCGGAAGTGTTCCGTTGGGACTTGCATCCTCATGACAATACTCACTCGAGAAAGGGAGCTACAATAAGGAAAAAAAAGAGAACACTTCACACTTGGGTGCCTTCTAGATAATGATTCGATAGCGTATTTCTTCCCCCCCCCCCCAAAAAATAAAAAAAGAAAAAAACATTCCCACCACGAAGAGGCGGCCGGCGAGGGGTCAAGTTGGCCGGCAGCTGGACAGCGGGGGACGTGGTCGCCCGTAGTTAAGTCCAGGGAAGGACGGGCCGACTTATTAGAGGCGGCCCGGGAGCGCACGCGAGATTGCTTGCTGCAAACGACTGCATCGCGTGCAGGGCGACGCTGCTGCCAAAGAAAGCCCGAGTCCTGGCCTTGTCTGGCGGCGTCCGGTCGGTCAGTGTCGAACGGACGCCGGACTCTCGTCGGCGACTGCGAAGACAAGGGTGTGCACGCATCGTACACAGTCCTCCAAGGCCTCTCTTTGGCTTTGTCTGTGGCAGATTCCCGCATGATTTTCTTTCGCATATTACGAAACTGCAAGTTCTTCCTGCAGAAAAACAGAAGCTACGATTATTGCCCTGAAACCATGCAGTGCCCGTGAGATATAGTTTGGATCTTTATTTGCTCGAATAGTTTTTTTTTTTCTTACCCTTTTTCATAAACTTTTAAGAGCCCTTTTTCGTTTTATCGATACTCGTTCGTTGCATGAACCCTTTCAATGTTTTCACAAAATCAGAGCTGAACGCAAAAAAACTCCACAACCCCTACAATTTCCAGTTCGCGGTCTTGGAAATCGGTCAAAGCACACTCCACATGCACAAACCAAGTACGTTTCGGGCGAATGACGTAAAAGAGCGAGCGGTCAAGTACAAAACTGCCAGATAGCTATATTACCTCATCAAAAATTATGCTGCAATGTATACAGCGTTGCCTTTTACACGAGCAAAGATGCTCATTCATCTTTCATAAACACGCGACCTTTTGTCGATTCTCCGACACTTCCCGGTGCTTGTATCTTAAGCATAAACCCCCTCTTTCGCGAGAGGCCATTTTGCGTTTTTGCACGTGTCTTGTCGTGCCTTACTCGAGCCAATGAAACGTGTTGAACTTCCAAAGCGATCTCGTTTCGCCGTTGTACGTTGCTATTCCTTATCATCCGAAGATGAATAGCAACAATTGTCCTGGCCTTTATTTTCTCACTATCTCCGTAAGTAACGAGCGCTCTTCTCCTTGCACCGACTTGTATCCATCTCCTCGCACGGTTGGAACCGCTACTTCCGACTCAGACCGTAGCGGTCACCTCCTTTCCAAACAAAGAAACCAAAACAAGGGAAACACAACGCGTCCTCACTCGTCCTGGCAACCATCAATCTGCCACGGCCTGGAAGTGGCTCATCTCCAGACTCCGGCACCATGTCGGGCGACTGGCGCGCTCAGATCCGCCGGTGCGGACATGAACCCTCCGCCGCCGCCGCCACGACAACAGCGTAACCTCAGCCGCACCCTACGGACGAGGCGCCGTGTATTCCCGGTCTGACGACGGTCTCCCTGTCGTGTATACGCTCACGAACTGTAGACGCCGACGCGCTCGGCTTGCCACGCATGGCGGGCAGTCTTCAAGGGTGCCGCTTCGTCGCAAAGGCGACCGCATACATTTGACGATTGCTTACGACGAGGTGTCGCCAACCGCGAAGCCCTAACGGTGTTGGTGGTCGGCGCCGCGGGTCAGGCTTCTAGGCGGCCCCTGCTCGTTTTCGCGAAGATTGATGAATATTTGGAATCACTGGTGGAAGCATCCAGTGCGGTCCACAAGAACGTGAAACGGGGTAAGGTCACGTACTTTGCTTTTGACGTCTCTATACTATACTATAGTGGCCCATCTTGCCCAATGTCACGTTCAGGGATTTTTTTTTTTTTTTTTTAGCTCGTCGACGCAGATTAGTTGTCTGCTAGTCTCACATGTGTTGAATCCTGTGTTCACCGGCAAAAAATAAAATAAAAAATGCTGGCTGCTGACCGCTTTTGAATTAGGCGTTGTACCCCTTCGAAGAAAACAACAAAACACAACAGACCACGGTCCATGTGCGGAGAAACTAGTATGCGCCTACGGCTATCGCCGTAACAGTTCTTTATGGTTCGCGCACAGCTTGTGCCATAAAGTACATACACAAACACACACACACCCAGACACGTGCATGCGTAAGAACCGTAAACTTAAAGTGGACCAACGATTCTCTTTCTCTCTCTCCAGAGATAAGATACGACGGGTCAGACAATAAGCAGCGAGCAGATGAAAAAACGAAACCAGCAAGGGCGTACGGTTTGCATTCGCGATGTCCGAGGTCCACGTGGACCCTATACCGCGACAAGGTCAACAAAACGCGAATCCAACCCACCGAGACCATCGTGCGAGAGGTTATTCGGCGCGCCCTCGGGGCGCCAAGAGGCTATACGCGTTCGCGCGACCAGCAGCAACCGCATGCCCTCCGCGTTTACGTTGTATGTAGTGTACCTGGCCCGCCAGCGAGCACCGCCGCCGCCGCGGTCGCGAAGGCGTATATCTCGCAAAGTCCGCGCGCGGCACTTTGAATACAGAGTTCGCCGTGCCCGCTGACCTCGTTGTGCCGGCCGTTCGGCTGTATATCCCGTATTCTCGGTCCGATTCGGCTTTGTCCCGCTTTCGTGGTTAGGCTGTATCTTGTCCCTTGCCGGTTTTCTTTTTTTTTTGTGTGTGGCAGCGGACGGTCGTTGCGATGTCGTATCGACGTCGTTTTTGTTAAGGCTGGCCGTAGAGTGGTCGTGGGCCGGGGAACATTTACGGAATAAGAGATGGCCGAGCGCTGCTTCGTGAGAACTTCATTCGCAACGTGTGTCGTTGTCTCTCGCGTATGCCTATAGTTTACGCGAATCGTGGGGTGAGAGGGGGAATGTGCGGGCGAAGAGAGGACGGTGTGAAGTGGTTAGCCTTGCATGGTGTCTGTGGCGAGCTACTGTGTTACGACGAGCGATTGCATGAACGGGGTACTGCGCAGAATGTTAAAGGCCGGTTTACGCTTATTTGCGTTTGGGGGCTGATGGAGCGCGTGGTGCCTCCCTGTAATTGCTTACGAGAGAACGCACTAGCCCTATTAGGTAGTTCTGTAACATTTCCGATCTCCGTATAACGAGACTCATGGGTTTGCGGTATTTCCGAGATCAAACCTGTGCACATAACAACGAGAAAAAGTCGCTTATTACATTGTTCGACCCATTTCGAGAACATAAAAAAAAATGATGCGTAAAAAACGAGAGAAAAAAAGAATTGGGAATTATATACGCTGATAGGGAGTGTACCTGAACTACCCGATGTATAGTGTAAACCTGTTATCTCGTCGCAAGTAGTCATAAACGGTCGTAAAACAGTCGGTGACAGTCAGCCCGAACAAAACGGGAGGTTTAATTTGAAGCTGCTAAGACCAAGTTGAAAACACAACCCCGTGTACTGGCTGGAATGTCAAGAAAAAAAAAACATGATTTTCGCCATGCTTTTAGGCAACGAGCGGAAGTATATAGTTCCTACGAACCTTCATTGACAGAAGAAAAAAAAGTATATTTATATATTTATATCAACACAACTCTTTTTGCGTTTGAGGGCCCAAGTTGTGATTGCATTATAAATAAGCGACCATATATGCAAATACGAGTGTTTAATTCAACCGCATGAAGTGGAATCTTAAAAACAGTTCATAAGGAGCCTCTTTCTGACGTAGAACTACGTCTTTCTCCGCACTTTGAAAAGAGTGCAAAGTTGGCAGGTCGATTTCATGAAAACTTGGTCACGAAGTGACGTCAGTCTCCAGTATAACTCAGGTGACGTCAATTGATGTCACGGGACCTGACGTCACGTGATATATATATATATATATATATATATATATATACCCATTCAGTTTCCCGCTAAAATTGGCGAGGAAATTGATGTCACGTGGCCAAGACACTACCTATGTTTCCCCGCTAAATTTGGCTAAAATATTAATGTCGCATGACCTGACGTTACGTGGCCTGTACACTACTTCGTTTTCCCCTACTAAACTTGACGGACGGGAAAAATGATTTCACCTAACCTCACGTCGCGTGACTTATACACCACTTCAGTTGCCCCGCTAAATTTGGCAAGGAAATTTATGTCACGTGAACTATACACTAATTTAGTTTCCCCGCTAAATTTAGCTGGTCACGTGACACCAAATTTTCCGTCAAATTTTATCGGAAAAACTGAATCGGTGTATAGGTCCCGTGACGTCAGGTCACGGCCTGTCCCCCCCCCCCCCCCCCCCCCCCCCACCACACGTAGTTTACGGAAATTTATGCAGCATAGTACACCTTTGCACCGAACAATATATATATATATATAATATATATATATATATATATATATATATATATATATATATATATATATATATATATATATATATATATATATATAAGTATATATATATTGTTACTACAGTATTTGCGGTGATAGTGAATATAACAGCATCGGTTGTATTTTGAAATGTTTGGGGCTACATTTGTGGTTGCATACGGGATGCGGACCGTTCGTCAAAAGACTATTCGTAAATGGGCAACTCGTAGCAGGGGAATTTGTCATGGGGCGCTTTGTCACTGGGACAACTCGTCGAAAACCCGGAGATAATGTTTGAAGGTCTTGTGGCCCGCGTACTAGATATTTTAGCGTTCGGTCGCTTTTGATATTTAGCTTCTCTGTGCGTCCTCTTTAGAAAGTCGAGTCTTTTGTTTCTTTTTAGGTTAGTAAACATTTTAGTTCACCTTGGAACCATAGACCAGTGGTTCTCAAATGGGGGTCCGCGAAGCCCCGCCTCGTCAGTCAAGCCCGGCAATAAAAGTTGTCTTTTATCCGATTGAGAAGAAACGTTCCAATGTTTGGGTGAGTTTTCTCGTCTGTATGTCAATGAGAAAAGTCTACTTCACACTAGCCCTTAGTTATGTTCACTTATTAAATCATTATCTTAATGAACCTATTCCTTTCCCTTCCCCTCACCACGAACGGGGTCCTCCATCTTTTCTGCCGATCCACAAGGGGTCCACCAGAGATCATTGGTTGAGAACCACTGCCATGGACTATAAAACTTTCAGGAGCGCAACACAGCTACTGCGCATACGCGACACAGACTTCGCATTGCGCGGCCGACACGTTTCACGTAACACCCCACAATTGCCAGGCAATTTGCCATTCATTTTTTTTTTCTTCTATTAGAGACTGAGAGAAGTGCCAAGATTCTGGTGGACAGGACGCAACTAGTCAGTGTCTATTAGAAATTAGTAAAAGTCTGATTTCATGTGTCGAGAAAGAAAAATTAAATCGAGGAAGGGATTCGCCGATAATTGTACTCACTTGGAAGAACTATGCTCGGTACACATCAGAAATGCTACAAACATAAGAAATTTATGTTCATAGTTCGACGAATTGTCATAGTGACGAACTGTCTAATGACAAGCTCCCCTATGCGACGAATAGCCTTGCCACCACGTACTTGAAGTGTGACGAATCGTCATTCGGCGAACGGTCCTACAGCCGTTGCACACATATCCCAATTTGATTCGCAAAGTTGTTTGAAAATTACGTCGAATTGTTGGGCCTGCCCACGTTCAAGTTCGTTTGGGCTAAACATCCCTACTACGATTTTAGAGACACCGGAACCGACAAAGTCGCTTCTGTTCTTTACGACCCGTAGGCGCGACCCAAAAGCGGTCAACGGTTCGAGCAACAGTTTCATCTTATAGGCCGTGTTTCTTTTTTACACCGACGAGTCGTTACATAGTTATAGAAACGAGGCGGTAACGACGCGACCACTCCGTAAAGTCGCCACCACGCTGTCAGCAACGGTCCGCTGAACCGAATCGACCCACAAGATCAAGCACTTCTCGCGACCGTCCTCCGATGCTTGCTCCCTGGCGAGCAAAAAAAATAAAAATTAAAAAAATAGACATCGTCCCTTGTTGTTTTTCCCAAGTTTCCGGCACATCTTGGCTAAAGAACTCCTGAAGAGAGAAAAAGAAAAAAAAAAAAAGAAACCCGGCAACTTTTGATTTTACGTAGCTAGCGAACACACCTGTAAATAAGAGTAAATCTTGTAAGGATGCACTCAAAGCGCGAAGTTCTGTATTAGTTAGTAGTGGCGGTTCGTTCGGTCTAGCAGACCAGCAACCTACGAAGTGAGCGTAGTATTATTCTGAACACGGGGTGTCGCGACTTCTGAGCTTTTCATTATCGTTCTTCAGCCCACCAGATGTCGGCATTTGCCGATAAGCGCACCGAAGAACCATTCACGAAGTCAAAACGTGAACATAATAATCAGACCACGCCCCGTGTTTCTTAACTTGTCGGTGACTGTATTTATTTTTTTTTTTTTTTTGTGCATCACCCGGTGGTGAATATATAAGAATGCTCGTCGGTATACGGTGACCCGAACAATATGGAAGCTGACTTGAATCCACAGGACCGGTTGGGACAAGAGCGACAACAGCGGAAACAACTACGCGGAGACTACTTCAGCAAACCAACACGATACAAAGAAATATCGGATGTGCTAACTAAACTAATAAACGGATACATAAAAAAATATTCTTTGGAGGAAAAAGGACACGCCGAATGCTACGATCTAGATACAAAACAACCACGTTGCACGAACCTAGTAAGATCAGGAACGCGCTGGCGCAATCGGCCGCGTAAAAAAGACAAACCAAAAAATAACAAGTGTCCGGAACTGGCCGCTCGCATGCCGCAAGAACTCCACATCTCAACGGTCCCCTCCTCTCAGTGTGTCCGAAACAAACTCCCAAATACACTTCCCCTTCTCCGCGTTCGAAATCTGTACGAACTACTTTTTTTTTGCAAACGTCCAAGTTTCGTTTTTTTTTTTTTCACATTTTTCTGTTTATACCACTTTTTTCTAGTGGCTCTTTGGGCACCGTAGTATATCGGGCGGGCAAGCAAAAAAAGGAGGTGGTGGGGACCGTTCTTATCAGACGAGGACATCCATAGCCGGTCTCGGACGTGCCAGACCACTTCTGTCCAAGTCGGGCACCTCTCGGACCTCTACCCTCCCTTTCTTCCTCATCCTCCCTCCGTACTTTAGGGGGAAGGCATCCATCCCCTCCTCCTCCCCCTCACGCACTCACATGCGGACGAATAAACCGCGACAAAATCAAAGAAGCGTCAAAGAGGGCGAGCGAGCGGTCGAGAAGATCGCGTGTACCAGGCTAGCTTGGACTCTTGTCTACGTGCTCGGTGGCTTTGAGACCCCGTTATCGGTGGTGGCGCGTCGGTTGCGCTCCGGCTTTTGTGTCCGGAGGGGTGCGGCGGAGCAACGGCATCGCGTGAGCGGTAGCCGCTCGCTTTGGCGCCGGTAATGTACACACGGGGCCGGTGGGAGAGGGGGGGGGGGGGGGGGGGGGGGGAGGGCACAGACGCACCGCGCGCGTGTAGCGTGAATCTTGTGAGCTGCCGCGACCGACCGACTGACTGACTGGATAAGGGAGAGTAGGTCGCCGCGGGATCGTCGGACCACCGACCATCCGGAAGGAGCACCGAGCAGACCAACGTTCGCGTAGTCGTCGGAGATGTCGTGGTGTGCATCCGATATACTGGCCACCTTCCTCTAAGGCTCTGTTTCATATGAGGGAGTTTTCGTAGATGGTGGTTTCCGCTGTCCCACGACGTTCTGCGCAACTGCTACGAGATCCGGGACTCTGCGGGCAAATTCTAGCGCCGCGCACGCGCAGTAGTGGCGTCTTCGTTCTGGAGAGCGTAGCGGAGCTGGGAAAAATGCGGTCTACGAAACTCCCTAATGAAAAACAGCGCAAAAGTGCCTTGCGGTATTTGTGCCCTTGCCGTCACCGCGGCTGGACCTGCCACGTACAACGAACGTGGAGTGTGCTTGTTCATGCACGTGACAGGTCTAGCCGCTTAGTAGCAAACTCGCAAAGGACGACGAGCGCCACGATGATGTACTTTTGGCACTGCTTGATTTGGCTCGATGGGACTGTGTATCGTCGGTCGGACTTCAAGTGAAACGGAGTGGTAGCTAGAGAGCTGCGAACGATTCGGTAGTCGAGTTTATTACCGTGTATCGTGGTTTTAGGGACGAGGAGCAAACAAGGAACCGGGGTTTGGGAATCCAATCTAGCTTTTTATACTCGTTCTGTAACACTTCGTGTCATCACGCAATGGAGCGTGACGGACGCCACGGGAAAGTGTCACGTCGCTAAACGTCCCCCCGAAGGTTACGTGACACCAGTCTTGTACACGTTACTCGAAAAAAAAGTATTCATTGCAATTACGGTTACTCGGTTAATGAAGTATTTAATTAGATTACTCGGTTATACCTAAGAACAAAAAGTATTTGGCTGTTACTTGAAAAAGTAAGCCGTTACTTCTTCGGCTCACCTAAGATTTTCAAAAAACAACAGATTTTTCCTGCCGTTTTTGAGAACGCGTCCTTTGTACTGTCCATTGTTGGATTAGTATCGCCCGAACTCGCTAAACTAATTATCTTCTTAGTCCACCAATTTTGTGGTAAACCGTCCTCCCGTCGGAGACCCGGTTCGAGGATTCCTTGGTGGGAAGCTTGTTCTAAAAGGCGCCATTAAGTGGAGGGGACAATGGTAAAGGTTACGAGTAATTTCAATACTTCGAAAAGTAATCGGATTATTACCGCGATTACCTCCTAATAAATATATTCAAACGATTGCAAAATTACTTCAAAGAGTAATCGATTACGTATAGCGTCCGTTGCAGTCCGTCGTCAGGTGAACCGGACTTGGCTATAGAGGGAGTCGTACAATATGCCCGACTTCGTGTTTACGGCGAACTAGATATAGACCAACTGAAGTCTCCGACGTCAGGCCACTGTGGTGGCGCTGCTTTCTGCACTGCGCATGCGCGGATGTGTCCACACCCGGCGTGGAACAAAGGCGAGCTTGCTTGTAAACGGTGTGGTGATGTATGGGCTTAATTGTTGCGAGCGGAAAATTTGCACCACCGAGCTTGTTTCGTAAATAAGCGCGTTCGAATACACCGGTTGTTTTAATGTCAACGTTTAAATCTCGTAAAAAAAAAATCCCATCGCGTATTTGTACTGTGCCGTCGCTAGCGCGTTTACTGTTTTTGCCACGAGAGGGCGAGCAACGAGCTGGAGACGCGAATGGGCACCAAAATGTGGTACCCGAAAATATCTTTTCCACGGTAAAATGAAAAAAGAAAAGAGCTCCGATGTCTTGTTCGCACAACGGGTGTCCCACAGTGTACTTGCGCACGAATTCGATGCGCTGTAGTGTTTTAGCGGACCAAAGCCTGTCCAGCTGTGGTGCGGAAAGTTAAAGCCGCTGTTCTGTACTCTAAAACTGCTCCTGGCAAAAAAAAAAAAGAAAAAGAAGAAAAGAAATACAGGAAAAAGTGAATTGTTTAGTCCGTGTTCCGTTCCTCGTCGCGTAAAATACGTCGCGATGCCCGCGGTCAACGCGCATAGGCGCGCAGTTCGTGTGATCGCGTTCGGCGGTACGGCGCAGAACAGGATCGGTGCATTCGGACTGCATCAATATGGCAACCCCAGGAAGCGGTCGCTACATTGTACAACGAAAACACAGCAGATACGAAATCGCCGAAACGAACTGGACCCACTGAGCTCCCCGCTGCTTCCCCCCCCCCCCCCCCCCCCGTCCTCTCTCTCTTCCAAACACTGCGCTTAAATAAAAAAAAAAGGAAACAAGAAAAGAAATGTGTGAAGCACAGATTGAGCGTCACAGCGCGACCCAGAAGCGAAACACAAACAAACCGAACGGAGGAGACAAGTTTCTGGGAAGAGGGTAAAAGGAAGCGACTTGGGCAGCCGCCGCCGCCACCGCGATGGAGAAGAAGCAGGCAACACGGCCTTCTTTTTTTTTTTTTTTTTTTGTTAGTGGTTTATGGTGTGCGCCCAGTGCCATCGTATCCAGTCAAAAAAAAAAAACAGTAATAAATTTATTTAATTACAATTACTCTCGGCTAAAACGTATTCAATGGGAATGCTCGATTACTTGAGAGGAAAAGCACTTCGCCGTTATTTACAAAAAGATGACCGCTACTTTTTCGATTTCTTGGAATTCTCAAGAGGACCGTTTTTTTTTTTCTACCGGTTTGAAAATGGGCCTTTCGCACTCTCTATTATTAGATTAAAATCACCAAACTATGAATTACTCATCTTTTTTTCATCCACCAATTTAGGTAAACTATCGCCCTTTCTGAGACTTGGCTCGAGGACCCCTTGCTAAGAAACGCGTACGGACAAAGTGCGGCATACAGGGAGTATAGAGAAAAGTAGTAGGAATGGTTACGAGGGAATTTTAGTACTTGAAAAAAGTAGTCAGATTACTCTCGTGATTACTTCGCGATAAACGTGTTTAAATTAATGCAACATTACTCACAAAAGTGATCGAGTGCGAGTAATTTTAGCACTAAAAAGTAATCAGCTTACTTTCGCGATTACTTCGAGTTCGGCGTCGAACCCCGAGTATCCACTGGTTCGCCGAAGTGTGAGCCTCTCAACTTTTAGCAAAAGTTCGACAAAGTTCGACTTCGAAACGTTCGTGCCCGACTTCAACACGAAATTTTGTAATGTTTGAATAAACAAATTTACGCAATGGATCATTCAAACTTGTATCCTTCAAACATGTCTGCGTGCAGTTTTTGTATGGTCAGCGTTACAGGAGCTGTCATACGAGAAAAAAAAAAAAAGATCCTCCCACACAGTGTCCGCAGGTATTACCGGGTATAACCACGGCTTTACACGCAAGCAGACGACAAGGAACAGACTTCACGTCAAAGTGGTCTGCCATCGCGGCGCAGAGGCGAGCCAAAATAACCTTATTTCCGGAAACGCAATAAGAAAAAAAAAAAAAAGAGGCACCGGGATTTCGATAAAAACAAAACAGAAACGAAAAAAAATAGGAAAGATATAAAATGGCGCTAAAAAGCGACGGCCCGAGATAAAAGTAATGATAAAAAAAAAAAAAAAAGAAGGGACCGTCCCGAACCAAAATCCGGAGCGTGGTTTTGGAAGAGCGGACGGTACGGTCCAAGGAGCCCGGTCTGCGGTGAGGAAGGCGCAGTTGGGTAAAAGAAGCCGGGCCGACCAACGGCATATCGGGTGGAGGGGGGGAGGGAAGAAGAAGGCCTCCAGTGGCGGTGTCGTTAACCTCCGACCCCTCACGGTTCCTCTCGGTCACCGCGACGGGATCTCTGCTGCTGCCGGGACTTCTTCTTGGGCCTCCTGCCGCCCTCCTCGTCTCTCCCCCTACCTTCCTCCTCTCCCCTCCGCCCCTTGTCTCTTCTGCTCCTGCCGCTGACTTCTGGGGATTTTCTTGTTGTTTCGGCGGAGACGAGTTGCGTAGAACGATACTCACATATCACCCCCCCCCCCCCCCCCCCCCCATCCTCCCGTTTACATATATAAATGCGGTCTGATGGAGATCATCTTTGGCGATCCTGACGTATAAAAGTTACGGTACCATCGGGTTACGTGTGATGACTCGTTTTTTTTAACCTCTCAGAAGCACGACTGTGGTTTTCTTTTTTTCTTTTTTTTTTCGAGGTGGGCGATTTCAATTTTTGGTGGTCTCGTAAACACAACTGATATATTATATAATAGTTTTGTTTCTTTACAAACAAAAAAAAAAATTTTGTAGACGATATGAATTTATCGCGGTCAACAGTCGCCTTCGAAACGCCGGGCGTATTGAAGAAATTGCTTGGAGTCTACTAAGTACCCTTTCTTATTACTTACTAAAGTTCTGCCGAAATGTTCACATTTTAGAAAAAAAAAAAAACTATGGAGAACAAAGATGTGGCCACCCCGTACGCAAATCATGCAAAAGACAGTCTGGAGACACTGTTTGGAGAGTGTTTGTTTCTTGTACGACGGTTTCGTCAGATTGGTCACGCAAAATTGTCTGCAAGCAGACAACTTCGAGCAGCGTCTTTAAACAGTGGGAGTGTTAGTATCGGAAATCGTTCGACATCATCTATCGGCAAACGAGAAGCAATTTTTGATGGCCTCCCAGAAAACGATGACCAGCTATTGTGGATCTAAACGAAGGAGAAACAAAATTACGGCGTGTTTTAATTCAAACGCTTAACAAACCGCCCCCCCTCCCCCGGCTCCGCACTTTTGCTCACCGCCACTGTCTTCACGTAGGCACCAAAAAAAAAAAAAAAAAAAAGACAAACAAACGTATACACGGATGCGGCGGCTACAACTACGAATGCGCTTATAAACATCCCGGGAAAAGGGAAAAAGAAAACCCGGGAGCTTCGTGTGAACTCGGGACATATATACAGAACGATGGTGACGCCTTCTTCCCTTAATGACGTCACAGAAATCAGCGCTCGATAGGACTCTTTTCTTTTTCCTCCCGGTTATCCAACATTCTTCGCGCTAATCGAGAAGACAATGTATGAACATCGCGCGAGGAAGTGTGTACACATCAGCTGATCGGGTAGCTGGACTCTTCATAACTCGTCTTCGAAAACGGCGATCTAACGGAAGCCATGCACGGATCGATCACGACTTCACGGTCCTCTCGTACGAATCTGGACTCGGATACAGCCCACACAACCACACATTCCACCTTCTATTACGAGCCAATTTACTCGTAGACACTTTACTCGTAGACTCTTTACTTGTATCTCGTGGCAAATAGTAAAATACCATGTATAGATTATACGCTCAGCACGCATTCCGTAGCAAGTAGCACGAGCAGAGGAGACACTCGACTCATATTCCATTACAAATACTACGATTAATTGAGTGGGCACTTATACGGTATACCCATGCCGGTAGAGATACTTGCAGTCATAGCACATATTCCTTAGTGTAGACGTTCTAATTTACTCGTAGTTTATACACGCAGAAAGTAAGAGTGTAGGGGGTCTCAGGGGGTGTCAGGGGGTCCGGGACCCCCCTCCAATTATGGTGGGGGGGGGGGGGGGGGGGGTCTGAGAACCCCCTTTGTATCTAAGGTTACACATGTACACTATCCCCCATCACCGACAGCTTTAAGCCGCAGTTACGCTACTCATAGATCGTGCAAAGGAATCGGTGGTATCCGCGGACAAAACAGATTTATCCGCGGACGTGAATCGGACATATCCGAATCATGTTTGCACCATAGACACTAGTGCTACAAATGCAGAGAGATTTTGTACCATCAGTGTGACGGGGCTATCATGCAAACAAGGGACGCGCCTCAGAGATTATCCACAGAGTTCTCCGCAGACAAGTCTGCGGACAATTTGATCTTCGGAGTTTTTATCTTGAGGCCCCGTTTTCGCCCGCGTTCGATAACTAGCGACATTCAGCTCTGTGTATTCGGAGCTCCGTCGGTCGCCATTTTCCCGTCGAAAATTTCGAAAAACCACTCGTAACTTTTGAACCATAATAACGAAAAGCTCTGCAACTTTGACACCAGGTTCGGACCGCTAGCGTTACGTTTTGGGCGGAGAAGGAGCGTTCGGTAGTTTACGATTAACGGTAATAAAAACCATGTATTTTTTTTTTCGGGGGGGGGGGGGGGGGCATCTTGTAGAGTCAACATTCTGCTCTATTCTTATTATATGCACTAGCATCTGCCACACGTCCGCTCGATCGCTTCTTTATCCGACCTCATCGAAGACGGGATGAGGCGCGAGCCATTTTACGAGAAGAAATCGCCGCAAAAAGAGGGGAAGGAGGAGGACGCATAAAGGGGAGAGGGCCATGCGAACGGACCGCGCTCCAGCCGGAGGCCTACACACACACACCGCCACCGACGAAGTGGTCGACAGATCTTGCCCACTTGTTTCTGTTTTGTTTTTGCTTTTTCATCCCCCTCGTAATTTTGTTTCCCACGCAAGAGCGGAGCGACTGTTGCTGCTGCGTTCGTGAGTGTTCGTACAGAGCGCGGCTGAGCTTTTCCAGATGCTGCTCTCGCTGGCTGGCCGTGAGTCTGGACGTGGATTTATTTATCCCGTTTATTTTATTTTTTTCTTGTATTTTTTCTGTTGAGACAGACGACTATAAAGACTGCGCCCCATCACACGCTGCCCTTTCTGTCGGCTAACGGCCTTTTGTTCATTTATTATATCAGATCAAGGTTGCGGCTTCTCTCATTCGCTCCCATCTCCGCTGCGTGTTCCGAGAGGTGCCCGTGGCGCGATCTTTTAGGTTGACCGGTCCCAGTCATCCTAAGAAAGCCGGAAATGGGGTCATCCTCGCCGTGACTATGCTATTTTTTCTAATATCCCCGGTGAGCCTGTAATAGCCTCTGTACCAATTTATTTACATCTTTCTGCTCTATTGTCGACAAGAAAACCTTTGTAATTATGCAAGTCCAAGATGGCAATCCTATACCCCTGTGATGAAATGTAGTCTGCTGCCTACCCCTTGTTTTCGTAGCCTTTCACGTTTGGTCGTGGGCGGGAGCTTATCTGTGCCGACGTAAAAGCAGATTGGTTTTATTTTGGACAAGGTGGTTATGGAACAAGTTTGGCAAACAATCTTTGAGGTTTTAATTAGTTCCTTAGTTCAATAAATTAGACTGCCTTTTGCAAAGGGTCTACTAGCTAATTTCCGAAGTGCGTTACTGATAAATGAAGGCAAGTAATTAATGCCAGGTTTTCGGTAGTCAGTATCACTGAAGTGGATGACATGATAAAAAATAAAGTTCAAACTCCGCCTCAAGCACACAGCCTTCTACCTTCGATAACACTTCGGCACTAACGCAGCGAATGCACCGTGGAATCCAATGTGCGCGTGCAGGAGACAGAGCTTCTACCGCATTCGTAATTCTTGTCACCGATGATATATAGTCCTTCGTTTTACTGTATGCGTAGTTTGTTCTAAACTTTAAATAATAATTGTCGATTTTTACACAATATAAAACTAAACACTGCGAACCCTATATGATAAGCTAGTTTGTTAATAATTGTATTTTCCTTCATTGTTTTTTGTTTTTGTTTTTTTCGGATTGGGTCGGAAAGAGGGGCCAGTGCAAAAGTCTATGAAGCCGACGAGGCATTGGCCCCTTACAGTTCACATAAGTACCTCCGTAAATGGGAAGTAAATGAAACGGTAAACCCCATAATTATTGCATCCCTCCTTCGCCAGGCGGCGTCAGCTTGTTTTCAATTTCCGCATAAGTCCAACTTCAGTCGAAACTTTCGTCGAACTAGGCAACGAAAATTCGAAAAAAAAAATTGAATCTATGTTCCTCGTTGGACCAGTCAGGCGTCGCTCCGTTGGCACGGGATCGCGCTCTCGCCCAAACCCACGTGCAGAAAGCGGGGTCAGATGATTAAAGGGAGATGGTTGATTTGTCCGGTGAGCGCGTAGATCCCACCGCACTGTAATTAGCTTAGGGAGTAACGGAGCATAGTCGAGTGTGCCTTGCGCAACCTCCGGTACCCGCCAACCTCGGTCCTTTAAATACAAGAAACCGGCAGGCATTTTTTTTTTTTTTTGGTTCGAAGACACAACATATTGATCACCCTCTTTTTCATAACCGTATGAGCAGAACCGGCGCACAAGTACATAACGTTATTTTAGAACATCAACGCCACCTCCCACTGAATGGTGGCGATGCCTAAATTTCAGATAAAGATAAATGAAATGGAGAAGAAAAGCTCAGTGAGCAGTATGGTGACGGCACAACTGGCTCTCTTCCATGTATACAATCACTATTCTAGTTTTACTCAAGTGTACACAGGCAGATCTACCGATTAGCAAGGATCAGCTTCTGCATTTTTTATACCATTTTTAGACACACATCGTTCCTTCCGGCTATCACATCGATCATCCTGTACAACAGCTGAGTTGCATGCTATACTGTCAGCATTACAGTTTATTCGGCATGCAAGCACGATAAAGAAATGGGTCATATGCAGTGCCTCTCAAGTGGCTCTGACATCCATACAATCAACGAACTGTAAAAGTAACAACGGCGGTTACATTTCCAACGTTTTCACTGAAATGACGGCGGCAATGAAGGCAGGCCATGACATTGCACTTATGTGGGTTCCAGGACACTGTGGCCTTGCGGGCAATGAAGCGGCAGACTGCCTCGCCAAAGAGGCACACCGGGACGGTCAACATTAACGGGTGCCCCTTTCCCGTGGAGACACTCGGAATCGAGATATTAAAGGCAGTAGTCTATCGGCCCTCAGATAAAACTCCGCGTGCCCATTTCTTTCACACGCAGCATAGAAACACTACTACACAGACTTCGTCTCAATGTCGCTTATACCGCTAGCGTTTTACACCGCATCCATCGTGCAGACTCTACAGTATGTGCGTGTGGAAAGTCGGTCGAAGATGAAACTCATCATACCAGAATGCTCGAGATTCAAGAAGTGTCAAAAGGAGCTCACTTTACGGCTCATGGTACTTGACGACCGCCCCTTGTTGCTAAAGAAGGTGCTAGGACCTTGGCCTACCCCAGTTCTACAAAAGAGGGTTCTGTTTGCCTTACATGATTCGAGGGGGACCGACTCTATTGACAGAGGTGCACAGTCGGGACAGCTTACGTGGCGCTGAGAAAACAACAGGCACATCAAACTTGTTGGCGACGCGCTTGACATTGTGGGACAGGGCATGAAGATACGGCACAACAACTGGTCTCGACGCTGGTTTTCGTCGTACTTCTTGGCCAGCTGGACCCCTGAACTTTTTTAGCAAGAACTCAGCAATGCCCACTATGACCCCCAGAAGGAAGCCTGCTGAGATCAGCCTAACAAGCTGCGCTTGGAGACTACTCTCGCACCTGTGGTGACAGGACTTAGTCAAGGCTGCACTTTTATAACCTGGAGTGTATTGCAGGGTATTCTGTGCAGTGTTTAGTTTATGTGACAACTATGAACTCTCAAGAAAATGAACACTAATCGCTCAAGTTGAAACGGGTACCCGGCGCTGCCATAGCAGCAGCCATTGTCTCCTTTTTATTTCTTTTAGAGCGCAGCTCTTAGGCGCCCGTTTCCGGCTTGAGCGGCGTCGCCGTCAGCGTAACCGCGCGGTGCATTATGGGACATTTTCCATGATGTACCGCGCGGGCAGGAGGAGGAGGGGGAGGAGGTGGGGGAAGGAGGAGGAGAGAGGGAAAGGAGGGAGGAGAGCAAGGGCCTGAAGGATGCGGGGAGGAGGAGTAGGAGGGAGGAAGGTTATACCCTCCTCTCAGTTCCCTCCCCCCTCTTCCTCAAGAGCTGCGCTCTAATTCGGCGTTACGGGGTGTTGTAAACGTCCTTCATTTTTATCACTTATTAAAGAAAAATGAGTATAGTAGAACTCTAACCCTAGCAGGTTCGAGCCGTCCCTAATCTTCGGTGGATTTCGGGAGCCTTGGTCGTCAAGGAAACCCGCCAGTTCTACGGGATCTGTTAGAAGGTCGGTACTTCTCCGGGATGGCCAATAGACCACCGAAACCGTTAATCAACTCGCAGCGAGTTGGCAAGTCCTCGACACGCCGTCTAGCCCGCAGTACTCTCGCTTACGAGGCAGGCGCCGAAAACCACTCAGAGTTCTGAGAACACCCCCGAAGTGAAAGTACTCTCCGCTTCCACACCAGACTAAACCTAACCTAACCTCCAGTGAACTTCCCCAGCTTCCAGGAAGCCAAAGAGACCACGCCGCTTTCACTTTACGTAACCCAATCCCGTAAACGAAGAGAAAGAAACACGAACAGAACATCGAACGGTAAAACAAGAAAGAAGCCAGACGTTTTCGTTCATGTCGGCACTTCTGTCTCGCCGTGAACACACACATATAAAAACAGTTCTTGTTTTTTTTTTTTTTGCTTTTGAAAAACTCAGCACCGTAACGTAAACAAAAAACAACTCGCGCCAGCATTTTCGTGTTCTTGCCGTTACCTCGAGAACCCATGTAACGCGCTGAGATGAGAGAAATATCGAAAGGAGGAAACAACGCATACACATCTGCACGAAGTACCCCTACAACATACAAACCACATCTCTATATTCTGCTTCACCTTACCATCGTACCGCACCGGACGTTACAAACTCTTCCGGTCAATTCAATGCTTCGAGAGTACCACGTGACTTCACGGCTCGCACGTTCCTTCACACCTCTCGAGTCTCGAAGCCCACTTGAGACTTCCATGGGTATACGGCTAGTATTGGCTCCGACGCTTAGCAGGCTTCCGCCGTGGTCCATCGTTCGACTAAACAAAGTGCGGAAAAGCAGCGTCGAAAACAAACGTCTTCAGGGAAACGCAGATTCGACCGAAACCGCCGGTTTAGGTTTTGTTGTTGTTTTTTTTTTTTTTTTGCGCCTCCCGACCGTCGGCCGTCCACGGGCCTACCGCTTTTACACGAGCATTTCACTTTCTTCCGAGCCCCTGTAAGCGGAGAGGTGGGCAGGGGTGTGGGCATCTCGGGTGATCTATTAGGGACGCGTCTCGGTCAACGCTGCAGCCGCCGCCTGCCAGCCGCAACTGCACGCCACCGCGGACATCTTTCTTTTGTCTGTTGTTTTTAAGCCATCTTGTGTCTTCGGCACTCGTTAAAAGATTTTACTAGTTGGGGTGTGGGCGTTACGGTGCGTGGAAGGAGCGGCGGCGGTGGCGGGCGGCGGTGCTGCCGCGAGTTACTCGATACCCAGGCTTCCCGAAACTTGGAGGTCAGTAAACTCTTCCCAAGTCGTGCGTAGAGGACCGTCCGGATAGACTTTAGCTCTGGGGAAAGGAAGAAAAAGAAGAAAAGAGGGAGCAATAAGGGAGAAGGAGGAGGGTGTGTCTTTCTCTTTTTGGTTTGGGGATTTGGTGTAGCCTTCGAAATAGAGGGGCAGGGGTATTTTTTGGTCTGGGCTAGAAAGGCCGGGGGAACCAAACGACAAGGTAGTAAATTTCGGCGCCTTCTGTATGTTGTGCATGTCTCGCACGTGACGTCATCGCACTGGTGGTTATTCCCACCTGTTTCTTGCTGCGATGAATTCGGTGCTGCGAAATCTGCGTTTCAGACTGCATCCTGGGAAAGTAGCACCAAGCTCTCCGCACGGTCGCCATGTTTGTTCATGAAACGAAGAGTCTCTTCTTGACCTTACCATTGTTGGTGAGTTGATCCCAATTCGCGGGGACAGGTTGCTTTGTATGTAAAGACATTTCTTGTGAACCCAGATTTTGTTATAGACACACCGGCGAAACACGCGCACATCCTCGCATCGCCACCACATGTGGCGTCGGTGCTTGCCGGCTTTGAAGAATACTTTCCCTGCCATGAAATACACAATAACAATATCGTTACGAGAGATCTGTATAATTTATAAGTTGATTACCTGCACACTGCCAAAGATATTGGCGAAGAAAAGCTTTCAGTACGATGACGCTCCCTTGGAATTTTGGCGCGACTGGTTCAGAACGACCCTTTGGAAGCTTCGAAGATTTGATGGGACCAAAATGGCAATTGCTATGGCAACAGAACCTAAACAACCAATCGACTTACGAGATTTGGTCGTGCGTAGGTTCATATCTGTTTGTGTCCGAATAGCAGACAGGGAAGGCAACGGCGCTACTTTCCCAGTATCATGTGCCTTTAGATCACGGGAGCTTGGAACGCGTGTGCAATGGACAGACAGCTCGTGCTGCAAAACGATCATATTGTCATTCTTTTTTTTTGCCCGCGTGCGGCCGTCATTGGAATCACTACTTGGCGATCGCTTTTTTTATTGCCTAAATTTTTCTTAGGAAAACCATCGAAACAGTCGAACGTGTTCCAAGACAAAATAACAGACGCCGAGCTCGAAACGCGACGACTGTTATAAATTTCTTCTTCCATGTTCTATCCTCGTTCGATCACATTCTCTACTTGTCCATTGCAACTCTGCTAGCAAAACTCGCCCTATTACTCCGACGCACGTTCCAAAAAAAGCAAGGCAAACTCCATTTATTAACGAATCAGGAATTGTATTGGGTTCGTGTTGTATTTAAAGGGCACGTACATGCAAAAAGAGAGAGAAAATAAAAAGAGAAGTCGCAGCTTCCTAATGCTACGACCCAACAACGCAGGAAGCGCTCGTCACAGATTCGACAAAACCAAGTCGCCATAAGTCATCGACCTTCACCGTAGACGAACCGCACCAGCGGCAAGCTCGACATCGCGTCCGTTTTCCATCACTAAGGGTATATATACTTTTTTTACATTCATCGCGTAGCGGGACCCGCGCCACCACACCGCGTCCTCAGTCTCGCACACGCGCGCTCGACTCCATGAAAGGCCGACAACGGCCACAAAAGTCAGCACCGTTACGTCGTTATTATGCACGGCCGGGCATACCTTCACCAAAGCGTCTACCCCCAGCCCAACAGACGCAACAGAACACAAACTTCCACGCAACACAAACCGAGTCGCCGCCGTCGCGAAGCTTGAGCTCGCTGTCCGCACAACAAGCCTGCCTGCCACCCCGCGGTAGAAAAGGGAAGCAAATAAAATAGGGAGAGGGTGTAAGGAAGAAGAAGGCACGGGTACGGGAAAGGAGGAAGGAGGGGGGGGGGGGGGAAACTGAAGAGCTGCGGATAGAGGAAGTGAATTGGGAACTTCTGCCCGACGGGAACAGGAAGTTGGAGAGGCGCTCTCTCGGGGCTGGGATGTCAGTTTCCGGGGTTCGAGCCACTGTTCCGGGGCTGTCCTGTAGTCTTTCCTCCCCTCCCTCTTCCCTCCCCCCGTCTCTGGTCCGCGGTCACGACCCCAGGTGTCCACTTCCGTTCGAGCTCTGCCCTTTCCCCTCTCTCACCTTCTCTTTCTTTTCTGGAGGAGCGCGCGGGAGAGATCTGTCCGAAAAGTACCGGTCTGCTGGGCCTAACGGTTAAGATTTTTTTCTCCTCTTCCCCCTCCTTGCCCCCCCCCTCCCCCCTCCCTCTCGTTTTTCCCTCCTCCCTTTGACTGCGCGCCGTGGAGGCATCCGACGAGTTTTCAAATAAGCCAAACCTCTGTTCCTCGGCTTATTCAGTTTACCCATATACTCAGTTTTACTCCAAGTCCAATGCAGCCAATGGTGCAATACGATAGACTCATCCAAGCAGCAGCAATTGTGCATCGTCATGGCGCTGGTTGTTTTTATGGGTTTGTGAAATGTAGTATATATATCTCCCACTATCACTCCCAGACTGTTTTGGGGAATGATGTTGGCGCCGACGTCGTTGAACGTTTTGTCGAAGTCTCTCTACCTTCGGCTGAATTTTGAAGCCACAAGACCTTGACCATCGTAACCCGGTTTCGCGCAGGTACGTTCCCCGCCATCGACGTGTGTGCCTGTACGAACCATACGAACCAGTAGAACCTTCGCTGTCAAGGAACATCTATATGTCACTAAGAGGAACTGTTTGGTGTCAGACGATGGTATATTCGTCTGAGCGCTATAGACATTCGTCACCGTTAAAGTAACGGGTTCCGCAGAATAGTTCGGGCTACAGAATACTTTAGAAGTTCGTTTCAAATCGCGACGACGAGTGGCCTTGGAAGGCACAACTGGGCGCTTTTTTGGATGGTGCGCTCGGTCGCTTCAAAGCAAACAGTCAAATCGAAAAGACGAACTGCTTGACCCGGGTTGTACGTGATCGGCGTGCTACTATTCTTCTTTGCGAAATAAACGAAAGGATCTTTCGGGGGGGTGCCACAAAACACTTGTACCGAATAGCGGGACAGCGTTGTGGCGATACGCGACGATGTTTCGGTATCTTCGGGAAAACAAGTACTTTGTCGTTGTTGTTGTTGTTTTCAATAAACGGCTCGATTTTTAAATTCGGTCCTTGTCTGGGTCAGTTGGCGATATCGCTCAGACCGAAACGCACGAAAGTTTGCTCTGTGTGTAAAGCATGTCGCCGAGGAGATGGCAGATTCTTCCGGGGGGTGCGCGCGGTTGGGAAACGGTATTGTAGATAAGCACCTCGGAGCCTTGCGACACTGTCAAGGCCCGCACACTCAGTGTCCCGCGGCGTGCATAAGTTGCAATCGTCCCATCTCAGATGATACTCCGTTTTGTAAGAAAAATAGAGAAATAAAAATTCGCGAGGTTTGCGGAAAAACTTTAGGGTGTTTCTGCGAGATTTCTTTCGTGTTCCAAAAGTGCTCGTTTATCGGAGTGGCAGGTGTTCGAAATCGCCGTCGAAGCATATTTTTGACGAGTCACTTCGATTAGATTTTATTTCGCACACTCTGATAGGCTGCCAAGCGATTATTTTATTTTCGGCACTTAGGACACCCTGCATTTCCTAAGCTTTCACTGACTTCAGCCGTCCCTTTTCAACTATGGTCAATTTAAGAAACGCAGGAAACTTTCATACGTTTTTGCTTTATGGTCCGTTTTTCAGCGTCCCTATCCGCTAATGCCTGTAGGAACGCCGAGCGGTAAGATGATGATCCGGTCTATACTTCGTTTCAGCTAAGTCCAAACGCTGCCGACGCTATACGAGCTAATGGGACTGATCGGAGCAGCGTCGAGAGCGAAACTCACTAGGTCTTGTGCGTTTATGATTGATTCAGCGATTATAGAACGCATACAGACAGATGACGAACACCATGATGGTGCGCTTTTGACGCTGTTTGATTGGTCCGATCAGCTCGTAGCGTCGGCTGCGTTTGGTCTTAAAGACGACCAACGAGCAGAAAATAGGAAATTCTCTTCTCGATTCCTCCTTTCAGTTCGAGAAAAGGGGAGACTCTCCTGCTTTCTGCTGGGAGTAGCTCGGAGCAACACGTCCTCGATAAGAGAGCCTAAGTGCTGACTTTGACTGCGTCAGTCAAAGAGGCGCCCGTAAGGCGCAGATTGGACACGACAGTGACGTCAGTGCTCGGTCGGAACTCGGGTCCAATCAGCGAGAACCCGAGTCCCCGCCGATCGCTGACGCCGCGGTCGTGTCCAATCTGCGCCCTGAGGTCGCTTCTTTGAGTGACGCGGAGCAAATTCAGCACTTATGCTCGAAGGTGTTCCTCAGAGACCAGTTTTTGTGAGGAGAGGAGGAGAGAAGAGAGAGAGAGGAAATGGAGAAAAGGAGCCCTGGGAACCGGTGTTCTGCCCGGCAGAAGACGATTCTGTAGGTCGGCCTTTAAAAGGTGAAGCGAAGTGTTCACACTGAGAGGCTCGCTAGGGGCGCTTCTGTTTTCCTCACTATGGGTAGTGCACGTGCTACCCACGAGGTTTCGTATTAATTTTCATAGTGCATAGCTTGGCGTTGCACGTGCTTGCCCCAGCAGGGGAAGTCGAAGTATCCTCACTCTGGGTTGTGAAAAACTTCCACCAGGCGGGGATACCCAAACCTCTCGCCGCAAATAGTGGAGCGATAAGACGAAGATCTGGTCCAGTCATTAACTGCGTCTCTCTAGCGTCCGTGATGGCGAAAAAAAGCTACATTCACCGTTTGGCCTCGATCGTATTGATTTTAGAAATATGGACCGAATTGAACCGTTTACGAGGGTCTTATCTAAATAACGCCGAGGTCTCGTGGCGCCGCGGCTCTGTAATACGGCTGTCTGGAACGCGGACGCTACGCGCAGTGAACACCACCAAGGATACGCAAAACTGAAAAAATGAAATCCCAGTGTTTGGCGCAAGGATAGGTGTGTGTGCATCGTGTAACCGAGCCTTTTATTAGAGGGAAAGGACAAGGAAGAGCGTCCGGCGAAGATCAACGTCCGATGTGCCCATAAAATAAGACCCTCCCTCCCCCGGTAACTAATATGCCCCCCTGCCCAGCTCCTATCCCTCTTTTGAACCTCCTCGAACTGTCCGCAAATTTATATACGCAGACACTGTCAAGTAACCATAAAGTTCTAAAGAGTAGCTTCCCCAACTTTTCTTGTGTGCGCGTCCGTGTGTGTAAATATGCTTTTTTTTTTTTTTTTGTCAGACCACGTATAATCGTTTTTTTGTTGGTTTTTTTTTTTTTTTTTTGGGGGGGGGGGGTTCTTTTTTTTATCGTCTCTGTCGCTCTTTGGCAATTTCAGATTTGTATGGCAGCACCTTTTTTTTCCCCTTTATTTTTGAGATGTATGGCAACTTCCGGAAAGTGAGTGACGTGCAATTTTCGGGAACCGCCGGCCCGAATTTCCTTCGCCCGCCCAGCGAACGGACGAGCGTCGTCTTGGGAAGCGAGCCTCCTTGGAGACTTTTCCCCCATACGGGCGGTTGGAGACTCGCTAGTCCTTATAGTTTGTTCGCTTATGACGTGTCAAGCCTGTTTCCCCTTCATAAACTCGCTTTTGATGATACTGACTCGACTGTAACCGCGACAACATTTCCACAGTCGTCTTTCGCAACAAGGAAAACTCCAGAATTTCTTAAATTTGAATCTGGGGAGAGGAAGCAGGGAGCGGGGGGGGGGGGGGAGGAGGGGTAGTTTCGGAGGCTGCGTGCATTCACAATAAAACGAGACCAAGCATAAAGCCAGCAAAGAAAGGTATACAAGTTCACACTATTGTTGGTGCAACATTTGAATTGTAATGGCAGTCATAGACAATGGCGGTATGGAAACGGCGGTATTCAAAGCACGACGGAAGGCGACACGCGTGTGCTAGAGACTGCGAATCCGAAAGCGACGCGTGCGATGGAAAGCGTCGCCGTGGTGGGTCTTCCACGATATGCCGAATGCTGACCATGACGTCAGCGAAGGATTTCTTATCGACGGAAATACGAGTAATCTAAAAACTTCAATTTTAACGGTGTTGGCAGTATTGGTTCCGGAGCGCAATGATTTCAAGCTTCCACCATGCTTTTAAAAAACACCATCGAACTTGTTGATCGAATGGTAATGACGTCACGAGAGGGAACCATAGGAGGGCGCCACCAAAGCATCTCGCCGTCCATCGACGCCATTCCGCCTTGTAGTGGTTATTCCTACTTGTTGCCTTCTTCGAACACCCAATTCGGCGGTGTAAACGTACCCTGGTACACTCTCAGAAATAGGTGGTGTGCAGCGGTACACCCCTTGTCTCATATGTAACACCCCAAAACTAGACTTCGACGTTCTGTCCACGGACGTCGAGCTGGCAATACCAACTTTTACGAGCAGCTTGATAGTCGAGCGATACAACTTATTAAAACAGCTAATGTACTCGTTAAAAGCTAGAGTAAGACAATAAAGGTTTCTTTAATCCTGTTGCAAAACCTATGCGATTTTTTTTTTATAGTTTTTGATACGCACATTAGCTGCGTAAAAGTTGGTACCGCCAGCTCGACGTCAGTGGACAGAACGTCGAAATGTAGTTTTGGGGTGTTACACAAAGGACAAGGGGTATACGCCTGTACAACCCCTATTTTTGAGAGTGCAAGGGCAACCGGTGGGGTGGCAGGTATACCAAGTGACAGCGTTTCTGAGATAAGCCACGTTAAGAGACCGTAAAAATTATTTTTCAACTTTTTTTCCTCGTTAGTCTTCCTCCTCAATTTAAAAGGAAAATGAGAAATCGCGTGGTCGTCACGTTCTCGAGCATCGGATGCGATGAATCCAAGCTCCAGCGTGCTTTTTAAGCACACCTTGAAACTTGTCCTTCGCAAGTGATGAAAAGTGGCCGTCACGGCACTCATTGGCCACGAACCCGGATTCATTCACCCTCAGAAAAAAAAAATAGCTGTATTTTACACCCTTTGTCTTATGTAAGACACCCCAAAACTTCAGTTCGGCGTAGAGAGCACTGACGTCGAACCGACGGCACCAGCTTTCATATGAGGCTTGATAGCCGTGTGGTGCAACTTATTGAAATAGCTAATGTGCGTGTTACTGACTGAAAAAAAAAAAAAGATGTTTTTTTTTTACTTTATTGCAAAACCTCAGTGTTTTCTTTCTGTGGTTTTTGATACGTACTTTAGCTCTTTAATAATTCCTATCGCGGCGTTATCAAGCCCCTCGTAAAAGTTGGGGCCGCCTGTTCGACTATAGTGCGCTGTACGTCGAACTGAAGTTTTGGAGTGCATCATATGGGACAAAACAATGTAAGACGACATCCCCCTTTTTTTTTAGAGTGTACGTTGACGGGTTGAATATTACAAGCGCATACGTCCGAGTGACGTAGTGTTCGTGTGTCCAGTGCGTGAGGTGTTTTAAGCTGACGTGAAAAGGCGGAGAGCATTCGAAGTAAAGGAGCTAAAAAATAGTCCGCTATATTTTGTATTTTCGTACAAAAAAAAATCAGGCTTTGGGCTTGTACCCTCGTGTATTAGTTTCCTTTTGGCCCACCAAAGTGTATGCGATTAGTAAAATTCATTTCGAATATCATTTATTTCAGCCCAAAAAATTCTTTTTGCTCCTTTTAAGGCTAGTGAAGGCTAGCGTGGTTTTCATAACACTTCAGGAAAAGGCAAGTCCATCTACGCTTCGACTTGCACCGAGCCCACAATGCTGTCAAAGCTATACTTGCGCAAGCGTTTGTGTCTGTACAGTGTTCCCTTCGCAGCATCGTGGGGCTACAACACCGTGAAAACTAGTCACCGAGACGACGAGAAGGACATGACCAGTGCTGCCATGTCAAAAATCGAAAACCCCGCCAATAGAATTCCTCCAAAAAGCTAAAAACCTCAAATTTAAGGGGTATGGCAGGAATGACTTTTAGACGCTATTTACTGCTATAATTTGTTTTAAAACAGCACGTTAAATAAAAGAACCCTTAGGAGGGAACTTTCCTGTTTGACTCAGATCGCATTAATGCACAAAACAATGCCCACTGCATGAGCTTACTTTTGCCATGTCTTCCTAACTTACTGGGTGTGTTGTCTAGCCATACCTGCCGACGTACATCTTCCTAGCTCCGATCTTTTGTGCAATACTTTATGACCCTTCAAAGCTTCAGTAACTAAAGTGACATGCTTTTCAAACGATTTATTCTCCAGTAGAGGTATCCGACCCGAATGGCACCGCTTGGAACTTCGTGTAACCAGTTTTAAAGTTTAGAATCCGGTTGCCCCCTTTTTTTCCTGGAATATTGTGTATAGTTTCATAGCCTCCTATTAGCCCCGTGCGCGACCGAAAGTGTCGCTGTGGTCGGCCTTCCACGATTGGCCGAACGCTGACTATGACGTCGGAAAGGGGATTTATCATCGACGGAAATAAGAGGAATGAAAGAACTTTAATTTTGACGGTGTTCGCAGTGTTCCTTTGAGAGCGCAATGATTTCAAGCTTCCACCATGCTAATAACAAACACCATCGAACTTGTTGTTTGCAAGGTAATGACGTCACAAGGGGGAACCACAGGGGGGCGCCACCAAAACTTCTCGCCGCTAAAAGCCTGCCAGATCACCACGAGACGCCGCCGCCGAAAGTGAAGAGGTAGAACGTCAGACAAGAGTCATGTAACGGGCGCCCCACTGCGGTGAGACGCCGAAACACACTTGTCCCGAGCGATAGAATGTCCGCTCGTGCTTCTCGCGTTCCTCGGGTTACCGCTTCTTTTCTCGCCTGGTTTGAAAACCATATGTCGGGTCCTCGCCGCTGCAAAAGCTGTACGCTGAATACCAGACTCCCCGAGAAATTCTCTGTGCTATACCAGATCCTCGAGCTCTAAATCTGCGACCGGGCACTGGTTCCTTAATCGAACTGCCAGGCTTTGTGAGTATAGAGGAGGCTATGATAGTTTCTGTCACCTATCCGACACTAAAAAATACAAAATCATACATTGACGCCCAAGTCAGCTCAAAGCATGTTTCAATATTCGCCACAGTATCATCTCAATAAGGTTTGATCTCTCTAACAACACTTTTGTTGAGAGCGAGTAAAAATAAGGGCCCCATACTCTACACTTACTACACCACTTAAGCTATAAACTTAGGGCTCATAAATGTGAAATGTGTCCCTTATCTACACGGCGGGAACAAGCGGACCCGAAGGACCGGGACATCGCGTCCCTAAAAAACACAAAGCCCCTAAAAACATTCCGACCGCAAAAAAAAAAAAAGGAATGCTACCTTAATTTGAAAACCGCTAAAAAATCCCACCAACTGCCAAACGACGTTTTCTTCCGTTAGACAACCAAAATACCGCTAAATTTAGTGAAACAATTGCTACATTTGGCAATACTGGACAGGACAGAGGGCGTCACTTCGGGATGCCCGGCTTCCAGCACTCCTCGCTATAGTTGCCTTCCGTCGTGCGTTGGTAGCGCGAGCAGGCTTAGGCTCGCGAGGCTCTGTAGCATTATCGAAGGTCGAAAGCTTGCGCTGGATGTGGTTCAACGGAAAGATCATGGCTCTCTGCCGTCTTAATTCTTTCACTATCTAAAGCACATGACAACCAAATCACGTCAGTGAGATCTAACTATTCATTCTTGAAAGGTTTGATTCGCTCTCGCTATTTTTCCATCGTATTAAATGACGCGAAGTATGTACGCAATATCCCCAGACACTTTTTTTTTTTTTTTTCCTGAAGGCAACGCTTATAATTGAGAAATGTAGGTTTTCGAAATGACCTATGCCCGATTTCGAAAAGAACACCTCGCATGGTTCACGTAGATTTCCCAGCTCGTGCTCTATCCAACGTGGCTTCCATCGCCTCGGCGTGGGATTCTTCCAAGCGTGAAGTCGTCGGAGATATAGTGTTGATGTGACCTTGTTTCGACCTGCATGGGCCGTCCTTTTTTTCAAGGACGCATACGCTTTCGAACACATTTGACCGTGGTGTCTTCTGCGCCTTGCCCAACCCAACTTTTTTCTTCCTTTTTTTTTTTTGCGACACTTGACATGAGTATAGCGCGTAGCCACATGCGCGCTCTGCAAGCTATCTGCATGCAGGCGACGACGGTTATTTCGCGATTCGAGTATATTTATATGATGCCTAAGGTCCCGCTTTACATTTTAGACATCACCAAGGATTCCGTTGGTCGTTCGTGCGTGGTATGTGACACGGCATTTTTTTTAGCGAAGGCCTTAACTGCTTGCGCAGTCCGGTTGCAGCTGTATATAGCTGCGGCCGGCGTCAGAGCTGGTGCCGCTCCTCGAATTGAAGCCTGGCAGCCCGGGTGCTCTACAATTTCAAACGAAGTTTGTTTCCAAATAAATTTAGCCAAGTTGGCGTAGGGGTAAAGACACTTAAAAATATTAAGCGACTCGCACGACGTTACCGGATTATGCTGGCATGGCCATTCTTACATGCTGTTGCCGAGCAAAAAATAATAGTGTGATGGTGTGACACGCATGCTCCATAGAGGGTACGCGCTCAGGAGAAAGGCCAGCCTAATGACCTCTGAGCGACTTTTGCGGAATCAACGGACCTAGCGGCTAGAACACAAAGCTCTCGTGGTGGGTTCGTTCGCCAGCTTTCTTAGGCAGACCAGAGGTTCACAGTATACTTCGGTGGTATGAACACGAAGTTGAGAATGCAGGTGCAAAAACACGCGATGAAAGGCTTGCTTGCACTCACGTGGATTCCTCCGCTACGCTGGTGGTGTATACCTCCACGAGTGGTTCCTTTCCTGCGCGGATTTTAAAGCGTAGCAATGCTATTTCCAAGCAAATAGTCATTAGAAATGAGAACCAGACCCGCTAAACAATGTCGAGTAAAAACCATGCATTTTTTGCTCAGTCCACGCGAAGGTATCTTTGGCAGGCTTGCATTCGCTCGTGCTTACTTCAGTACACTCCATTCACCCTTGAAGACGGACGACCAGTTCGCGCTTTCCATTTTTGCCCCGCTTCCTCCTTTCCCACCCTCTAACCTGTCCACCGTTGCCTGTTTCCTCCTCCCCCATGGTGAGGAGGACCTTCTGCCTTGCAGAATTTCGATTCTGGTCGTCGGACTTTAAGTTGAGACTGAAGTCAAAGCAACGAGCGCGAGCTAGCTCGCGCTCTTGGCTTTGAGAAGTTAGCGCGAGTGCTATATAAGCCCCGTGCGCGACCGAAAGCGTCGCTGTGGTCGGCCTTCCACGATTGGCCGAACGCCTGACTATGACGTCAGAAAGGGGATTTTCATCGACGGAAATAAGAGGAATGAAAGAACTTTAATTTTGACGGTGTTGGCAGTGTTCCTTTGAGAGCGCAATGATTTCAAGCTTCCACCATGCTAATAACAAACACCATCGAACTTGTTGTTTGCAAGGTAATGACGTCACAAGGGGAACCACAGGAGGGCGCCACCAAAACTTCTCGCCGCTAATTATACCTGTGTGCGCGCGGCTGCCGAGCGTGTGCTGACGGCGAGCTTCCACAGTTCTTTTTGCAACGCGCATTCCGCACCATCATGATTTCCGGTCTTAGCGGGCTATTAATGTGAGCTTGTTCCAAGCACGCACTCCAAACAACGCCCTAAAATGTGACGTCCAGTGAATACCGGCGACGTTCGCGATCGAATGCGTCGCTGTGGTCGGCCTGCCACATTTGGCCGAATGCTGACTATGACGTCAGCAAAGGATTTCTCATGGACAGAAGTTAGAGTAATGTAAGAACTTAAATTTTGACGGTGTTGGCAGTGTTGGTTTGAGAGCGAAATGATTTCAAGCTTCCACCATCTTAATTACAAGCACCATCGAACTTTTTGTTCGCGAGGTAATGGCGTCACCAGAGGGAACCATAGGAGGGCGACACCCAGATCAATGAAACGGCTCTGGCGACACCAAAACATCTCGCCGCTAAGAGCACCGAGAGATCGCATCCCTCTCAAACACACATTCGCGCACATACGGCACACATGCACGACGTTGGTCGCCGTAGTCGCCGTCGCTCGGTGCTGTTTGTCTCTCAAGAAGTACGAGGGCATCGAGAGTTTAAAGGCTGGTGGTTCAGACACCTGCGTCGGTTGCGCTCGCATGCAACCGAAACGACCGTAACGACAAAGTCACCTGGACAAGTGTTCGTCGTACACAGCATGGCAAGCGACGCAAGGTGTAGCTTCGCGAAGCAATTCATGAGTCACGGTTGTCGCGGTGGTTTGGCCGTTACGGTCGTTTCGGTTGCATGCGAATCCAAGTGTTGCAAATGTGGGAACCAGCCTTTAAGAGCGCATGAAGTCCGACCCTGAACATTGTGAAGGAAGCGATTTTTGAACAGTCTTAATTTACACACACACACATACACACACACGCACACGCACGCACACGCACACACACACACACACACACACACACACACACACACACACACACACACACACACACACACACACACACACGTATCACGCTCTAAAACCGCGGTAAGACTGCTAGTATACATCATACAAAAGACAGTCTTCAGACACTGTTTGAGGCGTGTTTGTTTCTTGTCTGTCGGTCCTGTCACATGGTCCACTCAAAGAGTGTCCGCAGACATCTTCGAAGCGTACACACCTATGAAACAAACATGCCACGAATATGTTTGTGGCGTGTTCGCAGATGGTTCGGCCGTCGTGTCTGCGGCCAACATCGTCTCTTGTACGTCATGTACGAGCAGCGCAACCGCGGCTTACCGCGTTGCCGACTTGCGGTGCCCCGTTGACACAGTTGGCCAGCGAAGCCACCCCCACAAGATCTCTACAGACAGACCCCTTTGGTCTTTTGGGCGTGCGGCCGTGCGCGGCTAAAAAGTCGGACGCCGCCGCGGTTAGAGAGAAGAGTCCGCCCCGACAGAGGCTCTCAGGGCCGGCCATGCATCAGGAAGCGGTGGCAGCATGCGGCCCCGCAAGATGCGTCAGTTTCCTGGAAAACGGGGAGGGCAGTTCCTCGGAAGATGCACGTTCGCGTAGTGGAAGCACCTCCAAGGTTGCCTCTTCCATCTGGACGAGACGTGGCCCCCCGCCCGACGGAAACCGGGATACTTTATTTCCCGCGTGGACTCGACTCAAATGCTCGCTGCGCCCCCCCCCCCCTTTTCCCGCTTTGTTAAGTGTCTATATGGCAATTTAATTATATTTTATAGGGTACACCTCTACCGAATCCAGTTATTTCTTATCCTCTCTTGTCTTAAGAAATGCTGAGGCTTGCGTCAAACTTGAGTGAACGCAAGAACATGGTAATCTTCTCCGCTAAATTTAGCGGAAAAAGTTACCCGCGAGAGAGAAAATAAATGAAGGGAGTGAGAGGTTGGCAGCCTTATAAAGTTACCGGCGAAATTTATAGAGAAAAAGATCTGACGTTACATCTATCCGTGACATTACATCTCATCCGTAACGATAAATCTTTTTTCTGAATCAGCCCCCGAACCCGAAAACACGTCCTCTACCTCTAAAGAGATGGCCTCCCAAGAAATAGAGGAAAACAAAAAACTTAAAAAATGAGCTTTATTTGCGTCTATCCCGGCATTTCTTTGGCCAGTAATCTTATTGAATATTTGATGTGAGTCAACGATTGCCACTGCTTTCTGCAGTCTGTTCATCATTTGCTTGCCATCACCTCCTTAGGGGAAATCAAGCAACCGATGGCGTAGTTATAATTGTATTACGCGTGGCAGCGTAGACCATCCCACTGATCGCCCTCTGCGTACTAGCGACTGGGCTCTGGTATCCGTTCGGAGCATGGGTATAAAAGCTATCTTTTGCGAAATAACCAACACTGCGCATGCGTCTACAACGCAGTGACTCGGCATTATTGCCCGGTTGATATTCACTTCAAAAGTGTACATAAAATATTAATGAGAATGATCTGTCTATCACCAAAGCCTCAGTAGCAGAGAGAGAAAAAAAAAGATCAGAATCACGATTTTATTGAAGACATTTTAAAATCAGATTTGATTGATTTGATTTGATTTATATCGGAATAATTTGATTTAAATCATTGTAGCTAGAAAATAGTTATTTTATTGCTGGATATATTTTTAACAGGGCAGATTGATTGATCAATTCATCTGATCACTGATAGCGTCGTGGAAGAAACAATTACTGTAAATGTAAAGTGCAGATTAATTAACAACTTTTTATTGTAGCCAGACTAGAACAAAAGTCGCGTAATTTATTTTTGGCAGCAATTTTTATTTCATTTTTTTATTTAGTTTTAACTTGATTGCAAATGACATTACTTTTCTAGTTCTGGTTTCTTTCATATGCGTTTTGATTTTGTGGCAATGGGATGTTACGTAGTTAAAAGACAAGTGGAAGGTAGAAATCAAGCTCAGCGCTCCAAGCCGTTTGCTCGGAAGAGCACTTCTTTTTGCTCCTGGTCAAACTTTCTTGCGTGATGTTTCTTCTAAATTATTTATAAAGCAATTGCACAGGGAGACCATCAAATTATTGACAAACGGTAATAAAAAAATTTTTGGGGGATTATTTTTGCGGCATATATTTGATATAAATCATCGTGTGAAACTGGTTGAATTTAAATCATGAATTAAGGCATGATTTAAGCCACGATTTAAATCAACATAATTTTATTCTCCACCCCTTGCTCCGTAAGTACCTTCCCGTCGTAAGTTAGTAATTCTATTCGTTGTATTGGCATCCCCCCCTCCCCAAACCTTTTTTTTTTTTTTTTTTTTTTTTTTTTTGGGGGGGGGGGGGGCTGTATTGTTGTGTGTCCACGTGCGGAATTGATATCACTGTTACGGCTTGAGCTGCACGTTCGTTCATCGCACGATCCAGCTTGGACGTCCGATGTACAGATACATTACGCTAGGGTGCGAGCATACAGATGTACCCGCGAGCTCACATGCGAATGCAAGGCGGATCGACACACACTTCACCCCAGCGAGTGTATACTAACCAGTCATGGGAAACCTTATGGCCATTTGCACATGAGAAGCGGACGTACACGAACCGACTTGGCGCACGGCTCTTCATGCTTGGATGTCATAGCGCACACTCCCAAAGCTCAAGGTCACACTATAATGTTCCGCATTTCCGGCCGCTTTTGCACCGCCCGAAAACGGCCGCGCCACGCTTATATCGAGGGAATCCCCGACCTGGGATTCCCCATAAATTGTAAATATCGCTTCTGATGTCTCTAGGTGGGCAGTCTCGATATGGTTTCTCTCATCACGTGCCTCTAAGTATGAGTTTAATTTAATTGTTCGAGAGAAAGAATAACGAATTTCTTGCCGAGTCATTGGGCTGTGGACGCATGCGCGACGTTTGTCATTCCGCAGAAGAGATCTGCCATGCGCATGCTCATGTCCTACTTCCACATCCCAGTTTAAAAAAAAAAAAATGGCAGCGCTCAGTTGGCGAATATTGTAATGGTCTATGTAGGCAATTTGGGGATTCGATCCAACAGTCGCGCCCCTAGTGGTTGGTTTGAGAACTGAACCTACGGAGACGTACAGCAACATAAAGTATTTGTTTGTGTTTCCAAATGAGCGCTCGGATGACGCAGCCAAGCGCTGTGTCGGGGATTCGTAGGCCAGACAGGAAGGTGTGTTAATGTCACGCGAACCTAAAAAAAAGGGAGCAGCTCTCGAGATGGGACATCTGCAGATGTATTGTCATGACTGCGGATGCAAACCTGCGTTCACTACGTGCACGATTATCAGCAGGCCTAAAGATGAAACTTGGTAAGAGAAATTATTGAGGCAGACTGAGTCAAAAGTTATGGCAATGAAGGCGTCAGCGTCGTTTCAATTGATGTGGTGGATAAAGAGACACTTCTTGGGGGCAGCATGCAGCGGGGCACCGAGTTTGGTTGAGAGGCGTAATGGCGCAGAGCATATATTTTGTCTGGTCTTCCCTCTTGTTCGTGTCTATAAGAACAACCGTATTTTCAAAGATTTTGAACTCGCCCAACAGTAGGCATTGAATAGTTTGCAAAAACAAAATATTGCTTATAATGCAATTAATGCAAAGGTGCAAGCGAGCTGGACAAGAATGATGAAAATAATCCCTGGAGAAAGGGAACAAGAGGGACACTGCAGGAACGGAGAGGTCCCGGGTTCGATACCAGGACCAGGCGGATTTTTTCAGTCGCGCACCAGTCACCTAGCTGTATTTGGAGATCTGTGTTTGTACTTTGTACCTCTTGTTCCCTTTCTCCAGGGATTATTTTCATCAAAATATTGCCTTTTTTTTATCTTTTTAAAACTGAGGACTGCTTTGGAACTTTCTTATCTTGGGTCGCACACTTTTGTCGTCTTCACGTGTTTCGTGCTGTGTATCTTACATTTCGTGGCGATGATTATCAACGAAACCTGTATATCATATTTCTAGATATAATCTTCATGAAACTACCTCTTTTTAAAATAAATATCGGTGCTAGCATATGTTTCACGTGGCAACATAAATCAAACGGTCGCGTCTTGCGTCGCCACTTCTTACTCGCCTCAAAAACGTCTCTTACCCCAAGGAAAGATGACGAGCGAAGATATTCCTTCCTCTCGACCGTTTTGATCGCGCTTGCAACACCGGCCGTCCGAATCTTTTCGAAACATCGTCGTGCGGGTGTACGAGTATCCGACATGAGCGCGAGATTCCCCGTTTCTCAATTCGAAGAGCATCCGAGGGTCGCTGAAGAGGGGTGGGGGGGCGTCGCCACCGAGAGACCAGACCAAGACACCTTGAACTGCATCAAAGAGATGATAGCGTGGCGGCGTCTTCGAATCTAATCCATAGAAGCCTAAGTGGCACTCGCCTCCGAGAAATAAAACTCAACAAAGAGAACAACAATGACCTCTGCGAAAACAACAACACCAACAACGAACTGTGGAGTCTCAAGAGGTCAGACGAAGAGGCTCGCCGTCGCTTCTATCGCCCCGGCCATACTTAATCTTCTTTCTTCCATGTTACGCAAGGTTACGCGCTCCGCAGTGCGGCCGCCGAAGCGGGTGCGAGCCATGCACCGCGCGCACGTGCAGGATCAAGCATTAGTGCACCGGCGCCGACTCTCGTCTCGCCGCTACGAGTACGTAAATAAAGATTCCGGTTGGACTATATAAATAAAAAAACAAAAACAAAGTAAAGGTGCACGTGAAAACGAGCTCGAAAAGAAATGAGCAGCAGCGGCCTCGCGCTATACCGTGATCCCGATCACAAAAGCGAGCCACGCGGCTGCGGCGATCGGTGGCTGGCTCACTGCGTGTTTTTTTTTTTTTTTTTCATTTTCTCCTTTCATTCTTCTTCGCCGACGACGAAATCCGATGCTCCAATCTTCCCTCTTCCTTCCTCGTCCCAAATGACGATTCCGTTCGCCCGGCTCTTGCGGGACAGTGAAGCTCATTTCCATCACAATCGCGAAAACCACGCTGGTTGCGCACCCACTCTTCCTTCTTGCCATCTCTTTTTAATTCTCCCTCCCTTTACTCTTTTCTCCGCTCTCTCTCTCTTTCCCCAAAATTCTCTTCTCCAAGCACTGCGCCGGTAGTACAAGCCGCGGCGATGCAACACCAAACATGTGCGACACAGAATGGCTAGATAGACAGGCGGGAGAAAGAGAATAAGGTGGTCGTCATCGCCAAAACGCAAGGGTAGACCCTTCGCTCTATCTCTTCCCTCCCACTCATTTCCTCCTTCCTTCCTATTTTTATTTGTATTTTCTGCTTCCTCTTTTTGTTCTTCCTGCGGTGGCATAACTCTCACTAAACCAAGCCACCCGCAAACTCCCTCATTTGCATGAACAGAAAGAACGCGACACACCGCCGCCGCCGTCTCTTGATGGGGAGGGGGGTGTTTACGTGGCTCCTCCTTGCGGTGGCTTACGGAAGAAATTCCTCCACGCGGAAGTACTATGGCTCTAGACTGCGTGTGTGTGCCTGTCCTCGGAGGTGACGTTTTTATGTCTTTTTGTGCGGATGAAGGGTGGGGAAGGGTAGGCACAATAGAATTAGCCGGTGCTGGGGACACGGTCGAAGGGAAATGGAGATCTTGGCCGCCCGTTTGATTCGGCGTATAGTCTAATATATGCGTTCGTTCGGTCCACCAGCTGTGGTGAAAGGAATGCGTGTTCATGATCTTACGGTTGTCCCTGCTGAATGAAGACGCGACCCTTTCGTGCTGCTGAGCAGGTGAAGACGCGGGAGCGTTTTTTGAATTATTTGTACGTGACACGGGCAGCACGGCTTATCTTCTTTCATACATGATATAACGTCTTGGACATATTGTAACGAAGAAAATTGGAATGTTTTTTCTACTTCGTAAAATCTTACAATGTTTTTTTTTTTTTTTTTTTTTTGGGGGGGGGGGGGGGGAGGGGAATACTTCTAACCTCTGGCGACTTCCCCTGCCGTCCTCCTCGACCACAACCCAACTCGTCAAACAGGCGGTGAGCCAAACTCCTTCACATTTAAAAGGTCAAAAGAGCGAGCTGAAACATGGACGAAACAAGTAACATGTATACGACAAGGACAGTCGCCTGTCCTTGTCGTGCGGTTTTTTTTTTTCAGTTCGCGCTTTTAACCTTTCAAATGATATGAACCAACTAGACCCAACCGAAACTTTATTGCTCCTTCACATCCGTAAGGGGTCCCAAGTTCGTAGGCAGGAGGAAGACTCCAGAGCCCAAGGAGGTCGGACGTGCAGGTTAGCCTCCAGAGGTAGATGATGATCATGGCATTCGGGCGCAAAGTCTTCTGCGGCTGTTATTGAAAAGTGTTTAATTTCTTCATAGACCTGCGGGACTCACCATTCTGGGGCCACTTTGGTAACCATTCCCAAAGGGTTCTCTTAGCACCAATCAAAAGGCTCGGAGCCCAAAGCAAACCCGAACATCCCAAAAACAACCGCATACACAAGACGAAATACATTTCGACCGAAGCTCACAAGAGCGGCTATATACAATGCAGACAAAGTACATTCCAAGACAGAGATATGCGCAGAGCAAAACCACCTCCGAAGTGGAGATCCCAAAAGCAGACGTGCACAAGACAAAACATCTTCGACGCGGGGTTCTAAAAAGCTTAGTGTACTTTTACAGCGTTCACGTTCGCCTCGTAGCCTCCCGACTCCGGCAGAAATCATGAGTCTTGACGTGGAGACGAACGAACTCTCGGAGAAGGTGAAAGCACAAAATAAAGCCAGACTAAACACGCGCACGAGCACTACATCGCGACAATATGGTATAATAAACGAATAAACGGAGATGTTAATGACTTAAAAACGTTTTACGAAATTTTCTTTTCATTAAAACACCAGCAGAAAACACTGTGTGAGGTGGATTGAGAAGACCGTTGTACCGCTATACCAGCAGCCACTGAATAGAAAAAGAAATCTGCGATTGGTTTTTACAGTCGCAATGGGCGGCACGTAATGATGATACTAGACACCTTATGGTAATAATAATAAAACATAAAGCAATACTCCAACAGCCCTAAAAAAAGGTTACCTAACGTCTCGCAACCTACTTGGTTTCTTCTTGAGGGGTGTCTGAATCGAACGGGGCAGCACCCTGCCTGCACACCCAAGTGTTCAGATAGTAGCGCAAAAAGGGTTACTCAATATCCCTGACATTTTTCTTGCAACTAAAAAATTGGACGTTCTGCAAGTTGTTTTTTTTTAGTCTTTAAAGGTGTTAAAGCAACATAAATATCGGTATATGCGTCCATCTTTGAACTCACACTCCTGTGTCTTGGTCACAGACAAATCAGTTCCCCTCTGATCATTACATAGTTTATTAACTTTTTATCCGTACTTTTATGCTTAGTGCCTTAGATTAAATTTCACCTTCTTTCCTTGCAGGCGAAGTTCATTGAAACGTATTAAAAAGTAACTATAAAATGATCACGAAACCAAAATAACGAGGATATTAACGAGATATAGCAGAATTTAGGGTGAAAGCCCTAACTTCCCTAGGCAAAACATCCCCAATTCGCGTAGGCCTACTCCTACAAGACAACCCAACGAGTTTAACTACTCGCAATCAAATCAGCGAACGAACCAACGTTCCACTTTATTCGTCGACACTTGTAGAGACGTTTTCGTACGACATCGAGTTCATCGATATGGCTCCCTGGCACAACGTGATATCCCGACGAGACCTCTTGTGGAATAACTTTTCCGCACCGCAGTCACAAACTACCCGACGACATTGAGGAACGTTACTGGACGGTATGGTACACTTTGTCGGGAAAAAGAGTAGACAGCCAAGACGACGGAGTCCCCATCTCCCGAAGCCCACTTTCTGCAGATTCCGGGAAAGTACCGCCAAAGGGGTTCCTCGAGGTTGCCGAGCAACCAAAATCAAAATGAATAATTAAAACAAATCCAAATAAGCCCAACGAGGAGGCTTTGCGAAGGGTCGCCCAAAACCGAGACCATTTGCGCGCGATCCACTCTCTCCGCCATCGACCAACCACCCGACCGGACGAAGAAGACGTCCCAGCCCTAATTAGACCCCGAGTTCCGACCGTCTGCGAAAGAGCCCCGGCAAAGACAAAAGAAGGCCCTTTTCCGAACGCCTGCAGCCGTCCTCCCGCGAAAAAGAGAGCGCGCTGCCGAGAACGAGGCCGCATCAAAGAACAGCAAGACGACGAGGCAGCAGCGGGCGAGCCCTCCCAACGTTCATCGCGTCGGTTCCGCTATAAACACCCCTCTGCCGCGTGCGCTCTTCTTTCTTCGTCGTCGCTCCCTTCGCGCGCGCAACCGAGCCGCCGCCTGCCCAAAGAGCGGAGACAAAACAGAGCGGACGGGTCGAGCAGCCGGGCCGGGTCGGGCTGGGTCTGGGCTCGGGCTGCCCGGACCCCCCTCTTTCCCGCTCCGATAGAAAGAGAGTCCTCTCGGTGGAGAGGGAGGAAGACGGAGAAGAGGCCCGGCCCAACCCGGGGCTGGCCGGGGGAGCTTCTCCTGGTGGCCGGGTCGGGGGAAAGGGAAGGGAGCGGGCGCTCTCTCCTTCTCTCCCTTCGGCGCGCAGGAAGAGAGTTGACCATGAGTTTCCAGTCGCGCCGCGCGAGTCGCGGTGGCCGTAGCCCTCCCGTAGCCGCCGCCCGCCCGCCCCGTAGCCCCCGCCTCGTAGCCCCCCTGGCGGCGGCGGGCAAGAAGCCCTCTCCCACGGCGGGTGACCGAGCCGTCGGGGTCCTCTCGAACTGCCGGTTCGCCGGCTCTCCACCAGGCGGAGGGACAGGACACAGAGGGAAGCCGGCCGCTTCGGCCGCCCGGACGTTCCCGCGGCTGCTGTCACTCCGCGCTGGCTCGCGCTGGCCGTGCCGTGGCACACGCTCGCCGCTCCACTGACGGCCGCCGCTCCCAGCCACGCGGTCTTGGACGACGCCGCCACCAGTCGCGCCCCGCCGGACAGTCGCGCTGGACTTGAAGCGAAGCTTCGGAAGACTCGGACCGGACCTCGCTGGACTAGTCCACTTCCACGCCTTGACCCTCCGGACGCTCCTCGGACCGTGCAAGGAGACTCTCGCTGCTCATCCATCCTCGGACACCGTCGGACTCCTCGGACGTTGGTGTACCTCCGGACTGTGGGTGTTCGGGGCTCGGGCCCCTGTCGGGATGGTGGAGTGAGCCCCAAGACGCGCCGACCGCTGGCCAGTGTCCGGCGATGTGCGGGTCGCGGCGGCGTCGCTAAGGGAGGTGGTGCGAACTCTGGAAACGAGGGACGAGCCGGCGTGCTTGCTGGCGCACCTGCAGGCGTGGACGGCGGCCGCGGCGGCCGCGTTGGCTGCCCGCCGCCTCTGGTGGACATCGGCCTGCGCCGCCGGCGGTGTCATCAACGGGGACCTCACCGGCGGAGGCGGCGGCCCGCAGGGCCATGCCCTGCCGGCCCCGCCTCAGCAGCTGCCCTGGCTGCCCGACATGAAAGGTGAGCGAGCGAACGCAGTTGGGCCTCCCCACTGCGCCCCGCGGGTCTATCAGTGTCCAGCGCGTCCAGTCGAGTTGGGATGTTGAACCGCCTTCGTGGGACGTCGATTTGTTTCGGGAGCAGCGTCGTCGCATACGACAGCATCGCTTTGACGAAAGGTTGACAGCGGCGATGACGTGAGGTGACAACGAAGTCTCTATTTTATTTGTACCGAAAATGCACTGGCAAGCCATACAACATGCTCGACTAAGCACGTGTCCTGTCTTAACTTGTTCTTTCTTTTCTCATTCGCGCTATTTTATTTGTGCCAAATAAGCACCGACTGACCGAGCCACGAACTTTACAAGACACCGCTTTGATACAAGGATAACCGCGGCGATGACGAGTTGTGGAAATGGTATTCGGTTGGGAGACGCGTGGGTTCTGGAGTGGTCACTCCAAGAACGAAGAAAATGGCGTGTCTGACGTTCGGCCCATTCTAAGTCTGTCTGCTGATAAAGAACAATAATACAACCTAAGACGAGTTATAAAGTTCCCATTTTCAGGTTTGTTTGGACTATGTCGCGAGATAATTGAATCTGTGACAAAAAAAAAAGTGTTCTTTATTCAGTTACAACCTAGGTTATATCAATGATTCGACTGAAGACCCTTGGTGTAAAACTTCTCTTCAGTGCGGATTCATTTGACGGTGCGACAACCTAAAAAAAAAACAACATATTCACATTTAACTTATATGATTGAGGTCTGCGAACAATTAGTGGTCACTTGGAACGAGAATCGAGTGGCGAAAATGTGGAATAGAAGGCGGCCGTCGGGAAGATCTCGTTCGCACCTTTTTTTAAACTTCACTGCTTGTCGTCAAGGGGTTGGGATTTCAGAGTGTCAACATCATCTTATAGAAGAGTATTACCCAAAGACTAGAAAATCCACCAACGATGCTAATGATGGCTTCATTTATATGGTTACTCCTTGTGACTACAGAGTTAGCCTGTCATTCGAGTTTTGATAGCAGTATACATTTGTCGCTTAGACAAAGTCAGACATCGATTCTGATCTCGAAAACTCGATTTATTATAATGAAGGCGCCATTGTGAATAGAGTTGGTCAGGCATGACTCTTATACATTATTATTGTCAACATTTTTTAGTCACACATTTCTGATGACGGATTGGCGAAATAGTCGGTGTGAAATTGGCCAAAGTCGTATTGCATGTAGCATCTGTCCTAATAATATTTAATGTATACTTGTTTTTTTTAAAAGATAGACATTTCGGATATCTGCTAGATGCATCGGCTAGTGGAAAGTTGAATGGAAAGCTATAAAAGATATGCGTAAGATTGAAATCATATTTGGACGGTTTTACCTCGTGCCGACGTTCGGAAAACGTGATGTAGCTGTTAAGATCTGGCTAGAAAGAGTCGAACACCGCATCTTGAGGGCGCTCTATGTTCCCAAACTGTGTCAGAGGTTTATACGCATCTATTTTTGGAACAATTGATCAACAATTGCAACGAAAAAATATTTAAACCACGTCAAGGTTGAAAGCCCAGAATTAGAAATTGGAGCCTGAAGATAATAGTGGGTGTTCGCTATATTAACTCTTTACGCGCAAGCAATAAGGATAAAACTTAATTGTTTTCCTTATGTACTAGGGGATATAAAGTTTATATCGATTTGTCTTGAAGATGACAAGGTGGAAATTATGCAGCGAATAGAAATTCGCGAAAGATTTTCATTCCCGCTAGTGACAAGCGTGACGCAGTGCCACGTGCCAGTTGGTCAGATGCATCGAACGCGACATCGACAGGAATATACTGCAGTTCTTAACTTGCAAAGTACACGGTGTACACTACACTTGAATGCAATCAAATAACATCTGGCAGAGAGGTAGGCTCTATTGATTACTCAGTGAAGACGAGTCGGCTAATCCACGAGAAACTCGCTCAAACATTTCCTTAGATGTTGGCATGGAGCGCGGATGGTATTCGAACTAGGATTACGTCATAATACGCCGCACAATATTATCGAGTACATACGGGCGTATTTCAGAAGATGAAAAGTACACAGCGAACGTATCCCACGAAAGCCTAGCCTCAGAGCCATATCCAAGAACATCGTATTGAACGATTCCATCGTATTGAAGTGTCCGCCTTAAGTGGTAATCGTACTAGCGTAATCCAGTGAATTATTTCGAACAGTATAACTCAAGTTTGTATATACATTTTTTTTTCTAGAAGTTCCCGTAGCTGCTACATGGGTCTCAAACATATTCTAGCTCGAGTTTATATACTATAAATAGTCTGTAAACGAGCATGTCCAGAGTACGAAACGTGGCAATCGCTGGATAGAGCTTTTCATTAATACCTTCTGCGCGCTGCCATCTTTCTTTACGTGGCTGCGGAACGGGTTATGAGCACGCGCAGTAGCTCTCTTCTGTGTAATGTCGGATGCCGCGCACGCGTCCACATGTTTTTCGCCTGGGTGATTTGTGCTGGAAAATTTCATAGATGTAGTATACTCTTGAAGTCGAATTCTTCGACGCTGTCGCGTGACATCAGTGAACCGACTTACCGGACGCGCACGATTTACGTGCGTTTACGGTTTGTTTCAGTTTTTTCCAACTTGTCCAATGGATGGCGATCACCGCATAAATCACGTGGAGCGAGTCACTAGAGTGATACTCACACTTCGACAGTGATATTTACTCGGGATACACGGTGAAACGGACGAATTTGAAATGTCAACAAACGGGCCGATGCAGCCTGAAATTGTGTGCGCAATAGACCCCTTTTGAAAGACTGTCCTCTGTTGGCAGCTGTGGAATCCCTGCACAACGCCGGACTAAAATAGCAACGTCACGGTATCCTTTATGCGTTTGGTTGGATTAGAATGAAGCAAAATACGCTTACACACACAAAAAAAAAGTGGTGACTGCAGTGACTTTGCACTTTCGACTCCATTTGATTGGCTCGTCGGCTCCTAGCGTTGGCCGAGCTCCGGCATTCGCTAACTTATGGAATGACTCGCGCGTTCCACGATGTCAGTTGCTCCGCCATTGTGCAGTGGTTCCGACCTTTTAATAATCGGCCCGTGACTTTCTAAAGGGGTCTATTATACCTTGCAAGAGTAAGTTTTAAATGATTACGCACGATACGAGCGACGAGCTGACGAAACCAATCGGACAGCTTGACGAGCGCACCATCGTGGTGCTTGTCATATTTCTGTAGGTGTTCTATCATTGCTGAACCGATCATAAGCAGAAAAGGCCTAGTGACTTGCACTTTTGACGCTGCTTTATTGGTCCCATACCCCGTAGCGTCGGCTGCGTTCATGGACTTAAAGTGAAACGAAGTATAGACATTAGCAAAAATTGCCTTCTGCGCGCTGCCATCTTTGATTGTTGGGCTGTAGAACGCCTTTTAAGCATGCGCTGTAGCTCTGTTGCGCGGTAGATCAGACGCTGCGCATCCGTCCATAGTTCGGTAACTCGGCATTTTTTCCCCCGGTGGTAGCGATGGAAAAGTCTATAGGTTGACAAACTTTTTGCTGGCTTGCCTTCTATGGCGCTTCGTAAAGCAAACCCAGAAGTTCTACGGAGCCAACAGTTACTACTTGAACATTTGGTATTGAATTGTCATATTCGAACCTCCTCCAACTGTTGTTATTCTTGGGCGTGATGCGCGTACCACGCTATTTTGTTTGGAACTCGAGCGTTACGCGATGACGGAGAAGAAGCCAGATGATATATTTCAGCATTCGCGATTTGTTTTTGTATGCCTGTTAACATATTCTTTCGTGATCGACTTCCTGGAGCGTTCCGTCCTTTTCAGCTTCGAGAAAAAGCAAAACACGCACACACACACACACACACACAAAAATGGCAGTTTCTTTTTTTTAATGCAGATTTTTTTTTTGTTATTAACAGACGACGGGGCCGTTTGCTGTTGAATCAACACCTTTAGGCGACAAGCCTGTTGCGCTCAATTTTTCTGCGCCACTAAAGAAGGCCCACGTAGGGCACAAATGGAACGCGGTCAGTTCGGTTCGGATTCGTGTTTGCACCGATTGAACAAGAATTCACGCCGAACGCAGACGCAGAGCTCGTCTCTAAATCTGTGCCCGGTATACGCGGACCTTCTTTAGGGACGCAAAAAAAAAAAAAAAAATTCATCACTACGGTCTGGTCATCCATGGAGCTGGTGGTCAAACCGCCTTTCTCTTCGACAAAACCGGGCACCGTGTAAAGCTAGCTTCTCCTCGTATAGTCCCGTTTGTCGAAGCGTCTTCCCTCGCTCCTCGCGCATCTTTGAGGTTTACAGCCCTATAGCGTGCGTCTGAGGATCCCCCCCCGCGTCGATTATATACGATCGCCCTTTGTTGAGACAACCATTACATGACCCCCCTCCCCCACTCTTTTTTCTTTTTCCAACCGACGACTTTGCAAACAGATCCCCAAGTTGTAAAACACGAAAATTACGACGCGGAAGACAGCGGGTGGTGAAAGCTCGAGCATCCCCCCCCAAAAAAAGCAAAAAAGACGAAAAAAAAAAGAAGAAAGATCGTTCGGAATGCAGGCACGTAAAACAAAATAAAAACTAAAACAAGACGAGGCACACCTGTTAATCTAACCTAAAATGCTTAACGCCGTAAAACCCGAGCGGCTCATACTTTCGCAACCGTCGTCTCTTCACTTTTGTGGGTCAGGCCTTCGTTATATTTACTAGCGAAGCGGAGTACGCAGCGCGAGATCCACTGACAAGAACGGAAATACATTAGATAAATAATAGAAGAATATATCAAACAATCTAGACAAATAAAACAACCAGAGAGACACTATAAAAAAAAAAAAAAGTTCTGTAGTCACCTTGATTGTCAAACGAACGCGGTTCTTTCGTCAGAGGACAATAAAACCACATTCTGTGGTGATGTTGGCGGTGCGTGGCGCAAGTCTAAGACCTAGGATGTTTTTTTTTAATTTTTTTTAACAATACATCAGTGCGTTTTGCACACTTACTGTCACTGGCAGGGACAGTGGAATGTCTAGACCGCACAAGTGCATTTGAAATTTCTATCTGAATGAAGGAAATCTGAGGTTAACTGTGCCCAGGATACGGTGGTCATGTTGTCCTGGTCGAGATAATCTTTTCCTCGAGAAAGTTTATAAGGTGAGCGCTGTTTTTCCTTTTTTCTTTCCGGTATTTACGAAAAAAAAAAACAGTTTAATTCGACCTTGAGTGAGGCAACAAACTCCCTTCATTATCTCGTATAAACGGAGATAACAAAAAAAAAAAAAGTTCCGACTTCACGCATATACTAATTTTGAACAAAAAAAAAAAAGCCCCGAAAATTAAGCATTGGTAGAAAAATCGCGCTTCCAAAAATTAAACAAAATGTATCGTTTTTAGCTTCATTTCTACTTTCTCTTTTTCTTGGGGTTTAAAAAGAATCTCATATTTGTTCGGAAGTTACGTGATCTTTGAAAATTTCACACGGAGATCGCACCAGAGATTGGCAGCCGATGCACCCTTTCCCCAACTCCTCCCGCGACTCTCGGACTTGGGAAAGTATTCCAGTGGCGTCATGTACCGATTAATAACGAAGATATCGATAGAACCAAGCGCGTAATCTTGCCGAACACAGAGACGCCTGCTTCTGATAGTTGCAATAATAAAAAAAAAACCTCCGCTTTATGTTCGCGTCCGCTAAATACCCGCTCTGTCTGGCAGAGTTATATGTGCTGCCCCGTCGAAACATTATAGGAGGTATTCACTGGCCGCCATATTTGAGGTCAGTGTTTAGAGCGCATGCTCAGAACGAGCTCGCATTAATAGGCTGCCAAGACCGGCAATCTTGGTGGTGCGGAATGCACGTGGCGAAAGAACTGTGGAAGCTCGCCGTCAGCACGGGCTCCGCAGCCGAGCACACAGCTATGGCCGCCAGTGAATACTCCCTATACTCCAATTTGCCGTAGAATATTGTTTTTTTGTCGCTCTAGGCTCTTCAGCAGTAAACGACCTTTCGTAAGCCGCACGATCGTACCACACGCCTCGCACCTCGCTACACACACATGACCCTCGAAGACTCACACTCTAAAAAAAGCCCGTGCGTCTACTTTCCCGCACAACACTCGGAGAGCCATTCACCGCAATTTACGGAGACAGCTCAGCGAATGACGATGCCGAAACATATGTTTAGGTCAAAAAACGCAGTCTGAGTTGTGACATTAAGCAATGCAAAACGTCACGCTTGCATTGCTTAATGTCACAACTCAGACTGCGTTATTTTGGTCTACACATATGTTTCGGCATTGTCATTCGCTGAGCTGCTTCCGAAAGTTGCAGTGATTGGCTCTCCGAGTGGGGGGAAAGTGGACGCATGGATCTTTTTTTAGAGTGAGTCAAACTGCTTAATACATCGTGCAAGATACAAGGTGTTCGCCGCAAACGTGATGACGGAATCACCTGTGGACGCGCCTTAAATTACGTCCGAATCGTGTCTACTTCACACATGCGCATATTTCCAACGTGACACACTTTTGTGTGACCAATCCGAGCGTCGTACGAGGAAGAAACACATCCCGGACAATGTCTAGACACTGTGTTTTGTACGATGCAGTAGCTTTGTAACTGCGGCTTAATGAAAATAAAGCTTAGCTCGGGTCAGCAGGTAAAAGAAAAATCTACGATCGTTAAAATAGCTCAGAAAGGATATTAATCTCCTCGAGACCAAGAAAGAAAAAAAAACATATTTCTAGATGCAGCTTTACAGTTGGTTGCTTATAAAAGAAAGATCTTTAAAAAAAAGCAAGAAAAAAACTAACAGAGGCTTGGGAGGCTATTATAAAAGGGAAAAAAAATGTATCTGACGAATCATCGAATTCCCTTCTATGTTACACTGGTGACTGTGACGGTTCTGTCGCCAATGTTTTGAGACAATACCCAGGCTGCTGCGTGAATTTTTTTTGTCCCATTATTAACGCGGAGAGGACAATTGTAAATAGGCTAAACGAAAAGACGTATCCGAAATCGCCATGCGAGGAATTTTAACCTCCGGAATTTAAATGCGTTCCATCGAATTCGCGAGCTAAAATTTCCCACGCGTCTTCCTCGACTGGCAAACACGCGTTGCACGGGCGTGCTGCGGGGAAGACGACCCGCTTGCGCTGCCGCTCGAAGTTTTTTAACAGTCGGATTTGGCGAACGCGGCCATCTCGACGGCGATTAATTCGTACAGGTTGTTCTAGCTTATTTGTGTTCTTTTAAGTAGGTTGTAAAGTTAAGAGTATGTTGGTTTAAGTACAATAAGGAGCATTTGTAGAGACAGCGCGAATACCGACGCTTATGTACTCTGCGACGTAGTCAACGCAAACACGACACTTGGAAGTATTTCTTTTCTTTTTACCTAGAGAATGTACTGATGAGTATCATATTTTTAAGGTCGCAGTTAAAGTCTCGGACGACCACACTCAACAACACAAGTATTTCAAAACTTGGCGTTTTATTTGGGGAAAAAAAAGTGAAATCCAGCAATTGCTTGTTTGTGTTAAAGGTGTCCCATTTCGTACTGCTGTTTTCTCTGACTTTCCTCTGCTAATAAAAATCAGCTACACAAAAGCCCTCATCGCCTTATAAATTCCACTTCCTGCCTGTTTACCCGTTACCATGAGGTGATATTACCTGTTTCCCTGAGGAGGTATTATAGAGGGTGGACGTTTATTTCTTTTTACTAAAGTATATATAAAAAGTTATTTTAATCGTGGTTATAACTTATCACCAACGAGGAGCTGTGTTGTCGTCGCGGTTGTCCTCTTTGGCATCGCCTCTTCTGCCGTCTTCGTCCCGATTCCGTTCGTACAAGGCGGATTCGGTAGCAGGAGCTGCGGGCATCATCACTCACGGACTCCTAGAGTTGTTTTAATATCCTTACTTGGATCGTCATATCTTAATCTGTTCCCGCACGGAGGCGAGCGCAGGCGCGCATCGCTATCGCTCCGTAAAATCTCCTCCGGCCGGTTCCAAGCATACGCCGGGAGATAAACCCAGTTGAATCGAAATAAAGATGTCGGCCTCACCGCGGTATAGGACAGAGCGCGTGCGTGCGTGCGAGTCTTTGTGTGTGTGCCTCTTCCAAAGTTCCAAATGGGCGCAGGACGGACAATGCGCGTGCATGCTGCTGCGAGTCGCACGCGCGCACGTGCTTCAACTGTACGCGCATACCGCGGGAGAGCGTCGTATATCATTAGAGGGGAAACCCGTTCGAAGCGAACGTCGTCTTGTCGTTGAAAGTCGACTGGACCTTCCTTGCTGGACTTCGGGCGCTCGCGCGCCCAGGCTTGGCGGGCTTTTTCTCGTCCAGTCTTGGCCATCTATCTTACGTCGTGGTCTTAGCTAAGTCACTGATTCTATGCAGCATGCGGATCGTGGATGCGGAGGTAAAGCGAACTATTTATACTACTTTAAACTTTACGTCAGAGCGTACCCGACGCTACAACCTGATCGGTGCTAGACCGTTGTTTTTTTGGTTTTTCTTCGCGGCGGTTTTATGTTGAATCTTGACGTAGCTGAGTGGGGGAAAAAGTATCAAATCACTTTATTTGCCGATTGGAAGGCGCTAGAACTCAATGGGTTCGTGCCAAAAGTTCTACTTTTCTCTTGTCTATACTTTTTTTTATTGTAGTTAGTAGTTACGCTTAAACTCTTTAGATTAGTTTTCGTTGCCCAAACCCAACTACGTCCTATTTCTACGTGGAAAAACCGTCGCACGAAAACGGCCTATACAAAGCAATGCTCTAAATCTTAGCCCTTTCGCGACCGACGTGGGTTCCCAAGATGGACCAGGATCGGCTGGGGTCCACATCCGGACGGAGCTCCGGGCAGAAATCTCAGCATCAGCAGGCGAAGATGACGATAATTACAACTCTGCTTTATTTACACATGAACACGTCAGGAGAGCATTGAGCTCCGACTTTACAGCAGCTAGCCGCAGCTGTACGTCTTGATCTAGGTGAGCTCCTTAGTAGCGTCCTTTTAAAGTCTTTCGGTTGCCATGTGGTCGGGTGGCAGCCAATCGCGGCGGTGCACCAGTTCCCATCACCGACGCCTTCTCGGAAGTATCCTCTGTTCAGGCGACGTCACACGTACACGCACATCGCACCGAAGAAATCGTCACTCTCGGCGGTGTCATGCGTTCACACACTCCGTTTCGAAGGGGTCGTCTTTCCAGTTGTCTTGGGGCAGGCTGGACGAGATACTGGCGTGATATTCGCGTAGTGTCCGAGGCCCGCTAAGTTTACCTTCCCTGGATATCTCGACTCGAGTTCCAAGAAGGGCAGACATTCGGCCTGTTCGACACCTCGAAACCACGTTATTTCGGCGGCGAAAGGTTAGACGACGCTTCCTTCGTTTGGTCGACTGAAGTTTGCACCATGCCGTCAATCGAGCGCTTCCGTTGACTGCTCCCGTGAGCGCAACATGAGACGATGAGCCAAGGTTGCTGACGGCTTGTCGTCGCCGTTGTTACCGATCGCAATAATGATCTCAAGTGCAGGCTCTTGTGAACAGCGGGCCGCGCATAAAACAATATTTGTTTAAACTTTAAAGCTTTTTACGGCACTCTTGACATCGCTGTTGTTCTTGGAGCTTCGTGACGATGCATTTCTGACGTTCTTGCACTACGATATGTGCGAAAGTTTCGAAAAGAAACGGAGTCCTTGGAAAAAGCGCGGCTCCCCTACTGTGTCATGGCGTCAGCATAAACAAACATGGTGGCGCACATGGAACGGAGCAGACACCGGTCTATACCTCTGCAGCGCTTATCACCCGGGCGAAAAACGCTGGGTCACTGCGCTGTGTACGCAATGTGCAGCGTTCGATATGCCGCACAACAGAGCAAGAGCACATGTTCAGAAAGCGCTACAAAGCCCAGCAGATAAAGATGGCGGCGCGCAGAAGGTGATTGTTGGACAGGTCTCTATGCGGAGCGCAAGTTCGTCTGCTTCTTTTGCAGGGGTTGTGGTGACGTCAGAAAGACGCCGAGCTTTGATTGGCTCTGATTGGAAGGATAATGAGTGGACCTCAAGGCAGCTTGCTTTGAGGTCTACCCACTATCCTTCCATCAGTCAATCAGAGCTCGGCGTCTTTCTGACGTCATCCCAACCCCTGCAAAAGAAGCCGACGAACTTGCGGTCCGCATAGTCACTGGCCAGTGGCAAGCTAAGATCCTTGGGCGTGGTGTGTCCCCGAGCATCTCGTTATATCTGAGCGGCTAATGAGAGTGCTGCATTTACCCGTAAGAAGGCCAATGAACCAACCAGGAAGCGAGAAACGGTAACATAATGATGCACGCCCGGGTTTTCTTAAAGCTCTCTGTAACCATGAAGTGGTTCGAACGATACAGCGTTGCGTCATTCATAGCCTTCAGAGTGTAAAGAAAGCCTCGAGTACCGACTCTTTGCTGTATTGAAGCTGTAGGGATGACGCTGCACTATTCCATCCGAAGCAGTATTCGCACACGCCTATGCACCTTTGTAAGTGGGATCCCGGCTTACCCTCGAACGGCGCGCCGTGGTGAGGCGGACCTATACTTTCCAGCCAGGACGTTCGCCGCTGGTCAGTCGTATATACAACGTTGCCGAACGTTTCTTGCTGAAGCACGCTCCAATGAGCGCAGCAAGGGACTAAGAACATATTTCTCGAAGATACAGGTCCCGCCTTCAACCGCGAAAAAGCACAAACAATTAAATAAAATATCTAAACCAGTAACAAATCGAAAAATTATGAAAATGCGCCAGATGCCGCATGGCTATTGCATCAACGATGGCTGCACTCGCGGCAGCTCTAGCTTTCACGACGTGCATGAACAGAGGCTGCGATCGTAATAAAGTCAGCTCCAACCTTTAAAAACTTTCCCCCTCTTTCAATATTTGATGCTACGATTCTGCGTGGATACCCCCTCCTGCGTTCCGAAACAGTAGTGCGTCGCTGACGCCGGCCGTCGACGATGCAGCTGCAGGCGACGCCATCTTGTCCTCGCGCATCCCAACGACGCGCCCTATAGAGCACACCAGCATGACCGACACGTTACGTGGCGCCAGCATCTCTCAAAATGGCAGCCCACAGGAGCCTTCCTTGCAAACGTGTAAACTTTGTTTCACCTTAGGCCCAGACGCAGCGGACGGTCTACGAGCTTATGGTACCAATCAGAAAGCATCAAACGCGCACCATCATGTTTCGGTACGTGTTCTATTATCGCTGAACCAATCATGAACAGAAAAGACCTAGTGAGTTGAGCTCTTGATGCTGCTTGATTAGTACCATTACCTTGTAGCGTCGGCTGCTTCTGGACTTCGGCTGAAACGAAGTATACCGGAAGAAGGATAAGAAAAAAAAGGGGCCGAGATTTGGCGAACAATATCGCGTCCACCGAAGCCTTTCTGGAGGGCGAGAGCGGCATACAAAACCACGCTAGTGAGTTTTAGTATCGCGTATAGGCATCCTGCAAGCCCCCGCGCTATAGCATTTCGACGTCACCATGACATGGTCGAGTGCAGGCACCGATTGGACGCGAGCGCCGCTTGTTGACGTTCGGCTGCAAGCCTCGCGTCCAATCAACACGTCGATCGACACTCGGTGTCGGGCTCGGGCCCAATCGCTCATGTTGGTGCCATCCGAGCGTGATGAACGTTATGTGGAGTTGCAGAAGAGGCTGTTCACAGTCTCGTTCTGCGGTTACTTTCGTTTCTCTTAATGCGGAAGCATTAACTGTCTCATGGAGCGAAGCCGGCGTTGTCTGTCCAGCGAAAACGGTACCTAAATTCCCATCGGCTGCGACGCGTCATATCAGATGCTTCGTCACGGCAGCCAGCGGGGCCGCTCAAAGGCGAAGCGGACGCGCCTCAGAAATAAAACACAAAGAAAAGCACAGCCACGGCCCACGCAGATGCATCGTCGCGGAAGCCGTGGAGCCGGCGGGTGCGCCGCGCCTGCGCAGTGGAGGCGCGTGATGTCACCGCCGGCGCGTCGTGTGGAAAACACGTGGCGCGCTGCTTGTACGAAATGCGCTGCGTGTAGGAATGCTTTCGCATTCCTACACATAAGCAGTCTTAGGTGTCTCTGCCGAATTTTTCGAGTCCGACCGCAGCTGGCTGAACGAATCACTCGCATTAAATACGTCGCGACCCTGGGTTCTTTTTTTGCGTGTGCGTGCGTGATTGGTTTTGCCGGTGACCCACGAGGAAAACGAGCAACATGACGATGCATTTTTGGCACCGCTGGCGAGTTACAACGTCAACAAGCGATGCAAAGCTTGGTTGCCATGGCAACTCGCTCTTTTATCTCGACGTATAAGCCTCCGCAACGCAATATCAAAGTTCAAACGCCCCTGAACGATCGGGGGCTTACTTCTTTCGCGTGACTTTTTTACGCCCTTCGAGCACAGGCGAGATTGTATCGCGCAAGACTTTTTTTATGAATCGCTTATCGGGCAGTTTTACGCTCAAAAACGGGCCATCGCCGCAAATATATGGGCTCGCACTTTTCGGAGTTGCGAAGTGGCGCGAATACGGATGGGCCAGGTGGGTTAATATTTTTTTAATGAGCCATCCGCAGACTGTCGCCGCGAGGAGGCTTAAACGGGTGGTGCCGGGGAAGTCAACACGCGGCCAAGTGATACACCCGCCATTACACCTCAAAACATAAAGTGCGACCCCAAATATATGACAAAGACTACATGGATGAATGAATAGATCCGTACGGTCACAACCCCTTCAATCGGGTGGCGGCCTCGCGCCACCTAACCTGCGTTTTTAATTTCGACACTTAACATCTATCTTATATGCATTAAGGTTACACGCCCTTTACTAGTACTGCGTGCAAATCAAGGACAGCGAAGCACTCACTTTTTTCGTGCAGGATGCCTCTCATCTGAATCGCTCTCGATCACACACGCTTTCAGTGATGCATGTGGCCGGCGTAACGTCCTCGGTTCACACACACACACACACAAAAAAAAACACGTTTTTTTGTTGTCCGATTCAGATGCCAACATGTCGCCAGCATGTCTTCAGACAAAGGACATACGGGTAAGCAATGAGAGCGCGGAACAGCTAAGCCATTCGAAAAATCGGTAGCCGCTCGTGTAGCACCTCAGAGCCGACCTGCTATGCAGGCGTGCTCATGAAGTGAAAGCGTCACTCGCGACAACATGATCGTCTTCACCATAATTGCGAATGTCAACATAAGCATGACCAAAGTCGATGCTACAAGCCTACAAGCGCGAGGACCCTCGAACGGCGCTTTCGCAGTGTGAGCTCACTCGCAGGACAACCTCCCTCTAAGCGTGACACTCCCTTGCAGTGTCTTCTCCGCTCGTATACTCGTGGTGAAAGCAAGTGTAGAGTAATCACGTATTTATTAGGGAGCGATAGTTAGTAGATCATGTTTTCAGGCCACGATATTTGAAGTGGGAACTCACGCGCTCTGCCACTTCGATGCGTCCTCTGAAGCGCGCGCCCTTAGCGGTAGCGGGTCTTTGAAAACGATCTAAAACTCCCTGGTAGATCGTACGCTGCGGAAAGTAAGCCCAGCGGGCGCGTGCTCAATACACGCTTCAAAGTGACGGCACGATTTCCAGGTAGCAAAGCGTAGTTCTACAATATGCTGTACCGAAAATATCTATTGTATGCCTCGAAGTGACGGCACGAGCTCCCGCTAGCAAAGCGAAACTCGGGCGCACGCTCCAGAGCTCGCATCGTAGTGGCAGCGCGAGCTCCCTCTTCAAATAGCTTGGCCTGAAAACACGATCTACTAAAATTTATATTAATTAATTAATTGGAACGGTCGTCATCTCGTAAGGTCTGACTCTTTTGTGACCCTCGGCTTCTTTGCCACAAAGAAGCTTTTTTTTTTTTTTTTAATTGGAAAAAGCCAATGCAAAGGAAGACCGTATACTTTAGCGTTTAGCTTCTAATTATGTTCCCAGGTACCTCATGCTTTGTCTGCAACCGTTCGCTGCCGATTCGACATCATAGAAAATTCTGGAATAGTGGTTAAAGCTTCTGTTTCGATCCCCCGACGCGCACAATACCAAAGCACATCATTGGATGGCGACGTTCGATGCACATGCATGTGGGACTCCAATTGTACGCTATGCATTCTTTGGAAATCAGGACCCGATTATTATCAGTTTCCCCCCAGGTTATAGTTCACGTCGTGGCACGCGGCAACCACGTCCGGCAGGCTTGATTTACGAAACCTTTCGTTTTCATACGCAAATGAGCTTTCGAACCAATTTCCTCATCTCGAGCAGTGCGATAACGGTCGGCCAGTGCACCGCGCACTGTCCCGCTCTTCGAAATGCGCCGAGAAAAAATAAAACAAAAAACGAATCGGGGCACCGTGGCCCGTAGCAAACGCAATCTCGCCCAGAAGGACCACTCTTTATAACGCAACAACCACCACCACAAAGACTCACAATTAAATGCAATCGGAAGAAAAACAGCACGAGTTCAAAAAAAGTGTGCTCCAAAACAACAGCAGCAACGTATCTTTCTGCTTTAAGCAAAGTCAACCTTCGTACCCGAGGCAAGACACACCACCAACAACAACACAACAATAGATACCGATCAAACTTGAGAGCTCCCCGTTCCGATCCAGATGAACAGACGCCACCCACAGAAACAACAACACCAACAACAGAAGAAGTTATCTAAAGGTCAAACGATCTCGGGCGCGTTGGGCCGCCTAACAGGCTCACACAACCACATCTAATGCAAAAAAGCAAACCACAACCGAAAGACGCCTTCAAGATGGCCGTGCACCGCATCTTGTCGCGCGGATGCACTGCAAGACCGTATACATTTCGTATGATCGCGGTGGGACGAAAAAAAAAAAAAAATCGGAACAAAGCCGATAGCCGATCACGCCGCCCTGCAGCGCGAAAGAGAAAGCCGCTTAGCCCATCTCCTTTGTGCTCTCGCGATAAAAACGAACGAAACCCTTGACACACACCAGACACAGCGTATCACGCATGCAGCAGTCGACGATCGCTGTGGTACCTCCTCGTCGTAGGAGAACCGCGTCCATCAGGACTTATACGCCGCCGCGTCCGCAGGTATGCAGATGCCACCGGTTGTAATCTTCGCCACCGGCGGCTAAAGTCCCCCCTTCAAAAAAAAAAAAAAAAAAGTATAACGTTACCCCAAGTCGCCTCTCAACCCCGGATTAAAAACACACACACACACACAGAAAAATCCAGCGGTTGCGGACTACCGTTATACATAGCGTGCAGCGGTAAAGCGTCTTCGTCGTCCGCTCGCTCCAACTATCGGCCGCTCTCATCAGGTTGGGCGGAAGAGGTCAGAACTGGGTCGGCCGTCTCTTTTCTACCCCCCCCCCCCCTCCCCAAGGGTGCGGAAGACCTTAACTCCCAACGTCCACCTGATTTCGGATTCCTGGACTGTCCTGTCGGTGTCGCCACCGCCCGCCCGCCCGCCCGTGCACCCCTGCCGCCTCGCAGCGATTTCTGGGGGAGGCTTCGCTTCGATAAAGCACCCCGGCTGGTCCCGTTGATAGCGTGCGTGCGTGCGAGACGCTCGTGTGTGTGCGTGTGTGTGCTTGTTTGTCTTGCGACAGTGGTCGCCTCGGGTGCGGGTTGTTCTTGCTTTTGTTGGTATTTCTTTTTTCTCGCGGCTGCGTGTCCCACATTGCGGGGAAACGGTATTTTAGATGCACTCGGCAGTTTTGCCGCAGGTGTATTACTTATTGTTTCCTTAAAAAAAGATTTTATAGCAAGAAAGAAAAAAAAACGCGAGGGCGCAAACGTGTTGGCGAAGGTTAATCGTAGTGAACAAAAACTCCTGAGACCTGTGGCCGCATAGGCACGGGACAGGAAACAGAAACAGCAGTGTCTGAAATAAGGTCCCAAGCCTAGTTGCCTGTGCGTTGTTCTACGTGGACAGTCCTCCGTTTCGGAGTCTCGCACATTATGATATAAATCTGAGCGTATTTGAGCGAACGAGTCTATATTTCCCCTCGGGGCACCCGAAAAGCCAATCACTACAGCGAACGCAGTGGGTGCAGCGAATGACGGGCCTGAAACGACGGGAATATATCGGTCCTGCTTGCTGTCTTCAACGTGTGCCGAATTTCCGTATTTCGCTGATTTTTCGACAACTTTGTCAGACGTATTCACCAGAGGTGACTAGCGCCAGTTTCACCGCCGACTAACGACGTCTGCGCAGCTTTCGTCGGCGCTCAAGATGCGCTTGAGCTACTACCACTACCACCGCCACCACTACTACTACTACTACTACTATTACAACTACTACATAACAACTGAAACCTGAACATTCAATTGATATAAAAGTTCGAGCGATAGGTTATCTCGCTGACTCCTGGAAAGTAGAGCCAAGAGAAATCAGTCCTGGAAAACCACTTTGAGCAGAAAGGTGATGTCACGGTGTCACCTGCAAAATTGAACGTCTAATTTCACCAGGTGACTACCAGTGTGCACAGTCACGTGCAATCTATATTATGATTTCTGATTGATGCCAATCGAAATTCCAGCAATGTCTGAAAGTAGCCACCCCCCCCCCCCCCCCCTAAAATAGTGGGCATAAAATGTGCTGCTTCGAATGAGTTACCGGGCCATATTTTTATTCCAGCGAGCGTGTGTACAGAACACGGCAGCTCATACGAGCACAAAACAATTACGCGACGAATTCCATAAAAAGCTCGATGGACAACTCATAGCTTCCTTATAAATGCGGTACACCCATACGAGGCAACACGTTAAACAAGCAAAAACATCAAAAAGCCGTCACACCGAAAAAGAGACAAATACGCGACATTTTTCCCCTCGACGCGTAGGAAACGCCTGATTCGCCTCTATATATACCTGCCAATCTTTTTTTCTTGCAGAACGAGGCAGTGGTAGAAAAACAAAAGAACAACAACGAAAAAAAAAAAAAAAAACTAGATGTACTTCATTAGAACACCCGCTTCATCACCGCTCGTCCATCTAGGCTTCGGGAAGGCACCGACGGCTCGAGGACACTCCTTGGCGCCGGAGACTAATCCAAAAACCGACTTCGTCTCGAGCTATGAGTCAGGCAAATCAAGAAAAAAGCGGGGGGGGACCGCCGTCGCCAGTTTTCTCACCGATTGGCCAATTTTCGTGCTCGTGGCACTCCGTAAGAAGTAACAGCGAACGTAGTAGGTACCAAAAAAAGGAAACAAGAAAGAGAAGTCATTCCCACACAGAAGGACGCTTCGTTCGCGGGTTGCGGCAGAAACGAGTCGTCCAAGGCTCCATTCTGCGTATGTAACGCTCCCCCGTCCGTCGCCGTTCCATCTGAGCGTGACCGACAGCGTCTCAGCGCTAGTAGCAGCAGCACAGCAGCATGCGCGGAGGCCAGGAGCATATAGCATCGACGCTTCATCAAAAATCTCCCGCCAAGCTACGTCTCGCCGCTGCCACTCTCCGCAGTACGACCGCGCGCTAAGACAAAAGAAACGACCGGGAAAATAAATATAACAAGAACAAAGAAGGGAGATGAGAACCAGAAAGGTGGAAATTGTTACGAAGGAAAGAAAACGGCCAAGACGCTATAGGGTGCACCGAAAACGGGACAAAAAGTACAAGTAGCAAAAGATACAGCGCTGACGCAATTCGCAATCCATCAGCGACCACTCCGTTGCATGGCATTTTTTCCTCTTTGCCGTTTGCTGGCGATAGTTGTAGTTTCTTTACCGTCTGAGCGCAGGAGTGTTATCCCCCCTCAGCGACGACTCCCTTCGGCACGCAAGCTACCCGCTGCGCGAACGAATCCCTCACGGAAGACAAAGGGACACCTCTCCTTCGTTGTGGAGGCACCGGCGCAGACCCTAGCGATGGAACAGGTCCGCCGAAGACCTTCCTTCCTTCCCTCCGAGATAAACCCCGATATAACGAACTCGAAAGAAGAACGAACAAACAATGCCCGCGAATTGGTTCGCCGACGATGCAGCAAAGTGCTCGGGGTGGACCCCCGAGATAGCTGCGATTCGTCCTGGTCTATACATTTATCGTCTCTATTTGTTTGTTTGTTTAGTGAGGTTTTGCAGAGGTTGATGTTTGCGTAACTCGCGGGGGACAGCGAGGATCCCCCCCCCCCCCCCCCTCCCCTTCTTCCAACTCAGTGGATCTTCGTCCGTATGCGATTGTTTTCGCGTTGACGTATCACGGGGCTGTCCTCTGCTATAGCAATTCTGCGGGCGATGAAATAAAAGCAGTAAAAATGAACTGGGCATGAGGTGTAGGTGGGCTCGTCTTAGGGCCCGAACGGAGCTTGGGGTTGAAAATGCTTCACGCTGGACGTTCCTGTGTGTGTGATCAGTTAGACTAAATTTTTTTTTCGAATTTTCGTTTTGTTTTGTGATTATAGCAGTACATGATTGTATCACCTGTCTTGAGATTCCGACTCCACCTTGCCGTGAGAATCCTTGGGTCTGTCGATAAAAGGAGCCTCCTGTCCTCTGTTGTTTCTTTTTTTTTCGTTCCCAAATTACCAATTCTATTCAGAGGCGTGGCGGAACCGTCTTGTTGGCACCGTTTCTTTCTTATCACCAACCGGCAACAAACAAACGCGTTGACCAACAACCACCATACCCTTGATACGTTACCGGGTCACCATCGAGTTCATTTTCTATTTGTTTGTTTTCACGTCTGTAAATAGAGTTACGCGAACCTTCTTCTATTGTTAGGACTTGGTCATTAGTTGTCGTCCACGATAGGGGAATGAACAACAAATACTGGTTACTGATATAACAAGACCGGTTTTGGCTTCGCGAGCATTTTAGCAGTTCGGCCTGTTCACAAGCATATTGAATTTGTCGCCGGCAGGTGACGCTCGAGCGTAACGTAGGTTGTGTGACTAGCGGCTAGGTGGCGCAAGCCACCGCCTAATTTAAGGGGTCGACCGCATTCATTCTCTCATCCATCAGGTGGTTGGTAATGACGTGCATTTAAACCTTGTGTGCGAGTAGTGTTCGTTATATGTACGCCTAGCCTTACTTTGTGATCAGGAGTGCCTCGCTTGGCGCAAGATACAAAAAAGACGCGGGAAGGTTGCGCGCTGCGCGTATCACCTGTCAGTGCATGACTTTCTATGTTACCGTAAGCTACCTGCTGCGTAAGGCGCTGGTTTCAGTTTCTCCACAACCCGTCTACGAAGTGATGGGTGTAAAGCCTCCTCATTGTTGATATTTTCATGTTTACTGGTTTGCTGTTTTTTTTTGTTTTTTTTTTTGGGGGGGGGGGGGGTTGCGGGGGGGGGGGGGAGGGGGCTGGTTACGATCGTTGAAATGGACGTCTCCAGCATTGTGCTTCGCATTTTATCACCATGGCCCATGTGTAATTGCACTGTCAGTCAGACAACGGCCTACTTCTGTAATGGTAGTTTCTGGTACTTGCTTTGAAAAGGTTTGGGCCCTCGCAATATTCGGTGGAGCAGTGCTGTTCCAGTGCGAGCGCCGAAAGAGACAGGGACGAGACAGTTTGAACAGGACAGTGCGCCTTGTTTTATTAAACTTGTCCCGTCCGTGTCTTCTTCGACGCTTTTTTGTACACATAGTGCTGCTCTCCTTGAAGAAGCGACTTTCGTCGCAAAAGCGCCTTCTGTGTTCTGCCAGGAGAGTACGGAACCACGAAGGGCGCTATCGGGACAGTCGCAGAGAGTTAGGTGAGAAGATTTGTTGGAAAAGTCAAACGAAATGCAAACTTGCCCACGCATTTTATATTTGTGAACCAGCTTACGGTGAAATCCCAAATTTTAAGTACATTCTAAAAAGAAAAAAAAACATCTTGTCGTAAAAGAACTTTTTGGGTTTTTTTTCGGCTTGTCCAGATTTGCACCCCAAAAAAGTTATTTTAAGCACGCCCTAAGAGGGTTATTCGCAAAAAAACCTATAAGTTTTTTTTAATGGTCCTTTTTTTAGTCGAAAGTGTTCTTCATTGCACAAGTTGCCTTTCTAGTGCGCCAGGAGGCGATAGTGATTGAGGCGAAACCGTTCTTTACGACCTGAAAGAGTTCTTGGGGAGCCGAATAACCTTTAAAAATACTATTTTTTTTTTAGAGTGTATGTTTTGAACGTTAAGTGGCACAAGTTATCTCTTATTACAAATGTATACAGGCCACAGCTAATACCATTCGTCCACGCTGCGTTGTCGAGCGCACAAAGTGCGCCTCTCATAACTTGTGAAGTTTGAGAGAAAATATTTCGCCTTCAACTCGCTCTAAAGGGCCTAAGGAAAAAATCTCCTAAGCATAATTTTCAAGCGCGCTGACGCGTTTTCGCTACGGCGTGATGTCCGTTAGGGACTCCAGGTTCGCACTCATCCGCACTGATGAAATCGTTCTTCTGCCGCGATGAACCAGTGCCCCTATCGCCAAATCTTAACAGTAAACGGACCACTCGTTTTATTCGACTTGCTTTGGTTTTGATATCGTCAAATACACTCAGAAAGACCGTATACGTGTCCGTCTCTAGGTTCGTGACACCATTAAATATTCAACCACGTCTTTCGACTCTTCGAACATATTCCTGTAGCAATTGCGACGCTCTAAAACTACAAAAACATGTCGCCTTCACTTTTCTTCTTCTGCTTTCACGCGGACAAAGTTCCTCGAAGTGCTGCGCGTTTTTCCTCGTAGGTGTCGCTATGCGATCCTCGTGGAATTGGGGCTAATGAGGTTGCGAGGGTTCAAAGGTACCTCCGCTTGGTCGTCGAATTTCAGGTATTTTCTTTTTTTTTTCAAAACGCCCCCGCTTTGCGGGCCCGAACCACTGCGCAGATACAAAGACAAAGCGGCCTCGCAATTTTTTGTTTTCTTCTTTGTTTTACGCGTAGTCGTTATTGTCTTTGTGAGATGGCTAGAGAAGGACGTGCCTTGCGGAACATCCACCGCGTACTTTTTAAGCATGTATCTTTGTTTTCCACGAGAATTTCTACGTTGTTCGTTATGCTCGGCAATTAGACACGGAGCGTCCCGCGCATTAGTGGCTTCGTGTGGGCTTCCTCCTGCCCTTGGGGGTCCGGAGGCAACACGAGGGCGCACGACTAGGAGCCTGGCAGGCAGCAAGCCACCCTTCTTCACGGACGGGGACCGCCCCTCCGTCAAAGCGAGCGTCCAGCCCACATTGGCCCCAATGCGACTTTTTTATCGCCTCACTCTCCGCCGTTGCCGGGTCCCAAAAACCTCCTCGACCTCGCACAGCTGCCCGGCTAATAGACTCCCCGTCAGGACTCTAGAGCAAAAGTGAAACAGACTGGTCGGAGGAAATAGTTAACGAACCTCTTGGTGTAACCTATACTCGTTTTCCCCTCAACAATTCGTAGTAAAAAAAGAAAAAAAAAGACTTTACTTCTTTCGGGGCCTGAAGAAGCTGTCTTTAACGGGAACGTCCGTAGAATATCCAAGTCCACTATGAACTTTGTTTTCGAGTCTCCTCTACACTTGTTGCAGAAACGCTGGACGCGGCAAAGTGGCAGCTGAGCTTTTGTTGTGTTCCCATGGATGCCTCATTGCAGGAGCCGACGTTTCGCTAAGAGACCTAACTTCTTCTCGTGCTGAGTCAACCTCTTCGCGTCTCTATTCTCTTCACCAATAATAATAACTTCCTCTGGGCCTGGAAAAGGTAAGCGCCAATGAAGCGCCGGCTTGTCACTGTGAGATTTCTGCAAGAATCTCTTTCGAGTCCCGCCAGGTCACATTGCGGAGCCCTCAAGGTCCTCGATGCCTCAGACGTGGCACTGGCTCAAATACTCGGCTTCTAATGTCCGAAAACAGCTCTTTATCGTTAGAAGACACAGTGGTAAATACGGAGAAGAGGCAGCTAACGTTAACAGTCAAAACATCACGAACGAGAAGCTACGGAAAGCAAAGCTTGAATTACACGAATCGTCGAATCGTCGAAACGACGATGTTACAGAGCCGACAAACATAATGCGTTTAGCTCGTTACGTTTCATTTATTGGTTAGCTTAAAACCCTCGACTGTGTGTGTCTGTGTTTGTACGTGAGGGGGAGGGATCGAACAAATTGTTAACCTTTCCCGGTGTCTTCGTCTTCTGTGTACGTCTAGCCCATGAACAACTTCCTTTCCTATCCCGTTTTCCTGGGGATGAACAAGCACTAAATGTAGCGCCCAAGGTAATGTCCACAGTTGTGACGAACACGTAGACGCACACAGCGTGGCACTGTTAACACTCCAAAGGTAGGGTAGTTGCAAAGACTCAAATGGGGCATTAACCTAACAGCTCTGAATTGGTGCCCGCCATTACCATTTCGAAGTAACATAATAATTAAAAGAAAACAAAAAACACCGATGTCTCGTTCGCGCTAACACTGTAGCGTGGTGTATACCATCCTTTCCTCGAGCAACGGGGGTCCAGATTTTGGCACGCCTACGCAGCTATCCGAATGCAGATATATAAGAAGATAACCGCGGCTCGCGGAGTCCTCTACGCGTAGAGCTTATTCGGCATATGCAAAATACTGCTTGAATTTCGCCCAGGGAATTCGACCACGGGCTTTGGAGTCTCTTAAAAATATACGAGGGACAGAAGAGAGAGAGAAGAGAGGAGAGGGGGAAAGCGAAAATACCGGAGTTGGCAGTATTGACCAAATAAAAAAAAAAGGAAAAAAGAAGGAAAAATCCTGGAAATGTTTGAATGGCCGTTCTTTCAGCCTCCCTCTGTCTCGGTCCTTCTCGCCGGAGGTAATGCATACGAAACGAAGTTCAGGTGCCCTCGAACACGCATTTGTCACGTGACTGCGTGCGGTTCAGGATAGAGGTGTCTGTGTGTGTGTGTGTGTGTGTGTGTGGGGGGGGGGGGGGGGGTAGGTGCACAGAGTGCACTGGCGAGTGGACCGGCATGCGTGCTGTGGACGTGAACACGCGAGCCAACGTGTGTATTCTCGGACATGCATTTGCCGTTAGATATTCGTTCGTACCTTTGTCACCCACCGACCGCCGCCACGGTCCGCGCATATCGCTTTTCATTAGGTGTAGATTTGCCTAAGTTTGTGTTTCGTCTGCATCGTCTTTGTCTGCGTGCGTGCGTGGGTTTGTGTGTGCATGTGTGTGTATGTGTGTGTGTGTGTGTGTGTGTGTTTTCTCCAGCAAAACGGGAGCGCATTGCTTGGACAACGAAAGATGTCCACTTTCATTCTTTTCTTTACACCCCCCCCCCCCCCTTCCCCACCCCCACCTTTTTATTCAGTAGTTACTTTTTTTTTCTTTTTTTCATTCGGTATTTGAGGTTTTAGGTCATTCAGGCCGAACGTTTCTGATCCTGGAACACAGGGTTTTGAGGCTTCGGCGAGGATACCTTTCTTCCACCTTTAAGTTTTCGTTTTAAACGCGTTTTTGTTTTTTACAATTGGTTTTGGTTTGATTGTTCTTTTTTTCTTAAACAACAGCGCAGTGAATTTGAACTAACAAAACCTGTTTGCCCCATGTCCAGGAATCGGATTATTTGAAGGTTTAAAGCTGTTACCTGTAACTGACGTGCATGGAATTCTAGGAAGCTAAATCCCTCACTCTAAATATTTAGAAACGACGTTGTAAACATAGAGTCAATGAAAACATCTCAACCACTCACTGAAGATATCTCAAACAATCACTAAAATGATTTAAATAAAAAGTCACTGAAAACGTCTAAAAGAATCAACGAGAGTACCTATGCAGCTGTCGCCGAGCAGATCTTTTTAGAAACGCCAAACCAGCGAAGCTTTCCAACCTGATAAGTTCCTAACACGATTCCCGCGATTCACGTACAATATGTTCCTGCTTTTTGATATTTGTATTTCTTAATTACTATTCACACTATCACGCAGCGTTCCAGCAGCGTTCCAGCTTATCCGTACTATTGCCCGCACTATGAGCTGCAACAAACAGCACCCCTATGGTTGGACCCTCTATACCATCCCACGGAACGCATGCACCACATACACAAACACGCAATGCACACAACGCACACATTGTACAGACAAAATGCAAACAGCATACACTCATATTACAGACAGAATGCTCACACCATACATATAGGCACACACACAATGCACTCGACATATACAGACACACAATACACCCAACCTACACAAACACACAATACTCACAACATACACATAAAATACACCCAGCGTACATTCACACACAACAAATACGCATACAGACACCATGCACATACATAAGCACGCGCATCTCACGCAACGCAACAAAAACGACAGATGGCCGGAACTAACCTTAGCCGGAACAAGCTACCGAAGTAGAAAGAAAAAAATTAAGTCACCAATTTTTATAAGCGAGAAGAAAAAAAAAGCAAAAGACACTGGTAAGTATACAACTGTGTTTTCTTCGGTGATCATCAAAGCAAAGGCATGTACGGTCGATTTTCATGACTAGAAATAAAAGACCGCCTATATACGTCCACAAAATATGGACGTTGCATAGAGCTCTACGAAGATGAAGGGAAAAAGTGGAAGGATACGAGAAATTATACGAAAGAAACTAGAAAGACACATAAAGAAAGAGATAGAGAGGGAGAGAGGGGGGGGGGAGTAGAAGAGCAGCGCAGAAAAGAGATGTTAGATGGCATCCCTAATGACCATCCGAGTTCTTCATCTTTTGCATACGAGCTCCGTGAGGATCTCCTATACTCCTTTCCAAAAGTACGATGAACTGCAGCGCCGCTACGAGCCACCGTGGCCAATCCAATCCATTTGAGTGTCACGTGACCCTCGGGAGAGGCGCGGGACGCGAAGTCACGGGGTAAGTTTGCAGGGCTGTGGTTGGGCAGGAATGGCTCGTAACGTCGGCTGCGATGCGTCGTAAGGTGAAACGGAGTGTAGGCCGGTATACATGTCGATCGCCGTGTTCGTGTTGGAGCAGAGAATACACACAGCGTTGAACTAACTTTACGAACTTTATTATATTTTTTTTTTCGGATCTGCCATTTCGCTGTTTAGTACTAGCCTTCATACTTTTTTTTTTTTTTTCATCGCATCGTGGACTTTTTTTTCTTCTTTCTATCCAGCCTTTCTCTATCTTTACTTTCTGTTACGAAAGGAGAGAGAAATAAAATATTGTCGTAGCGTCTTTTTCAAAGAAAGTCGGGAAGCACCGCGTTTTTATCTGTTTTTGGTTTATTTACTTTCGAAATATTTCATGCCGCCACATTTGCTGATACAGATCGTTTCCGTAACTGTGTCCGGTTTAGTCGAGCCAGATAGTTACAAGTTACTATAAATTAATAAAGTTACTATAAACGAAAGAACTCGAGGAAGCTACGGTCATGGTGACATCGTGGTCGACAATCGATTTGACAACTAACGCAGCAGCGCACTGTGCCATAGCCTCTTCTGTACTCACAAAGCCTGGCAGTTCGACGACGGAGCCATAGAGTGCCCGGTCGCAGATTTGGAGCGCGAGGATCTGGTAGCACGGAGCACCAAAGAGCCATTTCCGGGGAAACCTGGACGTCAGCGCACAGCTTTTGCAGCGGCGAGGACCCGAAACACACTTGTTCGCTCGGGAGAAGTGTGTTTCGGCGTCTCGCCGCAGCGGGGCGCCAGCCACGTGGCTCTCCTCTCTTCCGTTGTCTGCCGCTCCACCTTTTCCATTTCGGCGGCCGCGTCTCGTGGCGATCTGCCAGGCCTTGTCAGTATATAGGAGACTATGCCAGCACGGGTCGCAGATTGGTCGCGAACGCTGCGTCAGCTTTCGAAAAAGAGGAGACGTGCGCGACCAAAAGCGTCCCTTTGGTCTACCTTCTCGATAGGCCAACCGCTATGATGACTAAAGTCACTCGATCCTGGCAAAGTATAGACCCCTTCCGAAAGTGTGCCCTCTATTGGAAGCTGTGAAATCCCCGCACAATGGCGGACACAAAAGACGCCGCCAATGTTGGAACCTTAAAAACTCGACTAATAACATTTCATTTCTATATTAAGTAGTTTTAGTGTCTCACATTCTGTGGTGTCGCTTCTTCTGCGATTGCGCAGTGTTTCAGACCTTTTACTTATGAGCACGTATAGACGCTTTACACACGCGCCAGATTGAGCCTGCCATAGCCGCCCTTCTCTTGTCTTACCGAGATGCCGAGCCACTGAAGCGGGCGTTGACGAGTCTCCACAACGGCCTATGCTGGGGGGAAGGACACAGTAACACTTAAAATGGCAATAACCTGTCCTGCTGTGGAAATTATGAAGTCAAGCGAACGGAATAAGAGGGAACAAAAACTGAAGGTCAGTTATGGAGGCGCCCATGCACAGCTGCTGTAAAGCGTCTATAGGAAGTATTCACTGGCGGCCATAGTTTTGTGCGCGACTGCTGAGCGCGTGCTGATGGAGAGCTTCCACAGTTCTTTTGTAACGTGCATTCCGCACTCTCAAGATTGCCGGTCTTAGCAGCCTATTAATGTGGGCTCGTTCTGAGCATGCGCTCTAGACAGCACCCACAAATATGGCGCCCAGTGAATACTCCTTATAGTGCCAAGCTCCCCGTATGGTACCAATTTTGTTCGTGGAATGAACAGTCCCTTCTTGACCTCTCCACTCTTGCTGAGCCGCTCCTAACTTCCGATGATAAAGGGAGTATTCACCGGACGCCATATTTGAGGGCGATGTTTAGAGCGCATGCTCAGAACGAGCTCACATTAATAGCCTGCTAGGACCGGCAATCTTGATGGTGGGGAATGCACGTTGCAAAATAACTGCGGAAGCTCGCCGTCAGCACGCGCTCAGCAGCCGCGCACACAAATATGGCCGCCAGTGAATACTCCCTATAGTTTGCTCTATCGAGACATTTCTTGAATACCGAGCTTTTTGTTATTCCCACACCGGCGAAACAAGCGCACACTATACGCACCGCCACGAGATGGGGCGTCAGTGCCTGGCGATATCGCAAAAATATTTTCCTGTCTTCAAATACGCGAGAACAACAATACCATTGTGAGATATCCGTAGAGATAGGCATGATTGATAAGTTGATTGCATGCACAGTGCCGAATACGCTTATATCGGCGAGGAACGCTTTTAGAACGATCATGCTCCATTGCGACCTTGGCGTGACTGGTTCAGAAAGAGCCTTTCAAAGCTTCGAAGGTTGGAGTGGACCGAAATGGCGATTGCCATGGCAACTGAACCCGATCAGAGAGTCTCCTTGCTAAGCTGTTTGTGTCCGGCTAGCAAGCAGGGAAGGCAATGACGCTACTTTCCCCGGATCTAGTGACTTTAGGATGGCCATCCTCCAGCACGCGCCGAACCAAAGTTAGGTGGTTTCTTTTCGAGCTTTCCGTTTTGCTCTTTTTCTTCGGCCCATTCGCCCGAGTTGGTCGGGATAATCGAAGGAAATGTGTCCGACGAGAACGTCTCGATTTGATGATTGCCTGCGTAGTCTCGGATCTGCCATTCGACGATAATGCGGCCGCATCGCATGGTTACGAACAAGTTAGATGAATGTCACACCCCGCAGAAATCACACGATTGCGACGACTGCGTTAATTATCACCGTGTATCGCTAACGTGCCGATCGCATCATCGTCAGTATCCGGAGTATTACGAACGGGCGTTAATGCGAGCAGCAGAAATAGCGGGCAACAGGCGTCTCGGGGTAACAAGTGATCGCGCACCCAATTATCAGATGTGGAAACGCTCCAGACGACAAAAATGCGCGCGAGCAACAGATAATAATGATACTAAAAAAATAAGTAAAGGAGAGAAAGCTTCATTGTGTTAGCCGACGATCCGCGGACTCTGGTATGTGGAAACTTAGCAGACGGAGCGTGCCACACAAAGCGGTCCCCCTGGCAAAAACGAAACTAAACAAGCGAGAGCAGACGATGTAGAAACGAAAGGAAACAGGCGAGGTTAATTTTCCCATTTGCCGGCAATTAATGCCCCCTTCTCCACTAGGCGCACTATTTACTTTTTGTCTCTCCGAATCCGTTCTTCCCATCCCTTCCGTCGTTTTTTTTTTTCTCTTACTCTTTTTTTTTTGTAATTTTGTATTGCTTTTTTTCTTCTTATTTTGATACCAGTGATCGCGCTATGATTGCCCGCGTTAACCAAAAAAACAACCTCTTTTTATTCTTTCGATTTGTTTCTTTTTTTATTGAGGAGAGTGAGTTAGCATTAGCCGTGGAAGTCCGCTATGCTAAATTCGGGCGAGGTCTTTCGGTGACACTTGTCGTTCTATCAAAGTTTCTCGCAACACGTACAAAACACACACACACAAAAAAAAACGTGCCGAACCCTAGTAAAAAAAAAAAAAGAGTTGCCGCGGTAACGGGGGTTTGAGAATGTCTTCTTTCGCAAACGACGAGGAATGTTTTATCGATCGGAAAGCCGAAAATGAGGGATCAGGTATCGAGCACGCGGTAGGCGGTATTCGTCGTCTGCGTACAGCGCGCTTCCGCGTAGAGTTCTGGGAGACCGCTTGTAGGCACAGTCCACCACACTACTCGTGTACATCATACAAAAGACAGGGTGGTCGCTCCAGACGTGATGAGAGGATTATTTGCGAACACGTCTCGCGCCTGTTTGAAGCACGTGTTTGTCGCATACATGTGTGGACGCTTCGAACTTGTCTCCAGACTCTGCTTTGTATGATGTAGCAGCAGTGCGACCGCTGCCTTTAAGAGACAAAAGGTGATTTTGTAGATTACACATAAATGCCGAACGCCGAGTTCCACCCATACGCATTTTGCGAGCACAGCACTCGGCAGTCTCTGCAAACATGCGGATTGAATACGTATATCGAAGCCCCGCTTCCCCCCCCCCCCCCCCACCCCCTCCTTCCCCCCAAAACGAGCTTCATCAAAAGGGTATCAACTTCCCTCCTAGAAACTGGTATCAGCACCAAGAACAATGGACGATTTTCTTAAAGTAAAAATGATTCGTCGCGTGGAAGTGTAGACAGCGTGAAGTTAGCGTACGCCAAGGAGGCGTCTGATATTTCCGGTGCGTAGATGAGAACGTTGGCCAGTACTGGGTACGACTGACCGCTATTCTGGGGTCTTTAACTCTCATCGAGTAGCATAGTGGCACACGGGTGCGCAGAATTTCCCCGGGAGAACACTAAGTGGAGGTCCAGGGTAAGATTTTGAAGGGCGGCCACTATCTGGGCCTCCATATTCTGCCGAAACGGTCTCCTCCCCATCCAAAGAAATGAAACAACAACAACAAACACTGCCCATGTTTGAGTTAATGTAAAGACGGGACAAAGAAAACAACAGAAAAGCAAGCGGGTTTGTCGACCGCGGCGAAGGAGCAGCGAGTGCGAGGTGGAGTGTGTCGTTGTCGTCGTCGGTCGGACCTGACCAAGAAATGACGCCAGGGGTGTGGCTCGACGTATAATAATCCTCTCGGAGCAACCGGCAGCCACGCGTCATGACTCGTGCCGACAGTGACTCCGAGCGACACCACTCCTTCAAAAAAAAAAATAATAAATAAAATAAAAACTAAAGACGCGCCTCACCCAACCGCGTCTTCCTCCCTTCCATTTTACTCCGTTTCTTTAAAACATTTGGGGTCCTTCTTCTATGCGCGTCCTCCAGCGGTTCCTCCGAGATTATATAAGGTCCATTACGCCCCGACCTGCAATTTTGCGGGGGGGATCCTCTCTTCTTTCAGAAAAGCCTCTTTCACCGCTTGCCCATTCCGTGTTTGTTTAAGAACGCATCGCATCTCTTCCCACTTCTCTCCCTCTCTTTCCCCTTCACCCTCTCTCCCCTCTCGCTGTCCAAACCTGTGTCGTTACTTGCTCCTATAAACCGCAGCGTTTCGGTTTAAACCGCTCCCTCTGCTTCTGTGGCTTCTGCTAAAGTCGCAGACGACTCTTCTTTTTTTTTTTTACGCTTTGTTTGTACAATTATAATGGACCACAGCAGACGCTAGAGCCAACAAAGCCAATTCAATGCCGTGTGTCATGTGACGACCTCTGTGAGGGGCACAGCGACGCGCCTTGGGCGTGCTCACGTGATAGGTTCACGGTGCTGGATTGGCCGCGATGGTTCGTGGCGTCGGCTGTGGTCCGTCGCAACGGTGAAACGAAGTGTAATCTTGGAGCCTGCGTTCGTGTCTTCTAGTCTCGGCCTCTTGACTGCTGCTGGGGCTGCTGCTGTTTCTTCTCCTTTATTTAGTACGCCTTCCGTGGGCGATCTTGAGAAGCGACCGCGTGTGAGGGGGGCTTTTGAAGATGACGCCGTGTCGACGCCTTATCTGACGCACAAAAGGAGGATCGGACAAATGGACGCCACGCGACCAGGTCTTCTGAAGAGGCGCGCGCCTGGCGTGTGCTCGCCTCCTTCGGGGTGGAGTGCATGCGCGTCCGAGAGCAGTCTTTATTTATTTAACTACCTCAGGGGACGTGTGTATCTATTTCTTTTTTTCTTCCTCGATATTGTGGAAACTGCGTCATAATGACAGTTTATTTTTATTGTTTTGTTCCTGAAATGACCGTAGCGGAGGAAACGAAAAGTGTGGACGCGTCACGCCGAAGCGAGGTATAAGAGTTCCTAGATGGAAGGCGCACTCTGCGGTTTCCTACAAGTAGCGACAACCTTTTGCATTACAGACTGGACGTGACGATAGAAAGGCACCATGGTGTTCCAGCAGAGTGAACTGGAAGACGCCGTGTTGTCTTTCGGAAATGTTCATCGTCATGGGTATATTGAGTAGCCACCGCTGCACAGGCAGTACCATTATCTCTATCTCCATAAAAACGATCATTTAATAAATCATAATAAGAAAGGTAATGTAAACTTTCGCTTCGAGGTAGCGGGTGTGCGGCAGATCTTATCAGATTATCTGAATTTTTAGTTCACAAATGACAAACACTTGGAGTTAATTGCGTGTTATAATTCCTCCGGCTTGGTGGAGTTTACCAATCTTAAAATTGGTCGAAGATGTGCCTTCCTATAACAAGGGTCCAGTTCAGCCGAGCTTCAGTGGTGAGGCTTCGTAAAGTCCCTTATTGCCGTTCGAGATCTTATCCATTGAAAATGCCTCCGCTTGCACGATGCCTCCTCCAACTAGCGGTTAAATACCACACTTTTGGGAGGGAGTCAAAACTGCAATTGATATTTTAATTGGGAGGTTTGGCAAATTGTGTTTTTAAAGAATAGTACTGGTATTGTGAGCTCTCGATCGCTGCTCCATCGAAATGTGATCCTCTAAAACTCCCGAAAGCCGCCGTCACGCTGTCCATACATCATAACACAAGAGACACCGTGTTCCCTCCAGACGTGGTGACAGAAGTATTGGCGGCCAGGTCTCGTGAATGTCTGAAGCCTGTTTCCTTCAATCACATCTATGCTCCCAACATGTCTGCGTCTTTTGTACTATGTACTAGCCGTGGGACATCGGCTTCCATGAGTCATTTCTGACCCTCTGCTACGCGGAGCGCAAGTTCGTCTGCTTCTTTTGCAGGGGTTCTGGTGACTTCAGAACGCCGAGCTCTGATTGGCTCTGACTGAAGGATGGTAGGTGGACCTCAAGGCAGCTTGCTTTGAGGTCTACCCACTACCCTTCAGTCAGAGCCAATCAGAGCCCGGCGTCTTTCTGACGTCACCGCAACTCCTGCGCAAGAAGCAGACGACTTCCTCTCCGCACACTTCCGTTACACGACCGGTTGTTCCGGAAACGCAGACCGACGGAAACTAACCTCTTGGTACGGCGAGACGGGTCAGCAAATGTCTCGCCCAACTTTTATTACTTGTAACTTTCGTAAGGGCGGACTCGCCCAACTTTTATTATTTGTAACTTTCGTAAGGGCGGATGCGGTACTCGTGAATTAAACAAATAAAAATATTAATAGTACGAAAGAAAGCGAAAACGAAAGCAAACCGCTAGAAACTTGGAGGGCGAAACAATGCGACGTGCTGCGGACCGCGGGGGAGACAGATGCAGCCGAGAACAATAGGGACGACGAGGACGAGCACGTGCGTGTGTGGCCAACCTCGTCCAGAAGCCAAGCTCTTCCCACGTCACTCCCGACATCGGCTGAAAAACAACGAAAAGGAAACGTAAAAATCTCCGCGTTCCAGCCAAGTCCCCTTCGTCGGATGACCTTTCGTTGGCCGTTCGCCGTGGGGGAGGCGTAGACACTATACCTGCCCCCGTCGGCTTCGTTTCTTCTTTGTTTTTTTGTGTTGCGTCCTCCTGTCGACGAGTGTCGCCATTGTGCATGCGTTGGACGCAAGTACCCCTTTCGTTTTGACTATTTCTTCTTTGTGCGCTTTTAGGGTGCACCCCCGCGCTTATGTAAAATGGATTTGGATACACGCTTCTTCGGACCGCTGTTCTGTGTTTCTCGGCGTGGGAGATGAACTTTCAGAGAGGGTCCCCGAGTGCAACACATAAAACCATTTTGAATTCTTTCGAAGCGTTTCGCGGCGCTTTTCTTGTTTTGTCGGCCCGTTTCGAAGATTACGTTTGAAAACACGTAACATCGTCTTGACGCCTTTTTGAGTGGGCTTATTCGCGGTAAAAATATAATTGTTCCATTAAGAAAAACTGTTAAAGATGAACTAAGGGGGCCAGGGCATAGTTAAAAAGGATACAGGGTGTGCGTGACTGAAAAGAAACCAACGCTTTTGCTTACAGAAAAAAAAAAAAAAACAACTACGAATCGCTTTTTGCTTACTTTCGGCTAAAATGTAGCGGCAGTGGTTCAGGGCCGGCTTGCTAGAACAGCGTCTCAGCTGAGACTGGGTGAAAGAAAGCACTGCACAGGCTGGGGCGCGCGAGCGTCTTGAGACGCAGTTTGAGTCCCGCTCAGCTCGTGCGCTGGCTTTGGCAGTGCTTTCTTTACCCCAGTCTCAGCTGAGACGCTGGTTCTAGCAAGCCGGCCCAGGTGTCAGACATTTGAAAGCTGAGCATTATTCAATTGAAAAGCACAAAGCTTTTTTTATCTTTTTGAGGAATTAGTTTACGCCATTCATTTTCAAGCATTTGCTGGTTTCAGCGGCGTACCAAGGCGTAGGCCAAGAAACTTACGTCCGGAAGCCGATAATTTGGGCGAGTTACTAAACGTTAAACGCGATGAAAAAGAAATGGAAGAAAGCTCGGGTTGCAGAATTTAGGGATTCCGGGTTCGATCCCCAAACTCTTGTCGATTTCAATTCGGATGAACATCGTACCGGCGGGCGGTCGTGTATACTGCTTCGTGACGCACGTTCAAGGCCCCTAGGCTATCAGTCGTATGTACCGCACGGGCTAACTTTCTAATCTACAGCGGAGGCACTAGAAAGACTATTGGGATTGAATAACTTCCCTTTGTTTAAACATATGCATGACCTCGAGGTCTAATTTACCCGAAGAACATCCAGAGGATGCACTTGGTGTCCAAGGATTTTGCAACATCGACGACGGACGCCCTACATTGCCAACTACAACATTAACAATTACTGCTACTACTACAACAACAACATTAACAAGGATGTAATTTTCAGTGGTGGGAAATAACCATGCCAGCTATCGCTTAAAAAAAAAAAAAGAAAAGAACGGCGAAACACGGACGGCACACGACAAGCTCATGCCGAAAGGGCACGTCCTCGCGATCTGTGGGCAGACAACATCGCGGCGCTTCGACCTCGGACAGTCCGATCCGCCCGCGCCTCGTCGTGGAGGCGTGGGAGATTTTGTTGTTTTTGGTCTATTTGTTTTGTGGGATGTGAGTTGTTCTTGCGGACGATCTTCTGGCTGGCACGGATTCGAAGGTCGCGACCGATTCTGCGCGGACTTCTTCTGCGTATGTCTAGTCCTTTCCTTTGTCTGCCGCACTCGCGCGGTGGTTGTGGCGGTGTTAAGGCAGCTAGTGTTGGGTGTTTAGAGAGAGACTCATCGTCGTCGTCGTCGTCGTCGTGAATACGTAATCCGGCACTTCCGACGCCCCCCTGACCAGCTGAAGAGGCGGCGAGGGACACCTTCCTCGCACTCCCCCCCCCCCCCCTCCCCACGCGAGGATTTCCTGAGAAGTCGACGCCTGAATGACTTCTTCCGCAATAACGAAGTCGACGCACACACATGGGAGCAAGAAGGGCAGAATTTTCGAACTCTCGAGAGCTTTCTCGCTGCAGAAATGATGACAGAATAGACCGATCTCACAAAGCGTTCCACGCATGCGTGGCGCCGCCATAACGGTAGTTCATGTGGGACAGGCGCCAGTGTAGGAGATGGCTCTTGCCGTCTCGTGCTCGGCTCGCGTAGAGCTCCAGCAGCGTTGTCGCGCCTGCAGAAAGGCTACAATTCCCATGATTCATGCCAGCCGCGGCGGCGTAAGGAGACTAACTCGTGAGATCACTCTATTATCTGCAGACTCTTCAAACATGTTCGGTGCATGATTGCTTCATACATTTGTATGGTTCGAAAGTGTCCGCAGGCAGCTTTTGTACGACCAGTGTAACAGCACAGCCAGTTCCCTATGAAAACAACACTTCGGTCCTGATGTGTTGAGACCTTCTCAGCCCTTCAAACCACTTCAGCACATCAAACCCCTCAGCCCTTCAAATTCATTCAGCCCTTCAGACATCCTCAGCCCTTCAACCCTTTAGACGCTCAGATGAGTGTGAACCATAGACCAAAATGTAGTTTAAAACGTCATTGGAAGTTTATTTGAGACATTTTGTGTTACATGAATGTTGTCCCTCAAAAATGCGATAAGAAACTATCTGTTCTCTAACCCGGGCATAAGCAGCTGTAGACAAAAGCGATCAGACTAAATAGGGACAACCGAGTTTTTTCGCGGAATAAAATATCTTCCAAGGTTTTCACAATGCCGCTAGGTAAAGTCTCGAGATGTATGGTAGGTCAATTACTAACACCGAGCAGGTGCGCCACACGCACACGCGCACACTGTCAGTAGAACGTCTAGCGAAAACCACGAACGCGAAACCAACTTCCGCCGCCGTTAAGAAATCCTGAGCATGGTCACGGAGTCGTCCCTGGTGCCGTCGCGGTGGCGTCTCCGGAGTCTTCTGCGCTCGACGGATGAGCTTCTCAACCCGGACGAACGTAGAGGTGCAAGAAACAGGGCACTCAGAGACCTTCGCCTTGATCCGCACACTGAGCTTCTCTAGAAGATAGGTCCTACGCATGGGAGGGGGCGCCTATACTATGCGTGCGCTCTATGAGGTCGCCCGTTACAAAATGGCCGAGCGGCTTCTTCAACGCATATATCCTCAAGGCAGACACGTCTCCAGGATTTGTGGGAAGGGGGGGGGGGGGCAAAATAATTGCTCGAACTGAAGGGGCTCTATGCCAGACCCAATGTAAAAGATATGCTGTGTATTCAGACATATTTATGTCCAGTTCTCATCATTGAAGTGTTTCTGTACAATTTATGATACCGTGTGAGATCATTCAGTATGCCTCATTGTAATTGCCTTTTCTTCAAGTGCACGTGTTAACTGTAAAAAAGTGGCCTTTTTTCACAAGTTCCCAGTTTCTCCACTCGACAATAGATGAACCATGTTTCAAATCACAACAACCACAATAATAACCTTTGACACTTTAGAGAAGAAGCTTGTCAACTTCTGTGTTGATCCTTATCGCTTGCTGGCCCTCGAGCGGTTGCTGGCTCTGTCTTCGTTCATGGACCCCTTGCCGCAACGTTTTCTTTTACGTCGCGAAACATATCGTAGCGACCTGAACGCAGCCTAGCCAAGATTGTTGCACCACTCACTTTGTAAGTTTGCTGGTTTGCAAGAAGAGTATATTTAAGTATGACACTGGGCTCACACAAGGGATAGAAAGAGAGACTTTGGGGAAGGAGGAAAGAGGAGTAGCGATTCGTCTCGTCTCGAAGGTTGTGAAAGATCACTTTGCGACCTTGAAGCTCACGTGCACACCTTCGCCCCACCGAAAGGACAGCGGGGCGCGATTTACAAACGAGACCCACGGGGGACCGTATAACAACAGCAGAGCTTATTTTGAGATAGGCGGGGTTTTATAACTGTTGCCTTCTATATGTTGCGCTAGGTCATAGAGTGTACGCTGTGCTCCTCCGGACTCTTCCCTACTGCACCGTGGCAAAAAAAAAAAAAAAGATGTAAACAGCGAAGATTATCCCGCGGGAGTGTGTCGCTCACGTGCAATTTCTTTCCCTATTCGTTCCTTAGTGGTGGTGCGGACGGGGGGAGGGGGGAGGGGGCAGGGGGAGGAATGACTCAATTGAATTGAATTTCGGGGGTGGGGGCAGCCCCTAAGAGTCCCCCCCCCCCGCGCCTGGCTACGTGCCTGCCTGAAGGGCCACATGATCCCTCCCACAGGCCCGTTAAAACGACTTTGATGGGTGCCGTGCTTTCAAGGAAAAGATTGCGACACCGATGCAGGCCTATAAGAAAAGTATGACGGGTCTCTTACACCCCTTAGAAATTCTTGAAGGGTATGCCAGGACCCTTAAAAAAACTTCGCAGGAAATCTCAAATCTCTCAAAAGGTTTTGAAGTGTAGTACGTCGGAACATTTAAAAAATCCTGAAGTGCGCCATAGACATTTTTTAATAGGGATACGAAGAGGAAACACGCCCCAGACAATGTCGGCAAGCTGTGTTTTGTTCGACGTGTTAGCAATGTGATCGCGGTTTTTACTTGTTGTGAGCAGTGCTACGAGACATATATGAATGTATAAACATTCAACAATAGCGTGAGCCTCTGTTTGTTTTCTTGTTGTAGTGGGGATGGTCTAAAATGTCGAAAAAGAAGGCAAATGTACAACAATTGTTAGGAATTACCGGTGGCGACGAGAAGGCCTGCAGCGTCCGTCCTTCCTCGACCAATCAAATATTTCTGTCTTTCCAACCTTACCAAGCGTGACAAACGAGGCGCTTGCATTGCGGGACCCTCCCGACAAAGTGACAGCGATTACCCCAAGATGAGCACAGCGCCCAACGCTGCTAGCCCTTTGTAGCTCAACCGGCTCCACTGGTTGATTTGCAATCACCTACAGCTCAAGAGAGGCAGAGTGCGCCTTATTATTTTAAAACAGTGAACATAGAACATATAACGTGGCTTTATTTGGTAGCGTAAACGTTGCAAAACACAACAGCGCGTGCGCAAAAACCAAGTGTGCGTAAAATGAAGCGTCGGAGAATGCGCCGTGACGACAGCAGCGCCACTACCGCAGCGACCTGACGTCACAGCCGGGTGTTGGTGCGTAAGTGCAAAACCCCGCGTGGGGCGCCGAAAAGTGACCCCAGTACAAGTAACCTCGGACGACAATCCCACCCTCCCTATTTCGCGAAACATGCAGCCCTTCGTTTGAGCGCCATCCAAAACTAAAACCCGGCCACGAGCCCTGCGATCAAATACGACCCTTCGATGAACTGCGGAGACATTTTAATTCACTTACACAGAAAACGACCGACAGCCCAGCGTCGGCGTATACCGTCGACGGTGGCGCCTCCTTCCTTTTCCTTCCTTCCTGCCCCCGAAACCGTCGTCGTCCGTCCATTGTGTTCGAAGGGAGCGCGAAATCTCGTCAGCGTGTCGCGTAAGTCCACGCGACTTCTATACCGATCCGCGGCTGCCGGAAGTCACCGGGTGTCGCCGTCTGGTGAGCGATCAGTTAAGCCAGCTGACACTCCATCCACCTGGACTTGCGCGCGGCACGGTAACTCCTGCGGTGTATACTTGCTTGCATGCATGACCACGTATCTGTGCCCGCGCCACTTACTCTGATATTTCTTGTATTCATTTTTTTTTTCTCGACGCTGTTTCCTACATGTTTTAGCGTTGCCTTTGTTCCGTTGGTGTTCTATGCTTTATGTGTTTTTCGGGAAGCAATTTCCGTCTTCTCTGCAGCCTGCCGAGCGATTGATTTTGTCTCCGCCGTGAGATGCTGGAGATGAGATAAAAATAAAAAGAAAGGAGCTCGTTACGCCTGTTACTATGTATATATTTTGGATCATAGTGTACCTGGTGGTTATTTGCTGTATTTTGTTTCTATTATCTTTGCTACAGTCGAATATGAAATCTCCCACATTTAGGTTGTTTTTTTTTCTCGTTTTGATGATTACGATTGCGACGCCTTCTGTTCAAACGCATCTTCCATGGAGTCTGTCCTGGGTTTATTACACGATACGTGAGTGATGAATACATTTGACCCTGTTTGTTAGGTTTTCGTGTATTCGGTAAGTCGTCGTATCCGGTCACATCGGGCGATGTATACTAACGCCACTGGCTCACGGGTATCCCAAATTTTGTTTTTATCGACGACCTCGAAGAACCATCGAACCCGCTCACTCGACCAAAGCATCACTCGCGGCCACAGGCCTGTCTAAATGTTGCGAAAATTTGGCTTGAGATGGCGCCACTTGTCGCATTCGCGAACATTCCTCGCGGCGTCTTATTTAACGCTGGAATGACCGTCTCTGTTGTAAATCCAGCGTTTCATGGTGTTTCGGTCGAAGAAAAAAAAAATGCTTTCCGAAGTCCTATATCTCTGTGCGGGCGAGTGACTCGCCCACGGGACCGGCACCCACGACGGATTCGTTCGAAACCGATCTGCCGCGTACGCGTTACCGGGGTTTTATTGCCGAGTCTCTCCTGCCGCCACGGGGGCGGTTTACGTAAGTGGACGGCCGGCCAAGTTCGGGCGGAGGCGTACCTATAGTGTGGCGTCGCGAACATCGAGATCGGTGAGGATACAGGGCACGTTCGAGCAAGTGACATGGTCCTTGGCTAATTCTCGAGAACTGCGCTGTGAGCACTCCCACTTCGTTCGGATACACACACACACAAACATGTAGAAAGCCATTCATTTTTTTTTTGTCTGGCATTAAACCTCGTTGCTTGCTGAAATTCGAGTGGTGTTTTTTCGCCGAAGATGGAGATTTGGCAGGCGTAGTGTGACCACTAACCTTAGATCTTTAATTTGCATAATTGATTTTTTATGTATATATTTGTTTACTCTCAGGTTCATGTACCGTTGCAGTGGCGAGTGGAACATACAAATAGACAATTGTAGAGGCTTGATTAACATGCAGGTTTCTCTAAAAATGAAAACGATAATGAACTTTTTTTTAACTATTTATGTCAAGAAGTGTTACCAGTTGAGAGGGGGGGGGGGGGGGGGGGCCGCGGGAGGTGTTCATCTACAGAAGGTTTTAAACAAAAACCTAAATATGTTAGCGTGCATAATCCGTGTGTACCCTCTACATATAGATGCTTGTCAAGTCACAAGCGACTAGATTAACGTATAATTTGTTTACCGAAACGAATGATATATTATGATCTGATTTCACTTCTCTTGTTTTATTTTTATTTTTTAGTGATACTTTGAGGACATCAAATCTTGCATGGCAATTAATAACAATATAAGGAAAAGCTATACACATTTTTTTACAGCCTCATGAAACCATTGAACTTCTACCACCCGGTCACTGCCGTATAAACTATACTTCAAAGCGCTCGAGAGCAGTAACGTGCGCCTTCTCCAAGACATCCCTTTTACTGGCATCTATTTTGCCTTTTGAGCGAGAGGAGGGCAGGCTCCTTTATTAAGGAACTTCGGACATCTTTCAAAAACCTTTCCGTCCGAGCGTGCTGTCGTCCAAGCTCCCCAAAACTCCCCAAAGCAGGACGTAGTGGCAACACAGAAAAGGGAAAATAAGTCTGCGCATCTGGGGAAGGAAAGCAGTATCCCCAAATGAATGGGGACTTCCCTAAAAAAGCAAAAACTTGAAGTGAGAAAAGGGGACACGCATGTAGGGAAGGAAAGCAGTATCCCCAAATGAATGGGGAAGGAACACTTCTCCGCTTTCGTAAAAAAGAAAGAGGGAAAGGGAAAAAGCGAGGAAAGGGGAAAAAGGCGTAGAGTCGAGTCCCCTTTCAAGAACCTTCGCAGGCCGATGTCAACGCAAGCTGGGCTGCTGGGGGTCGTGACAGCATCCCTTTTCTCTAAACGACGTTGACTTCCAAGTAGTTGGTCCTTTTTGAAACACGGCGCTCGCTGCTTGAAGTTGAGACGCGAGGGTTCAACGTGCGTCTGGGGAAAAAAGAGGATGGGGAGAAGGATTTACCAATTTTAATCAAACTGGCCACTTTCTCTCACAGCAGGTTGTATGGGGAACGGTGTGCGCTAGAGAGCTTGATCTTTTAGGTTAGACGCGTGGGCACCTCTCGTGTGATGTTACTTAGAAAGCTTGGATGGGATGACAAATTTGTCTCCAAGGAAAAGACGTCATAAGAGTTCTCGTTTAATCGGTTACTGTAGCCTTTCAGCAGTTTTTTTTAACGTATGATTGCGCCCAATTGATTACCTTAGAATAGAAAATCAGAGGCACAGCGCTATACTCTGGTTGTATGTACTAGCAGGCTTCCCTGTATGCGGTTTAAGAAAGTGGAGGAAAATACATATTCTAGCTTGTGCGTCAAGCACTGAAGGTCGTGACTGCAGAAAAAAAGTTAAACCAGGTAGACTTTTTGATAAACCGTCCAGTTTTTGACAACCTCTTCTTTGCAAATGACGCAATGTTAAAAGTTAACAAAAAGCTCCAGCGTAAAAAAAAATAAGAAAAGCCATTACGCACAACAGGCTTGTGCGTAATGGCCAAAGAATATCGCTTGGCAGCGATATTGTTTGGTTTTGTAGGATCGAGGGCACCAGCGGAATCAGATCCTTTACCCCCATCTATTTGTTGTTCCGGTGACTGATTATTTGTAATTTTATTCCTTTCACATATTTGGGGTGTCTTATAGTAACGTATATTTTTTTTCTAATACATTTATACATACCTATTGTATTTATCGGCTTCCGAAGTTGGAAGAATAATTCCAATTCGAAGAATCAATATTTAGATTCCCACCAACAAAAAAAAAAAAAAAATTGTGGCAGTTAAAGCTGCGACAGGGTCTACGTCATAGTGGCTTTTCAAAAAGCTACCATGTAGTAATTTTTTTTCTTCGGTGAGACATTTCGGGTACTGCGCTGCGTCGGGAATTTCAGCGATATAAACTAAATACCAATAAAGGTATACGAAAACATTTTCACGCATTAAACAAAATTTAATTTCGAAATGAAACGATGAAGTTGGAAAATATTGGATATTGTGATCCGTTCACCGAGAGAAAAAATCGGCCTCTTCAACACTCGGACCGAGAAGGATGGGTCCTCCTTATTGACGACCTTTTTTTATATATAATTTATTTTACGAGCCAGACGATGATCGAATTTATTTTGCGCGTCATCCACAAAGTGAATGTCTGCCTCGTGGAGACCGAAACCACCGCCGTGGTTGGGGAAGACAGGGAAAAATGGGAAGGGGAGAGAAAAAGGGAAAGCAAGAGCAAACGAGAGAGAGTGAAAACAGGGAGACAGTTTCCCCATCCCTGCTCAAGATCTTGACCGATCGTCGGTGTGCGAGCGCGGCGCCGCCCGCTCTCGGGGTATTTGTTGAAATTCAATTGCAGCTATAGTTTACTGATTTTTAAAAATATTTTATTGTTTCGGTTTTTTATTGAATTTATTCATTCTTATTTTTTCTTTTTATTCCCTTCGTATTTTTTTGTTTTGTTTTTGTGGCGTGTTTTTTGAGAGTGAAGATCCTTACTGAAGAGGAGGGATACACTATTTCAGAGCCGTAATGGAATCTCAAAACCTCAGTGGCGGTTATTGTGCGTAGTGTTGGATAGCACGCCTCCAACGGTTATTTACAAAAAACGTTCTTCGTGCCTTTTTATTTTTTTTTTAACAACGTGTGTAACGTATTAGGTGTTTGAACTAGAAAACAAAAATACTTTGGTCTACGTCGCGTCGGAGCTCCTGCAGTTGGCTTGTGTTCGTAATGATTTTTTTTTCTGATAATTTTTATTTTAAAGTGCCGGAGTTAATTAGCGCAATACTTAATTGTTGTATTCGAGTTAGTCTGTTTCGTGTTTTGTAAGTCATCTTTACAAGTACGACGTGCTACGGTTTTCGTTTCGATAATTGCTGAGGTGGCTCGTACAGGACAAATATATGTGATATTTATTCGTCTAACCTTCATTTCTTTTTATGGAATCTTAATAGGTATACTCGACGGCGCCTAAACCAACTATATTTGTTTGTCTTGATGTGTGTACCTTCTTGGGTGGCGCGTTTCGTTTCTTGTATCCCACTTGAGTCGTATTGTCAGGTTCGGTTTATTAAAAAGAAAATAAAACGAAATCTCGCTTAAGAAGGAGACCAATAAAAATAGATTAGTATTAGTAAGACATGCACGGTTAGTGTGTTCAAGAATATTTTTCTCAAACAGCAATAAGAGATAGCCATTTATTGTATTTTATTTAAATCAACCCACTCCTCCGAATTCATGCATGTTTCCTTTTGGAAGCGTATATTCACGTCAGTCAAACGGTCCTCGTCACACCAGAGCGACAAGCAACAAACACGGCCGACGGTAACGAGTAGAAGTTTTCGACAACATTTTTTTTTGTTACATATTGTTTTTCGTTCTACACACGAATGTCACCAACTGTCAGAAAAAAGAAAACAAAGCTGTGTGTAAGACGTTTACTCTGCAGATGATGGTTCTGGTCCTACGGAAAGCTGACTTGATTCTGCTCAAAGACAATATAAGTTGTTTCTCCTGCTAGTCTGGGCAAACAACACCTCCGAAGACGCAATAGATAAAAAAGAAACACACAGCAATAGTTTTTTATTGTGCGTGTGTTTGTGTGTCCTTTTTTGTTTTAAATCGGATGAAGGATGCCGATGTGGGAAAAGACCGAAACAAGTTTGACTGGATTTAGAGAAAAATGAACCGCACGTTTTGCTTGAATGTAACGGACACCCAGTTTTGAAATCGGCTTGGACTCATCGGCGAAAGAACCGCAGTACCGAGCTTCGGTTTCGAAAATTTTCACAACACATAAAAGAAAAATAAAACTCGGGACAGAGATTCAAACGTCCGACGGATGGTTCTGTCCGTCTTCGTATGGGCTTTAAACACAGTCTCCCTCGCGATGCACTTGGAGTGAAATCTCTGCCACGACATCTCTCTTTAGGATCCACCCCTCTTAGAAAAGCCTACCACTCTAGAGCTTTCCCCAAAAAAGCGTTGCCGTCAGCTTTGAGGTTTCTTCCATATGGACGCGTACTCGTCTCCGCTAACCCTTGTGTTCTTTGTCCTTTTCTTTTGTATCCCGTATGGAGTTGCGCCTTGTCGAACGGACAACGGGTGGGCTAAGCGGATTCTATCGGTTGGCTGTGCGAAGTGGGGATTGAAAGAGACGGATAGCTGCGCGGTTCCATGTCTGCTTCGCTCGCCATCTCTTTTATAGTTTGAGCAGCAAGTTCATATGTATCTGGTTCGTTTTATTTTACGAGCGTGATGGCGTATCTTATCGTTGAGCTGTTTTTTTATTGTGTGTTGCGGTTTTTACTGCATCGCGCGTTACGCACTTCTTTCTTTTCGAGTAACGTAAGAGCGTAAAAAGGGTGCGTAAGGGCGCTTCGGTGAGCCCCATTCACAGAGGCGCCTTTGCTTACGTTTTCTTACGTTACCTTATGAATCACTTGGGCATCCGTGCTTCGAATGTCCCGTGCAAAGTTGCCCCTTAAACTGGTTGCCATGCTTCCTCCGAAGTAGAGATGTTCCTCTGACTCTCATCGTAAGCGGGCGTAAGCTCCTTTAAAGGAAAACTGCAGCGGTTTCGTACTTGAGGGAGAACACTTAAATCGTCTTTATTTGGCCTCCAGGATCAAGAATATCGAAATATTTTTTTTTTTTCAATCTGGTCCACGGAGCATGCATAAAGTCGCTTTCAAAGTATACCGCTGAAGCCCCTCCTTCCCGGAGCGTGATGTCATACCCAGAGTTTTCGGAATCTGCGCTCTCACGGATCTTTAGCGCATATCAAAGCCATGTACGCGCACTCTTGCTATTTTCAAAAAGCTCAGTTAGAGACGTCACGACTGGTGTCAGTGCGGGGAAATATTGGCGACGTGCGCGACCGAAAGCGTCGCTGTGGTCGGCCTTCCACGATTGGCCGAACGCTGACTATGACGTCAGAAAAGGATTTATCATCGACGGAAATAAGAGGCATAAAAGAACTTTAATTTTGACGGTGTTGGCAGTGTTCCTTTGAGAGCGCAATGATTTCAAGCTTCCACCAAGCTATTTACAAACACCATCGAACTTGTTGTTTGCAAGGTAATGACGTCCCAAGGGGGAACCATAGAAGGGCGCCACCAAAACATCTCGCCGCTAATACCTAGCAAGCTTGCAATTGCACGCGCTGCCCACACGAGCGACACGCGCTTGGCGGCCGAAAGATCTGGGTATGACGTAACGACTGGTCGGAAGTGTTTCGTCTTATCTCGCCTTTAGCTACATCGTCGGGGAAAACGACCGTGATGTTCAGAATCACGGGACTAAATAAAATTCACCTCTAACTTGTTTTTTTCCCCGTGATCCTCTTCTGCTTCCCTTTAACGTAACATAACGTAAGAAATCGAGACTTTGTGAAAAAGCCTGTACACTTGCAGGGAAGCGTCAACATTTCCTGTAGGAACCGCTTGAGGGGAAGTTATTTGAACGACTGCGTCGAGTAAGTTGGTGTCCACCAATGCTTTTTAGTGGAAAATACAGTCCCTGTGCCTCGAAATATCATGTTTCGCGTGAAACGTTGCCGAGGAAGAAGCGAGCCATCTGCAACCTCGTTAATTGCCGTGGTGCTCACCGGCCCAAACTGCTTCCATCGAGTATGCAACACCAAATTCATCTGCGCATGCGCAGCGCCGTCAGTTTCGCCACTACAGCCGCTTTACTTCATAGCACTTAATTTATCAAAATTGGTAAATTAAAATGTTTTTTTTTTTGTTTTTGAATTCGGTGATTCTAGTACAATAATGGACAGTACGAAAAATCCCGTTTTCAAACCGACAGAAAAAAAAAAACTGTCGTTTTGCAAATCTGAGGGGATCGGAAAAGTGACGGTTAATTTATAAATTAACGGGCAATTACTTTTATTTTCAAGTAATCGAGTAATCTCATTGAATACTTTTTAACCGAGAGTAATTGTAATTGTGTAATTGATTACTTTTTCGAGTTACGTGTTCAAAGCTGAAACTTGGTCCATATGTTATTTCCGTTCATGTAGAAACCGTATGTAAAGAATGATTTTTTTTTTTGTAAGCTGTACGTACATTTGAGGAGCGCTGCCTGAAGAAGTCGTAACATACTTCTATACCCGTTTTTACCTGCAGCGTCCTATAGTGAAACAAATTCGACCTACACTTTTATGCAGTGAGCTAAGATACTTATAAGCGTGTATTTGAGTTGACGTAAAGCGGGTGTCATACTGCTTATACATCATACAAAGGACAGTCTGCAAACAGATTCGAACGCGAGTCACCGCGATATTGGTGCTTCGAATGCCGCATGGCAATGAGTTCAAGGAGAAAACTGGGCACGTGTCATTCGAACCACAGATACTCCTGTCACTCGTGCTCGCAGACTGTCGTTTGTTTGATGTATGGGCAGTGTGACCCTGACTTATTTCTTATTACAGCAAAAGCTGCAGGCTTTATACGCAAAAAGTAGTTTGAGCCATCTCGTGTTTACCCACTCTTTATTTATTCTCTCTTTCTCTCTCTCTGTCCCCCCCCCCCCCCCGGCCCCCTTTGCGTTATTTCTGCGCACTAAACCCCTATTCCTAATCATCATCAACATCCCCCCTCTCTCTTTCTCTATCTTGGTCTCTCGTTGTCTAGTTGCTGGTTTTTTTTTTTTTGTTTTTTCACTTGCATTCAAACCTTGAAGGAGCAACTTTACGCAACGCATGGACCATGAACGAAACTGGCTACTTGCATGGGTGTATAGATATTTAACGGGCAGCAATAGCCAAAGTGTACTTTCTTCTTTTATTTACAGCGAATCGCAAAATAAAATAGGGACAGTGACTCTCACCTTAGTGGTGACACCAAGCACTTTGTATTTGAAGACAAATACCGTCATGTCGCTTCCGAATACACGGCAGCTACATACAACCAGCACCGCGCAAAATCGCCTGCAGCGTACTTCGCGAGTGCTTCCGATTGGTTCCAAGTATGATGGTGTTTGGGGACCAGCGAAACGAAACGAAAATAAATGAAGCTAACTAAGTAAACAAGAACAACAAGAAACAAGCTGATGACCGCGCGGACGTCGTTTGCGGTGGTCATTGTCTCGACGCGATGGCTCGCGCGAAAGCCGCCATGGGAGACTGGTTCCCTCGCACGTATTGCACGCCTGCATTTTCGGTTTGCATTCTTTTAGTTCGTTTCTTCTGGTTACCTGTCGGAAGACTGACCCCGCCATCTCTGCCGGTCGAACTCAGTTACGATTAGCGCCATGTTCTGTTCAACTTTTTTCCTGTTGTTGGAAAAAACAAAACAAAGAAAACAACAAATAACACAAAAACAAGAAACCTAAAGATCGCCCACTTCAAGAAATCTGGTTCCTTGCAAGTAAACAACAACAACAACAAACAAAAAAGACAAGCGATTGAAGGATCGCCCACCCCAAGAAATCACGTTCCCTGCCACGACTGTCCTGCGGCTGTACGAGTCGGGTGGTATTCGACGCCCCACTAGAGCTGCTAATGCCTCCCACAAAAGACAGTTTGCAACATGTTTGAAGAGCACACATCTATGAAGCCAACATGCGCGTCAAACTTGCTTGATGCGTGTCCGTAGATATTTCCGTCACCGTGCCTGCAACGAACACCGTGTATGTTGTGCAATGTACGAGCCGTGTTACGCGGACGGTTGTCCGACACGAAGCTCATTACTCGAGCTCCGGACATTTTCAGCCAAACTTCTCACAGTTCAAATCGCGAAAGTTTCTTCCAGCTCAAGCGACATTTTACCGACCCCATCCTTCTCTCCTACGAGGAGCCACGAAACTATATACTTGCACTGATCCCGCGTCCCTCGAGCGTCAGGCGACTTCACGTGATTTCACGTCACGTGACCGGTTAGGGTTACCCGATTGGCTCAGATGGCTCGAGGCTTCCGCCTCTGGTCTGAGGAACAACTCGAGCGGAGGCTGGCGGTGCGCGCTGAAACGAAGCGTGCAGATATCTATAGTAGAATGCCCACCGCGTTTTCGACGTCGGGGACCGGCTTTCCACGCTCGAAAGAGTAGCGATTGAAAGGTCGTGGTCACTGTCATTTCCACGCTGCGTTGGGGAGGGGAGAACGTGGGTTCACTTTTAGAAAACGGTTGATCGGGAGCACGCAGTCGTAGCCTGGCGTCGCGTATAATAACCGGACTGGAGTACGTGACCCTTTTCTTTGGGGTGGCCCGTTTCATATTAAGCTCGATTGAAGTCTTAGTCCTCTTGGACAAAAAACGAACACCGCTCAAAGGCGCGTCAAATACACGACTTGTCGGTGAACTTTCGGGAAAACATTTACGTCATCGATCGACCGTGAACACAAACATGTCTGCGGCCAAGCAGTGCTAAGGCTTGTGGCTCGGAATCTCGGTAAAACAAGCAATGGCGGCTGTAATCTGGTGCGTGTGCAAAGCGTCGATTGTCTCCATCTGCCCACGGTGTCTCGACAGTGAGTATACCTGACTCGTCCACGAGGAATGCCTGCAGGCCCGCACTCCGGAAGTAGTGCGAACCGATAAGCGACTGTACGAACGCAGAAAGGTGAATGCGGTTTTTTCTGTATGGCGAAAGAAAAGAGGCGCCACTCGTACGAGGCGGCGACGCGGTCTCTGTGAACCGAGGGTGGCCCCTGGAGACGTCTCAGCTGCCGGTGCCCAGTCGAGCGTCACTCGCCGCGGCTTGCCGAGAAAATCCAACTCCGAAGATTACGCAGAAAGAACCATCCTCTCTCTTTGATTCTACTCCCTCTCGTTCTTCTTCTCCTTTCAAGAGTTCCGTGCTTTTTGACCTCCTCATTTCCCAGAGCTCTAATTGCAGATATAGCTTGCATTAGATGGCCTTTCTTATATTTGTCCCCATTTATCTCTTCAATATATGTGGGCGTTCGTACAAGATTTTACTGAAAGTTTGTTGTCGCCTTATTATGTGGTGGATGAGATGTCTTTTGTACAAGTATGCGCAGAATCTTTTTTAGAGTGTATACATTTCACGTGGCTTATTTGTTTGCAAATAAATAGCATTACTATTTCTACAAGAAACGGAAGGACGTTTTCAAATCATGAAGTGCAAATAGCGTGTTCTTGTACATATTATTCCTCGCTAAGGTCTGACCTTACTACCGGGACAAATAATGGATTGTCAAATGAGACAGATAATTTCGATTCTCATACACGTTTAAAACAAAAATATTTTTCAGTTCCCCTTTGAGACAAGTTTTAAATTAAACATAGTTTCAGAAAACAAAATCTGGCCCTATTTTGCTTTTATAAGTCACTCGCACTGATACCCATTAATTGGTACGACCCGCCCCACAAACGTACCATAACAAGCTTCATCAGCAAAAGTAAACTCAACAAAGAGCGAGTAATTATTTTTCTCTCTATTGTCTCGTGCTTTCCGTCGCTTTTGTTTGATCTTTTTCACTCTGTTGCGAAACCAAAAACCTAGCTTAGTCACGCTTCGCGATTTGCTTTGTTTCTTGTTTCTTTTCGTAAAAAAAAAAAGAATAACAGAGAGGCCAGTCAAGGCTAAGCTAAGGTTAACCTAAGGTCTGACCTTATAGCCAAAGAAAAAAAGACAACCACGAGGATAGTACACAGCGCGTACTATCCTATTAGACAAAAAAAAAAAAAAAACTCTGAATGAAGCGAATGCTCATTGCGATCTCCAGTTTACGAATGCCACCACCCCGAAGCAGTCAAACGAAACGGACGCTACACGACACAAGGATAAGAGAACGGAATAACCGTGGCGGCTCAGTGCACAGTGATCAGCCTGGAAAACGGTCCTGATGTAGCGGATTGCTTGCGAATGGAGGTACTACACCGAGAAAGCTATTCGCTGACCGCGACTCCCAAAACGGGCTCGGCCATGTTGTGATGCCCGGATAAGGACTTCTTTCCGCTTCGAAGGAAAACAAAAGAAACTTCTAGACTTCCCAAATAAGAATAAAAAGAAGAGGAATAACAAGAAACGGAACAAAACCGCGATGAAACTCGATACCGTGTTTGGTCTTCCTCGAATGCCTGTATATTTTTCTGTGCTCCCCGCCTGCTTTTTTTTTTTTTTTCATTTTTTTCTTCCGAATTTTGGAAAAGGAAACTTGACCTTTCGAGGACGATTTCCATCGCAGCGGACGGCTTGGGTCAACCTAGCCCGGAACACTGCTATCGCGAATGGTCATCTCGCCCTGCAGCCGAAGAAATGGGAAAGGGCTGTGCGTTTGAAAGAGGCATTACCGAGAAAACGTGCGGCTTTGGTTTAAACGTGTATATCCGCTTTCCGAATATATTTATACACAAAAGTAAAAGTTTCGAATAGGGTGCGTCGTTTAAAAGAGAGAAAGACCGCCAAATGTCCGACAGATGGCCTGGACGCTTTGAATGGATCTTTTTTTCTTTTGTTGTCAACACGGCGATAAAGAAATGTTGAAAAAAATTTCTTCTCTCACGTCTAAGTTTTAGGCTTTCAGCATAGCGTTACCCTAAAAGAACTGACTGGGTAATAGCGGAAGCCCTCGATATGTTATGTTCGTCACTTGATCCGAAAAAAAGTTAGAGGGACAAGGAATGGCACAATTCTTGACAAACGCAAGCGAGATACGGCTGAGTATGTCTTCCACGCAATACGAGTGTATGCATGTATATACTTATCGTGCAGCGACTATACAGCTGGCCAAATCGCACTCTTGTTGTGTGACATGGTAGATTTATTAAAAAAGTAATCAGGGCAACAATACGCTGCGCGCTCAACAACTACTCCAAACAATGCTGGTAAAATACCAGCATTTCCTTTTAAAGCTGAGTTTTGAACGTTGTGGTGGCAATCATATGTATATGAAAACACTCATTGGGCGGACAATCATCGCGTGAACATGAATTGTATTTTAAAATGTGAAACAATTTCCAAGATAGAGGCATACATAAAACGACACTGTCCATGCAAGAGAGTGACAACTGGTTTGTGTTTTTCCTTTTTGTTCTTACTGTTTTGGGTTGTCATCAAAACTGCAAGTGCCATGGAGAGCGCTCGTTAGGGGGAGTCAAGCTAACGGCCAATCTTGACGCTCGTCAATATCTCTCCCATGTGAAAGGCAAAAATCTCCGGCGTCGTGTTCGAGCAAGCAGTGTAACGCAGTGTACCCTTATATGCAGTTATATGAGGCTGATTAAAACTATGATATCACTATCCTTCCGTCGATCAATCGGCGGTATGAGCTTGTTTAGGACTAGTGCCAAGTCTGTACGCAATTTGTCTTGCAGCTATGTTTTCGTCTTAGGTACTGTACAACTTCTTAACACCGTACCGTTTCCTCTTCTCCTTGTCCGCAGTGGAACCAGAGCACCTGCTACAACAAGACTTGCTCACCTGCGGCGTCTGCCAACGAGAGTTCGCCCTCTCGGACATCGTCAAGTTCATCCAGCACAAGGTTCACTCGTGCAACAAGGAGAACTGCCTCCTGTACGACGGCGACGATGGCGGACCGGACGACTACGACAGCGACCACAGGGGGGACGTGCCTCTCGCGGCGTCCGGGGTCGGACCTCGAAGACCGGGGCCTCCGGGAGGTCTGCCCGTCAAGAGGCCGCACCCCGTCCCGAACCGGCTGTCCAACGCCGTCAACCACAGCCTCGACCTGGCGGACCGGCTCAAGGCCAGGGTCTCGCTGGAGCCGCACGTCCACAAGTACGGTTCCCGGGGTCTCCTAGTCCACGACAACGGGGGCATCGGTGTGCCGCACCCTGTCCCTCCTCCGGTGGTCGCCGCCGGGGCGCTCAAGTCTCCGCCGACCACGTCCCCGGTCAAGAGGCCCACGGTGGAGATTGGCGTCAACACCACCTACACCGGTGAGTAGCGGTGCTCCTTGTGAACCCTCTCCCGCTGGCGGTCTTATGACCTACGATGGAAGTAGGAGACGCACCCTGGCTTAGTGGCGACGGAGCTATACTATACCTGGAGGATTGTGAGCCAACTGCTCCAAGGTTCCGTTGCAGCAGCCGTTTCATTATAACAGGCAGGTCATTATAGCAGGCTTTTTGCTACCTGGATACTGTATAGGCGGACTTTGGGGGTAAGCTAGAAAGACAGACATGGTCAGTATGTACCTGACTGTTTGAACTGCGCCTATCTCCAAACACGGTAAGCTTCTATAAATTTCTTCAAGGTAAAAAAAGTTACGCGGGGCAATGACCTGGTCGCAATGAACACACGGGGCTCTGCGAGACTGCGTTTCCACGAAGCAGAGTGTTTCGTCCGCGTGAAACTCTCTTTCACAACGAAAAACAAAAGTGTTTATTTGCTTTAAGCCAGAGTCACAGTGGCAGTGCTTATACACCATACAAAGGACAGTCTGCATACAGATTCGAACGCGAGTCATCGCGAGATCCGTGCTTCGAATGCAGCATGGCAATGAGTTCAAGCAGGCACGCGGCATCGTAACCACGGATAATGCAGTGACTCGTGTTTTCAGGCTGTACTTTGTACGACGTTCGAGCAGTGTGACCCCGGTTTTACACGTGCCTATAGTATTAAGCCGGGGTCACTCTGCTTATGCGTCCTACAAAAGGCATTCTGCAAACATATTCGAACGCAAGTCACCACGAGACCCGCGCTTCGAATGCCGCACGGCAAGAAGTTTGAGGGGAAAACTTGGCATGCGGCAATTCGAACCAGGGATATCGCAGTGATTATTGTTGAGGACTGTCATTTGCACGATGCCGGCTTTCATGCCGAACCGCGATCGGAATAGCCGCGCTCTGACATTCATCACCGTCTTTTCCGCTGACTGACTTCTCTGAAAGTTTTATAGAGTCGCAGGGTTGTGGCGCGTCCCGAGACGATCGCTCCTCTTCGTCCAATGAGGCTGTGGCATTGTAGATGTTAACCTCGAAGGTCAATTAAGAAGCTCGAAAGCCATCGCCATGGCGCTCGTCGCCTTTTGTATGTTTTCTACCGCCGAGTGACAATCAATAACGCGCCACCATCGTGCGCTTCTTCCTGGCAGTGATCGGTTCCGCCTGGTGACGGGAAAACGTGCAAAGACGACGGGCGCCGTGACGATGCACTTTTGGCTCTGCTTGATTGGCTGCATCGGGTCGTAGCGTCTAAAAGTCCCTCGATACTTCTTTTTACGAGTAACGACAACCGATACAAATGACGAAGCACATCCCGCTGGAACAAGATGGCGTCGTTCAGCTCAGCCCTCCGCTGTCCGCCGCCATTCGCTTCCTAAAACCTGCACCGTCACGCAGTCGGCGCTTCAAACAATGTCGCCACTTGTAGAAATCTCTTTATCTAGGAACTTTAGTAGCGCCGCTTGCGGTTGTGCTTAAAGGGAAAACTGAGCATAGTCGCCAAAGTTTGTGCATGCCCAAAGTCCTTGGTTTTTTAAGGCGAAAGCCTTATCTATATCTCATGGTTCAGTCGACCTTGAAAGTCCTTGAGCGAAAGCACGTCGGCGACACGAAAGGTACCAAAACGTTTACGTGACCACTCAGTCGATGACTAAGCGAATTGAGGTGATGACTCAGCACATTGAGAAGGATGACTCAGCACATTAAGAAGGATGACTCAACACATTAAGATGGATGACTCAGAGAGTAAATCATGTGTGTCTTTAAAGCATCGGCGCTTGGGCTTTCGCCTTCAAGTCGTCTTAGGGATAACATAAGGGACCCTGTGAATTTTTTTGTTTAACTAACGACTGAGAGTCGCCCCGACCGAATTAGCGTTTCATCGGTTTCTGCGCCGTGTCCAGGAAACGACGAATTCCCCAGCCACGGTCACCCGCGGGAATTCCTTCTCTATTTTTTTTTTTTTAACGCTCAAGGAGAAAGACCTCGATCACGTTTCTTTACTGTGAGGCGTTCCCCCCGCGTTTCACCTTTATCGACTTAATTTGGCCTTACGCATTATTATTTGCATGGGAGCCGCTGGCCGCGCTTTTTTTTCTTCTTTCATATACGTGACTCGCGTGCGGGATCCGATGTCGGCCTGATGGCTACCGCGCGATGTGAAGAAGTGTGGCGTGCCTTACCCGTTAATCGGGCCGGGTAATCGGGCACGAGCTCGCGCTGAGAGCCGCCTGGCCTACACGCGAGGAGATATCAGCAGCTCTGGCGTTGCGCGCTCTTCTAGCCTTGCCGCCCTTTAGCCGGGCGGTTAGACAGTGCGTTTCTTGAGCGCTACGCTTGATGACAAAGTTATCGCTGCTGGACAGGGTCGACTATGCAAAGCACGAGCGTATGTGTGTGTGTATATATAGAGAAGGAGAAAGCGAGAGAGAGAAAGAAAGAGAGAGAGAGAGAGAAAACAAATGTGGTGGCCCTGAAGTTAAAGCAGCGAGTCGCAAAATCTCTGATCTTTCCGACAAGAGGAGGAAAACGAGACCGAAAGCAGAAACGTTTCAAAGGAGCGAAAAGCGTTTAAGAGTGGACGCTGTCTCGATAAGACATCGTTCAAAGCTCTTCATAACAACAACAAAAAATAGTTTTTTTTTTTTTTTTGACACGACAGCTTTAGGGCCTTCTTGCCTTGCTACTCCCGTCAGCGACACTGGTATGCGCATTATAGCTTTGCTGAATCACCTAGGCCGGTTGTTGACGAACAGCACAACAGCTCGAAGCATGCACGCGGAGCAAAAGCTCACGCTGCAAGACACAGAAATAGACCCTTTTCGTTCGGTCTAGGTGGGCATCGTATGAGGCTGTCGCGACCGAGGGGCTTCCGAGGCTGGTTGAACTCGGCTGTGGTATCGTCGGGGGCCGGACGGGCCTGGGGCAGGAACGTCAGGGGGCGGGGGAGTCTCTAGTACGACTCGCGTTTGTTTACATATCACGCAATGTTCAGGCGGATGAGAGCCGAGAGTTGGCTCGTATCGTTAGTCAGCTCTTCTTAAGACTACAGATTTTCCCTAGGTCCCCATGGTAGGGACCCCCGTGTCGTCAGGAGGCAGCCAATCCCCGTGAAGTGTGGTTGTTTTTGCCCTTCTGTCCCTACCCCATTACTCTTCACGCACCGACGTAGGGCGATCTCACGCACTGTCCCGCAGACGTCCGGCTGACCTCATCGTCTGGACGCCATTCTCCTTGACCGGATAGCTCTGATAACCCTATTCCAAACGTTTTCGGCATTCGGGTGGGTGAAAGCTTCACTACGATTGTACGATTGTCTATGACGACGTTCGGACGATTCCACAGTGGTCAGAGTTGGAGAAAGTCGACCGCGCACCTGGTGGTAGCGTAGGATGACACGGCAGTTCGGAGAAACTCGTCGCGCACCGGTGGGAAGGTTTGAGAAGGTCATCCACGTTAGCTCGAGTTTTCTTCCGCCGGATCACAGGCATGAATAGATCGCCGATTGTACCGACTGACTGAGTTCGTCTATCACTACTGCTTGATAAACGTTCAAGACCCCGGGCTAGCTGTCCGTAGACCAGTGGATAGGTTTCTCGTTAACAGAGGCAATGACATTCAAAATTATCTTATAGATAATAAATGGAAATATGCTTAAAACGCGTCAATCTTGTTCCGCGTTCAGAAAATAAATTTGTGAGTTTAGGGAGTCGGAATACCCTATGCTCGCGCTCCCGGGTGATTAAGAAGAAGGATATAGACACTCTAAAATAAGCATGCACTATAAAAAAAAAAGAAAAGAAACATTGTTACCCAGACCTGTAGATAATATATATCAGCAATGAAGTCAAGCTAGACCTGCTTATTCAAGTTTAATTTCTTCATTTGTTTTTCAGTTGAGTCGTTAAAGTTTTGTTTAAAAATGATGACAAATAAGAACCCAGTACGATGCAGACGCGAAGCGGACAAAAGTCTCAAGACGCGGCGGTCCTCTTCTGCTCCTTGATAATCGCCGCAAAAACAAACAAAAATAAAATAAAATAATACTTTCAAAGTTTGTTAGTACACAAAACCCCACTACATTTCGATTCTTCTTCATTTCTGCGTTTGCCCCCCCCCCCCCCCCCCCTTTTCACCGAGCGTAAAAAAAGCTGCGATTCCACGCCAAGACGCCACGCTGGGCCGTTATGCATCTTTCATTTACCTGTCATCCAAACCACACGCAGCATCCCCCATACGCACTCTCTGCGCACCGTCAAACAAACAAAGAAACAACAAACAAACAAACACACACGAACGCGCCTAGGCCTTCTAGCCTCATCTAACCTGCCCTGGCGCGCGCGCATAGCGTTGCAGGTTCAGCTAGATAAACGACCTGAACTCGACCCCATTCGTAATATTCATCCCCGGTTCTTTTGTCTTTTTTTTTTTTTCCATCGTTTTTATTCCCTCTTCTCTCGAACAATAGAGCGGTACTCTAAAAAACAACAAAGAAGTCAACAAACAAAACAAAAGGAAGTTGTGGTTTCCCTTTTATAACACCCCACGAGATTGTCTTTACCGGGAATCTGTTAGGCAGACAAACCTCGCTAGCACGCGCAGAGCGAGAGAGGGCTTTAAATCCGAAATGAGCGAGGTTAGACTAAAGAAAATAAATAATAAAAAAAGTAATTTGTTCTCCACTCTGGGTAATCAAACACGCTAGAGAAAGGTAGAGAGAGAAAGAGAGAGAGTCGTTTGTTGCTTACTGCAGTGCACGAGCTCGGATACTTCGAATTAAAGGAGCTTTTTATTCGAGCCTCTCTTCTTCCTTTTTACCGAAGCACGGTGGCAGATGCGGTAGTATACGGTGAGCCTTTGCACCTCCACGCTGGGCTCTCTTTATGTTTAGATTCTTTTTTTTTGTGCGGTTGTTTACCTGGCCTTCCTCTCGAAGAAACAATAACGAAAACACTAAATAAATAACAACGTTTCTCTTCGCTGTGACCGGGTTCTGTTGGTACGTCGTCAAAAAGCCCCGACCATAGTGTTGTTTTTTTTTAATTTTTAATTAGGATTAATTGCAGACGCGAGCGCGCGTTCCGAGTGGATTGAGAATCACGTTTCGGAGATTAAACAAAATCTGAGTCTGTGTAAAAAAAAAACAATGTATATTAAATACACGAAAGACCGATACGACGTCGAGATGGCTTTACGTCAGGTAACCGTGCGTTGGAAGTTGTGCTTTCGAACTCCGTGGTCCTAAAGAAAAAAAAAATATGAGGCGAAAAAAAAAAAGAAAAAAAGGATAGCTATGTATTAGAGTACATGCTTTTTCCAACTTATGCATCGTCTCGCTAAGACGTCGCGAGTCTTCGGTGTAAGTCGGCACGACCTTTTGAGGTCCCCATTCTTGCCGCGGCGCGGTACTCCAAAATCTCTTTTGGGAGTGGAGGAGCATACTGATGATACATCTTACGCAATGCCTTTACTGTCAGTCTCTCCCTATTTTTTTTTGTTCCCTTTGTTTGGATTTAGACGGCCAAAGGCTTAATTTAAAATTTGCACCGCCACTATGGAGGTTGGGAGTATAGTAACAGTAGTTATAGTAGCGTAATAAATCAAACCCCTTCTTTGATGGTATTAAGTGTGAATGAGCCCCGTCATGTTTTTTTTTTCTTCTTTTTGTAAGCGTTCGTATCCAAATTTTATTTATTTTTTTATTTTTTAAGCAAACGTTTTATTGGGGTACTTTTCTTTTGTTTTGGTCCTGCACTGCTTCGGACGCAGACATTATGCATAAAATGTGGGTGCGCAGAAATTAATAAAAAAATGGTATACACGAGCAAAAAGAAGAAGAAAAAAAATGAAGTCATCCTCTTCATTTTTTGCTTTAGATACCTGTAGAACTGATCGATGAATCTTGTTTTCACCTTCACCTTTCACCGGGACGCCATGTTGTTGGTCATTTCGCGACCCATGGTCAAAAGTTGGGACTCCGATTTATCGTCTGACAAGGACAAATGCCGCCATTGGGAGTCATGCACGACTATGCGTGTTCAGCGTGCATTCCATCCAATTAGAAACATTCGTGACACTTGACGTAAATCAAAAACGGTATACGCAAAAAATAAAATAAATATATTTCTGACATTTGATCCTTACCAGGACGTGCACTGCATATGCAATCTTTCATTTCTAACGTTTTTTTTCACATCCAGGCAGGCTTTATAGATCTGTATTTATATTGATTTGGGGGCAACTCACTGTTTGAATGCGTTCTTGTCCCTCAGTTTGGATTTCTACATTTCGTTTCTTTACAAAGACCACCCATTGAATTTGTACCCGAAGACAGCAGACTCTGGAAATCCGGACACTTGAGGCTTACGTCACGGTTCATTCGTCTGCGAAGATATACATTCAAAAACCGCGGCACGTGCACAGCGCGCGACAATGAAGGGGTTAAAATAGATACAAAACGTTTATTGAGAACAAAAGCACCAAAACACACACACAAAAAAAACAATAGCTTATAAACAATACCACGACGCTCACACGGTACTGAAAAACGCTCACCCCAGCTTTCTTTTCTTTTTTTTTTTTTCTTTTTGTCTTGTTAAAGTTGAATGCGGGACTTACGGTGTAAACCTTTACGCGCTAACACCACACTTTCTTCATATTTGCTTTGTAGCGTGAATACGTTGTTTTTGTTTTAGTAAGGACACGATTGAGCGTGCACCTAATGGCACCCGATACATGCAAAAACTTGGCTCGGCAAACTTTTATCATTCCGTAAGCGTCCGCCAAACGCACGCTCGTACGTCTAACAAAAAACATACGACATTAAAAAGAGAAAAAGAAAAAGCAATTGCGCTATGTGCCAATTCTTCGATGAAACTTTGCATTCATATTTCGTTCTTCATCTTACATTTAGAAGCACCGCTTCTTTTTTGTTTCTCTTTCTTAAAAAGAAAACACGCTTACGGTGTTTTCTTTTTACGTCTCATTGTCTGTAATCACGCTTATATTTTTTTTCACGCTTAAAACGGGGGTAGGAGACAGAAAAACGAGAGAGAGAGCTGTATAGATGCACCACGCGTGATTCCCCGTGAAACTCTTTTGACTGGCTGTCGGTGAAGAGGGAGAGTCGAAAAAAGGCAAATTGTATCGTCGACACTAAACATACATTCACACGAGTCGTGTCCAGCGCGTGCTTGAAATACGAATACGAGTATGCACTTCACTCGTCTCTTCTTGCGTTACTTTTTTCTTTTTTTCCCCTTTTTTTGGTGTGTGTGTGTGGGGGGCGGGGAATATTTTGTGTTAACCCAATGAAAGTGCATCCGATGCGTATCCGGTAGAAGGACCGAAGAGTTAGTGCGTGCCCTTGGACTTCTATCTCGTGCATTCACACTATATACCTCCCCCCCCCCCCCCCCCCCCGTTTGCGTGTCTTCTGTTTCTTTTTTAGAGCGCAGCTCTTAGGCGCCCGTTTCCGGCTTGAGCGGCGTCGGCGTCGCCGTCGATCTAACAGCGCGGTGCATTGTGGAACGTTTCTCATGATGACGCCACGAGGGTCACCAGTGACGTTACTCGTGATGTCACCGCGCGTTGCATTATGGGTAAATTTCCCCGCTAAATTTAGCGGAAAAAATTCCCCGCTAGATTTAAAGAAAAACTTCCCCGCTAAATTTAGCGAAAAAATTTCCCCGCTAAATTTAGCAAAAATTTTCCTCGCTAAATTTAGCGAGAATATTTCCCCGCTAAATTTAGCAAAAAACTTTCCCCGCTAAGTTTAGTTAAAAAAATGCCCCGCTAAATTTAGCTGAAACTTTTCTCCGCTAAATTTAGCGGAAACTATTTCCCCGCTAAATTAGCGGCAACATTTTTCCGCTAAATTTAGCGGGAATTTTTGCTAACATTTCCCGTTGAATGGAAGGCGACCAGGAGAGGAGGAGGGGAGGGTACGGATGAGGAGGAGGGGCATACCCTCCTCTCCGTACCTTCCCCTCCTCCTCCTCAAGAGCTGCGCTCTAATTCGGCATTAGAGGGGATTGTAAACGTCTTTCATTTTTTTTTATGTTGAAGGCACAAAATGATACACACAATCAAAGAGAAATAACTATCTCGAGATACGGTGAGTAGGAAAACACGTTATAAACGTTCCCCGACAAAAAAAAAAAATTAAGAAGAAAAAAGCTGTTCAGTAGGTGCCATTGATATAGACACATAAAAATGGCGCAAGTGGAGCTAAAGCTAGACAGTCGTCGTATGAAGCTAAAAAGATGACACGCTCTTCACACTTCCTTTCTCTTCTTCTTTCTATATTTTCTTGTCTCTTCTTTTAAGCGTCGGTTTCCAGTGAAAGGATGGAGGACGTATTCGTCAGTAACGCGACTTGCAACGGCAACACTTTTTATTTTGTTTACGTCATTGGCGCGCATTTATATTGCATTACCCTAACGAGAAACTGCTTTTCCTTGTGGACTGAGTCAAAAAGGAGAAGTGCTGCCGGCACACGAATGAAAAAAGAAAATGCTCTCACCCTCTCTCCACCCCTCAAGAATGTAACTCTTAAAAAAAAAATGAAGATGCTCTCACTATGCTGATGCCGTTGCGAGCAAAGATCAGCAAGAAATACTCTTCACACATAAACACGCCCCCGACTTGAATATTTCATCGCGATTTTCCGCAGCCATTTTTGCGCTGTTTTTCGGTTGTGCTTGTTGTTGTTGTTGTTCTTATTGTACCCATTCATTCTACTCTGTCTTTCTCCGTTCCTACACCCTTCGCTTCTCTGACTTTGTCTATATTTCTGTCTCTGCTCGGTGAATTTTATTTTTTTATTTATTTATTTGTTTACAATTTCCATCAGGGCCCCGACGGGCATTACAAAGGGAAGTGGGTGGTTAGTGCGAGGCGAAACTTGCTGTTATTGGTGATGGTGACGATGTTATCGGGAAGGCCATTCCAGTCCGCAATGGTAGCGGGTAGGTGAGAATCTCGGAAATGCCGTAGAGGTAGCCTTGGGCCGGGAAATCTTACATGAGTGGTCGAGCCTTGCCGAAATATATCTGGGAGGGCTAAAAGGAGATTGTTTTAAAGGTGCGGAATAATAAACTTTATGAAAAAGGCGAAGCTGGAAATTTTATGACGCGAGGAAAGATTGAGAAGGGTTAGCTGTGATTTCATTGCAGTAAAACTCGAAAAACGGGAGTGGTCGGAAAGAACAAAAGCTAGCAGCACGATTTGGAACCGCCTCGATTGCACTAGTTAGGCCAGATTGGTTAGGGCGCCATACAGATAAAGCATATTCTAGTTTATGACGAACAAGAGTGATATAAGGAAGTCGTTTTAGGTGAAAAGGAACAGATTTTGAAGTTACGGCGGATTGATTCGCCGAGGAAATTGTTTTATCAATATGAACATTCCAGAATAAGTTAGGGGTTAAATGCACTCCTAGATATTTATGATGGGTAGCAGTCTGAAGCGCAATGACGTCAACTTAGTTATGGGCAGAGAAGAGGAGCGCGCAAAGGATGGGGGACAGATAATACTCTGTGGCGGCGAAGCGCTTCTGATTACGGTATTTTATCATCCTCTATGACAACATCTTCCTTAAAAACCGACGACCAGTTCGCGCTTTCCGCTTTTCCTCCGATTCCTCCTCTCCCCCCTTGTACCCTGTCCACCGTTGCCTGTTTCCTTCTCCCCCATTGTGAGGAGGATCTTCTGCCTTAGGACTCCCGTGTCTGGTCGTCGGCCTTTAATATCGAACAATACTAAGGGCTCACTCCCACTGTAGATACAAACGGCAACTTGTGTCCGCGGTCAAAAAAAAAAAAAAAAATTAGCAGCGTCGTTTATTTTTAAGTTCCCCCAAAATCCACGCAATTCACTTTTTAGGGAGTCATCGTTTAAATTTGTTAAGAAGACATTAAGCAGTCCTTTCGTAGAAGTATATAGTCTTTGCGGATACGAACGTCATTCCGCTACGACTGTCGTTCATATATACATAATCTTTAGTGAGTGGCCAGATCGTAACTATCAAACCTAAAAAAAAAGTTGCTAACATTGTGTATTGAAAGGTCCGTGATTAGCGTTTTGTGTTTGTCCCGGTCGTCAGACGAGGTCGCAAGGCCGAGGTCACACTCCATGTACTTCATACAATGTGTTTTGATATGTCTGTGGCTAGCGTCTTGTGTTTATCCCTGTCGTCAGACGGCGTCGTGTTTCCGAGGCGCGTCGGATGGTTTATGCACATTTACTCGATCACATATGGACCATTCCACTCCCAGATCACCTTCTGTGGTTAGCCATTTTTCTTAACTGGGCTGAGGAACTCGTTTTGATCATGCACAGTAGTGGCTCTCTTCCGTGGAATATCATTACTCCGTGCATGTAGGTCCACGTCCCAATGACTCAGCATTTTTCGCCTAGGTGTGATAAAAGCTGGATAGGCGTATACGAAAAACGTCAATGTACACCTTCTCTCTGGACTACGTCCGAATTCATGTTTGTGACGTCTCTCACCGAAGGCTGCGCTGGCTGCGGGACAGAGCAATACTTATACACATTCC